>CM029564.1:6376431-7126265 GCA_017309665.1 Coelopa frigida | reverse complement strand
TCGTTGCTCTGATGGCAAATTCGCAAGGCGAAAGTTTTTCTCTGAATAATTTGCGACGAGACGAAGTCGGCAGTTGTCGGGTCGAAGCGAGGCGGAATAAAGTCAAGGGTCGTTGCAGGAGTTGAGCGATTCTCATTACAACATCTCACCTACATCCACGACCCCTAAACCCTCCCCACGCCCCCCTGACACCCACCCGCCCACGAACATTTATTTTCACTTCCGCCTCGAAGCGTCAGTCGAAGCTTAATGGAATCCAAAGTTGGAGCCTTTGACGCAATCATTCGTTCGAGAGTTTGAACTTTGAAAGCTTTCAATAAGATAAACAGCAACAACAAACACGAAAGCGACAACAACACAAACAAGAACAACAAAAGAAATCATGAGAATAACAATAAAAACCACGAGAACAGCAACCGAACAAAAAACGAGAACAACAACAAAAAACCACGAGAATAACAACAACAATCACGACTATAACAACACATTGGTTGAGATCCTTCAAGATGGAAGCATGGACTTGGCGGGAATTTTTAAGTTTCAAGTGATTTCGCTAAGTTGACGCCAACTGCGGGGATTAGTGATTCCATAACGTCCCCACCGTACGTATGGGGGAGGCTTTTGGGGCTTCGGATTCCATGCCCCCGGTCCCCTGGACCTCGAAGCCACCCCGTTCAGCTGAGAAAATAGTGAAAGAAATGCATGTTTTCTTACCGGAGTCAGAGCTGCAGATCCCGAGTGCTGGGGAGGCCGTTTTGACCTCGAATGATGTGAAAGAGAGAGAGAGAGAGAGAGTGAGTCCTCAACCCTACTTCTTTCCGCCCGCCATCTTTCACCGGAAGGAGGAGCTCTTCATAAATCCTCTTGAACGGCACTTTAGCCGCCGCACATCGAGCAAGGACGGCGAAAGGAACTGAATAAAAACTACAAGGATAACAGAAAGAGCAACATCAACTTAGCACTTAATTTAAATTACTTCGCGCTGCGAGACACGCACTCGATAATTAATTCCCGGATAATGGCGCTGGAGGAGATGGAGGGGAAGCAGTCGACAAGGACAAAGACAAGGACGTGCAGAAGGAGCGCAGCCATTTGCGTGAATTATTGAGCTCCTAATACGCGCCGCAGAATTTATCGCCCGGCTTGCGAGCGGATCTCGGCAGGTTCTCGACGGGTTCCTGGGCTCAGGACGACGAACCCCCTCCCTCCACCCCTCCCCGTCATGCAGGATCCGCTCACACTAATGCGTTCATTATGCAGCTCAGGACACCTCAGACTCCTCATCGTCATCGGCTTCGTTCGCCATTTAATTTAATTAATTCGGGGAGGACGCAATTAATATCCCGCCTCTCTCCTACTTTCGCCCCCTTTGCTCCTCTCACTCCACCCCCCCCCCCCCCCCCCCCCCCCCCCCTTTCGCCTCCTTCCGCCCGCCCATTCGTCACATGAGCAGACAACAAATTGCAACCTGACCACCGGTGTGCGGTGTTCGTGGGAGGAGTGGCGTTTGCGTCTGTGTGCGTGTGTTCTAAGTTGGTTCCACAGTCTCTTCCTGAGACTGAGGAACCACATGTGGCGGAAGTCGCGAACCTCAAGATCGTCGGCTACAGGTCGCGATTCGCGGTTGCTTCATCCGTCGTCGTCTTTCGTCACTGAAGCCTGAGTCCTGGGCCTGGTCAGCTGTTGCCTCCATTGTGCCGAGAACGAATCCAATGCAACTGAAAGTCCAGTTGTGCCCGTGGCTCCCTGTGTGAATATCCCGAGGGGGAATCATAATGAAAGAGATGGGAATGCATGCGCGAAAGAGGGAGAGCGAGAGGAAAGGAGAGTGAAAGAGAGAGATAGGGGATGGGGTGTGAGTAAGAACGAGGAAGACGGAGAGAAAAAGATCCTGGCATCGTCGCGAAATTCATTAGGAAAGTGCTTTCGCGGAGAAATAAATAACCTCCGATGGTTCGCTCCACATCTCAACTTAAGACTTGAAAATCTCAAACGAAGCCAGCTAATAGCTGTGGCAGGGGGCGTGGCAGGGATTACGAGGAGGGGAGGACGCCACAAGGATACGACCAACTGCGGGTGATTGGGTTAGGAAAACCACCCACAGGCTGAGGTCGCGAGGAAGTCGTTGGGGGTCGTTGAGTCGCGGCCACTTTCGTCATAGGACTTTGAGGAGGGTGGGTTTCGAGGGTGGTAGGGGTGGTCAGCGTGGGCTGCCCGTAGTGGTGAGGTTCCCCGAGACCGCCCTCAAATTATGTCTCGTCATTTGTCTTCCGCTCTTCCACCTAAGTGGATCATTAGTGCTCCGGCAGGTGGGGTCAACGAAAAGTTCGTGGAAGTCGCCCTCAACCTCTCTGCGAATAGTTGAGCGCAATTAGTGCGCCTTTGGAGATTAAGGACAGCTCGTCGGTCTGACTCTAGATTAAGGTTCGCACCATGAGAAGTTGAATTGTAGTAAATTATCCAAATTCGTATTATATTATGGCAAAAATTGTTTAAAAATTTGGCAAAAATCGTAGTAAATTATAGCAAAAATTTTAATAAATTAGGGAAAATAAAGTAGTTATATATGGGAAAAAACATAGTCAATAATGACAAAAATCGTAGTAAATATTGGCAATAACCGTAGGAAATTGCAAAAATTTAATACGATTGTAAAATTGTCAAAAATCGTAAACAATTATGGGTAAATTCAAAGTAAATGATGGCTAAAATTTTAAAGTATGCCGATTGTAAAAATCGTAAAATTCTGACAAACATCGTAGTAGTTGATTTCGATGTATAATTATGTATAAAATTGTATATTTCGAAATTCAAATCTCAATGAATAAAACGAAAACATTGCATTAAAAATTCAAAAATCATGGTTGAATGAAATAAGATCTGAATTCTTAAAATATGTTCAAAAATGAAGCAGACCCCTCCAAAAAACAACCTGCCCACTTTGCCCGAATTTGCAGCAGAGACATTGGCGTTGTCTTTGCTGTCATCGGCGTTTGAAACGTCGACTGTGAAAATTACGAGTCGATTGCGTCAGAATTGAAGTTGGCTTCGGGGTCCAGAAACCAATCAATTAAGGGCACACGCGAATACTACGAACATCGAACTCACGGAATCTCCGCCATGTCGCCGCCAGATAAGAAAAAGCCGGATCCCCCCAAAAAGGACGCGGCCCCGGCCAAGGCCAAGGTGCCGGCCAAGGGCGCGGTGCCGGCGAAAGGAAAGGATGGAAAACCGCTGAAGCCGTTGATGCGGAACCTGCACCACTTGCAGTCCATACGCAATATTTACACGGCCATCGGGCTGGTGGTGGGCGTGGCCACCACGTTCTACCTGTTGGTCAACCGGAGGCGGAAGAACGCCTACGCTGACTTCTATGCGTGAGTATCCTTAATTCATGGTTTGTCAGCAGAATCAATTGACTTATTTCGCTGCAGTGACTACGACGCAGAAGCGGCCTTTGAGCGAATGATGACGTCCGGGCGCCTCGACTCTTGCCCCCCACCGCCACCCCCGAAAAAGAAGTAGAAGGTGGAGAAAGAAATTAAGATGAGGATGGAGATAATGATGAAATGAAGGAGTAGAAACAGTTGTTCTTCTAAACCTGCGAGATGAAGTGAATAAATAATTGGTTCGAATTCAAAGTGACTGTCAATGGAGATGTTTGCTTTTCATTAGGAGCCCTAGGGCGTCTCGCTCTCTCTTTTCGGCTTAACCCGCTCGAGGCCCGCTTTCGCCCCCGTCCCCTGCTCTAATTAAACGCAAATTAATTGTCAACATTTGCTCGCACACGCCCACATTTACCCAATCCCTTACACACTCACACATGCACATAATAGTGGGAGACGCTTTCCATCACACGACCACTTCGTTTCCTTCCCCTCGACTCCTCCTATCGACTCTTTGCTCCATTCCCTGGTATTTGTTTTGAGAGCGGCTTAAGTCGAAGTGCGAAAATAGTTTCCGAGAACATCTCCGAAAATAGATTCAATGCGACGGGAGGAAGAGGGGAGGAGGTAGAGGAATCGATGACGTTGCTTTAGTCTTTTTGTCCTGGGTCCTTGGTACTTGATGTTGCCGGGTCAAGGGTTCGGAGCCACGCGTTCGTCTGATGGACCCAGTCAGGATCTGTGTGATGGCTGGCATTGACCGTATTTGCCGTATGACCGTATTTGCAATGGCCGTATTTGCAATGGCCGTATTTGCCCCGGATTATCCCGGTTCATCTGCACTCGAAATCCCCGGATGGAGCATCGAACCCTGAGTGGATTCCACATGCAAACGATTCATGACAACTGCATGGGGTCAGGCGAGGGACCTGGGTGAGGATTTGGTCCCCCCCAGTATGATGCTGTTATTCGCCAAAAGAATCCCACATCGCGCTCATTTCATGCGTTCGGCGATGAGCAAAAAGTCGCGTGGATCATTTCGTCAACGACCTGCCAAAGCCGAGATTACGAATGGGAGTGAGTGGAATGCGGGTCGATTGAATGAATGAATGTCTGAATGGGAGTAAAAACGGTGGCGATTGATGAATGCCATCCCTGGATAGCGTCCATCCGAATGTGGGCCCCAGTGGCTCGCGTCGACTTCGAACCCAGCAGAGGATTTCGCCTATCGACGGTCATCGTTGTAATTGGTCCGTCCCATTGGATCGAATTCTACAAAGTGAACAGAAATCATGATTTCGCGTTTGATTTCATCGTTGAGGCAATGAGCCTCGAAGTTAATCCTTCGCAGGAAAAAAACGAATGAAAGAAACCCTTCGAGCTGAAATCATTTCAATACGGGATGAGTGCGAGTGCAAGGGATTGTGAGTGAATGTGAGTGTGAGCGCAAGTGAGTGAGAGTGTGTGAGTTATAAACCGTTAATTCAATATACAGCCCCAACTTCCGGTTGCGAAACTCAGTTCTGCAGCCGCCATCGCCGCAGCAGAAAGAAGCCGTGAATAATTTGACGCAAATGAAATTTAATTCTGCAACAAAGAGAGATAAAAACTCGAAATTATGAGTTTGGCGCCGGCAGAGGGCGCGAATATTGACAGAAGCCGCGACCGCGTACGTGTCGGTGTGCACGTGAGAGTTTCGTTAGTATGCGTACGTGTGTGGGTGTGAAGGAGAGTTTGTATGTGTGTGTGGAGCCCGCCCGAAAACTCATTATTTAAGTTTTCAATTTTAATTTGAATTTTTAATGAAATTTAGTTCGTCCACCGCTCGACTGGTCCTTTTGTCGCCAGACCGTGCGGCTGCCAGTCGCTCGTAATTGGCTGGCACCACCAGCACCCGGCGCCCCATTTGCCGGCGTTGCCACATTTCAGCAAAGCCAGTCGCGGTCCGTTTGGCGGGTTTTTCAATCACCCACCGGCTTCGGTGGCTGTGTTTGAGTGCGGGAGTGTTTCATGTGTGTGAGTATATGGAAGGTTATGTATGGGTCATTATATGTGTCAGTATGTGTGTCATTATGTGTATCAGTATGTTTTTCAGTATGTGTGGGGGTTTTATTAACAACCGCCTCTCGTTAAACGCCAAATTGAATCTAAATAATTAATCGACTCTAACGGCTTCGATTAAAATGCGCAATCGGATTCAAATTTTAATGCAAATGAGAGTGCGAATTACTCGCAATTATTCCCAATTTTCCAAGCGAATAATTCCTTTTGTCTCACCGACTATCTATATGCCTGCTTTGTCCTATGGACAGACTGACAGACAGACAGACCAAGCTGTGACCTTGTTCCTGTCCATGGAATCACATCATCATTTTCACTTCCAACTTTGAATTGTTTTCCCCAAAAGGGAGACCCTTGAGTGGTCGACAACGAGATTTCGGACACAGCTGCCCCCCGCCCCCTCTCTTACGCACACTCACACACACTCTCTCACAGAGCACTAAGTTAACTACTGTGGAGCATCGGCAGGACGAGGGCCAAATGGGATTCGGTCGAGGGCTCGTTAGGAGCGAAGAATGTGCATTTAATTAAGCCGCCGCTCGAGATAAGAGTCCTGCGAGGCAGAAGATGAAGAAGAAGACTCACCAGCCGGTGGGTGGAGAGAGAAAGGGCGTGGTCCCAGTACCAGTTAACAACTACTTCGCCCTTTTTTGAGGCAATATAAACTTTCGTCTTCCGGTCGGGCGGTCGGTCGGTCGGTCGGTCGGTCGGTAGGATCCAAGGAAATGGGTCAGTGCAGTGGGCCGCTCATTACAGCGGCAGCCGGAGGCACTGCAAGGACATGTGAATGGTTCAAGGATCAAAAGCAAACAGCAACGAGTCGGTGCGACAAAGAGGTGGGGGGAGATGATGAAGACAGCGGAAGGGGGCGGGGCACACGCAAAATAATTGCGGTTTGCGAGGAATGTTTGGCTTCGTAAATTTGATCCTCGGCTCAGCTGTGTTGCTTCATGAACTCGCACACACACGCACAGAAAGAGAGAGAGATAGCGATGCTGGACACCACTGCCGAACGGAGCCACAGAAAAAGAGAGACAGAGAAAGACACAGAGTGAGATGGGAGCAACAAATGGACCGTGTGAGAGCGAGAGGAAGAGTGCCGAAAGGACCTGCAGTGAAAATTTGCATTTAATACAGAAGGACACGTGGCCTGGCAAACTACCGGGTGTCGGCTCACACACACTCTATATGCTGTGTGTGTGTGTGTGTGTGTGTGTGTGATAGTGTGAGTGTTATAGTGTGAGTGTCTCTGTGGTTTGGTCATTTTGTTGTCTTCGGGGTGAAATTATGCAAATCTTCGGGAAGCAACTTTAGTGAACTAAATTTCGTTCGTTGTCGCAATTCACGCAAACAACAGAAAAACATACTCACATATACACACATACGGCAGGATGCCACACCCACACTCCAGCGGAGGTCTACCGAACTCCGGTTGTCGACATGCAGTTCTCAGAGACGATGGATGTGTTCGTCCTTAAAGATCGAAAAGACGAAAGATCTTCGAGAATAACAGGTTCAACATCAGCAATTTTAAAACTACCGAAGTGCGAGGGATTGCGAAATCGAGCTCGAGGGACTCGAAGGATATTCGCACCCAAAACCTTCATTCGTTCCAACTCCATCCTCTCAACTTCTTCCGAACAACTCTCTCCTCCAGACTCCTTCCACACAACTCTTTCCTTCCTCCCGGACGACACCCATTCACGAGTTCTCGCTCCGATTCGTCAACCAGGCGAATTCAATCTGGGATTTGAATTTCGTCCCACTGCATCAAAGGAAGGAATGCTCATGTGTGCGTTCTTTCCGGCATCCTGCAACTTAACCCTGTCATGCGAGGACGACCGCTTGCCGTGGAGGCACCTGCAGTGGGTTGTGTCAAGGACTTCAAGGAGGCCATGGCCTCGTCGTAATGGGACTGGACGGGAGTGAATCGACGTTGGTTGATCCTGGGAAAGTTCAACTTATGTTGAATTAAATTTCGAGCAATTTCGATTGCTGGCCACAAACTTTCCTCAGAACCGAGGAATTAATAAAAACAGTCTCTCCGAGTTTTGAGTTTCGAGCGCTGCCGTTTGAAGGCGCTCTTAATGGGTTTGGAAATTCTAAATTATATTTGTCTTAACTTCAATCACTTCCCGGACAGACTTCTGCGAACCTCTGATTTATTTACAGGACCCCGTTCTCATCCCATGTGGCTCGCTTTCAATATTGAGTTTCTCTATTTCACGAGAAATTTCTCCCTCCGCCTCCTTGGCACAGGATCTTGGCACGAGGTTCTCCTCGAGATAAACGCCTCCGTCCCTCCCCCCAACCTCTCCGTTCTTTCGCATAAAATCCCAGAGAGAACGGAGCATGGAGGAGGAGTTAATAAAAATTTCAGGCGAACAGCTCGGAAACCCTTTAAAAAGACCGGCGCTTAGCTCAACGGAGAGCGAGCGAAACGAAATGAAACGGAAAGAGTGGAAGCGGCGGGGACGACGGATGCCGGAAGCGAGGCGTTGCGGATGCTGGAACATGAAACGGTCAGCTTCCTGCATCAGATATTCATGCCGGAGGAGCATGTGGCGGCGATGCAGCGACATGTGTTGCTCTGAGCGGACGGCGCTAATTTCTGTCCATCCCCCCTTTGCTCTTCCTGTCGCTGTCTCTCCCTTTTCCTTGTTTCTCTCCTCTCTTTGTCTCTGTCTTTCCGAACCCGAGTCCCTCGTTGGGGCGTCCGGTCGGTCTTTCGCTGGTCGTCGTTTGTCGTCTTGCATTTCTAATTAATATTTAATGATTTTAACAATTTAGCACACATTGCGCACCAGCCCCCCTCTGTCATACCCCTTCACCCGGCATCGCTCTGCTGCAAACTCCCTCCATCTTTTCCCCTCGCCTTTCGTGCCTTCGATGTCGTCCTCGTTGTCCGTCCTGTCGCCGGCGTTGATGATAACGATGATGACATGTGGATGCGAGTGTTTGCGAAACGGAACTTGATGAAGGCGCCAACAACACAGACGCAAACACACGAAATGTGCATGATGGCGGCAGAGAGAGGTGAGGAGAGGAGATGGGAGCAAGGGTGAGCGAGGGAGACAGAACGCAGAATGAATTTTTCTCTAATTAGATTTTCGCTGCTGGCGAATTAAATGTCAAAGGAAATAATGCAAATAAATGGAACGTTTCGCTGCAACTCAGGGGAAAGTGAAAGAGAGAGAAAGCGAAAGAGAGAGAAATAGAGATAGGAGGGTGAATGAGAGGGGGACAGAGAAAATGGCATTAAGAGACGAAGACAGAGAAAGAGAGAGAGAGAGAGTAGAGTATAGATAATTGCGGAAGCGGAAGTTATGCGAAATTACACGGCACATGGACATGTTCATGTGCTGGTAATTAGAGAAGCCGCCGGTCGACGTCGACGACAGACCGCGACACACGATCGCGTGCTCAAGAGAACTCGCGAGCGACCTTCGAGGGACCTCAACCGAGGGAGAGCGCGGAGGATAGGACGACTAGACCTCCTTCAAACCAACCTAGAGTTCTCTCAAACCTCTCTCGGTTGAAGCATCGCCTCTTGTGGTTAATTTAATCACAGGACGAGCGTCTTTGAGGGCTCTAATAAAGGATCAGAAGTCGTGGTTTAATAATGAAAACGTTCTCCAAAAACTTTAAAAAATCGTTTTGAAATAAAAATCAAGTCCTTCCAGTCGTCGTTGGTTTACTCAGCTTTGGCTCGAATTTGCCCTAATAAAGCCATTCACACCGCGGCGACGGAGAAACAGCTGTCGCTCACAGACGTCTGCCGCCCCAGACCTTCAGCAACCTCACCCGCCTCTTCAGCCACCCCCAATCGACGTCGTCTCCTCGCTTGATTGACACCCACTTTGCACGCAATTCTACTTTCCACCCCGCCTCCTGCCGTCTGTGGGCGTTGGGCGCTGGTGGACACTGGGGTCTGGGAAGTCCCGCGACCTCGCTCAACAAATTTCGCTGATTTACATTAATTTGGGCAAAATTTTACAAATTGTGTGCATTTTTTACAATGTTGTTGGAGTCAGTAATATATTTGTTGGTGTGCGTGTTGTTTTTAATGTGCATATTGTTGTTGTGGTTGAAGCTTCTGTACACGTGCTAGTTGTTGGTGTTGTTGTTGTTTTTGTTTTCTGTTGCCGTCCCAAAGGACACATCAGTTTGGCTTGTTTACTCAGCGTTAGCGGTCCTCAAATTGACGTAAATAATGGCAATGTTTACATCGAGTAGACGACTTTTCATTCCCGTCCATCAGCCCGAGATGAGTCGTTAAATTAGTCCCAACGACGGGAGCCGGTCCGACCCAACTCGAGTCGAGTCGAGCCGAAGTCGACTTTGAGTAGGAGTCCCTGCAGTAAAAATTTTGGGGGCCTGTTTCTCCTACTCTCGGGGGCATGTGGGGCTCGAACGCCGCCCCCTCGACGCTCACGCATCGAAATCTTATTTTCTTCTCGGAACTTTTCTGTTTTCTGCTGCGATTTTTCTTCTTTCATTTCGAAAGTCCCTCCCGGGCTCGAAGCAGCAACACCGACGATGCGAAAACAATGCCTTGAGGTTCCTTCCATTGACCCCTCCCCCTCTACCAACCGAGCCTCTTCCTCCTCTCTTGGCCCACCACTTGGATCACCAAAAGTCGAAAGTTCATTCGCAATTCCACTGTCGCTGCTCCTCCGGTGGGACACTCGAGATAGAGAGAGAGAGCAAATATTTGCTTTGACCTTTCGATTGGAAAAATGCAAAACAAGTTATCGCGAAAAGTACTTATTTTTCACAACGAACTCCTCCCTGTTCACCACCCTCGGTACCCATTAACAGCTCCACAATGGAAGTCGACTCCGGGTATTCGAGGCTAATTGTTCATGGAAAATCAATACGACCCATTCATCCCCCGGACTCCCCCAGCCATCGCCAACAGAGAAACGGAGAAAGTCGGAAAGTCGAGGACAAAACTCTGTCTGTCCCTTGTCTGTCTGTCCATCTGTCCCTCTGTCTGTCCGTCTCTCTCCCTCGGTCGTGTCGTCGGGTGGTCGTCGTTGGGGAGGAGTTGAAAAGTCGAAAGTTATCTAATTTCGCTCGCGTTGCCAATTACGGCGGCATCGAACCGGGACTCGTCTGCCAAGAGTAAAAAATATTCTTTATCGTCGGCAGAGGCAGCGGGAGTAACAACAACAATTGTGCTCTCTGTCAGCGAATGGGTGGCTGTGAGTGGGGTGAAAAAGAGACGTCGGATGGACGGAAGAGAGACGGAGGGCGATCGCCGACCGTGCGGCATGGCGTCCGACATGTTAAGCCGACAAAACATGGCGATAAAGGCCTCGTCCCCAATCACCCCTCCCCGACCAAGGGGTGGACTTAATCTGTGTCTTCGAGCGGCAACTATTATTGTTACGACCACGAACACGACAACGACGATGACGACGACTTGGCCGCGGCGTAACTGGGCCAACTGAGCGAGCCCTGGTCGCCCGATTCAATTAACTTCCTTTATCCGCCATAATGTATGGATTATTGGACGCCATTGACAGCGATTCCGAGCGAGACTTTGGCTCCCCCTTCGACCCTCCCCTCTTTCTCCTAATCGGTCGCCCGTCTCCCGCGTCCTGGTCCATCTGACGGGCCGACGACATTTATGAGAAGACCCGGCGCTCTCATCACAAATGCTAATCTATGTTCCCTCGAACAAAAGCTCGCAGTCAGCGAAAACGGAGTTGTTTGCGAGGGAGAGAGAGAGAGAGAGAGAGCGAGGTCTTTTACGACGAGCGTCTTTAATTACGGTAATGAGAGAATTTGCTCGAAGAGGCGGAAAGCGGAATAAACTCATAGAGAGAGCGCACAAGGCAAACAGGACTCGGAGGATGTGCTTGAAATAAATATTTTGTTTGCTTTTGTGAGCCTTCAAATGTTTATCTGGGTTTGTTTTTTCGGCGATAATTTTTTGTTTACATGAAACTTTGCAACATATGATGAAGTCCCGTGGGAAGGAGGAGGCTGAGAATGACTACTGCGGAAATGAGCCGTGATGATGGTCCTCATCCGGCCGTTGGGAAATTAGGCGTTGGGGATATGAGGCGACTCTTATCTGCATGAGGGGACTCTTATCAGGATGGGACCTTTTAATGACGGAGCCACTCCAGCAGGGGATGGAGACGAACTCACAGAGAAGAAAATGCTGCGTGTGTGAAACAAGTTGACTCCGTTTTTTCAAAATGGTTGGAGTTAACACGATGTCGATTCGTCCTTATCTCCTAGAAGTCCTCTTTCGCTATTGAACGATCGCGGCTGGGAAGCGGCCAAATAACCAATTTCTAGAGATCGAGAAAATATTCCCCATGCGTCCTCATGAGTCCTTCAAGTGCTGATTACAACCAGGACCCACCATCGGAGAGAAGTGTGGAGGAGAAAATTGTTTCAAAAAAACTCATTTTTCAATTTCACTCCTCATCCTTCCCCTCCACCGTCTTCGCCTGGTAAGAGAAAATATATCGCGAAATGAAATTGTTATTTTCCGCTCCTGTGGCAACCCCGAGATTACGCAATAAACCGCCAAGTATTTCAAGTGCTTCGTTTGCATGTTCCCAACTCGGTTTCAACGCCAACCCCCAGCCCCAGTGCAGCCACGCCCACTTCGCTCACGTCGCCCACTTCAGCAGCCATGGCTGGAGCTGCTGCTGCTTCTACTTCTGCTGTTGCGCGCTCTCAATATGTTGCAGCCAAGTGCATGTCAACAGCAACCGAGCGACGACGACGATGATGAGGACGACGACGACGAGATTTCTCCGCCAACGAGGGTCTTGGAGGGGTGGAGGGAGCGGGAGGCATTAATAACGCGCTGTTGCTGACAACGGTGCGTCTTTGATTCGAGGCCGCCGTCGCGCCGCCCTCCGTCAAGGCTCCCAAACGCTTTCGCTCTCTCAATAAGTCGCTCTCACTCCCTCTACGAGTCGCTCTCACTCATTCTTTGTGTCGCTTTTCCTCTCCCCATGCCTCGCTCTCCTTCCATCACTGTCCCCCTTCTCTCCCTCCATGAAAATGTTTATGTATGAGTGGGTGTGGTGTTAGTGCTGTGTGCGAGTGTGCTGCTTGTGTCTGTGTGCATGTGTTGGACGAATGCGTTTCCGTTGTCAGCGCGCGTTTCAAATAAATTACACGTGGGTTGCACGCGGCTCATCAGGAGCCACAGGGATGTGTGTGAGAGAGAGGCGGGTGGTTGTGTGCAAGAGCCAGGCGTGTGGCTGTGTGCGGAAAAGAGGCATGTGTCTGTGTGAGGCATTTACAGGTCGATAGATGAAGCCCATGGGTGTGTGGGGAAGACCAACGGCATTCGCTCCAGATGGTTCAGGCCGGTCGTCGGGATGAATTTCTTCGTGAACAAGTTGCTTCCTGCGACTTCTTCCGCCTTTCTCCACCATCCTGCTCCTTCGTTTTGCCCCCACCTGCCAGGAGTCGCCTCTAATGAAGTTAATCTAGCGCAGCTTACGCTTCGTCATCAGCCCATGCAACTTGTGATGTTGACCTTCGCCCTTCTTCTTCATCTGCTGCCATCTTCGTCTGCAGTTCTCTCGTCTACTGGACATCTTTTTTCTCCCTTCTCGCAGGTCATGAACGCAACTCGGACACGCCCAGCCCGAGGGCAGCATTTGCGTTTTCGACTGTTTCGGCAACTTTTCATGTCTACGTTGGAAATTATTAAGTGCAAGGACGACAGGAGGATCAGGCTGGTGATGAAGATGAGGATGGAACTAAGGATGAGAATGAGCTTGAGACTGAGACTGAGGATGATGACAGCAATAAAAGGATGCTGCAGCAGAATGCGTAAGTTCGCAACTCGATCCGTCTCCAGCTCGGCACAACTCGGCCGGATCCGACGGCCTTCAACGAGCAAAACGTCTTAGTTTTTGCTTTCAGCCGGAACCGGATCGGGGCGGGCCGGAGGGGAGCGAAAAAACAGTAGCAACAGCAGAGAAGGGAGCAGATTCTCAAGTCGCTGCGAAGAATAGTTTTTTAATTCACTCGTAACTTTTTATTTTTGATGCAAAGCGAACAACACGATCGGAGTGAAAGGCAGCGTTGAAGGGTGGATGGACAAGAGGCGGGGGCGAAGGGCGTGGCGGACGAATGTCCAGCGGCGTTGAGGACGCTGCAGTTTCTTAGAGGCTCGGACCAGAACCAGGGCCAAACTTTCGTTCACTGCTTTTTGCTTCACATAAATTCTCGAGGAATTTCTTAGACAAAGTTTCGCGAACGCAAAACTTGCTGCTGCTGTAGTTTCCTGTGAAATGCATTTTTGTTTCAATTTGAATTCATTTGTTGCAATTTCCCCGGCCGAAGGACGAGGACGAGCGAGGGACGGAAACTAAGCTTGGATGGGTTCATAATGCGATGGACAACAGTTGTACACGGAATGGAGTGCTTTAAGGGGCATAACTCTTGGGACGTGGAGAGTGCCGGGATGTGTTCTCACAACAATCCGACACGACATCACTTTCGTACACTTCGGTCATGATTAAAAAATAGCTCAACTGCATAAAAGAGATCAACATAACATTTGCAAATTATGTATGGGTTCTACTAGCGATAGGGGCAAGCAATGTAAAGGGGATCATTTTACAACATTCCCCAGTTTATTAGAAATATTTTATTATTTTAAAATATTTAATATACATTTTTTTAAAAAATATTTAACAATCAAATTATGAAAAAGTTGTAATAAATTATATTTTTTATTTTATTTATTTCAGTGTATTGAATTTTTTTTTTTTGAAATCGAATATTTAGTTTCTGAAATCGAATTCTGGTTATCTGTAATCAGAAATCTACTTTATTGACATTGACTTTTCTGAAATCGAATAACGAGTTTCTGAAATTTACATTCGTTTGATGAACTTTGGCCGCAGTGAGCCAACGAAGTAATCCAGAAATATACAGAATGTGAAAAAAAACACATATTTTGGAGTACAATCAAAAGAATCAAGGCCTGAAAGAATCTGGGCCTGAAAGACATCGTCAGACCTCTCCTGATCTCACTCTCCACAACAGGTGGCACTAAATCGGGATCCTCGACTCCACACGAAGCATCTGCAGACTGTTGACTCCGCAGATGTGGGCTCACATGAGGATGCTAATGTGGCCGCATGTGCAGTGACGGCGATATTAAATCTGCGCAAATGTCGTCAAGTCGAACCCCCAGTCCACCCCAACTTATGGGGTGTTTGTCCTCTTCTTCTGTTCGTCCTCCGCTTCTGATCCTCCTTCGCTTGTCGTCGTCTTCCGCTCCTGTTGAGCCGTCTTCTTATTTAAGGGTAATTGAAATTTATTTTTAAATATGCGAGGTGCGAACGGCACACGATGTGTGTTAAGCCTGGAATTTACGATGGCACGACGTCGGGAAGACACGGTTCTTCCTCTGATACGACGATATGAGTTTAATCTCGAGGATTGTGCGGCGTCTGGGCCATGATGGGTGGTGGATGGAGAAAAGAACGAGATCAGATTCCTGGCATGATGAGCACAGCTCTGAAACGACAGCGATATGGGGCTTTAACAAAAATACCCTCTATTGGCAAGTGGGACTCGGTTTAATTAAACTTAGTTCGGCTCCTTGTTGCGCCGTTTACTTTCAATTAAAACATCAACGACGCCGTCTACGCGTCTTCCGACCCCGTCGAGACTTCAAACTATTGTCAAGTGAAGCGGAGGCGGCGATGAGAATCCATAAAAATGTTTCCGGTGCTCGTGTGGTATTAATTAAAATCTGTGCTCCTCCAGGAGCTGAAGCTGGAGCCGGAGCCGCCAGCATCACACACTCCTTCCCCTTGCAACGACTTCCCCACGACGTGTGCACAACAAAGAATTTATAACTCTTGAGAATTTTTTAATGAAACACAACATGACAATGCTGAAGTGCTGCAGCAGCAACAACCACAACAGTGATAATAACAACAAAAACGAGAAGTAAAGCAACAACAAAAAAAGACACCAACAACAAGAAAAAACATAACAACGACATTAACACCAACATCACCGTCGAAGGATTCGGCGTCGCAGACAACGGAGCCAGAGTCAACGTCGTCACCGTGACGCCTGGATTTTCCGCCAGCTCCGAGTCGAGTACCGGAGTTTTCAGACACCCACATGAGCCCCACCTACGCCCCTTGATGAAGTATGGGGCGATAAAGTCGCGTGCTTAATGGTCGAGGTGAGGAGAGTCGAGTCAGAGATAGAGAGAGAGAGAGAGAGAAAATGTCTGTCGCAGGACGTTTAACCGAGGAAATGGAGGAGGAAATTAGACAAATGCCACGAGATCTACGTGGGACGACTCGTGGTCTGGTTCTGGCGACCGATGAGGTCTCGACACTATTCCCACTCGGTGTGTGGTGAGGGGCGCATCAACCACAGCGGTGAGACTCATGGGATGTGATTAGTTCTCTAAGGGCTTCAATTTTACTTGCAGAACTATTTGCAGAAGACTTGGAGCATTTGTTCGGTTTAGGTAGCGAGATTTGGAAAGACCTTGTGGTTGCAGTGATTTGTGCAAAACCCCTCATAAAATGGCACTAGAGCATGGATTTCTTATATCAACCCTATGATCCTACACCCTATGATGCCACACTTTGTGCTCCTTACACCTGACCTCAGCTTTCCCCCTTGAGCTCCTGGTTCAGTTCTCTCTGGATTTGGGCATCTCTTAAACAGCCATCAATATTCCGAGGGTGCGTTCGAATACCTCGATATCGTTTCAAAACTTTGGCGATATATCCTCGAAGTAATCGAAGCAATAATTGGAATTGAAATTACGACCACGGGGCTGAAGACGAAAACAAGAACGAGGACGGCGATGATGACTACAAGGACGAGGAGAACGAAGACGACAACGATGACGACAACGTGACGACAACGAAGACGACAAGCACGTCAACGACGAGGTGGAGATCAAAGGAAGTCCCGAACAAGTTCCTCCCGTAATTGTTTACCCCACAGATTGTGTTTGTGGGTGAGTTACGCCGTGTCTTCGGATGCCTCCTCCGTTGTTTGTGTGATTGCCTCGAATTGCTTTATCTCCATCTCATTGAGGCTTCTGGGGGAGAGAGAGTCGAGAGCGTGAGTCCTGCGGAAGCCTTAAGTGACTGACTGCCTGCCTGGGCCTCCTTAATATTCCACGCCATGCGCGCAATTTATCAACCATTTTTATAACTTATGCCATAAATGTCACCAATACAAAGCGAGCGTCTACAAATATTAACTCACACAAACAAATTCACACAAACACATTCACACACGCATGCACGCACACACGAACCAACTCGAAGCTCGAGCCTGAGCCCGATCCCCACCTCGCACGCATGAGAAACAAAAATGTCGTCGGATAAATTGATGAACTCCTGCGAGAAGAGGCGAGTGGAAGAGAGCGGGGAGTCGTCATGAGGTAAAGAATGGAGAAGTTTGGTGAGGAGAGGTGTGGTGAGGAGAGAAGAGGTGAGGGGAGGTGTGGTGAGATGAGGGCGGTTTCAGGTAAAGCGGGGGCGTGGTCGGAAGCGTCACGACAGAAATAATTCAGACATTCATTTGTATCCTGACATGCATCATATTTTCTGCCTCGGGCCATGGGCGCGATGACGGCCTAGACAAGGGCCAGAGTCAGAAGCAGGACCAGGCTGTGGCGACTGCGGAGGGCGGGGCGGTTGTTGGTAGTTGCGGAGTGAGGACAACGTTTTATTTGCAGTGAATTCGCACGTCTTCGCAAACTTTCTTTTCTGGATTCGTATCGCAACGAAATCGCTTTGCAGGACGAAAGGGAGGAGGGGAGGTTTGGAGGTGTGGGCGACACCTCAGATGTCGGGGTATTATTGGCTTTATTGTTGTTGTTGCTGTTGTTTTTTTTTTTTGTTGTTCTTATTCTTCTTTTTGTTATTGTTGTGTTCTTGATGTCAGCTTTGGTTGGAGTCGATTCCAACCACCACCTGAACTCGAGATACCGTGTTTTTCCGATCTGATGCTGGAGGAGCGGGGGTGATGAGGGATGTGGTATGGTGAGGGGCGTAGATGGGAGGCGTGTCTCCTTCCTTCGCGCTTAACTAACAAACTCATAATATTTATGTAGGACGCTCTGAGTGCTCCGAACCCCATCCGACGATTTTGGCCTTTCCACCTGTCGGTCATCTGATGGGCAGAGCATATCTTCTTATTGCTGTTGTTGTTGTTGTTATTGTTGTACTTGCTCTTCTTCTTCTTCTTCTTGTGTATCAGTCCCAATTGCTCGTGGATGCTGCTAGCGGTGAATATTTATGGAGGTGCCTTCGTCGTCAATTTGTTACCCGAGGAATTGCGAGAAAAACGCGCAATAAGTCGACAAATGCTTTCCTCGACAAAGACGTGTCGGCCGAAAGATTCAACGTCATCAATTCGGAGCGTCTCGTTTGTCGGTTTTAGTTGTCTTTTGTCGTTTGTTGTTCGACGTTCGTCGTTCACCGTTTCTTCTTTGCCGTTTGTCGATGGATGATGAATGGGATTTGGACCATAAGTCGAGGTTGAGCTCTCTATCGACGAAAGAGATTCACTTCTGATGAACTTCTACGTGAAGTCACGACTCTGATTTTCATAACATCGACCAGGAGCTGGCGAGGATCAACGATAGACTTCGAGCTTCGAAAGCCCTCGACCCCTGAACCTCTACGCTCTGACGAAATATTCCGAACCTGATGAAATAGTTCTTCGCCTGATGAAATATTCCAATCATGATGAAGTATTCCAATTCTTTGCCAATGGACAAAAGACACTCGTCCTCTATTAATTACGAGCGTAGTAAGAACATATCTTACAACTGTCTGCAGGCAATATAAATGCCAATAACACGTCGTTTCATCGTTCCATCGGGCGGATTTTGGGCTCAGAAAACATCGGACCAGGGCTCCCACAGGAGTCCGATTGATTGCCCTGCAATGTCATGCCAATTGTTGTGTGATCGGTTTTGAAGTTTCGACAACTGGACAAACTCCGAACTCCGAACGACAACAATAATTATTTATATACAAATTGTCTGTCTTTATATATATTTCTCTGTCTGACTCTCACTCTCTGCCTGATTCTCTATCTGTCTGTCTCTCTGTATGTTTCTCTATATGTTTCTCTATATGTCTATATGTCTCACTATATGTTTGTCGGTCTGTTTCTCTCTTCTCTATCTGTCTCGTTGTCCTTCTGTCTATCGTTTTGGGTCCTGCGGCTTGGGTAGTCATAATCGGCGTATGTCTGCCGAAGGGTTTAATTAATTCCCTGCGAAGTCCTGCACTCAGCACTCGATTCGAACTCTGGGGTTCGATCCGTCGTGCGTGGGAGACGAGGTGATAAATGGTCGGCTATTAATTGGTGAATGCCCGGGGCGTAATTAATGGCCGTGTCGACGCCTCCCGGCGACAGGTGCGCATCGCACCACAGCCCACCTCCTCGACCACGCCCACAACCAGGCGATGCTTCGCCTATCGGAAGCTGGCGGAGGCGCCCGGAACAAGAGGCGATTGTGTTCGGCCCGAGCGGAGGCCAAAAATTGATTGAAATATAAATTGAATCCTGTAATCCGATACACACGGACAAATAGGCAAACAACAAGCACACAGACAACGAATGGCCAAACAACAGAGGTCCAAGGACGAAGGATGAGGCAGGCCTGGGGGGAGGATGGAAAACGAGAACGAGTGCAAGAACAAGAGCTCGGACACATGTCGACATGCAGCCAACAGCCGGGAGTTTCCCATGGCCCATGGACAAGTGTTTTCGTTTTTATTTCCGTTTCAATTACAAGCGCCTGCTGCCACGCCCCTTGCCGCCCCTCTCCCACTTGACCGTCGAAGGGTCGTTCGAAAAGCCAATTTGTATGGCTCAATCAATAGTTCCCACATTTGCAGAAATAACAAATCCTCGGGGAGTCCGAAACGCAACTCGAGAGCAACAATCAGTGGACGACGGCGACAAGGGCTGCCTCGGCTATCAGTTGTGTTGAGATGGCGCTCGAGTTGAAGTGATTTATCAGGCCCACACAGGAACGAGGGATGGATGGGATGGGCCCAATAATAGACCGACTGCCCGGTTGACTGAAGCCGTCGACGCTTGGCTTGATTTGATGCCGGCTTCAATGAAATTCTACAACACGGGTCAGTTTCCTTCGCCTCCCAAGGGGGTCGCAGGGAGGGGTGAGGATCACCACATCCCAGGGTCGATCTTGTCTAATGCCCCTTTTCCGGTGGAATTTCTTCAATTTAGTCACACGGAACCGCAACACATTCAAAATCCTATTAGGTTTTCCTCCTCTCGACTCCCGAACAGCGAGGTTCATCACATGATTGGACACTTTATAAGGATCTCGTCCTTGCTGCTCATTAATATGCCACGCCTTGGTGAGTGCGCCAACCTCAGTGAGGGTCGATGGGGCCGACGTTGAAGGGCACTTGTGGTGATTTGATTTAAGATGCCTTCGATGTTGTTGAAGAAGAAGAAGAAGACACAATTGTTCTGTAGTTCGTATTTGTTGTCCTTATTATTCCCAAATGAGAGTATCGATCTAAGCAAATGCAGTGCTCCATCCCTGATTCCAGGAGTCAGTTGAGACTCAAATTCTTGGTCCTTAAATAACGACGATGGATGAGCCCGAGGAAGGAAGGGATCGATGGGAACCCGAGAGGAATGGATCGATGAAGGCTGGGACCCTTTTCTGGCACAAAACTTTTCTAAGCCAATTTGCGGTCACTATTTGACGACCTGTTTCAGCTCCTCTGACCCCGCTAAAATGGATTTCCCCACCGATTTGTTGACGGCTTTAAAGGCTAAAGGATGTCAAAGTGGATCCTGCGAATGCTGGTTGTTGGGGCTGCTGGGCTGCGGTTGCTTTGAGCGGTGCTCACATTAGCTGCCACATTTATGGAGAACCACCGATGCAACAACAATAACCAGAATAACTATAACAACAACAAGAAAGCAAGAACATCGATTTCTATAAATGTTAAATCCTGCGGAAGATGCATTCATGTGCATTCAGCGATCAAATCCCGTGGAAAGCGCGCGATGCTCGTCAGACTAGTTGTTGTTACTTTTGTTGTTGTTGTTTCTCTTGTTGGTTTTGTACGGAGCTCTATTGGCAACGCCGGATTCCTTCCATGCTGACGATGTCGCCGCCGCGTCCTTTGTCCACAGCAGTCGCGGCGTAAAATGAAGCAACCGTCTGAGTGAAGGGGAGGAGGCCGGATTGGGTCCGGTGTTGCCATCATGTTCTTGTTTTTGCTATCGGTCTCTAGTCCCTTCTAACGAGTTGGCAACGTGACATGCATGTAGGCGGCAGAGGCGGCGACGTCGACGTTGGCCGTGGTCGATGGCGATTGCGGGGTGGGGTGGGGCCGGAAGCACACCAACATATTGAAAGCGATAAATCTAGTTCTTCTTCCGGTCTGAGTGCAATTTTTCAGCGCTCTATATTCGCCCACTTCCGGCCGCACCCTCCGTCCTCTCAGCGAGCGACAAACAAATGATTTTACTTCTCCCTCTCTCCATTTGGCTTGTGGTGGAACCTGGTGCGTGTTTGTGTGAGCGACTCCTCATGTATGTGGCTGCCTCTTCATGTATGTGGGTGCCTCCTTCTCCATGTGTGTGGGTGCCTCCTCCTCCGTGTGTGTGTGTTTGTAAATCTATCTCTCTGTGTCTGTGTATTTGTGAGAACTGGGGTAATCAATTAGTCGCCGGATGGGCTCGAGTCCATTGCGTCCTGGAGTGGAGCGCGAATTCTCGATGCACGGGAAAAAGCGAAGGCGGCCGATGGTTCTCAATGGAGGCGGCAAATGGGAGGGGCGTGGCAGGACACGACGGGCATATGGGCGCGGTGGACACCTAATGATTTGAGTGAGGCAGAGAAAAAGCGATCGAGTGGCGACGTTCGGTGGACACAGAATTCGCATTTCTCTGGCGAGAATTCAAACACAGCCGCCTTTCATTCCCTTCAGATGGATCTTCGGTCTCCTCTCCCTCTTCTCTTCCATTACCATCCGCCTCAGCTCTAAGGACTAGGCGACTGAGAGTGTGAATCCTTGGGGCTCCTGCAACACGACGCCGTCCACAGAGAGCGATTGTCGAACCTTCCTCAATGTCGCCGTCGTCGTCGAGGCCGCGTTGCTAACGATTCCCCCAACGATGTGTTTGTGTGGCGGTGAGCGTGTGTGTGTATGTGGTTGGAAGTGAAAAGCTTTTGGCTGCCAACGATATTCGCCCCACGTCCCACCCCCGCGGCCTGCTGATTGGGCCCAACTACTTTGGTGCAGCATTTAAATTCGCATCGCCATCCGTCTTCGGCCCCTTTGGATCCCAACAACAATCCTTTCGTCTCCCCATCGTGGTTGGCAGGACGTCGGACAACTGCGAAATCTACGCCGGAGTGAGAGTGTATGTAGTGGTGTTGTTGTTGTTGTTGCTCTTGCTACTGGCTACTTTTAGGCGCACATAAATCCCGGCATCTTCGCCGTCCTCCCTGGCCCTCGCCACACGGTGACAGTTTTATTGCGCATTCCGCATGCATTCGACCCCGCCCCTCTCCACCAACACCCCCCCGACACCCCTAAGGCCTTGGTCGTTGTTCGCGACGAAACGAGGCGGGCTGAAGCGAAGCGAGTCGTCGAAATCTCAGCTGCAGAGCCGCACATAAATCCAGCCGCCGAGCCATCGACATGTCGCGCGGCGCTGCTGCAGGTGCCGGGCACCGCGCCCCTCCGCACGCCCCCCTCTCCTCGTTCAGTGAATCCCACCCCACGTCCTTCATTCAGCGAAAGCCACACCGCATGTCCCTCCCTTGAGCGATCTCTCCCGATCCCAGCCCCGATGATTAACTGCCTTGTTATGCAGCATTGATTGCCAGCCAGCCAGCCAGAAGCCATCGAGGCGAACTTTGTTGTTAATGTTGTTGTTGCAAACATTCACTTCCACATCCGCCGGCGCGTCCTTGGCGTCCTTGTCCGCAACACCCCTTGTCCTTGCCATCTCTTGCTGTCCTCCTTCTTTTTCTCACCCCCAGTCCTGAATCGCCTCCGTCTCCCCACCTCTTGAGCCGCTTTCATTGAGTTACGTAAGCGGCTTCTTCGCAACTCCTTTCGAATTTATGGCCTCGCGCGCAAATCTCTCGTGTAAATAGAGCGCGTCCACCCCGCTCTCTCCGGTGTCCACCATCCCACCGCCCATCGAGCGATGGAGGCGCAGGATAACCTTAAAAAACTCCTCCCCCCGCCCCTCTTTTCATTCCTCCTTCTCCTTCTCTCTGCGGCCATGTTTGCCGAACAAATCCGCGCCATTTTGTAACTGAAATTTTTATTGCGCCCAAACAATAGCGGTTCCGCCTTGCTCCTCCTCTTCCGTTCACCTCCTTCCTCTCGATGCCCCTCGATTGAGATGCTAATTTGCATGTATTGTGAGGTCGAAGGGGCGGTAGGAGAAGGAGGCAGTGGCATCAATCAGTGGGTTATCAGGGGGCGTGGCAGTGGGCGGTTCGCCACTTTCGCGGCTCGCAAAGCAGCCTCATTCGAATTTTCTCCACCGTTCCCGTTGATTCACGCATCGTTGAATCGTACAAATACACTCAAACTCACTCAATTTAATGTGTTTGTGTGTGTGTTTATGTGTGTGTTCCGTGTGCCGAATACACAAGCAAACACCTGGAGAAATTAATTTCACGAATGCCGGCGCGACGTCGACCGCAGGACCCTCGCCGCTTAATCGTGGCCTACGAAGGTGTGCGTGTGTGTGTTTGCGGTTTGGTGAGATGATTCCCGTCGGTGTGTGTGTGGTTTCGGTAGAAGTTTCTCATCAGTATATCTGTGTATGTGAGAGTCGCTGCTGGGATCTTCAAGTGTTAGGAAAGTATTTTGAGCTAGCAAAACGATGCTACTGAGAAGAAAGCATCAGTCATCGTGAGTCGGAGACGTCCTACGCGGTGAATCCGTTGGTTAATTCTTTAGAAAGAAAGAAGCGTGCATTCAGCTGCAGCCACGCCCATAACTTCAACCGCCTTCTTCGCCTACCTCGCCATCGATGCAACTTCCCGCGATCCGCACGATTTCGCTAAACTTTTTATGTCCTCGCCATTAATATGCACCCGCGTCATCCGGCCAATCCAACGCCGGAGAGTTGTTCGCCGACCCTCAGCAATTAACTTCCGTCCTCTCGTCCTTCCTTCCTTTCATCCTTTCTCTCATCCTTCCTTTCATTGTTTCTCCCTTCCTTCCTAGCGTCATTTCATCTTATCCTCCGCCTTTCCAGGAGAAACTCGTTGGCATTTATGAAGGCTCCGGCATCATTGAGGGAAGCAGGACATCATTGGGAACTCTGGTCTTCTGGAGGACACAACTTGGAGTTAACTTTTCGAAAGCCCGTTCGAAGTGGATGGCGATGAAATTGTTGTTGTCACTGAACTGATCACCATTATGACCGCGTTCGTGACGAGTTCGTCTCATTCCGCCTAGTTCACCATCCTCCCTCAAACTATATCATTCTCCATCGTCATTCTTCCTCATCCTCCCTCAATCTCTCTCATACTCCATCTTCATACTCCTTCACCCTGTCACGATCGCATCTCACGCACGTCACGGCACTTCAGTTGATTGTCTTCGGCAGCGAAACTTTCGCCATCGTCACTTTTTCGAAAGGTTGGACAAAAACGGGGATAAAACTAATGATGACAAAGGCCTCGACCTGACCACGAGAGGCGCGTGCGAACCTTTGCCGAAAACGGAACGGGCTGACAATCGACATCGACACATGCGAATCGTCCGAATCGTGGACAGAATCAGGAAGAGAGAATTCAATTCGCACGAGGATTCCAAGCGTGCGGACCACGAGTGCGACCCGTATCCAAACCGCGAGTCCAAACCAGGAATCCAAACTATGAGCCTTCAGGATCACGATGAAGGAATTAAATCGAGCAAAAGGCAGCGAATCTCTCTTTCCAAGGAAGATATCCCCCATCCTCAGATGCTCCTCCTCAGTTGCTCCAGCTCTACGCGAGTTGCGAAAAGTTTGCGATCTCTTCGCCTGCGTCATCAGAAGAAGATTGCGGCGGAACGCGTTTTGTCGCATCTTGTCGCAAGCTCAACGAGGACGAGCTCTTATCGAAGACAATTGCCTAGCATTTTTTACCTCATGCCTTTCTCTTGTCCTACCCTTCACCTTTTCTCCTCTCACCCTTCACCTTCACCACTCTTCACCGTATCTTCTTCTCCTCCTCTTCACCTCGTTTTCATCTCTTCCTACCTCCCTCCCCTCGTTGGGCCCTACGACCCACGACTCCAGGGAAAAGTTCTGAAAAGTTTTCTCCCTTCGCCTGGGAATCGGGAATTTTTCATATGTTGCTCGACTACAGAAACAACAAGAGGCCGTTGGTAACCCAGAGGTGGGCGGGGTCGTGGCTGGCGATAGGATGTCGCAAGTTTCTCCCTCAGGAATGCTGGCATTTTTAAGACCCATTTTTTATGCGCCTACACGCTCCGATTTCCTAGCGAGGGGCGGGACGAGGGCGGTGGGTGTGGCATCGGGTGAGTGCTGTGATAACTTCATATCAGGGACCTTCCTATCTATCCATCTGCGAGGAAGAATATTTAAATTGTTACAAATGTTTGCAATATTTTCCTCACATGTTTATCTTCATCATTTTCATTTCAACTCACTTTGTTTTTGTTGTTCCTTCCGTTTATGCTCTCGGTGTCATTGGCGTTGTTATTTTTGTTGTCATTGATGTTGTTGCTGTTGTTTCCTTGTTGTTGTTATTGGCCTTATTGTTATTTAGAATTCTGTTATTGCTATTATAGCTATTGTTATTGTTGTTTCATGTTTCATGCATTATATTATTGCTGATGTACGTCGTTGGCTTCGTTATTTGTCTTTGTCTCTCCGAGTTTCCGGTTGTTATCAATAATTGTTATGTGTCTTCCCGGGCCTCTTCTTCCCACTACATATCTCTTTCTTCACTCTCCATCTCTCCCTCTACCTTTCTATTCTTGTCATTGTTTTTGTTCTAGTACTTGTTGTTGCCAGGATATTCCGAGTTGTAGGCGGCATTGTTTTCATGTGGAAATAATTTCTCCTTCGCGAGGAATTAAATTTCACTCTAAGAATTTTCTTGAAAATTTCTGCCATTGTCGAAAGTCGTCACTCGAGTCGATGGACTCGACTTTTAACGCCTGGGGTGGGTTCGACAACTTGAAGAAGTTCGAGAATTCGGGGTGTAATTTGATGATTTTTGGCTTTATCTTCTTAAATTATACTCCTGCATGGGGTTCATTTAGTTTTAATCTGAAACCAAAGCCCTTGAAGTGGAGAACTAATATCGATAAGGCAGTTAGTGGAGAGTTTTTGCCACGCCCGTCGGCTCCTCCGCGGCTCGCCAAAGGACTCCCCAAGGACTCGCGTATCGGAGGACTCCCGCGAGTATAAAAAAGTCGTGCATGAAAAACACATCAGCGAAATTCCTTCCGAGGAAGCCATAAAAATTCACTTAGTCATATTTTGATGCCGCCACGGAAGAGTGTGCGTTGGTTGGCCGATTGTGTGCATGTGTGTGTGTGAGTATGTGTGTGATGATATGCTTTTGTCCACAGGATGTTCCCAGGACACGTGATCCCCAGGGTCGCCAGCTGTTTATTACTATGCGTGCCTATTCTTCGACCGCCATCTTGCTGAATGCCCGACAAATGGCCGTTTTATTGCGGTCCCCGAGAATCACCGCAGCGAGATCCTTCGGCGAACAACCACAGAAACAAACAACAACAACGAAAATGATAACAACAAAACCGATAATAACAACAAAATCCTGAACAATCACGACAACAACTACGGATAACAAAACGAAACAGAACGAGAGTGATTGATTTGTTATTGCGGCCCCTTTGTGGACGCGATAAAAGTTTGCTCTGGGTGCTTCGTCCTCGCGCGGACGATATTAGTTTACAATCCAGGACGAGTGCGCTTCGAGGACAACGAGCTCCACGAGACCAGAGTGGCTGACACTGGACTCGTGGGACTGTGGGTGGACTCGTGTGGGCGCGGGTGGACTCGGGTGGAGGAGGCGAGACGGCGCTTCCCGAGTGTCGATCGCACAAAAGCCATCCGGGATATCAACTGTCGTCGCCCGGAATGGGCGGGTGGATCCATTTAACGTCGTCAAGAAGGGGGCGGGGGGGGGATGCTCGAATTGTTTGTCAAATAGAAAAGGATACAAGTGAGCGCCGACGCCCCCCGGCCTCGCCTCCTCGGCGCTCCTCGTTGTTGAGTGGAGTTTGTTTAGTTTGTCCTTAGGATAAATTACATTTATTTTGTCCTTTTGCCTTCTGTCTCCCACCCGTCCACTATTTCTCCATTTCCCCAGCACTCACTGCACTTTCCTCTAGCGTTCTGGGTGCTTCGTCCTTCGTTCTACATCCTTTTCTGCCGACCTCCGCCGCGCCGTCGTCGTAACGAGGACATCTTGTTTTTCCATTTGCACGTTGCCGCATTTCTGCGACATGGGACGACACGGTCCCGACAACAACAACAATAACATCAAATATACTTGTTGTAATGTGGGTCTCCTTCTCCTCTTCTCTCCCTGGGGCCGTCTCAGCCTCGGCTTCGGCCTCATGTCCTACGTCTCGTCCTGCTGCAGGACGTAAATTGTATTTACATTGAAAGTTCATGCTTCATACTTCAAATTTCCATTCTCCGTTCTCCATTTTTTCAGATTTTGAATCTCTCGCTCTCTCTTTCACTCACTCTCTTTATTCTATTTCTTTCACTACACTCTTTTTTTCAATCTCTTCCACTCGTACTCTTTCTACCGTTCTCTTTTACTCCCTCTTATACTCTCTCGTCCACTCTCTTTCGCTCACTCTCTCTGCCACATTTTGTTTTCTTACATTTGTTTCCCTTCTTCTTCGTTTTCACTCCTTCCGCCCGGAGCAGGATTTTCGCCCCATTGACATCGTTTCCTTGCGCTCACTTGGCTTTCCTCGATTTAATTTATTTGTACTGCCTGCGCCGTGGTCCTCGTCCGGTCGGGTGTGGAGTCTTCCAGTGGGCCGGAGAGGGTCCGTCGTGGGTGGTCCACATTTCAAACTCCAGACCCCTCGAAGCCTTCGTGTCTGTAGATCGCCCTTGTCATTCGAGGCAAAGAGATCGCACCATCTGCCGAAGTGGCTCTGGCTCCCACCGCCCCCCGGCTCCACTGTTTGACCAGAGGTCCCTCACATGGTCTCCTCTCCGTCCCCCACTTTTGCAGACGCCCCGCTCTTGATTGCAAAGTGTTTCTTTTATTCCTCCGACAATGAAATCAACCGACTGCTGGAGAATTTGTGCTGATTGTTAACGTATTTAGATATTGTCGTTGTTGCTATTGTTGTCGTAGTCATTATTGTTGTTGTTGTCGTTATTGTTGTTGTCGTCATTGTTGTCGTAGACAATGTTGTTGTCGTCGTTGTTGTTAATGTCATTGTTGTTTTTATCGTTGTTGCTGTTATTATTTTCGTAGTCAAGCTCCCAATGTTGTTCTCATTGTTGCCGTGGGTGATGACTTTGTTATTGTTATTCTATTGTCAACGCATCACCGAGCAGCTGAAGTCAATTGCCAGGAGAACTTGGGAGTTCTTTGATTAGGCCCAGAGCCGAAGTTCACCAGCCGAGGCTCCCCTACCTAGAGAGCGGAACGGATTTCAAAGTCCCACGAACTCCATTACCCTATGTCCCAGTCACCAAGGGCGACCCACACCCCACTCCCTCGACAAAAAGGCAGCTCCTTTTCATTTTCATATTTTATTCGATATCGTTATAAATAATTTATTTACTTTATTTTACTTTACATACATAATGAGTAGCTTAGAATAATGGGCGTGGGCGTAGCATCAACTGGCGGTTGCGTTCGACGGCCTCCGAAGCGGAGCCGGGCCCCGACTACGCCCCCAAATGAAAGGGGCGTGAGTCGGCTGCCCGGCGCTATGGCAACTTCAAAGATCGGCGGAGACCGCCGGACGACGACGACAACGACGACGACGACGGGTGGTTGGATGGACGTGGGATGAGGGCTGAGTAACAATAAATTAGCGATGTGAGTGCGAATGTAACTAGATTCGAGTCGCCGAGGACTCGTGACTATTGGCGCTGGCACCTACGGCCTCTACTTGCGGGCCTCGTCATCGTCGTCGGCGGCGGCCGACTCCTCCTCGGGCACGATGGCCTTCAGCTCGGTCACCGTCGCCGGCTCCTCGACGTCGCTGTCGGGCGCCACCTGAACGTGGCTCGGGTTGGACTCGGCCACCGCGGGCTCGTTCTCGTCATCCTCGGTCGCGTCCTCGTGCACGTCGGTGTCCGAGCGGCTCTGGGCCAACTCGTTGGTCCGGGGCTGTTGAACTTGTTGTTGCTGTGAGTTCGACGAGGGCTGCTCGATGGCCGTCAGGATCGACTGGAGCAGACCCTGCGAGAGGATCTCATCGTGGTCGGCCGACTGGGTCTGGCCGCCCACCTGCACCTGGTACGAGACCTGCTGGCCCTGATGCTCCTGGCCGGAGCTCAGCTGGATCGAGTGCGACTTCTGGGCCGAGATCACGTTGAGGCCGTCGAGGCCGGGCAGATTCTGCGGGTCGGTGCCGTCGGGCAGCGTCGCGACCGCCGACTTCTGGGAGGCGTAGCCGATGTGGTCGATGTCGTTGCCCGAGGCTGGTGGGCCGTAGCTGTCGGCGGGACCGGAGATGAACTGCGTGTGCTGCTCGGCCACGGGGATGCTCTGTGCGATCGAGTTGTACGAGCCGGAGGAGGCGAACTGTTGTTGTTGTTGTTGTTGAATCTGCTGATGTTGTTGAATCTGTTGATGCTGTTGCTGTTGCTGCTGGAACTGGTAGCTGGCTCCGACGAGGTTCGGGCCGTGGCCGCAGTCGTGGCTATGGCCCTGGTTGAAGCGCGCCTCCTGCGGAACGGGCAGGCCCTGGGTGTGGACGAATTGTTGCTGGTGGTTGAACTGGGCTCCGGAGCTGAAGGCCTGCTCCACGTGGACATTGCTGCTGGCCTGGTGTTGTTGCTGGTGGTATTGTTGTTGCTGTTGCTGCTGCTGCTGGATGAAGCCAGCCTGGGGCGGGAGGTATTGCTGTTGGGGGGCCGGAGGTGGGGGCGGGGGCAGATACTGCTGCTGCGGCACGGGCGAGGGTCCGATGTCAATGACGCCGTGTTGTTGTTGTTGCTGCTGATGTTGCTCCTGCAATGCATGGAAGAAGAGACCACGAGGTGGATCTGGTGAGTGGCCGAACGCGTAGGGGGCGGGGCGTGGGGGCCGCTGGGGACCCTGCGTCGTTACCTGGACGAACACCGGCGCCGGCTGGTGCTGCGGCAGCTGCTGCTCCACGATCACCTGGGGTGGGGCGCCGTACTCGGGGCCCACGTTGCCGGGTCCGCTCTGCGCGACGTCGCTGGTGGCCGGCGGGATGTAGGTCGGCGGCTGGTTCTGCGGCTTCACGCCGAACTGATCGAGGTGCTGCACCGTCGCGCCGATCGACTCGAGCAGACCCTGGGGCACGGGCGGGCGGAAGGACACCGGCTTGCTGGGCGGGATGGCGCCGTGCGTGGACAGGGGGCGGAGGTTGCCGGACTGGGTGCCGTACTGGATGCCGAGGCCGGCCTGGGCGGCCGACGAGTGCTGGTGCTCGTGATGATGCTCCTGATGGTGCTGGTGGTGGTGCTGGACGAAGGCGGCGGCCGAGGGCGGCGGTGGGGGGCCGTAGTTGCCGCCGATCGTGTTGTACTTCTGGGCGTGGATGGACCCGGGGGCGAAGGAGTCGGGCGGGGGGCGCGAGTATGAGTCGCCAACGGCGCCGAGGGAGATCTGAAGGGCAAATTTCCATTTATTCACTGTTAAAAAGATGACTTTAATCCTGGCTCACCTGCAAAGCCTCCGCTTCAAGCGAGTTCAGGCCGTGCTGCTGGAAGTCGCCGGCGGGGCCGGTGGGCGGCAGGGGCGCGGCTGGCAGGCGGATCGTCTGGGGGCCGTCGAAGCCGCCCGACTGCAGGGCCACAGCAACCAACTGCTCATCGGTCAGGCCGTCGACGATGCTGCCTCCGGATTCCGAACTCGATCCCGAGTTCACGCTGTACTGAGTGCCGAAGTTCGCTCCCGATCCAGTGCCGAAGCCGGTGGCGCCGAAGCCTGTGCTGCCGGAGCTGGAGCCGTGCGAGACCTGGCTGTAGCCGGCCTGGGTGTCGACGTGGTTCGTCTCGAAGACGGCGCCCACGGGGGCGGGGATCGGCTTCCAGCCGTCGCAGGCCGTGTGGAACGGCGTCTGGGAGCCGCTCACGCTGTGCGTGTGCCCGGAGGCGTCGATCTGGATCTGGACCTGTTTCTGGTTGTGGTTGTGGTGGCCGCCCTGCGATCCGCTGCCCCCTGTCAAGATGATCGTGGTCTCGGGCACGCGGTTGAACGAGGCGGGCTGGGGTCCGGGCAGGTGGGCAGGAAGTTGAGGCGGGCCGTAGCTAGGCTTTGGTGGTGGTCCGTAGTTGGGGCGTGGCGGCTGGTTGAGCGGACCCGAGGGCGGGGGTCCGTACGAGGTGGCGGGGGCGTGGCCGAGAGCGGGCTTAAAGAGTGGTCCCGGGTGCGTCGAAGGCAGCGACTGCGCGGGCGGGGGGCCGTAGCTTGGGCGTGGCGGTGGTGGGCCGTACTGACCTTGTGGGCGTGGCGGTGGTGGGCCGTACTGAGCCTGGGGGCGTGGCGGAGGCGGGCCGTAGCTGGGCTTTGGCACGTGGGGTGGGCCGTAGAAGGGCTTCGGCACGCCGAAGTGGTTCTTGATCTGCTCGTGGAGGCCGCCACCGAAGCTGGAACTCGATCCACCGATGCCACCGCCTCCTCCGATGAAGTTCAGTTTAGGCGGGCCGTACTTGATCGAGGGGGGGCCGTACTCGCGGAAGGGGATCTTCTGGGGCACGCCGTACTCACGGTGCGGCTGGTGCGACTGCGACGGTGGGGGGCCGTAGCTGGGCCGTGGCGGCGGGCCGTACGAGTCGAAGGCCTCGCGCCGCTTGAAGTCCTTGTTGAGCACCGCCTGGGCGGAACAGGCTAGCAGGACGGCCATCGCCGTGATCCGAAGAGCCGTCTGAAAGCGAGAGAGAGAGGGGGGGATTATAAGATTATTATCTACCTTGGGACACTATCTGGATTTATATATATATATATATAAATTAAATGAAAATAAATAAGAAATATAAAAAATTAAATTAACAAATATAAATAAAAATTAAATAAAAAAAAATTAGAAATATAAAAAAAAATATAAAAAAACAAAAAATAAAACTAAAAATAATTAAAGAATAATGGATTTGTTTACAAAATAAATCAAATTAAATATATAAATTAAATAAAAAAGCTAAAAAAAACAAAAACTAAAAATATACAAATTTAAATTAATAAAAATAAATTTATAACAAATAAAGAATAAAACTAAAATAAAAGCCTTAAAAATAAATATATAGAAATCTGAAGATCACTAAAAATAAATAAAATTATAATAATTTAAAAAAATAAAAAAAAATAAATATTTAACTGAAAAAAATAAAAAAAATAATAAAAATTAAAACTAAATTAAAATATTTTGTTAATATAAATAACACAGATAGATTTGATTAAACCAAGCATTTCTAGTGTCATTGAAATAAAAGATCTGGACCCCGGGGAAGTCGGCGGGCACAAATTCTCAAGGATTGTCGGAGCTTGATGTCAAAGTCAAAGTCAGCCAAGGACGGAATCGTATTCGAGATGACCTGGTTCTCGGCTGTCCATCAGTCTCTCTTTCTCTCTTGATGACTTTCTCCCCTCCCACAGCATGCCACACCACGCTATATCTCCAAACAATGGCCAATTGAGAGCGAGGTGAGCGAGGTGAAGACAAGTTGAAGCGGAATCGTGAACAATTAAAATTTAAGACAATTTCATTTCGATTCGCGAGCCGAGTTTCGTTGAGGCTGTCGTATAATTTATGGGTTATAAAGTCAGCAGGCGGGCCTCCTCCTCTCAACCCCCGGTCTCCTCTTCACAACCCCTCCTCACGGCTATCTCTTCACGGCTCTCGGCCTCCTCTTTTCACCATCCGGCCACTCGTCTCATCTCCCAACTTCACCCGACTCCGTTTGGCCCGAGGCTCGCACGCAGACGGAGTCGAAGTCAACTCGACACCCACGCCACAGGTGTCGATGAACTGCATCGGAGCGCTTCCCATGGCGTGCGGAGTGCGGCGGCAACAGGTGAAAGTTGGCTGCGGGGAGTCGGGGGCGTCGTCGGGGCGAGAGTGACGGAGGCGCGTCAACGGAGTCGACACCGAAGTCGACACCGAAGTCGACACCTTCGCACCGGCTCCGAGGGACTGAAGTTGGACCCGAGTTGGTCTCGATCTGGGCGCAAGCGAGACGCGTCTTCTCGACCAATGTGCGGGCGGGTTCCACTGTGCCGTGATGGTGGCTGCCCTACACACATTGTCACAATAACAAAAATAACAACAACAAAAACAACAACCACGACAACAACATCATCGTGTCTGATGCCATGAAATGCGATCCATCAACTCGATCACGTGCGGCGTCTGCGCAAACGCGTTGAACCAATTTAAAGCGGCGTGCGATCAGAGTAGTTGCTATTGTTGTTGTATACGCCTTATTGTTGTTGTCTACGCTCTATTAGCCAGCAATCTTGAGTCGATGTTGTTGCTGTTGTTGGTATTGCACCGATTTAATTTCAATGTCAATCGATTTGTCCCGCAGTCCGTGTTGGCCACGGAAGGCGCTCGATTGTCGATTGGCATCGATTGACGAACGATCAATTGACGTTGTTGTGGTTGTTGTTGTCGTTATTGGTGTTGTTGGCCCTGCCCAGGCGATTGTCAACCGTCAATCCGTCTAACGGTAACTGTCATAACTAACGGTAGTTGTTGCCATTTTCAAAGTGCTGCAGGCGAAAATGTTTGCCTGCATTTTGAAAGCTTTTCCAAATATAATGAGTTTTCTAATTTCTAAATTGCTTTCAAAATTGACATTACAACAACAATAACAATACCAACAAAAACAACAACAGCATAAAGAACAACAAAAGTAGTCACACTAATAACTACAACAACAATAGTAATTGAGATACCCGTCTACACATATGCAAATGCCGTGGAGACACTCACAAAAAAACAACAACTAGGAAACAAATTTGTGGCTAAAACAACAACAATAGTGACAAAACTATGAACAAAAATTAAACATAAACACAATAATAGCAAAAACGAAAATAAACAAAAATAAACAACAAAAGCAATGACGAAAGTAACACCAACAACGAAATTAACAACAATAACGTCAATAACAATGACATTAACGCCAACAACAACAAATAATGACTGAAAGAAAAATCGCAAACAAATTGAAAGATAAACAAATTAGCAAAATAATTCCTAAAAAATATGATGGATGCACTGCGCGAATTCCGATCGTCAAAAGAAGAGAAAGTTTTTTCAAGTGTTGTTTGTTTTTCGTCTTTTTTATTTTTATGTTGTCACTATTTTTGTTGTTGTTATTATTGTTATTGTAGTTACTTTGGTTGTTTTCGTTACTTTGTCTATTTAGTTTTGAAGACTTTCGTTTGAGCCAAGTCAACGCAGCGATCGTGTTGATCCATCGATTTGTCAAGAGGCGGATCTCGAGGGCGTGCAGCCGAGGAGTCGAGGGATTCGAATGAACTTCAGTTCGAGGAAGTCGAGTAGAGTCGGTGGGAGAAGGTCACCGACACCTGCGGACGAGGCCGGCCCATCATGAGAAACACGAACTCAGGATGGACGAAGTCAGCCTTCAAAGTGGAGACGAGGAGACGAAAAGACGAGACAACGAATGAATGCTGAAGGAACTGACAGCCCCAAAGAAAGCCTTCTCCAGACAGAACACAAGTGTCCAAAGTGGAGTCGAGCACAACGACAATAGAAGGGGGAATGAGAGGAGATAAGCGAGCGAAAACTTTAGATCGAAGCAGGTGAAAACTTCAGCCAATTCAGTGAAACGACCCCGTAAATATTCCGTCTAAATGCGTGGAGAAAAGTTTTCCGAAATCATTGCGGCTCAACGTCATCTGGGGCCGCTCCCACTTCTTCCCTCTCTCTCTCACTCTCTCTGCCTTCTTCCTCTCTCATCCCCCTCTCTTCATCCTCTCCTCTCTCTCTCCTTTCATCAACTTCTATCTCCCCACCTCTTCTGAAGTCTGCCCATTGTGTGCCGCTGCCTCCATTGTTGGGGCATCACCTGCTCTCGCAGAGTTTCTTTGTTGGTTCGTAAATCGTCTGCCAGACAGACAGACACACACACGCATACACATTCTCGGCACACTCTTGGCATTCGAAGCACTCGCAGCCCAGCCCCGGGGCGCTCGCGGAACAATTGCCTTTTGTGTGAGGCTCGACTTATTTCGAGCCTCGGCGCCACGTGATGCGATGCAGCCTCAACCCATGGTCCCAGTATCAAACTCCAGCCCTGCCCAACTTCGAACTTCATCGCAGCCGTCGGTCGTGCTCGTCGAAAGTAAAAGTTATTGTCGCTTGTCGTCGTTGTATTTGTGTTACGGTGGCCAGTGGTATTATTGTAGTTCCATTTATTGTTGTTATTGTACCTATACCTGATCCCATGCTCATGAATCCCTGCATCAATCTGGCATGTTCCCATTTTCCCATCCACGAATCGTCTTCTTCTTGGCCTCTGTTATTGACCAAGCCAAGTCAAGTGTCGGCTTCGACGCATCATCGTTTAAGCAACTATTTTGATCGTTTTTTTTCGGTAACAGTCTAAACGGCTTTTATCTCTTCCTCCTCTTTCTCTTTATCTTTCTCTTCACTGTTCGGCGACCGTCGATTGTCGCTTGTCCGGAAGTTTTTGTAGCTGTTTTTGTTGTTGCCGTTGATCATGTGCTGCCGATAGGTGAATTTCTACTTTACGTAACCAATCAAAAGTAACAACAACAACAACATTAGTGACCACAACAATAACAACAACCACATCAACAATAACAAAAACAACACCAACGATGATGATCATCGGTAGCAGCAACACTTGTTAGCGGTTTCTTTTGGACTCGACTCGAATCCACTCGACTAAACTCGACTCGAAATGAAATTCATTTCATTTTTCGACACGTTCGCTCGAAATTCCGCAGATCATCCGCTCGCACTCGTCGCCCCTTCCACCACTTTGGCCCCCCTCTCTCTCCGCTGGTGCTCGGCGAAAATGTGTCAATTAACATTTCGTGAATTTCTCGAATCAATAACAAACGAGAGTGAAAGCAGAATTTAAATGTGTTTTAAATGTTTTCCGTTTCTGCTCGTGTTCGTGTTCGAGTTTGTGAGTTTCTGTTTGTCTTCGCTTGATCTTTCTTTATTTTATGTTGATTTTTTTAGTTCCCTGGAGTACTTTGGGTATGACATGAAGCTTCTTCTTCGGTGTCGAAGGTCTTTTGGAACTTTCTTTCAGGACCCCATTGAGTTTGAACCGAGGTACAGTCGTGATTTTAAGTCACAACCTTCATGAAGAGAATTCCATTTGTGTCCCAGGACCCGGAGTCCTTGGCCCTTGACAGGGTCAAATAGTCGATCTCTTCTATCGCCTCAGTTGTTATCTTCAGAGGTCTTTCCGCTCATTATCGGCATTAGGGAGTCGATGGATTTCCATCGCGAAGATTAGAGGCTTCGCTGGCGACCGCGAACAAGGGTGAATTAATTAATTATTTACAATAACACTACCAGCGAGGCAACAACAATAACAACAACATTAACAATAATTACACCAACATGAAAGGCCTCCTTCGATGATGGGCTCAAAACGATAGAAACGCATGGAAATCACGCGAATTGCGATAATTGTGCGAGGGCAGGGCACAAAAGGATCCGTGGAGGGTCCTCGCGAAGCCGTCGAGCACAAGTGAGTAATTAATTAATCAGCGGAGGACCAGGACAACAACAAAAACCACAACAACGCCACATCCGCTCCCGGTTAACCGTCGACTTATCCCTCGCTCCGCTCCTTCCGCCTGAAGAAGTTCCAAAGCCTCCCACCCTCCCTTCGGAGTCCTTTGAAGCGAAGTTGCAAACTGCTGCCTAATGCTCTTGCAATGCTCCTTTGTGTCCTAATTAGTCCTTCAGCGCCCTTCAGACCGAGTCCTTCGGATGCGACTCGGCGTCGTCGTCGCGTTTCCTTTTTTCACGCTTTCGCAAGCAAACATTTTAAGTGAATTAGTAAACAAATTTAAAGACCCGACGACCGCCCATCCCGGCCACGCTTCCCCGCGGAATCCACTCAAGCTGCTGCAGTATTTGACTTTGCGAAAACCTCCCCCCGGTTCTCGTCTTCGGTCCTTGTCTTTGGCTTTCGTCTTCGGTCCTCGTCCTTGGTCCCCGCCATCGGTTGGAAGAACAGCAAAAAACTGATAACTCCAAAATTAATTTCAATTAAAACTTCAAAAAATGACTTGTGCAATTCCCCAACAGCAACGAGAACAACACGAACAATGCGTCATCATCTCGTCCTTTGGCCCCACGTTACGAATTCCTTCCTTCTTTCTCCTCCACCCAGGTCTCACCGCAGGACGCGTCCAACAGCTTCCCGTTAACAGTTATAAGTTGGAGCTTTCTCTAGCGCCAAACTATTTACACAGCGATTAAGTCTTAAGCTGCCAGATGCGCCCCGCCCCCGCCCCCGTGTCGTGTCGTCTCCTGTCCTCCTCCTATCCTTCGCCCTGCCCCGACCTGCCAGACATTCGCGGCATCCCCCCTGGAAGACGGAAGCTGCTCCTCCGTCTGGTGCGTAATTTCGAGCTTCTGTCTAGTGTTTGTGTTTTTCTCCAGCTGCCATTTCTCTCTCGCCGGTCGTGGATCGTCCGCGACACGAATTCGGCGGACGTCGGATGTGGGATGCAGGGGGTCCGACTTAGGGTTGCCGAAGGATCGATTTAGGACAAGGGGTTCAAAGGCAGAAGCACGAAAAACGCTCCGATCACAATGAGGAAATCGAAATGAAGACATCGTAGTGATAAATCTCAATGAAGAAATCCTAATGATGAAATCACAATGAGGATCATGAGATCGTCCTCCATGACTTGGTTCCCGTAACTCGTGCGAAATTCACATTTTCAGGTCAAGTTCGACGAATTCTTCGACCTTTCACGGATCACGACGAAACCAGATCGCGTCCGGAGGTCGTTCATGTGGCGCTGACCACGGGATTCACACATTAAATCACTGTCCAACTCCCACGAGTCTTCGCATGCGAATCGCGACCACTGTGCGAGGACGCGACTAAATGGCAACTCTGGGCATTCCGCAAACAATGCCATCGTCTCCCCCGCTTTCCGTGGCGATGTCGACGATTTGTGAATCTCGTCGCAAAAAACACGATTCGTGGGAGAAGGGGGTGTGTGAGGTGCTGGTTCGGACAACTATTTAGCCGGTGTCCGAAAGTTGTGAAGGACGAGGATAAAAAAGTAGAGGAGGATGAAGGATGAAGAGAGGATGAGGAGGAAGTAGTAGAAGAGGAGTAGAAAGAGGATGAAGAGGAGAGAAAAGGAAAAAAAGGAGGATCCGACAACGACGGAAGGAGCAACTGATTAAAACTTTTGTGAATTTTTCATCGATTTAATTTATCGCCATAAAAATAATTGATTTGGAAAAGTTTCCGCATGGTGGGATCGTGCGACGCGGGGGGCGAGCGGAGGAGGAAGACGGCCATAGGCATAGCAATTAGTGCTCTTGAAGAATGTCGGGCGAATCCTCCTCCGCTCATTTAAGGACGATTGCGAGAAAGAGGATAACAATTGGAAACTTTTAATCACGAGCAAAGACAAAGACTCGTCTTCCTCCACTTAGCGAGGGTGGGTAGAGTGGAAGCAGCAGCCAAGAGAGGGGGATAGAGAGAAGTGAGAGAATTACGAGGATTCTTCGCTGTTTGTTCAGCTTCGCTTGGGCGACCAGGAGTTCTCTGAATATGGGGGGTTTGGAGTTTTGCTTGGACTTTGGTGATGGTGGTGCTGCTGTTTTTTTCGTTTCGCGACTGTGATCAAAATTGCATTGAAAAACAATTCGTTGTGAAAAATGTGAATTTGTTTCTCTATCTACTTTGGCTTTGGTTCGCGGATGTTTTTCGTTTGGTCTGTTGTGGCATTTGGAGCAACAACAACGACAAATTCGGCTCCACCAACATTAGCGGTGCATTCGAAGCGCCCACGAGTCGTGCATTTGGGGAGCAACAAATGTCGCCTGTTGCAGCGACGACAACAGCCAACAACAATGTCGACGACAACGACAGTAAAAACGTCGACGACGACGACAATAAAAACAACAATCCACCAGATGCATTAATGCGACGGGAGACAGGCGGCGATCGGATTTCATGGCTCTCTTCCCTCCGATCCCGGCGATCGGGAGCGCATGTATGTGTGTGTGTAAGTAAAAGTGCAGTCAAGTGCCGGTCGAAATTCCACTCTAATGGAAATCACTCGGTATTCACCATGGGGAGCACCAAAGTTTACTCTGACCAAAATTATTTTGTTGAAGTCAACATTTTTGTAAAACCGATTGAACTGGAATTTTCCCTAATGGAACTCTTCACTAAAGAGTTCTGGACCTCACCACTAAAGGACCGTTTTTTCACTTGATCATTTGGTCCTTTCGGAATAGATGGGATGCCTACCATTGTGATGTGTTTGTAATCCTCGTATCCGCTTTGTTCGTTTTGTTACTGGACGTATTCGTTTTATTCGTGTTCGTGTCTCGGAAACTTCTCTAGGTTCATCGGCCAAACAGCACTCGCGACGTCGGAAACGGTAACGTTAACGTTAACGATTAAGGTTGACAACAACGGAAACGGAAATCGAAACGGCAATTGAAACTGGTCAACGCGGTCAACGGGACTCGTTCGTAATCGAAATGAAATTGAAACTGAATCTCTCGAACTTGCGGCTTGTGTGCGGGACAAGCCTTGGGAGCCGACGACCGGAGCTCGTCGCTTTCAGGTTGAAAATGCTGCCAGCCGGATGGCACCGGTTGCTAATATAACTCCACACGGGACCGTTACAACAACACTAACACCACCATCACAAACATCCACTAACTATAACAACATAACAACAACAACAACAATTGTGACACCAACTTTGTTAAGGTAAAGATCAGTCTCACGAAACCTGAACGACCGAAACAATGAGCGAGTGAGTGAATGAAAAAGTGAGTGAGTGAGCGAACGCATCTTTCGGGGAAAACATCCAAAAACCTCAACAATACAGTAACAACAACAACAACAATGATCATAACAATAACAACAACAAAGACGAAGACGAAACTAGGTTTCGAAAAGCGAAAAGTCAACAACATGCAGCCCTCCTCAAGAGAGCGACGACGACGATGGCTCGAGGAAGCAGCAGAGAGAGAGAGAGTGAGAAAAGGAGAGAGTGAGAAAGAGTAAAAGAAAGAGAAGTAATGAAATAGCGAGAGTGATTCAGAGAGCAGGGCGAGAGTGAGTGCGATTGAAGGCGAGATCATTGACAATGACAATGCTTCCAACATGGCCAAGAGCAGCAGCCTCGGCTCGGCCCAGCGAGAGTTGCCGCCGCGAGCCTTAGCCACGGTTTTGCAACATTTCTCCGAAGAAGCCGCGCGATTGCGTGAACATGCAAATTTCCAGCGGCCAGCGACGAAGCCATGCGTCAGCCTTGCTTTGCTCTCTCTTTCTCTCCCTCCTCGTTGGCCTGACCACCCGAGAAAGCCGAGTTTTCGCTTTCGTTTGGCCACGATCTCTTTGCCTTCTCCCTTGGCTTCTCCACAGGTTCCCCTCGGTCTCATCTGGTTTTCGCTCTTTGCGGCAACGAGTTTGATTCCGAAGTCGCCAGAGCGCTCCACCGGATCCCACGACGCCGGCCTCCCGTCGTCCCCGGTTCTCAACCAAGTGGCCAAGTGGCGGTTGCCTCCGACGACCGAGCGCTGACCGAGCATCGTGCAACGTGGTCGCGACCTGCTCCACCGTCGGCCCCGCCGTGCCTCATTCGACGGTTACCTAACCGAAGTCGTTGTCGTCGTCGTTGGCGGAGGTCGTCTGTCCCACTCTCACTCTCTATCTGCCTACTACTCTCTGTCTCTTTCACTGCACATCGTCACATGGACTCCTCGAATCCTCGCTTTTCGATGCTGATTTCGCTGCGGTTTCCTCGATTTACCCACTACCTCCAGCCCCCGACCACCCCACGGACGTGTGTCATCGTCGTTATGCATGGCCATAGCTCAATGTTGCCGCATCTGTTGCTGCTATCGTCTTCCTTATTGCTGCTGGCATTCTCGTTGCCTTCATCGTCATCATTGTCATCGCCAACGTCAACGTCATCATTATCGTCATCATGGTCGTAGTCATCGTCATCATCATTTTCGTGGTCGTCGTCGTTGTCCATGGACACGCTGACGTGACTTCATTTGCTGGTTCTGCTCCACAACTGGAGTCGTCAGTCGTTGAAGTCGTCATCATCGGTGTCTTCCTCGTTGCTCCGCGGGTCGTTAATCAAAACAGAACCAAGGCTGCCTCCTCAGCTGCTTCGAGTGGGCCCTCGTAGGGAGCTGGATTTCCGGCGACGTTTGTCATGACTTTTGGCGGATTTGCAGAAGAGACAAATTGGAAGCAAAAATACCGTTGGTGGCTTCGAAGTTGAAGGGAAATGATTGCAACCAAATGCAAGCTGACGTTGAGATCATTGAGCTGGGGTAATAAAAGAGATCTCTACTTGGAAGGTAATTTCTTTGTCAGCCAAATCGAAGGGGCCACAAGATGACCCTTGAGTTCATATCAAGTGTTTTTGGCTTCCAACATATCAAATTTCAGAAACCGGAGACATTTTTGCCGTCGTTCAACGAAACGAGTTTCTAAACCGAAGTTTTTCATCAGGCCAACTCGATGATCCTTTCACCAAAGTTTGGTACCGATTATCCTCTCACCGATGCATGGAATCGATGATCGTCCCATCGACGATTGCTTTCGATAACTCCGATCCTCAGTTTCGGACTCACCTTCCACAACACCGAACTTAACTTTCGATGCCTCTGAAATTGGTACACTTTCCATCGAATCTGTGGGGGATTTGTCGACCCCCCCCCATTATCTTCATCGCTTCCTACTTCAGCACTGGATTCATCCCCTGTGAATCCATCCCCACACCATTGACTCTCGGGTACATCATTCGATAATTTATTCCATTCATCGCAAATGCGAGCGTCTTCACAGCTGGCCGTTTCTTCGAATGGCGTCTGCAGCCACTCCGAAGAAGGAGAAGGAAGAAGAAGTGGGAGGAAAAGAAGAAGAAGGAGCACACACACACAAGCACACTTTTGGTGGGGCGCGGTGGTGCGGACGGAACTCTCTGCCTAATGCAATCACCCGGAGAGAAGTCGAGGCCGCTGTCGGCGTCTGGAGGCAATGCAAATGCAAAGCAGCGCCTCATCCGGCTCAATATGTCTGCCCGTCACTTAGTTCATCCAGCGAACTCCATTCCTGGCTGTCTGTCTGTCCTTCTGACTCGGTCTGTCTGGCTGTCCGTCCGACTAACTGTCTATAGGTAGGTCTCCTTGTGTGCCTCTCTATCGGTCGGTTTCCTTTCTGCCTGGCGGTCTATCGGTCTGATCGTCTGCCTCTCGGTCTATTGGTCTGTCCGTCCGTCTCTCTATCGGTCTAACCCATTGCCTGTCTGTCCGTCCCAACGCTTGCCTGTCAGTCCGCCCATCTGCCGTCTCCCTCATTCCCTGAGCCTCCACGACTCTCCATCAGAGGGGCTTCATGGCTCTCTTGAGGCCTCAGCCGCACGGTCGAGGTGACGAGACGACAGCGGCTCCTTGATCTGGGCGAGAGGAGCCTGAGGCAGGGTCAGGAGGGATTGGTGGATGGTTCAGAGGGACCATGGGGGAAGGAAGAGAAGCAGGAGCAGATTACCCGATGTTACGATGGGCGGCTTCAGCTGCTGGAGCAATGAAGACGAGGGAGAAGGAGAAGGAAGAGGTGAATGAAGACTGAAGAAGCTCGAGGTTTGCACACGTTGGAAATGGGCGGCCGATGTAGGGCGTGGCATAGGTATTAACAACATCAACAACAACAACAACAAAAATTACAACTCTATATGCAACAACAACGGCATGCATATTATGAACAACGACTACGGCATCTTTGCGCTTGCTGTCGTGTGGTCGTTGCTGGTGTTGTTCCTATTGGTGACTCCTGGTGTTGTTGTTGTTGCAGTGGCTGCTATTGTTGTTATTTTTGTGGTTGCAGTTGCAGTTGCTTTTCTTGTTGTTATTGTTTTTATTACCTTTTGCGCGGCCTGCATCGAGGCGGCCCTCGACTCGACGACGGCGGGTCCCTCCGTCATCTGGTCGGAATGCAATTTCACTTCTTTAAATATTTTCTCAATTGTTTCGTTCGCGTCGCGTTTTCCTCCTCCGCCTTCTTCTCTTCTCACCAACTTTATTTTAATTTCGCTTTCGTTCGTACGTTGGGTGTTCGTGCTGTTGTATTCGATATTCGTCCGTCTGTCTGTCCGTTCATCCATCCGTCCGTCTGTCCTCTTGAATCTGGGAAATATTTACGATCTCGCTCTAGAGCCCTACGTGCTTGTTGTCATTGTCGTTGCTGTTGATCTTGTAGATGATGATGTTGTCGTTGTTGTTGGCATTGTAATTGTTGTTAATGTAAAACTTGTTGCTGTTGTCGGGCCAATTTTTAGGTGCAACTGTTGTCAGAGCAAGATTTTTGAAAATCGAAAGTTTTCTCGCTGTGAGTCTGGGTCGGGTTGCGATGGACAGACATAAAGGCAGACAAACAGACAGATGTGCAATCTGTCTTGGATGAAGGGCAAAAAAAGATAGAAAAAAAGAGGATGGGAAGATGGAGGACGGAAAGAAGAAGGATGGGAAGAAAGTGATTGGGAATAAGATGAAGGAAGAAGAACGAGGAGGATGTAAAACGGGAGTACAGAAATAAAAAGAGCAGGAAACTCAATCGGTCCTTTGGGCGCATCGCAAATGTGAATCGAATCGAACACGAATCGTGCTTCTCGACTTCTCTTTATCGATCAAATGATTTCGCAAGGCTCATGAGACACGGACCCTCAGTTGTTGTTGGATTTGTGTTTTTGTTGCTGATATTTTGTGTTGTTGTTTTTGATGTTGGCAGTTGGTTGTTGTTGTTGGGTGTGATTAAAATTTAACGGATTTCTGGGGAAATTTCACTCTCTTTGGATTCTCCCGGCCATGGCCACGGCATGACGTGTGGCGCTGACTCAGCTCTTCGGCAGCGAAGAAAACAAGCGAAATAACTCCAAAATATTTCAACCACAGCCGGAAGCAGTCGCTGATCGAGGCCTCGGAAGTGATCGAGCCGATGGAGTTTGAGGCCTTCACAACGGGTGTCCGGATCAGAGCTCGTCATCCCAACCTCTCTCATCCTAACCCATGCCATACTCTTTCCATAACACACCGTCTCATCCCATACCATCTCATCTCATACAATTTCTTTCCATTCCATCCACGATCCACGACTATTGAATACCAATGAATAGGGTTCCTAATTGAATCCCAAGTGTTTTTCCCAATCACGACGCCCAGTGGCCGAGTGAGGAACAGGCTAATTGGCGGTTGATTGATGGATTGCGGCGGATGGATCACAACGAATGGATCGGATCGATCAGGTCGGATGGTCGATTGGATCAGGTCGGATGGATCGGACCGAGTCATATCGGGTCGAATTTCTTCGATTGTGACGCAAGAGGCGCCAATCGATCTGAAATTTACTGAATCACTGATTGACTGAAATTATCTCCCCACTTCCAAAGCATTATTCTGATACAGTCCAACACCGATTAACTCTCTGAGTGGTTGGAATCCAACGATCGAATCAAGTGTTTCGAAATTACGCCTATTGGCGAAGGTGTGGCTGCATCACTCTTTCCCTCTCTTCATCTTCAACTTCATCTTTATCTTCACCTTCATCTATGCACCTGTTGGGGAATCTCTCTGATGATTCCGGTCCAGTGGACATCGAAATCATTCTGCGTCATATTAGATTCGGATCCACCTGCTTCTCTCGTGACCAAGTCCGAGCCGAGAACCCAATGGTATTGGATTTCATCCATGGCTTTATTTAGATGTTCATTTAGATGTTTGTGGCTTAAACTTCGATTTTATTTCTTAAGGTGAATATTCTTTATTCTTTAAGGTGAATAGCGTTAAGTTCAGCAAAGATGAGGAATCAACTGCTAGACCTCAGGCCATCTCTTAGTTGACGAAGGAAGACTTCTTGAGAAAACCGTCCATAAGAAAACCTTCCATGAGAAAACCGTTCATAAAAAAACCTTCCATGAGAAAACCTTCCATGAGAAAGAATTCTATGAACACACCTTGAAGGACTTCTGTGAAAAAACCTTCCGACCCCGTCGTCATTCTCTTCTAAAACACTTTAAACTCCTTTTCTCGAATACTCCTCAAACTCGTCGTTCGATGAGCTTTCGCCGGGAACTGCTGTTAATCTTAGAGGTATTTAGATGGAATTAATAGATATACAGCGAGCCCCTCCCCCTCAGACACACGCCTCTCTGTTACCACCACCACCACAAATTGGCGCTCCTTTGAGCGCAATCAACGTTCTACGGAATCCGCTCGGGCCCACATTAAGCATTCGGCATTTCCTTCATCTGTCCCCAAGGTTGCCCCTTAATGACTTGATGTGAGCTGCTTCTCCGCCCAGTTCCTGTCACGCCCCGACCAACTTCTGACATCGCTCTGTCTCCTCCCATCCTGATTCCATTCCATCCGAATTTGATGCGCATTCGAATTGAACCGTCGATGTCAATTACAAAATTATCTGTCAACATTTGCCACCTGTGTGCGTGAGTGTGCTTATGTGCGTGTGAGTGAGTATATGCATACGTACAAGTATAGATATGTGTGTGAGTTTGTGGAATTCCTGCGGTTGACTCAGGGCAGCTCTTGGCGGAATTCGATTATGCAAACGAACTCTTATGCAAATACGCCACCGCTCGCAGTGCGTAAATTTGCATTTCCTCCCGAACGAAGAAGAGAAGGAGGAGAATTCTCTCTCTCTCTGCCACGCCCATCTTCAACCGCCCCCTCTCTACGGCAGCAATAAAATTCCGCATATTATTCAAATATTTATCTATTTATATTCGGCGCAAATATTTTCGTTCGCTTTCCTTTCTCGTTTCCTTCTCTCGCCTTTTGCCATTTTGGCTCTTTCTCTCATCGTCTCTTTCTCTGTTCCCCTTTCGCGATCGAAAGCGGATTTCTTCCTCGCCCCCTCCGCTATCGGCCTTAATCAGAAGCGAAGGTCGCGCATTGCATGCGACTGATAACGAAATCCGCAGCTCCGGCATCATTTGTTCTGCCTTTGCTTTATCGTCGTTATTGTTGTTGTAATTGTTGTTGTAGTTGTCTTTTCGGATGTTGTTGTCGTTGTCATTGCTGTCATGGTTATCATTAACCATAACCATCATTGTTGTTGCTGCTTTTGCTGCATCTAATTAACATGAATTAAGCGCTTCGCTTATCTAAGCCACGAAGACAAACGTCAGGCCACGCCTATCCCAGCCCAGTTGGAGCACGAAGAAGAAGAAAGCGCGTCGAAAGCCTATTTTTCCGGATTAGAGAAACGCGAGCTGTCGTCGAAATCAGCGTGAATCTGGGGTCGTGGTGGGGACCGTGAGGGGAACGTGAGTTGATCTGCAGTCATTTGGCCTCCTTCCACTCATCACAAATCGTTTCCTCTCCCTCTTAGGCATGTTGGGCAATTTAAAATCCGCAGAATTCGTCCAGGTTCTGCAGCAACATCAATCGACAACTGAGTCGACAACTGAAACGACAACCGACAACTGAACAGACAACAAAATGACCGTCGTCCGCACGCAGGTCTCGTCGACAGGTCGGAAACTCGACTCGAGTGAATTCGCGCTGCTCGCATCAGCATCCGAATCCTTGACAGATTGCGTTCCGCGCTCTCCCACGGACACGCCCCCCCTTGCCTCATCACCCGCCCCTAATTGCGCCGCTCTCACACGCAATTTCGGCAAATGGAATCCTCATTGCGACGATGTCCTTGTGACCAGGTGAAGCCCACGCACCGATGGCAACCCCGCTGCTGCTGCGGCACGAACACGCAGTGGAAATTGCAGTTTTAATGACTTTTCGCCAGCTCTGCGGAAACGAGGTTCGCGTGACCCGGCTTCCCACCACCCGCCGGACACTGGACATGACCTGGACGCGATCCGATGCCGAATCGCCTTAATTGAAATCGCCGTCGATTGCGGCTGTCGTCGCGAGGCGCAGTCGACTTGGCGTCGTAGAGGGAGGGAGGAAGGTGGGGGAAGAGTTGGGGGAAGGGTTGGGGGAAGGTTTGGGGAGGTAGGAAATGAGGATAGGCGAAAATGAGGACGGGCGGAATCGAGCCTCATTGACGACAGATGGCTAAATTGACCGGGGCGTGACGCAGTTGAAGAGCTCGATAAAGAGATTCACCTGTTGTGGCGATTGAGGTCACTCGGCATTGGAGGTGTCCACCCTGTGACCAGGATCATGATCCCCACTCAATCACCGGTCCCTTTTCCACTCTCACCTCTTTCAGTACAGTCTTCAGGATCCCGAAATGAGGCACGCTTCAATCGGAGAGGAGATCGAGAGGAACAACAAAAGAAGGTTCAGCGATATTCTAAACAGAGGGCGAACCCTTGACGTCGATACCGGGTACAAAAATAATTTTGTTGACCTTCGAAGCGGTTGCACGAGGAGCACTTAATTATGTTCTGAGTCACCCTGTGTAAGCGGAAGTCCTTCACAATGGAAACTTCTTAATTGCGATGCACAAAACACTCCACTTGACAGACGTCTCACTTGAGACCACACACACACAATCACACGTTGACTCAACCGCCCTCTTCCAGACTCACACACACTCCCGTACATATATGAATGCAAATGCACGTTTGTATGTGTGTATGTGGAGGAGAAAATGAATGCACGATTGCGGGGAGCCAATGATTTGCATCCACTCGGGGACGAAATGAATTCGTCGCTTCAGCACACAAACAAATGACACAAGTACACAGACACAGCCACAGAGACAACCTTCACTGGGGCTCGGTCACACATACACAAACAACTGCATGCTCACACATACACACGTATACAATTACGTGCCGCAATGTCGTGCGAGGTTCTCGTCAAATGCATGGTTAAAGTTTATTTCGATTTCTACTTCTTCTCCTCTTTTGTTTTTGTTATTCTGTTGTTCTTCTTCTTCTTCTTGTTATTATTGTAAATTACATGTAAACAAAAGCAACGCCATTGTTGTCATTGTGTCCTTAAACGACAGTTTTCCCTTCCCCTCGTCCTCCGTCTGCTACTGGTGAAATAATTTAGAAATTACATCGAGGTTCCATTAAATTCAACCATGGCCTTAAATTGCTGTTAAATTATGGAATGACTTTTAGTTCAGAACCAAAAAACGATGGATCGAGGGATCGGTTGGGGAGATGGAGGAGAAAAGAAACCTCAGGATTTCAATTAGGATCCATGATAATTGTGATTTTCTTTGAAGCCACCGATTAGGACAATCCAATGTGAACAAATGGATTCAAGGTCTGATCTCAGATGTCGAAGTTGTTTCTTCACTCGATGATCGATGTCGATGAAGGAGGAGTTTCGAAAATGCTGGCTGGGTGTGCCCATTTATCCATGCATGTAGTGCTAACCGGGGCTGGCATTTGGATCTTCGATCTGAGATCTTGCCAAGTGCTAATTTCCGATTAAACAAATTCGGCGGCAACTTCCTAGTAACGCTAACCTATTGCTAACAATGTTGAAATATCGATAAAACCAACAGACGCAACTCAAGTCAAGTCAAGTGAAGTAAACACGGTGTAGAATTGCGTAAATTGTTGTCGGACAAATGTCTGCGAGTCCGCGTCTGTTGTATGAGAAAACCCTCTGGAGTTGCATAAAAAGACCCGAGTGTGGGTCTGAGATCGTTTTCTTCCTCATCTTCCGTTGGTTTGATGCATTGTCTTGATGTGGTTGTTATTCTCTGGGTGATGTTGTCATTGTTGTTGTTGTTCCTCTCATTGTCCATGTTGTTGTGACTATCACAGTTGTTATCACACTCTTTGTTGTTGTCACTCTTATTGTTATTGTAATGCATTTATTGCTCCCCAGACGTCTGCAACCTATATGCGGACGCAACCTCAGGTCACCGGTCCATCTTTTGTGGTCTGTGGGACGGTAGTGATTGTTGTTGTTAGTATTATCGCACAACAATGTAAGAGCCGTGAGGTGCAAGGGGGAGGAGGGGATTTGCCGCGAGTGAAATGGATTTATGCCGCGAAGCAAATGAAATTCATTTACATTCGAGCAAATACATAAAAGAAGCGTCATTAAATGTAGTAATTGCAGTTCAAGTCCTTAATGTTGGTGTTAATATTGTGGTTGTTGTTTCAGTTGTTGCTCTTCTTGTTGTTATTGTTCTCATTGTTGTTGTCGGTGTGTTTGTTGTTCTCATTGTTGTTATTGTGATGGTTGTTGTAACGCAATTTCCACATCACTGTGCGCATTCGTTTGGTTCGTTAGCCGCCTGTTCGACTTCTCTCGTCGGTTTGATAATTAAATTCGATGTTTTCACATTTTCGCAAAACATTTACTCTCGATGAAATAATCAGTTTATTCAATGGACATATATTTGCATTCATCTGTCCATCTACATATATCAATAAAACCAACCATCCACCAACAATAACAACAACAACAACGGTTGAAGGTGTTTTTCATTCATTTGGTTATTTGTTGTATTATCACAAACGAAAAAGAAAATAATGCAATTACATGTGGCAGGTGAGATGGCAAGAGGGAGATAATGAGAAAGGGATAGAAAGGGAGAGAGTGGGTGAGTGAGGGAGAGAGGAAAGAGAGAGAGAGTATGGTATGGAGAAGTTTGGGTCATTGAAGCCCTTGGAGTGAATTCCATAGTAGATGGAGTGGATTGAATTTTAATGCACATTAAATCGATTCATTGATGACACCTGCGATGATTTGGCACCGCTTCTGATGACGATCGGGAGCTCGAATTCGGACCATCGTGGCATCCTCAAATTAAATTCGCTATTTCCCATTATCTTCCACACTCCACGGAGGGAGCATCGCGATAATAACGAATATAAAAATGTAATTTTCCACTTAAAGAGTTGAAAGGTTTTAGTTGCTGGCTGCTGGTTTTGTTGTTGTGGTGTTTTTTGCACAAGTCTCATGTGATCCATCCATCCGCCAGTCAGTCGGACATTCGTTCCGTCATTCGAAAAGTAGTGAAAGTTGATTGAACACACACCAAGCCAAGACAAAGACACACAGACGACACGAGGGTGCCGATGATGCGCCAACGAACGGTGGACGAACGCCCCGCCCGTCCACATCTGCGCACGCGTCGTTCGCTAGGGGCGGGAGCGGGGGCGGCTCCACATTTTTGCGGTCGGTCGCCGAACAATTGCGAATCAAAGATCGATGGGCGTCGAATGGAAGTGCGATTGAAATTAATTTGAATCTGATTCGAGTTTGATTGTCAAATGATTTCCTCATTGTTTGTGGGCGCAATGATCTATAATGTGGGAGACAGAGGGTTGATGGGGGTTGAAGGGGTTGCGGAGGCATCTAAAGCGGTCGGAGGCTAATGGAGGGAGTGAACGAGACGTGGGATTGGGGCGTGGTCCGTGCGTATGAAATCGAGAGTTCCGTGAAATTGTAAAAATCGTGTTAAAGTGTTGAAGTAAACAACAACAACCCAGCAACAACAACAAAAACCCAGCAACGACAACAACAACGAAGCCACTAAAATAGCAAGAGCAACAACAATTAAAATGCAAATGAATGGAGCAATTTCTCACATGTCGTAAATCTCCGCTCTCCGTCTCCGAGTGGCGAAATCACATGCGTAGACATGGAGATCGATTGGCAGACAGACAGAGGGAACGATGGAGGGACAGACAGAGGGACGAATGAATTCCTTTTTCCGGGAAGACGAGAGGAACGACCCGAGGGAGACGATCATAATCTGTGAAGTTATCTGAGAAGAGAGAGAGAAAGCGAGAGTAAGGAATGTGATCCGGTTCGATCAGAAGAAGAAGGACCGGCGTCTGGAGAACTCGTTAGGGCACGAAACCCCCAACCTTCTTCTCGTCGTACCTCTCTTTCCCACTCTCTCTCTCTCTCTCTCTACCTTCCCCACTCCCCCCTCGCCCTTTTCAGCCCAACCCAATCGAGATGCTTCCGACAAGTGAAAACGAAAGTCGTCGATTCCGGCTCCTTGAGGCATGCGAAGGCCCTCCGTACGCACCAGATGGTATTGTTGTTGTAATTCCTGTTGTTTTTGTTGTTGTTTCGGTTATCATTGTGTTTCTCGTATCTTGACCAAGATTCAATGAAAACGAAAGTTGCAGCGCGAGATGAGGCCGCGACTGAGGCCGAGAGCGAAAAATAAGCCGAGGCACGCTCGCCATCCGCTTAATGGAATGGAGGGAAGAGTGATGAAGAAGGTGGAAGGAGAAGAGGGAGACGATGATGACGAGGAGGGGCCACGGCGTGATTAACCGTAAGCAGTTGCGTCATCTTCTGCCGCCGATCTTCTTCTTCATCATTATCGTCGTCGTCTTTGTCGTAGTATTCGACTTCATCGTCGGCGTCGTCTTCATCATCATCATCGTCAACGTTGTCGTCATCTGGCGGATGCCTCGTCATGCGTGCCCTGAGACGGGGGGCGGATGGAGCGGGGCGTGACAAAAGCGAACAAGTGCCGATTTATGCGGCTCTAATCGATTGAGAGCGAGCACGCAGTATCCCACGGATACGCTGCGGCGCATGCGTGCACGTCCGAATGTATCTGAGAGATGCGTCGTCATTGTTGTTGTTGTTATTGGATTCGCTGAGGTGTACAATGCAAATACAAATGGCTTCATTTCTTAAAACCGGCTTACAACAATAATACCTCAACAACAACAAAATTAACTACATACAACAACTGGAACGCATTTCGTATCTTGAAAATTTAATATTCCTTCTGCGTCGCTTCCATTGTCTTTTTTCTTCTTATTTCTTTTTCATCTTTTTTATTTCTTCTTCTTCATTGGCTTTCTTTCCGCCCATTTCGCCCTATTTTCATTCATTCGTTTTTATCTTCTTCCTCTTTATTGTCTTCGTTTACGTCTTTGTCTTTTTCTTCTCTTACTCGCACGCACCGAAAGGTCGTCCGCATTATTATTGTTGTTGTCATCATGATTGTTGGCCACTATGGTTTTGTTGTTGCCGGTCACACTCTTCTGCCTCCTTTGGACCTGTTTTCAAAACATGCAGCTTGCATACGTTCAGCGATTATTGTTGTTGTTGTTGCTGTTGTTTGCTGTCCAACGTCATTTTTTGTAATTTATATGCCACTCACCAGTAGCCACAATAACAACAACAAGCTGCAGTTAACCTTTTTTCTCTCTCGCTCCTCTTCGATTGTTTATTTAATTTCTATTATTTTCGATTAAATAATAGATGTTGTTGTTGTTATTATTGTTATTTCTGACGTGTTTGTTTAATATGTTGTGGTTTGGTTTAGTTATATTTTTGTTGTTTTGTGTTTGGCTTTTGTTGTTATTGTTTTTGGTTTGAGGGTTTCATCCATTTTTAGCTAAATTTCGCTTTGATACGACGGATTAGATAATATTTGGACAGAGGCGAACGAATGCACTTCCACAACGATTGTTGTTGTAGTTGTTGTTATGATTGTTGTAGTTATTGTTGTTATTATTATTGCTTTTGACAGTCGACACCCGTCTATCGCTGGACTGGACTGGGTAGCTCTGTGGGAAAGAAAGTCATTGGGTTGCGGTTGAAGCCAAAACTTTTTGCTCTTCGTCGACTTCTCCACGCTTTCATTCCACAAGGATTCGCTCGATTGTGGCTTCGGAGTCGCTTTCGGAATCACTTTCGAAAGGATTCGATGTCTCTTTTGAAGGGGTTTGGAGTCAATTGCGTAGGTTTTCGATATCACTTACAAAGGGTTTTGGTTTCAAAACCTCTTCTCATTTGTTACCAAAAGAAATCCCACCGAGAACGATAAACTCAAATTTGGTGTCTGCGGCAATTGTTCAAGAAAGGGAGAGCAATTTTGATGGAGGGGGGAGCAATTGTGGGGAGAGTGGAAAAAGGGGGTCGATTCACCGCAAGGGCAATTAAGCCACATTGGGTTTCAGACCCCGGCCAGGTGATGGAGGAGGCGACCGTCCACGAGATAATTTGACTCTTAATTAAACGGAGTCCAACCTCTTGGAGAAATTCAATCACGCCTGTGTCGCTGTGTGGATTGCTGTGTGTGTGTGTTCGCTGTTGCGTAAGAGCGCGTCCAAATATTGGCCAAGCGACCCATTACGTCGGGCCGGCCGCACCCGAACCGCGAGCGTCGACGACGTCGATGGAGCTGATGTCGATCCACCTCCCTTGGATGCTGTCAATATTTGGCCGTGGCGAAAGTTCCACCGGCTTCTGTTCCGTCCTCGGTCGAGGCGAGAGGGAACGAGGCGGGATGAGGAGAAATGGACGAGGCGAGACAAGGCGAAATGGAATGAGACAAGATGCGAGAAGGAATGAGATGAGGCGAGGCATCGTGACGATGACTGACAGCAGGTGGCGGAGAGACAGACGGGCGTTTGGGCAGCTCGACACTCGCTGCGACAGACAGATGTCTTTGACAGGTCCGTCTTCGATTCGTCTCGCTTGCAAAAGTTCCTCCGATCGAAGCCCAGGGCCGACCGTTTGAGCCTCTTAAGTATTTATGTTTCTACCTGGTTTTAACGGAAGGTGCGAAATCGCGCTTCCCCCCAACAACAACAATAACACCACCAATACACACAACCCCAAACCCCATCCCTCACGTCGATCCCAGCATCCACCCCCGCTCTCGTTTTTACGATTGACGGCCGGAGAAATTGTCAAGAGCTATGCGAATATTTTATCATTCTCTTTCTCTGACTCTCATTCACGGAATTTATTGACACTTATGAAGGCATATAAATAAAACAAAATAAAAAAACAATATAAAAAGATGGGATAAAAATAAAACGTAATAAAAAAATGAAATAAGAAAAAACCAAATTTAAATAAAAATATGTACATTGAAATTAATACGGTCACAAATATCGATTCGATTCGATTCGTGTTTTTTTAGAAACTACACTCGGATGGCCATTAAATTATAAACGATTTGATGTGATAACGATTTAAGTCCGATTCATTTGAATAATTAATGGTCGTCGCCGTCATTTGTTCGGCGCTGTGTGAATATTCCATAAAGCCCGGGATTAAAATATTTTCACCGCCTTGCGTGGAACAACGCTTTTTTATGACTTTATTACTACCCAATATGTGGATTGCTTTTCCGCCGTCTCTCTGCAAACCATCGTAAGACCCCTTGTAGCGAGGCCTTTACAGACCCTCGGCAGGTTCCCCCCGGGGCGATTGAAATTTTATGAAGTTCTTCATTTTCTCATATATTTTATTATCTATGTTTGGATAGCAATGGGTTGTGACCTGGACTCCATCGGTTGGGGGGAGCCCTTGGATTCATTTAATACGAATCAAACACAATAAATTACATTAAATTAAATTAAATAATCAGCTTAACTAGGATTATGAGTGGAGGCATGTTTGAAGTGGGTGGAACAGCAGCGTTGGATGAAACAACTCCATGAACGAAAGATCACCAATGGCAAAGGACGAATCAGTAGGCATCCCTGGTCTTGAAGTATTCCTGGCTCTTCCTCAATAGGGGCTGTTGCAGCAGCAGTTCTTGATCAGCGAGTACTCGTAGCAGGATTTCGCAAACAGAAGCGAGCAGTCTGTGTAGGCGCACTGGGGTGGCCGATAATGGACTCCTGGAGGAAAATTAACATTAATAATACCAACAACAAAAAGAATAATAACAACACTAACAACAACAGGATTAGAATACAAATAAAACAAACAATAATAACAACATTAACCAATATCAATAGCATTAACACTAATATAAACAATAACAATAACACCAGATAAATGGAAATAACACTGCGATAATTATGGTAGCAGAACCGACAACAAAAACATCAACAACAACAACAAATTGACCACCATGAACAATGCGCTCAATGTGGCCGACATTGCGCCGTGGTCGAAGAAGTCGGCGTCGATTCTGCCCGTGATAATTACCTGGAAAATCACAGCAGCACGAGTCGTGAAGCAGCCGATGCGAGCAGTAGCTGTAGACGGAGGAGTCGCAGAGCGGGCAGCCGCCGTACATAGGGGGCGGGTACTGGCGCGGTCGAGCGGAGGGCGTGGTCGGCTCCGAAACTGAATCGGCATCAGAGCCAGAGTCTAAATCTGCCTCCGACTCAGATTCAGATTCACCATCGAATTCAGTCTTTGGTGCTACGGCGTCTGAAATGAGGATGAAGAAATCGATTGAGAGGTTTCGTGGCTCGAAGGATGGGGTCTGGTGATTTACCCAATGAATTCGCGTTCGTCGCCTTCGCAGCGAGGACGGCGGGAAGAAGAACGAGTCCGAGAAGGGCCAGCAGTCGGAGGAAAGACATCACGATGGATGGTGGAGGCGACTTTTGTGGATGTCGAAGGCGACGTTTGAGGATGTCGGGGACGATTTTTATGGATGACGGAAAAGGATTCTGTGGAGCGTTTGAGAAGTCGCAACGGCGGAGACGGCTCCCTGTGTCGAAAGACTGGGGTCGTCGGGCGCCTAGTGCTTTATATCAGATTTTTCGGGGCCGGGTTCCACTGAAGACGCCTCCGTCTCCATTCGCTTCTCCACCTCCGCGTGGTTGTAAAACGCATTTTTATTACTTTCATCGACGATGGCGATGAGAAGGCAATGGAGATGGAGATCTCGATGGAGATCTTGATGGCGATGTCGTTGTCGATGTCGCTGTCGAAAGTGGCCAAGGTGAAAGAAAGAAGCAGTTTGAAGTGCGCTTGAATTTATAGCTTCTCCTCATCGCATTCTTCTAAACCCGGAATGAGTTTCTTACGAAGTGAGTTTCTTTGGAGATGCGTTTCACCGTTCGACCTATTGATGGATGCCCCATGGAGGGTCGTCAGGTGGGGGCTTCTCCTCCACATCCTCCTCATCAAGGAGAACCCTCCGATGGCGCCCTTACCCCGATCGGCAACGCATTCCTAATTAACTCATTATAATGAAGTCTGAGTCACGCGGCTGGCGGCGATTAAAAGTCCATCATAGCAAAGAAGAAATTTGCCGTGCCCATAGTTGTTGTTGCTATTGTTGTTGGAGTATCCGAGAGGTTCCCACGCGTTCTTCCCACGCGCCGCTCGGTCGCCACTCGTGGCCAGACTGAGCGACGACGGCGCAGCTCGACGACGTCCATCAAATTGGATTCGCATTGGAATCTGATGCTGCCACTTGTTGCGTATGGGCTGCCCAATGTTATTGTTGTAATGCTTAGGTTGTTATTGTTGCTTTTCTCATTTTTGTTAACCAGTTGTTTTTGTTGACCACTTGTTGTTTTTGTTATATCGGTCTATTTGAAGAACGCTTGTCGAATCGGGAAACTTGAGTCACTTGAGATTAAAATTAATCAATTTGCCGAAATTTGTTGGCTTTCTCCCCAGCAGTGGCAACTATAACAACAACAACAAAAATCACAGTTACAATAACGACAACAAAAAATAACTACAAAAAACAATATCATACAACAACAATAACACCATTCATTGGAACCAAAAACCCGCCAACAAGTTGAGAAAAAACGAAAGCGAAATTGGTTTCGCTTAAAAAACGATTAGAGCCCGATTGGCCGCGGGCCGTAAGGAGAAGGGGGAAAGAGGGAGGGAGGGGATTCCCGCGCGCGGCGATGATTTCAATTCTCGAGCGGTCGATGATAAATCAATGTTCTCGACCCCAATGGACGTGGGTGGTGGAGCTCAAAGGTCAGAGAGAACGAGCTTCAGGAAAGATCAAAGTGGCTGGAGGAATGCGAAATGAGATTAATTAAAAGGAATTGATGGTATCACGGTCTCATGTGGAGGAGGATGAGTTTGAAGGAGAGAGGATAGAGGCTACCAAAGTGAACGGCACTCGAGCTCCCTGATCCACGTGTCCATGTGCAAGTGACTCCGACTCCCCAGGCAGGTGTCGAGCGTATGAAAATCAGAGGAAAACTTCGATATCCAATGCGATATCGACATCGAAAAGTGACAGCATGACGGACGTCGTGTAATCGTTTGGACCGAAGGGACCTTTCCGGCGATCAGGATCCAAACCTCGTCCTGCCACACGGCACTAAATCCGCATGACGGACGCGGCGAGGATGAGCTTATTATTTATGTATCGCAGCGGTGCTAATTAATCCCATAGAGTGAGGCTCCAGAAGGGGTCGAGGTGGTGTGATAAGGCGAAAGGGAGAGCGATAAAGAGGGAGTGATTGAATAAAAGAGTAGGAGACTCATAAATATATCGACCGAAGATGGTGAGAAGCCTCAATAAATTGAGGCCATTAAAAAGTTTCCCGCAATAAAGGCAAAATTGGAGCCATTTATTTATTTGCTCATTCAAACATTCATTGATTGATTGATTGATTGACAAAGGCATTACCATAGCTATGCATATCGCCCGAAACGCGCCGAAATTTCCATTATCGTGGAAACTTTTCTAATCATCTGCGATTCGCAGTCGTCGGCGGGTTTCGAAACGCCAAAACTTTACTCGCCCAACCCTCGTGCTCTCTCGACTTGGAGTTGTGAAAGGAATCCCACATTGGCTTTTACAACGAAATCTATCTTCCCTTCCTTCTCTTTACTCCTATCTCTCTCTCTCCCCTCATTCTCCTTTTCCATGATTCGCCTTTCGAGCCTGACGAGTTTTTCAGGTTTCTTCTCCTCAGCCTTTTCCATTTGAGACTTTTCACTGCTCTCCCCCCGCTCCTTCTTCACCAATCCCCTACTCCCCCCATCATTTCCATCTCCATCTCATGTCTATTCATGCATCATTGATAAATTTTACAGCCCCGGAGCCTCGTCGGATGCGAAATGAATGGACATAAAAAATGCTCCTCTCTTCTTTGCTTCTTTACTTCCTTTCGTCTGTCCTTCCGCCTGTCTGTCTCTCCGTCCGTCCGACCGTCTGTCTGTCTGTCCATTTCCACATACAGCCCTTCGGCCCAAGAGGATCTGACTCGAATCCGAATCCAAAGCATTTGGAGTCAAATCGAATTGAATCGTGTTCGAACCAACGAATCGAGCTGTTCGATGGTTGTCGATGTCGATGAAGATTTCTGGAGTGACGGCGATTAGCAGCATCTTTTTCGGTTAATATCATTCGTTATTTTTTGTTTTGATGTTGATTTTGTTGTAAGTATTTTGTTGCTGTCCGATCGATTCATCCCTCTTCGAGCGAACTCTCATTCTTATGTAACTGCAGCCAGATATTCCGGAATTCGGTCGCAGTTTTATAGAAATCTGTCGCGGCCTCGTGGGGCCTAAAGAAAGTCATGACCGCATCGGCTCCTAAGTCTTTGTTGTTGTTTTTGCTGGGCGCTTTTATTGATGCCGTTGACAGGCCGGGAAACACGTTCGCTCGGAATTTATGACATCTTCGGAGGGCGAGGAGTGGAGGAACTGATTCAACATCGATTCGACTTGGATTCGACATCGATTTTACTTTTATTCTTCTTCAATTCAATATCGATTTGACTTCGATTTGACTTCGGTTCATCTTGGAATCGAGTGGGATTCAACATCGATTCGAATTCAATTGGTCTTCGATTTAACTTCGATTCATTTTCGATTCCTCATCGATTCAACATTAATCTGCATCTAAATCGATTTTACTTGGAAATGCCTTCGATTCAACTTCGATTCTTCATCGATTCCTCATCGATTAAACATCGACTCAACTTTTTTCGTCTTTGATTAATTTTCAATTCGAATTCGATTCATCTTCGGTTCGATTTATTGTTGATCTGCTCTGGATCCGAGATCTAAGAGAAACCTGAGATCAAGCGGACGGATCAGTTCAAGTTGGAGCTGGCTCCAAAAAAAAGTGCGGCCAACGTGCGAATCGTCCAAGATCCAAGATGTGGAGAAGGTGGAGGATGAAGAGGAGGAGGAGATGGAGTAGGAAGAGGAGTGCTGTCAACTTCCGTTTTCAATCCCTTCCACTGTCGGATTTTCACTCTCTCGTTGTTGTCGTCGTCGTCGTCGTCTTCGTTGCGCAACCGGACGAATTTCGTGGTCCACAAAGAGATCGGTTCCAGCAGCGCTCGAAGCTCCTGGTCGTAATTTGTAAAAGAAGCAGTAATAACAACAACAATAACAATATGATATATATACAACAACAACAAATAACTAATATATACAACAATGCCGAAAGCAAAACGAGGTTTGATTTGCGAATATACGACTTTTCAAATAATTATTCAATAATCTGTTCAACGGCCAAAGACACGTGAATAGAAACCGCCGGGGGAGGTGAGAGGTGGAAAAGAAGAATAAGAAAAAAAGAAGAAAAAATAAAGAAGACAAATAAAAGAAAACAATGAAGAAAAAAACCGAAGAAGAAATGAATATTCGTTTTTCTTTCTTAGACTTTTGTCTCTTTGTCTGTTGGCGCGGAAATGAACGAATCGCTGATTTTATTGATGTAACGAATATTCGCCTTTTCAAGCGCTCGTGTGCGAATTTGTGTTTGTCGCCGACAATAATTACGGCAGATGACGAGCGATGTTCAGAAGTCGGCTCTTTCGGAGTCTTCCTTTGTCCCATTGTTGGCATTCACTTGTTGTCGTTTATGCTCCATGACATTGTGTTTAAGAAAACACAATTAAATTCCAGATAAATTTCCGTTTGGTATTATGTTCTGTTCTGACTAAAATTCAGAAATTTTATATGATTGCGTAAAATTCTTTTTGTGTTGATTGATAATTGATAATTGATTGATTTCATGCTATTGGTTTTATTTCCCATTGTAATTTATTTTTGCAATACCAATTAAATAAATTATATGAAAATTAATATTAAATCCCTAATTGGTTGGCTGTAATTGTTTTTATATATAAATATTCAATTAAATAAAGTGCATTGAGACATAATTTATAATTTGCTTCAAACTCTTGACGCGTACTGTACGAATCGGAATATGGAATTTATTTCGCAGCCTAAAAGCAGGCCATGATTTCTGGGCGATGAAATCGGAACGAATTTCAAGTCGGTGATGATGATTCAATTAGAAGCACAGCAGGCGCAACTCCTTCTGCGTCATCTCCAAGGCGGAGGTGGGGGATGTTTGAAAGGACGATGGTCCTCCAGACACCACTCGGTTCCACCGCAAGCAGGCACTCGATTTGCCACCTGCTGACGACCAGGTCGAGGTGTCGACTCAAAGCATTCCTCTCGAATACGTCGTTGGTCGAGAAAATCCATGGAGCGCTCCGTTGAGTCTTGCCTTCGACAATCCCTCTTCGTCTTCCCTTCATCTAACTATCTCTCTGACTTTCTTCATTATCCTTCCCCCCGCCTCCCGTCATTGTCCTTAACCTACTATCGATTAAAACCCGAGTGCGAGTCAATTAAATAACGGATGAAGGGAAATGGAAATGAGAATTGTGTCCGACAAACGAGGTGAGTGGGAATCTTAAAGAGACACAGAACGAGATGTAATGAATGAATGCAGAAATGAAAGCGAGAATTAAGAATTGAAAAGGAGAGGAATCCAGGATTGGAATGCCGAGAAATCGAGGATTGGAATTAAAGATGTGAAATTGTGTTCAGAAGTGGAAAAGGGTGGAAGTTGAGTATGAACGAGAGTGAAAAATAATCACTCTGGACACACTTCGCTTCAATGAGTTAACTGATTTTAAACCCTCCCGTACTTTAAACCATAGAGTGTCCTCAAGAACACTTCAGGTAACAGGACAAGTGCCAGAACTTGGACTTCAACCCTCTTCCTCATCTTCCAAACCAGGACCAGAATTTGGATTTCCTGAACCCTCTTCCTCTCCCTCCACAGGACAATAAAGCAAGACCAGCCCCTGAAAAGCCGCCGTGGTCGATGATGGCAGAACTGCGCGAGTCATTTTGACCACAGCCATTAAGTGCAAATTTCTGGGTTGGCCGGCGGTGGGTTCCGACGAGGGAAACGATTGGAGTCCCGAAAGCGAGCGACTGGGGGTCCAAGAGTGGGGAACGTTTGCTTGTTCAGGGGAGGAGGGGGGGGTGCGCGACTGAGAATCTCATGCAAATTCCACTCGAGGCCACTTCGGTCGACGTCGCGCCCAGAGGACGGCGGCGAACCACGAGACACACGAGTGCGAGTGGAGGAGGACTTTTTGGACTTTGTGAATTATTCGTATAAAATATACCACTATAGGTTGAGGTGAACGTGTAGACGTGTTCAGGTGGAGGTGTTCGTATTCGTGTTCGTGTTCGAAGGCAGAAGCTCGGTAGAGTGGCCAAATTAAATTCAGCAAATTCAATTGCATCCTGCGTGCTCCTGATCCTGATGCTGTTCCTGGCTTGGCGAAGACAAAGGATGTTTTAATTGAATCGCGTCGGAGTTGCTGGAGCCACAGAGGACGACTCGATTTGTCCTCAAAACTCGGACAAACAACAAAAAATCGGACAAACAACAACTCGAATAAACAAGAACAACTCGAACATACAATAACAATAACTCTGAAAAATAAACAATTCTCGCCTCGAACAAGCTCCTGGAACAAATGCCTACCCCAAGTAGAGAAGTCGGGATTCTCTCGGAGCACCGGACGAAGCCTACATTCGAAATGAAATTAGTTTCCTTCCGCATCAATAGAACAGAGATATGTAGATACAAATTCAAACACTAATACAAACACAACCACTAACACAAATGCATCCACAAACACTGACACAAATACATCGAATAACAACAACAAAAATGCATACACAAACACTAACAAAAATACATCAACTAACAAAAACAAAAATACATCGACTAACAAAAACAATTGAAGCAATAATAACAAAACAATCGAATATGTTTTCGAATAAATTGCACGTTTTGTTTCTCTGGTAATTGTTTTTGGTGTGCTCGTGATCGAGCTGTTTTCGTTGTCAATGAATTTTATGAATTGAACACAAGTTTGGTCCGGGGTCGCCAGAACTTTCCAGGAACACGGCCGCATCCGTTTTGCTCTATGTTTGTGTGACGTTCGTGTGAGTGAGTGTGTGTGTGTGTGTTTGGTGTCCGTTGCTGGTCAGTTGAATCGAAGTTGGTCGGCCTCGAAGTCGGTTGCTCTATGCTCACATGGAAACGGTTTCCCGACAAATTCAATGCAAACAAAGCCATTGTTTTCACTAAACTTCTCTTCACTTCGCTTCTCTCCATTTCGCTTCTCTCCATTTCGCTTCTTTCCACTCTGCTTCTCTCCACATCCCTTCCCAATTCAATGGCTTCCGACGCGTTTTGCTTCCTTCATCGTCGTCCCTTCTCGCCCACCACATCCCATTTTCATCTCATTTGAAATTTCTACCAAAATTCCTTCAGGTGTTCGATAAAATCCTTTGACCCGCCTCCACCTTATGACGACCTTCGACCTACACCCGATTCACCCAAGTACAGCCAAGGTCAGGTGCCCAATTAGGCTCATCCCTGGACCCTACGCAGCCCCGAGGTCATTGAAATCCAAACCCTAGGAGCGTTCGCCTCTTCATCCTCCCTACCACGATCAGCAGCGCTTCCTCGGCCACTTCTGAGGCTCAACTTTTCTGCCCTCGATTCGGACTTTCCTTTGCCGCTATCGTTTGGGCCAGGACCGGGAGGCGGGGGCATCGCGGCAATTACGGCCACCCGTCCGCGACAGAGGAAACTCGAGCGTTAAACAATTATTTCGTTTTAATTGCGAACTCGAGAGGATCCGACGAACCCTCGCCGTCCGGAAGACAAACGGAAAGGTCACTCGGTAAAAAATCGCGAATCTCCCAAAATAAACACCTGCGCCCCTCGACCACGCCCCCCGCTCCCAGACCCCGGTGCCAGGCCGTTTGTTCCGGCGTGTTAAGTGCGGCCATAAATGTTAACATCAGTTGAGCAAAGGGGGCGGGTCGGGGCAACTCGTCGTGTTTATCTGGCGCCTATTTTTATGCAATAATAAGTTGAGTTTTATTTGTGTTTTCAGGATCAGGCAAATAATCCCGTTATAATTAGCGTAAACAGCGCACAAATTAAAAGCCTACACAATCGCCAGCCACGCCCCCTTCACCGCCTCTCCCCCTCATTCACCGACAACGAGGTGAATCGCGCTGGCGAATTATTAAATTTCCCGGTCGGACGGGGGTCGAGTTCAGAGGGTTGGACTTCTAGTTGGGGTCATGGTGGGGTTTAGTGAGGGGCCAGGATGGAGTCGGCTGGGGTCGCTCGAGGTCGGGCCGAGTTCGTTTGGCTCGTTGTCGTCGCCGGGGTTGGGGCGTCGTTAAAACGCTCAGCGAGCCAAATTTATTTACACGAAGAACGCAAGTTTATCGCGGTGCCCCCAGCTCGAGGTTGTTGTCGTCGCGTCCGGAGGGTTCGGTGGAGGCATAAATTTCACAAAAGTGCTCGGTCGTGGTGGGGGGAGGTCAGGAGTTTAAAGAAAAAGGGGAGAGATTCCGTCCGCTTGAGCTTCTTTGATTATTTCCATTGTGATTCCGAGAACTTGTAATTTCACTCGAGTCGGTTTCTATGAAAGTTTTGGTGAAGAAATGGTAGAGGTGGCAGTGACGCAGGTATTCGCGAGAAGGTGGCAGCATTTACGAAAAGGTAGCAGCATTCGAGAGAAGATGGTTCGAGCACACTGTGGGGCACAAAAGCATGTGATCGGCTCGAAAATGGCTCAAGGAGGAATCTCATGGATGCACATGGGGTCAGAGAGGGACGGGAGCGTAAGAGCAGGAAGCGGGAACTTCGCGTTCCATTCGCTGACGTCGACGACAACGACGAAACTCCAGTCGCAACGACAACAGTGGGGAAAACAACAACAATAACAAAAGGCGCAACAATAACGATAACTATTAACAAAGCTAGAAACTCGCGTCGTTGCCGTTGAAGTGGCTTCGTGTGCTTGTGTCTGTGTGTGTGTGAATGTGCGGAACTTTAAACTTTATCTTCAAAACACAGATAGACACGCACACTCATACTTAGGTGGGTAGATGCACTATTCACACATACAGAGGCTTCATCGTCAACATTGTTTTCCGCTCACGAGTCGCGACTGCCATCTTCGCGATATTGAAATCGCTTTGTTCCGCCACGCCCACGAAGGCGACGACGCTAATTGCTGCCGCGGCTCAAACGGAGCACCGACGCCCTCCCGCCCCTCACGTATGCCACACCGACACACACGAATAAACACACACAATGCCGTACAATGAAGGCTGATGAAAATCAGGACGTTAATTGCTTTCGCTTCGTGAGGCTTTCTTCACTATCATTGTTATTGTTATTGTTTTAGATTTAGATATTGTTGATGTTGGTGTTGATGTTGATGTTGTTTTTGTGTTGATATTGTTGATGTTATTATTGCCGTTGATTTTAATATTATTTTTGTTTTTGATACTGTTTTTCATTTTGATATTGTGTTTGTTTTGGATGCTGTTCTTATTATTGCTAATTTGTTGTTCTTGATTTTGTTGTTGTTTCTGTTGTTGTTGTTGTTATTGTCGTTACCCTCCAACAAATCTCAGCACTCTCGGCGAAACTTTCACAATTGGAAAATATTTGTGGTTTCCAAGGAACAGCCTCCATCAGGAGATTGGAAAAGGAGGAAGACATGGTTCTTCCGTTTACGAAGAAATAGGTAGAAGGAGTGTGGATGACTCGGATAAAGAAGGCTTCGCCAAAGGAAACCCCATCAGAAAGAGCTGTCGAGGTCGATTGCCGGAGCCCTTGGATCAATAAGGATTAACCTTCGAAGCCCGGCCGAATCAATCGCCGAGAGTATCAAGTGTCGGCATCAATGATGGACAGAGTGGGAATGAGGGGAAGAGGGAATGAGAGAAAGTGCGAGAAGAGTGTGACGGAAAGAGAGAGTGTGAGGGAGAGTGAGACAGAAAGTGCTATCGAAGTGGAGGCGTCAAGCCACTTGGCTAATTGAAAAGGGTTGTTGGTCATAATGCTGTGGACGGCGGCCCCCCTCGGGTTTGGGTTCGAGGTTCATCAACAAATTTGCGCAACAACACAATTTTCCACTTACACCTAATTAAGGAGTCGTTGGTGGAGTACCAGACCCCCCCAACCCCGACCCAACGACTGAGTCCTGGTCGAGCTATTTATTGGCGATTTTCCGAGCATTTGTTTTTATGAGGCTTCCACTTGCATTTAATTCACGCACTCAAGAGGAACAACACCGACAAAGCCAGCCACGGCGACTGGCAACAACAACCAGGAAGGAATCAAAAACAAAAACTACAAACAAAAACAACTACTGTTAACAACAACTTCTACATTTAAGAACAACATCTACAACCAACAACAATTACAACGATCAACTCAGCCCACAGCAGAAGGCAAACATATCGAGAGGCAGCACAGGCAGCCTGGATCAAGGTCCAAGGGCCGGTTTCAGCCAAGTTCCAGCCACAGACCCCTTCGTCCGCCTGCCGTCTCGCCGACTCGACCCCATTTGGCACAGTTTGCGCCCTGACCTGAACCGCTGGGCACCTCTGGTCTGGAGTCCTTGTTCGCCCACAGCCAGCCGTCTTTTCATCCGTCCTCCTTGATTCCATTCTTCCGTCTGTGAGCCTCCTTCGATAAATCAGCGCCCCGAATCGAGGGTGTCGTATGAGCGACGTTCATTTGCAAAACGTGTTGCAGCGGATATGGTGGATAAATGAAGGATAAACGGCGGATAAGACATGGATGAGGAGTGCGAGAGAAGCTGTTAACGTATCATTGTTCAGAGTTGTTGCAGTTTTGTAATTACCTCCAGCCGCCGCCGCTGGCAGCAAAGGTCGCCACGCCCCCACGCTCGCACGGTGTGGGCGGTGCACTTCATTAAGCTTCGCCAAACTCCGCCCCTGCCACCCCCTTGGCCGGCGTCTTTTATGGCCCTCGCGGAAGTTTTTAATGGCTTCACAAAATATTTTATTGCCAATTCAAGGCGTTGCAAGTTGTTGTCGTTGATGGAGTTGTTGTTATTATAGTTGTTGGCATTGTTCTCGCTGCTATTCCAAAGTGTGATGCATTTTAATTATTTTCCTGAACGTGCCCGGGAGTCGCGCCCGGAATGCGAAGCAAATTAACTTTAAATAAATGGAAAGTTTCCGTGCGGGCAGATGGGGGGTGGCAGGATCATATTTCGGCACTTCCAGTGGGGAGGGGGCATGAGGAGTTGCTGAAAGTTCCACGAAATCCTCGTCGTAAACTCCGCGTCTCGCCCTGATGGGATGCCATCATTGCGTGGAGGCGAAGACCATCCTTGTGATCCGCAATAGAACCGAGTTTTGACTGCCTTCGCAAACGATCTCTGGGCAGACAGCTCACCAAATGGGGGGACGTGTGGATGGTTTCGCGTGAAAAACCAGCAGCAATTAAACAAGTCAGGGATCATTACAGCGTCCGCCTGCATTTGCAGCGAGAGCTTTTATTGCTCTTATCCGCATTATTTCGCCAGTGAATTGAACAGAATTGAATTTAATTCGCACGTCGGCCCCGCCCTCGTCCACGCCAACAACAACAGCAACTCCATTGTAATCTCAACCAATTTGCGATAAATCTGCTTAAGGACGACGAGCCAGGACAGGACACGATAGGGCAGGACATGACAGGACGACGTAGTTGAGTTCCGTCGCAATTAAGGATGTGGACATGGTTATTTATGTCCCTTCTTAATTGTGACGCTTTTCGACAGAAACCCACCGCAGCCTCCCTCCCTCGCTCTACAAACTTCACGGTCTCGGTCAGAGGTTTTTTGATTGCTTTTGAAGGATCGCTTTTGTGTCCGGGTGGCTGCCGTGGCCTCGATTCCGCAGCTCATAAAAATGCGCGCTATCCATGAATGAATAATTTTAAATTATTTTAAAATATCAGTCGGGGTGGTGAGGGGTCGGTGGGAGGTGGTGGCGCAATTCAATTTGTAGTCGGCGCTTAATCACGCCGTAGATTGGCATCAATTAAATGTTGTGTGTTCCTTGATTTTATTTTATTTTTTTTTCTTTAATGCATTGTTTTTTAAATTAATTTTATTTTTTTTATTTTTCGCTTAATTTTTTTATTCCATTTAATTTCTCTGCTCATAGGGGCGCAAGTGTGTTTTTAAAGCGGGGTAAAACGCGACACTTTAAATCGCGTAACTTATTAAATGCGATATTAAAAAGTCAATTCGGCGGAAGCTGCTCGGAACTGGATGGCGAGAGTTATTGCCGCTTGCTGAAAATGATCCGTTTCCAATTAAGTCCTGATCGTATCGCAGGACGTGCTCGTCTACCTTTGGCTCAATCGCTTAATCTCACGAGGGTCGTGGGCGAGAAAACGAGTGCAACAATTAAGAGTGTGTGACCTTCTCGCAGTCTACCAATTACGACTCCACCGAGGCTCCTCAGGAACCTCCTTCGGGATCTCGGCAGCTCTGGCCCGGGGCATGGCCGTGTTCTGTTTTTTCGGACACTCTTTCGTTATCCCGCTGAGTGGAAATATTTCGACATGGCCATAAATCAATTCAAAGTTCTTCATCCGCCTCTCCCCACATGAGTCCTTGTCGCATTCGAATTGAATTCGACGCTTGATCCGCATGGAAATTCCATAAGCATTTTGCACAACGACAGAGCGACTGAAGGAGGGACACACGGACAGACAGACGGATATACAGACGGACGGACGGACGGATGGATAGATAGAAGGACGAATGGACGGACGGACGGTCAGACGCAGCCATGCATGACATGGCGAGGAACATATTCGAAAATATTTAAAAGCACAGCAAGCAGCAGGAAGTAGACAATGAGGTCCCAAGGGGAGGGAGGAGGAAGTATAGAGAAGGTGGCAGTTGGGGAAAATGTAAATCCTGGGGAAGTAAAGGGACTTAGCATGACTAGAATGAATTATTCTTGTTGAATGTTTACTCCAGATGCGGGTGAGCAGTAACAATAACAATAGCAACATTTGAGTGAGTAACAAAAATAACAAAAGCAAAATTCGAGTGAGCCAGAGCAACATAAACAAAAATAAAAACAACAACACTAACAGCGTAAACAATAACAATACCAACAACAATAATACCAACAACAACAAGAACAATGAGAACAATAACAAATAGAAGGAAAACAATGGGCGTAACCGTGCAGAGCAAAAGCATCCGCAAATAAAAAGCTCGCTGCAGAGCGTAATAAAATTTTAAGCACAACCGAAAATAGTGAAGACAATCAAAACACCACGACAACAACAACAACAACAATAAACACCATCAACAACAACAACCATCAACAACAACAACCATCATCAACAACACCGACAGACAGACAAACAGACGAATAAACGAAACGACAGACAGACAGACAGTTTCAACAACATGAGTAAAAAGAATAACACAGTAGCAGCAGCAACACAAACAAATACAAGATAGAGTGGCCCAATGCAAAGCAATAGCAACAGCAACAATCACAGCAACAACAACAGCAATAATAACAGGAACATCAACAAAGCCGAGGTTCCTCACAACAATGGGATGCGAAAGGATAATCAAATTGTAAATCCACCCGAGAAAAGGATCCGCTTTTCGAGCTCACTAGAGGTAGGCGATGGTGGGGAGTGGCAACAAAACAAAGACGGGATTTCGAGGCTCCACCCGGGCATCGGAAGTGGGAAGTAAATTGTGCCAGGGCAAGAGGAGGGGGCGTATTCATTAATTTAGATGGCGTTCTCCGATGAACAGAACCTCGGGGCAGGATTAGTACCTCCGTCTGTCTGTCCGACCGTTCTTCTGTCGGTGCGTCCAATAGAATCCGCCACCAAAGTGTCATAATTAAAATGTTCAGCGCCAGCCGCAGGACAAACTAATTTGAGGATTTATTGACTGGTCGTAAATAATGCCCGACCGCGATTCGGAATCATAGGACGAATGTGGGGTGGGGCGGGGCGGTGCGCATGCGGAGCGACATGCGACACTGGAAGGGAGTTTATTTGCGAGACTTATTACTAAATAAATTACACGCCAAGGCCCGATTCGCATCAACGCGGTTCGCCGCAATAATTCGTTGCCCGCGGAGCAATCAATGGTGTTGGGGGAGGGGCTGGAGTTGAAGGCTGGCGTCCAATGGTGGTAAATGGCTGTTGTCCAACGGTGATCACAGGGTGATATCGAATGGTGGTGTCCACTGGCGGTCACATGGGCGTAGGTGCGAATGGTGTCGATATCGTCATGTGTCCATTGATTCCGGCCTCCCGTTGGGCAATATTTGCCCATCTCTAACATCATCACAGCCGAATCCCATCGGAAACAAGGTCGGAATGCACCATGTCCACAGCTCCCTGGCCCCATGTTCTCAACTCCCTGGCCCCTCACGTTGGCTCCCAGTGAACTCCGATCGCAGATCGAGCGAAAGAGATGCCAAACGATTATTCTATCCATTCTCGTAGTCGTTGCTTCGATTCCCCTGCACGAGCAGCGATTAATAATTATTGACAACCAACAACAGCAACCAACAATTGACATACCATCGTTTACAACAGCAACAACAATAGTAACACAACAAAAATAACAACTAGTACAAGGTGTATCGACGCTGCGATAACGAGAGACGATGAAGCACCAAACAAGCTCTACTTAACACATCATTATGCACATAGATACCAAAAATAGCAACAACGACAAACGATGGTGTCGAATGCACGAAATTCACGAATTAATTAGAAACAATTTTCGCTCGTATCCGCGTTATTCGGTGGGTGGCCAAAATGTTGGCTGAGGAACGGCGGGAGGAAACGAGATGAAAATTTACAAAACACCGGCATCATGGAATTTTCGAATCTCTTGGTGGAGGCGTATGCGTGATACCATGTTCTACAGTTCATCGAGCGCGAATAATACGAGACTACGGAGCCCTTTTGCCATGATAGTTTATATGGAGAAGTTCACACATCGTTGCCCAGCGAAAAGAGTTTCGAAAACCATAGAATTGGTTTCGCTTTAGCCGCATCTGCTCTGGACGTTCCCATGTTTCATCTGTCTGTCTGTTCCATCTCTACCTTTGTGTGTTCACCAAGCCGACATTATAATAACACGATCGGTTTAAAAATAAATTGCGGTTTCGGTATCCTTCGAATCGACCTGAGTGGCAATCAATTCTGAGCCGGCAATCAATTCTACTCCAGTGGAGTCGGGAGCCAATGATTCGATCCTTGTAATTGGATACCATGCCTAACAGTCGGCCTAGATGAGGAATTCGGGGAAATAAATAAAATTCGCACGCTTAAATTTCATATAATTTATTATATATCATTTATTCTCATATTTAAATGTTCATTGTTTTATTTCATTTTAATTACCTCCATTAATTTAAATGACTTAACTTCTCGCGATGCATTTAAGCAGCGTTCTTCATTTAAAAACAGTTATTTATTAATTGTTATATTATAATTGTTTGTATTTATTCGCCTTTGTTTACTTCCATTTAAATTTTAATTTTCATTTCATTTTCATTTCGAATTTGAATTTCATTTCCTTCGTGTTTTTGTTTTTGCTTTCGTCATAAAACATTTACATACAATTCACATACAGACATTTTAGAGCTCAATTATTTCTAGATTACTTTAAAATTTATAATTAAATATTAACATTACGAAATAATTTATTATCTGCTGTTTAAATTCATTATTTGCTAAAGTTTGTGTTTCCTCAAGTTGGAATATTTTATTTTAAAATCAACAAAATACACTTTTATCCCACTTTGCCTTCTCCAGCTCTCTTTTTATCTCTCTCTATCGTTCTGTCTCCTCTCTCTCTCTCTCTCTCTCTGGGGGACGTTTTGCTCGCGCGCAGATCTTAAGCAGCAATTAAAATGCGCTGCCGGAAGTTGGCTGCCCCAGAGGGCCAGCGTTGCCAGAGTCGTGCGTAGGTAAATAACGGAACTTCGTAGTGGATTTGGTCGTCTTCGTGTAGGTTGGGGTTCGAATTCTATCTCGGGTCGAGCTCTCCCGGAGGCCTCGTCACGCTCGTCATGGGGACTTCGATGGAGGGACTGTGGGTGAGGTTCGTACGAAGTTGGCTGCGATTCGCGCCCGCCCTGGTTCTAATGCTAAATGATCACATTTACAAAGTGGTAACGAGTTCGTTCCTAGATCTAGTTGGCTTAACAATTAGACTATATGGATGTGTATATATACGTGGGCGTGTCGGGGAAATCGGGAAACAAACTGAGAAGCTCATGATGCCTGGACATCCATAATTTTACATGTATAACTATGGGTGTAAATTGGACTTTCAGGGCTGCCCAACGGCGGAGACACACGTCGGGCGCACGCCAAAACAAGGTGGTGAAAAAGTGCAGAGAGTTCGAGGTTGGTGGAAGGACAATTAGGTAGAGTGAACTGTAATTTTATATAATATAATTATTTATATATATATATGTATCTATAAATATCTCTTAGTTGATTCGCCTAAATTTATTTAACAATCGGTTGTGAGAGAAGTTTGCATTTGTTGTGGATTTGGGCCAGTTTTCTCTTTCTCCTACTCCTCCTGCGTTTCTTCTTCGTCTTCATCTTCTTCGTAAGTTTAGAACTACTCGTTAGTCTTGGACATTGAATATATTGTGTTATCATTAGCAATTATACTACTTAGAAAGTACATAGATTAAGGTCTTACATGCAAAAAATATATAACATGGAAAAGAGATCGCGGGAGCGCAGACCACGCCCCCAACTATGACTAGTCTATGTAAGGTGTTTAGTAGTTATTAACAAATCGACTTAACTAGGCATTAAAAGTTCACGACTTAACTATGTTGGAGATGTTGCATGGGTCGAATGGGTTTCCTGTAGGATCAATGCATGTACTGTTGCTGGTGTATGTGTTGTGTTTTGTGAGTGTGTTGTGTCTGTGGCATGGTTTGTTAGGAGTCTATGGCTTTCTGGTTTCTCGGCTTTCGCCAATGGGTCTGGTGATGGAGCCTCGAGCTCCATTGGAGGAGTCTGATAAAAATCTTAGTCTAGTTGTAGATCTCTGTTTGGTTTTGTTTCAATTAGTTGTTCTCTGTCTTGCTTTTTGTTTTCTCTGTCGTCGTACATAGTGTAAATATATATAATTAGTGATAACAAGTTATAAACACACACTCCTCCCTTAGCAGCTAGTCTCCTTCTCCTCCTCTGGTCTTACTCTAGGTACTCGCTATGTACACGGCGGCTCAGCACCGGCTCCTCTCCGATCGCTGGCTATGTCGTTGGCAACTCTGTCCGCACAGCGTTTCGTCGAACGTCAACGTCTCGGCGTTTCCTGCAGATGCGCTGTCGTCCTGTGTGTATGTGGTGTCCTTGCAGGAGCAGCAGCAGCGACGCGAGCAGGATTAGCAGCGACCTCGACAGCTGGTGGCACGAGGAGCCGCCGTGGTGCATGGCTGCGGGATGCTCACCTGGGGAAGAGAAAGCGGAGAATTCGGTACACAAAGGGTTAATTTAGGAATGGCACAAGGGGAAGATATGAAGTCGGTACATAAAGGGTTCGTTGGAGGGAGCCGAAGTGGAGTGAGAGATGAGTTCAGTTGGTTGGGCTGAGTTGGCGAAGACTTCTACCGGACCACTTCAAAGTGGTGATTTCGCAGAAGACCCCTTTTCTTCTTCTTCCTACCCCCAAGTTAGCCCCACTAACCTGCCCACGGCCCAGATAATTAATATTAATTTGGCTCTAATTGAGAGCAATTGCTCAAGGAAATGAGTCGGATGGAAAGTTTCGAGCGAATCCTTCTTGGGCCGATAAATAAATCAGGATTAATTTGTTCAAGTTTCAAACCCCACAAACCCCTTCGAAAGTTGTGCATAATCAGATTTGATTTTCCCGATTGTTGTTCTAGGAAATGAGTAATTTCGAAGATTAACTTTTTCGAACTCCATGTATTTCCGGTTAGGGAGGGAGAATCATACATCATGTAACTAGATAATTTTCTCATCTCTTCGTTTCGCCAACCTTGAGTTGATGGTCTTTGAGTGAACTACTCGTGGGCCACAGAAGCCGTTCCATTAGAAGCACCCTCGCCCGTCTGACACATTGATCCACCTTTGATGCTGTAAGTGGCCATGATGTCAATCCGTTTAGCTTCCCCTGCATGAATCCCAAGCCTCCAACCGACCCCCAACCAACATGGACATTGACGACCTCCACTTCAGCATCAATCAGATCAGCAGCATGTTTCGACAAATCCAACTATTTTATGGCGCTCGTACCAATCTCCATCTGTCACGTCCATCTCTCCTTCTCCCTCTGGATGTTTTCGGGGGTCCATCACGGACGAGTCACACTCGAAGCGCACGACGCTTAAGTCGATTGGTCATTTTAATGGTCCGGAGGATAAACAGTGGGCGGGGCTCAAACGAGTGTCGGTTGCAAAAGTACGAACGCCACAGAGAGATGGAGGGAAACCAAGTCATTGGGAAGCGAATGAAAGGCTAATGAGAAGACACCGAGAGGGAGAGCGAGAGAAAGACAGTAAAATCCTCGTGCTGTTTGCATAATTATAACAGGACTTCAAGTTCAGTCCTGTCAACTCAAGTCCTGTCGACTTGAGTCCGAGTGCGGACATCGTTTGGTTGTCTTCTTCTGTGGCGTTTCCTCCGCTCTTGTCTTATATGGCTTCCCGACTGCCAATGGCCAGCGTGGGACGGACGGACAGATAAAGATAGAGACAGACAAACGGACAGACAAACAGACAGAAGGACGGACAGTTGGACGGACCGTGAAGCAATGTCCAGATGAAGGGCGGGAGGAACTTTAGTTAATTAGATTTTCCATTTGGCAGAAAAGTTTTTCTCTGTTTTTGCCTTTTTATGTATTTCCTCATCCATTCTTTGTTGTTTTGTCCTTTCTCTGATGTCGTTGAGCGTGATGCTTGTTCTTGTCCACTCCCAGTAGTTGGCAGCGAATGGCAGTTGATTCGACGCATCCGAATTATAGGAAATACTTTCATCTTAGCGGAGTTTTATAGTCCTCTCGAGGAAGAAATAAAACTTGGAAATCAGAAAGTTGCTCTTCTTGTAATTAACAAGATGAAAGGGTGAGAAAGCGGATGAGAGAGAGGAATGGTTATTATGGAGTAGAAATTGACTCGTTTCCATGAATACTCGAGCCAATGACTTTTGGCTTGAGCCTAGGAATCTTAGGCAAATGACGTGGGCCGTGGCCGACCTTGTCGCGATTGGCCGCCCAGGCAATGTCAATGGTCGGAAGCGACTGACCCCAATGGCACTTAAGCATTGTTTCCATCACGGTTCGGAATTCGTCTCGAAAATATTTCAATAGCCGTCTGCCATCTGAAATTGCTGCTGATTCTTGGCCAAAGTAAACATCTTTTGATCAATCAACAGACTGAGACAAATAGACCAACAGACTGAGACGAACAGGCAGACGGACAGATAACTCGAGGAAAATCAATTGCAATTAATGGAACAGAAGGTTCTTTAACCTCTGACCAGGCGACACGTGCCAACATTTGAATCTACCGAACTTCGTTAAATGCCTCGAGAGTCCACCTAAGGAGTCCTACCAAATAAAGTGGAACTCGGGTGCCTCGAGGGCCTCGTGGGCATCTTGGGCCTCGATCAGGAGCCCTGTGATTAACCTCTCCTCCTTTAAAGTGGGACAATCCCTATTCTTCTGATACTCACCATCAACGATATGTACTCGAACCGTGGTAGGATTTGCATTCGACGGCGTGCACGTGTAGAGTCCCGAGTCCTGCTGTACGGCCTTCTGGACCAGGAGGCGACTCGTTGTCAGGATGCCCTTCTCTGTAACTAATGATATGCCGCCTCGGGGAGAATCGAAATTTATGACCTACATCGATGGGTTCCAACGCGAAGTCATGTCCGGGTATCAGCGTGAGATGACGAGAGAAGAGCATGAGAGAGAAAGAGAGAAATGAGAAAATATTAGCAAAAGTTTTATTTATGGCAGGAGCAGAGACGAATCGAGCCGACGAACTGAGCTCGAGTGGATCTGTATGAGGAGAAGAGCAGAATGGGATGTGAAGGAGGAGAAGGAGTGGACGGGATGAGGAGTTACGGACTGATAAAGAGACATTTATTGCAGTTGCTGACGCAACTCGTAGCCCAGACGAACTGGTGGGCGGCAGAGCTGTGGGTGGGGTGGACATTGTTTCAGTCGAGCTGACGTTTCAAATGCCTTTTTATGAAGGATGGACGGCCGCCTGGACGGACCCTTGTCAAATGTAAACAATTTCATTTCCAAAATGAATGTCATGATTTTTGTGACAGCCTCCGGTCGAGACGGACAGAGGGAATGCGGGCGTGGCGGATAAAATGGACGGGTATTTGATGTGAGTTTGGTGTGATGTGATGTGGTATGGTGTTTAAGTGGTTGTGGGTTATTTTATGGCAACCCTGTCCAGACAGGTCGGGTTCACTTACTTGGCGATTGTGTGACCAGACGACCGAGGGCGGCGGCTCCGGCGCAAACTTCACGATACAGGTCAGGTTGATGGTCGAGCCCATGTTTATGTGCAGCTCGGGTCCTCCTACGACTTCGGTGACGGGCTCTGCAACGATAAAGAGGAGAAGGATTGGGGGTGAATCGGTCGGCTCTCCATTATGCATGCACATTCATAATGTTTGCCCGGCTGCAAATGTTTCTAATGGCTTGTGGTATCGTGAGGCCAGTGGCTGTGTTTGGCCTTCGGTGCCCAGGACCCAGTGTCTCGGGTATAATTAAGCAAAGTGGATAATTGGCAACAGACGGCAGCCTGCGGACCTCCCAGTAGCCGAAGCAGCAATGGCTGAAGGAGCCACACGATCCTTCGTGTGAGATGGAAGCCCCCGTGTCCAACCCTCATCGGTATCGAATGTGCGATGACGACGACTAGTCCTCACGAATATCTGAAGACCAATTAAACCAGAGCAAGTCGATTGCTGACCCGGGGGAGGGATCGGTACTAGAGGATCCGATGGCAGTGATGGTAAATTGCGAGTGATGCGAGGATGTGGCTCGTAACTCAAGCTATCAGTATTCAATTTCTTTACTCCCCTCCCACTATGATTCTTTCTCCATCTTCCTCACTCTTCCTCTCACCTACCTTTCTTCCTTCCTATTCACTTTTCATCCCTGCCTCACAGCAACGGGATGCTGGCCAGAAAGACATCTCAAGGATGGGTGGAAATTCAAGACCAACGCAGTCTGATCCTTAAAAAATCTTCAAAACCAACGCAGTCTTAAAAAAAAACCTCATCCAAATTTCCTTTCCTGGAATTTCTCGATTCACTCCACCGGAATCGTTGCCCAACGCGATTAGTGGCGATGGGTTCCGTGTACCGTCCGAAACTTTCCGAAGACACACTTCGAAGTGACGCGAAGCGATATTCGTGGCCGATGAGAAGGAGGAGGACGAGGAGGATCGAAGAAGCCAGGTTGTCCACCACTAATCCGAGGCGATGAGTCGGGAACTCATGAATTATTTAGTGGGAAAGTTGCCAGTGGAAAGTTATAATACTACTTCCACGTCTCGCAGTCTCGGCCAGCGATGCACGCGGGGGTCGAGTGGGGCGAAGAACGAAAAAGTTAGTCACTTCCATTCAGTTGCTGTTGGTCGCTTCAAGAGTTAAAAGATTTTTAATAGGATTCAAACTCGGCGACACAGACACGAACTCGAAATAATAAATAAACTTTTGCGTATGATTGCAGAGAACTGTGAAATCCTTCGGAGGTCTGCAGTGAAACAGTAAACTGTAAAAATCCTGTTGAGCGAAAACTTTACAAGCTTTAATTGCAACTGCGAGCGTGCAAGTTTTGTAATTAATTTTTAATTAAAAACCATGAGCGATCTTTGTGCGCTTCATTTGACGCATTGTCCGGCAGAAATGCCTTGATTAATGAGGCCGTCGGTCGATCGGTCGTTCCGCAGTCGGATCACGCATGAGTTGGGCGACGAAAGGATGTCGTTGACGGAAAACACAACTCAAGGTCGCATTTCAGGCAATGATTGTCGTTGATGTACTGGTGTGAAGTGTCGATTTTCACAAGGAATTGATTAATTATCGTCCGGCTCCAGTCGGTTCTATCAAGTCCAGTGAGTCGTCGATGACCAGGTGCAGAGAGAGAGAGTGAGTGACGATGAACTCGAATCATCGCTGACCAGCTGACAGAGCATAATTTCCTCCTCCTCGCCCTCTATTGCCCCATTCTATTTGCCATACTGTTTGTACGGCTTCTACAGTGAATGATGTTGTTGAATTAAACCTCTCCCTAAAATCTAAAACTATTTATCCTATTTATCTTTGCAATAAGGCACCTCCCGCACGGGATCAACTCCTTGGACTCGCCTCAAGACAATCCGATTACATGACGATGACATTCCAGTCGCTCCATGTGTTGCTTGCCGAATTAATATCGCCCATACGACCCGGAGGACGTATTACAAGCCTTTCCAACCCATCCCTGGCTCGTTTTAAATTAAACGAATTCCACAACGAGACCAACAACCAGAGGTAAATTAGATGTGCATAAGAAGGGGGCATGAGAGGGGAGGTTGGGACCATGACTATTCCCCAAGCATATTTCTCTTATCGGGATTCTGCGTGCGGATTTTAAAGGGCAACTCCTTATTAACCGCATGAATATACAAACCCTGCTCTGCCCGAGCGAAAGGATTCCGGATACGGAATCTGCTGTTGTTGCTGCCTTTGAAAAATGAAATCGAAAAATTCGAAGCATCCCGAGCGAATACGCCAAGTCATGTCGGAGTAATTTCCAAAGAAGCCAACCCAACCCAAGGGGCAGGAGTGGGAGCCAGGTGGAGGATTGCGATTATCAGTGGGGTTTCCTCGGTGGAATTCGGCATAACTTGCATAAGTTTCGAATATTACTTGTGGTCTGGGCGGACTGAAGCGATTATAATGAAGAACCGAAACAGAAATTTCGTTGGCTAGTTTCGAGAAGCGGGCAAATGTCGGAAGATCTTAATTTCCTGTTGAAATGCCAAACCGACACCGAGCTCCAGGCGTCCAGCTGAAGGTGAAAAGTGTAGGAGAGGTAGACTCGTTATGACTCAACTCTCGACAGATCTCTAGCAATCTCTAATGGGGAATGGAGAAAAGAAGACCACTTTGTAATATTGGAGTCTGGAACATGACTGATGGGATGTCGCCGCCTCAAAATCCTCTGAAGCCATGAAGTTGAACGGAAAATGCGTGGAGCCTGGAAGCTCCATTCATTATGCTCCACACACACGTAGAACACATTTCCTCGCACACATATATACGACGAGGACTTATAAACACATAAAGCACACAGAAACAGTATTCAAATCAGCAGCCCTGTCGCTGAATCCTGATTAATTGCTCGCTCAGAGGACGATTCCCGAAAGTTGCTCCATAGAATGGGAAGCGGACGGGCAGCAGGGAGGTCGGTCGAGCTGGTCTAAATTCACTCACGGACTCAATTTGAAAGCCATAAAAGCAAAGTGTTATCCTGCTGCGCGGAGTGAAACAAAAAACTCCACATATGTCCCGAAAGAAAGAAAGAAGCCAATAAAACGGTCCCTTTGTGAACAATGGGCCTTGTTTTTGTTTGGGAGTCTTGTTGTTGCTGTGAAGCTTTTTTATTATTGTCGTGCTGTTTTGTTGTTATTTTTGTTTTTAAGGCAAATCAAACAATAAATTTCAATGAAAGTCCAATAAAATCTATCAACCATGCTATCTGTGTATATAGGTGCCCATTTTTATTGTTCGACGTCTCGTAGAGAAGTAAATTTTATGTGTCGAAGGATGTTTGCAATTGCGAACCTGCTCCAATTGGTCGGCAGTTATTGCTATTGCTGTTGTTGTTGTTGTCATTTAGCCATTCCTTATTCATTGGTGTTGTTGGGCATTTGCCTCCACACTCACACACAAAAAACACGCATGACTCACACACTCGCAGGGCAACACACAATACAATAAAACCCTTCGATACAATCGGGCTTGTGTGGCGAGTCCTCGAAGTCGGCGCCTTTGTGTAGAAATTCTCATTTTTATTGGAAAGCACCCTCACTCACTCACACAAGTCCACACCGACGAGTATATCAGACACCAGCTGCGGTCTCTTTGTACCTGCGACGACGTGTGTCATCGACGATGGCTGACGTCGTCGTTGTGGTTGTCGTCAGGGGACCCCCAGCAGCTCCTTTGAGGACTTTTTAATAGGAGCAATAAAAACGTACCACGTGCTTGAGCGAATTAATTAGAGAGCTATTCGATTTTATTGATTTATTTGGAAATGCTAATTGGAGCCAATCCCCATATTTGGCCCCATCTTATCGGCCAACTCTTGACGTTTCCTTGTGATTAGGAATGATTTCGTGACCGCGGGTATTTTCCAATTACGCCACGATTACGCTTTCTCAGATTAACTACATGAGTTCGATAGATAATTTTGATAATAGCACCAAGAACAGTAATATAATTAAATAACATTTCTATATAATTACTTTTAACTTTTAATTAACGACCATATTTGTCTTCGGTTGACACACATTAAATAGTTCCTGAAAAATCAATAATTCCGGAAATATATTAGAATCTTATGTCGCATTTTCTGGCATATGCAAACTGAACTGATCAATGGTTTTCTATAAATAAAAATGAAGGACCACACAAATCAAAGTCAAAAATTAAAACCTCAAAATCAATTAATTTTGAGTAGAGAACATAAAATTTTATAATTACGCTCAGAGCAATATTTATGGCAAAAGTTTGAATGGGAAAGAAATTCTCACAAAACCCTTCTATTTCATAAAAGCCTTAAATAAACGATGATGAGTCTTAGGGATACATTATATTTTGAGCTCGCAAAGCAAAGTTGGAAAGTTGTTTATCCAAAATGTATAATCAATATCAAATGTTTTTCGTTTAAGCTTTATGAATCTGGACGTAGTCTTGAATATGTAATTTTCTTCCAATCACATCAGTACTCAGAAGGAGTTTCCTCAATATTATTTCACTCGCTTTTTGTCCTTTCTTTGAACAATCCCTAACTTGAAGTTAACTGTCGTAACATGAGTGGATGACATAGTGGCAGAAGCAGCAGCAAGTATTGAGGTGAACCGATAGCGAGGAACACTCGTACTGCTCGAGTGCGGTCTGCAGCCGGATCAAGATGTAAAGTGGATGTTGCGGTGAAGTCGTTTCAGTGTGCGATGAATACAAAATACCGGTTGTCGTTGTTTTTGTTAATTTTCGCGCTGCCACAATATTTGAAGAGTAATCAAAACACATAAAATAAACCATTATTTTTATGTCAACGCAAATAATTCAAATTTCAACACAGCGCGACACATGCACAAAACGTTCTCGCATACATCACACACACAGGAGCACTCAATGACGCCCAGGAGGTGGGCGAAAAGGCGGAAGGGTGGCAAGGCGGCAGAGTAAATAAAATACAAATAAATAGTTTTTGCATTTTGTCAGAGCGAAAAATAGGAAACCAACTGGAGAGCGATGCCAGGAGCAGCAGCTGCCGGGTCCACGTCCGGGGATGGATGCCTGCGACGGAGGAAGCGAGCGACGACTCAATTTCCCCCCAAACCACAAATGACACATACAAACGACCCACACAGACGCCGCACACAGGCAGCCAACCAACCGGACAGACAGACAGACCGAGGGGCGGACAGAAAGATGGACGGACGGTCGCGCAGAAGAACTCTCAGACACTCACAACGATCTCTCGAGCGAAACCGAGACAGAAACGGAAAAATCCTTTCCTAAACACATCCTCAGTTACACACACATGCACAAACGCCCACATTCACACTCAAGTTGTCGCTCAGCGGCGGGACGCTTGAAGGGGATCGTTTCGATTTCCATTTATGAAATTGTTACAAAAATGCGACACTTTCCTAAGAGCGAGACGGAGAGAGAGACAGAGAGAAAGAAAGAGTCGGACAGTCGTTTGCGGGTAGCCGCAGAGAGATTAAAGGACATGGTTCTTGACTTGATTTCACATACACTTCCATGCATTCAGCACCCTCTATCTATGTGTGAGTACATGTGTGGCGTGACAAATACCCTCTCATCATCATCAACGTCGGGGTCCCTCTCGCCCCCAGTCCTTCGGCCCCCTGTCCGGCCACTCGAGCGACGAAAAAAACCCTCATCAATGCTGATGTCCATCGTTTGTCACATTCCGTGCCCTGCCCTGCAGCTGAGTGGCGAGATATCAGCGTATTTGTTGACAAAGCGACCACCCATCGCCTTCCACCTTCCTGCATCCTCCACACCTTTGTCCTCTAATTCTGCGGAGAGTGTAGTGTGTTTTTGAAAATATTGTCATTTGTCGGCATATTTGAGTTTTGCATCCATCCTGCGAATATCGTTTGTCGTTGGTGTCCTGTTGACGTGTTCTGGTTCTTGTTATTATTGTTGCTGCTGTTGTTATTATTATTTCTGTTCTTGTTACTGTTGTCGCCGTTGTCGGACTAATTGAAAAACTTTTCTGGGGCTAATTGGGTCGCAGGCTGTCGACGACAACGAGGAGAATCCCGATCTCGAATGAAATCAAGCGGCGTCAAAACGCAGACCATCCGTGGAGCATATTAAGAAGTGCTAAAGACGCTGGCCTGCAGGCAGCCGTTGGCTCAGGGACCCATCAGGACTTCATTAGCAGTTGTGAAGATTCGTTTTTGATTCATACGGAAACCACATTGGCGCAGATTCGACACGAGTCCTCATTTGGGACGGGCGAAATTCAGTCAAAGTTCCCAGGAAACCCTTCTTAGGTCTTCTGTCTATCCTTTCTTCCTCCAATCCGTCGTTCAAAGCACCCTTCCTTCAATCCCTCCTTCAATCCGACCTTCATTCCTTCCTCCCCTCCATTTACCACTCGAAGGAGAATATTATTTTCGACTCAGTTGTCGTCAGCAATGCCCGGAGCTTCCGGAAGTGCTCCTTTAATTCCGCTCCATCCCCGCCCCATCACTTGTTGGAGTCTAAGTCGATAAAAATGACATTTAAATCTAACGGGCCCACAGTGGGTGGCGATGGGCGTGGCGGTCGTTGTTGTTGGTTTGAGCCGCAAGCCGCACCAAAGGTGGTCCTGAGCGAAGGCTTTGCGGAGATTGACATCATAAACAGAACGGATGGAGACACGGGGTGCGGAAGTGGTGGTCCGGAGGAGGGAGGAAGCAGTGACTCACAAATGGCAGATGTTCGTCTGGTGGGAACCACACACATGTCTGACATTTCGCCGGAATTCCGAGGGCGCCTTGCGTCGAGCGAATAGAGAGAGATTCAACGGCGCCTTCGGAATTGCGGGGAATTAATTAGGAGCCCGGTGCGCATCGATGTCCCGCGAAGTCGAGCGAAGACGAAGACTCGTGCGAACACCTCCGGAGATCCTGCCCCTCACTACCCCCAGACTACCAACCAACGAGTCGAGTCGAACACGAAACTTCACGGTTGGCCGGTCGGACCCCGGACGCTGATTTATGACCCACGGCTGCAGCATTATGTGGGGCCATAAACTGCAAATGGGACTCGGGGGAGCCGCGAGCTATCAGCACGAGGAGCAAATGCCAGCCTCGCCTCGACCGAAATGCCGTCAAGATAATCGACCACGGCCATGGCCCAGGCCAGCAGGCAGACAGACAATTCACAGACCACGTCGCCGGGATACAGAGACCAAGGTGTCCGGCGTTCAGAGGTCTGATGGGTCCAAGAGGAAATCTGTCTCTCTGTCCAACTTTCTATCTCTCTCTGTTTAACTCCAAGAGGAAATTTCTCTGTGTCCATCATTCTCTCTCTCTCTCTCTCTCAATCACCCCTCTTGTGGTCGACTTTGGATCAGTCAGCAGTCCATCAGCAAACCGTCGTCCGTGCATCCGCATGTCTGTCTGTCTGTGTTTCTGTCCTTCTTTCTATCTGTCGACCCACGCAGCCATCCGTGTCTCGTTCATCCCTCGTTGCTCCGATCCTTCGCCCCATCGGTCCCTCTGTCAATCAGTCAGCAGGATTTCATGCCCTGCTCCTACTGACACTTCTGAAATTGCCTCGAGTCCCCGCACCACACGCACCAAAGCGACAGCGACAGAAGACAGAGGACGGACAGACAGACGAGGGAGACAGACAGGTGAGAGAGACAGGCAGACTGAAAGATGAGGGAGACAGAGAGACACACAGATAGATAGAGAGAGATGTGTGTTTTGTCCGGGAACTTACCGACAACATTCAGATAGACCGAGTGGCCGATCGGCGGCGTCGTCGAGATCTGGCACTCGTAGATGCCGGAGTCCTTGCGCTGGGCGTACCGGATGCGCAGCGTCCAGTCCTCAGCGTGCGGCGAGTGCATCGCCTCGAAGCGTTGGTCCGACGTGTACGTGTAGCGGCCGACCGTCAGCAGGTGGATGTCGCGATGTCGGACCCAGGAGACCTGAAAGCAGAGCAGCACAAGTGGGCGATTAGACCTGGAGGCGATTGGATGATATCAAGGGGGAAATGGAAATCGATCTGGGTGAGAGCGTGTGAGAAATTCATACCCCTGATTGCAATCAAAGTGTCTCTAAAACTACGGAAAAATAAAAAAAAACAGGACATTTTTATTTATTTTATTTTTTTCATACACCGAGCAAAGAATAACTCCGATTCCTGGAAGGACACTCGATGGCCGATTGTCGATTGCGAGGAATTCAATTTCGATTGTCGTGTAAACGGAAGCTCCAACTGATGGGAGGGAGTTGCAAACAATGAGGTCCTTGCGAGATGAGAAATCTTCCGAGCTATCGCCATGGGAATCCGGATGAGAAGCAGGTTCGTTCTTTTTATTTCATTTCGAGTGCGCCCCGGGCACAATTTTGAGCTAAAAATTAATAGCACCATCCTGTCGAGGAGGATCCAATATTAATTTCGCTTCCGAAGGATCCTCGAGTCAACATAATTGCATTTCGAGCCCTGCAGTAAGAGGACTTGGATCCCGCTCGCCCGAGGCCCGAGGAAGGGGGCCAAAAATCAATTGCCGAGAAAATGGTGCCAGCGGAAGTAAATAAATAAAAATGCTGCGCTTCCATCAGCCGTCTTGTTCGCAACTCTTGAGTCAGGACGTCTTTCTCTCGCTCACTCTCTTTACTTCTTTCTCAATCCTTCGACTCCTTTTCCTTCGTTTCTGCCGTCAAGTCGACCTCGTTGCATTTCAAATCGCAATTCTTTCACTGCCTGCATTGCATTCATTCCTATTGAACTCTATTTAGCCATCCGGCTCCTTCGTCCTTTGGGCAATCGCTCCCCGCCTCTCCAGGAATCCCACCGTCCTCTATAGTCATAAGCTCGTCATGCTTACAACTTCATTTTGCTCAACCTATTCGTTCGTCGTCCCTCAGGTTTGCTTTCGATCCCCTGAATCAAGGGACGTTTGGCTGTCCGCTCTTCTTTCATCGTTCTCTTTTTTCCTCTGGTCCTCGTCCTCCGCCCTGACTCGCCCTGACTCATAATTAATTCCAAATATTATTGCTTTCGCTAGTCGCGACGCCGTGGGCCGCGCTTTCGTGCCTAATTCCGTGAATAAACACAATGTGGAATTCCGGCCGAAATCACTGCGTTATTCGGTTGCGGTCGGACGTTGTCGTATTGTCCCCCGTTGACCATGATGCGGCGGTGTTGGTGCATTGCGATGCGATGTCCAAAAATGGCGCCGGAAATTGTCACACACACGAGGGCGCCCGTTGTGTTCGATCGTGGTGGCCGCAGCGATTAATTGAATCGTGCGGACCGCAGTTTATATCAATTTGCGTATGATTTCGGTCGGGAATCGCACTCAAAACGGCCGCATGTCCGCAATCCCGACGAGGACAGATTGGTGGGGAGGTTGGTTCCACATCCCACGCCGCCTTTTCCGGTAACTCGATCCTGCTTAATCACCTCATTACGGGGCGCCCGATGGAGCTGGGCAGGACAGGGTTTCCCAACCGCGTCGGCCGCTCTCCCCAGGTGCATCCGAATTTAACGAATGAATTATATTATTGGGTTTCGCTTTCAACCTCTTTCGACTTAAACCAAAAGTTTACCTTCGTTGTTTTTGGCCCACCTGCCGGGGCAGCTTCTCCTCCCTCGCCACGCCCACCTAATGTGTAGCTCCCGCCGTTACAGCGTGAAATTGAATTTTTGCACGCAATTTGCAACTTTTTCCCCGGGGGTTCGAAACGTGGCAAGTGTTTCGTTTGTTCGGTTCACGCTCCTCTTGATGAGGGGCAATTGAACCCGAAATACAAGCAATTTACACGGCAGCCGAGAGGCCTCCAATCGAGAGCGCAATGGGGCTTCAGCCATGGAGATGGATAGGCCGAGAGTTTGGGCGTCGGTTGTGGGATCGTAATTTAGTCATCCCACTCCCCAAAGTTGAGGTTTCGAAATTACTGAGGTCTCTATATAGAGCCAAGCAGTAGGTAGGAAGTAGGTATCGTTATCTCGTTCGCCCATCTTCGTCCTCCAGGAATCAATTCGAACTCGTCTTGAAGGCTAATTGCTTTTCGAGGATGTCGAGAGATGCCAATCGAACAAATGCGAAACATGAAATGAGGATCCTCAACACGCGTCAGGATTTTCAGCGAATCGACGGCCTCAACAGACCGACTCATGAATAGAAAATTGTTGTGATGACGAGGTGATTAATATCGAGTCGTGGTCTCGAATGGCGATTTCTCAATTATCTGCCTACGCATGATGACTTCCGATTATACCATAAGAACCAGCCGACGCCGCCCTCTCCCCGGGTCCTGGAGGAGTCCAACAAATATTTGGACGAGTCTTATCGAGTCCTGCAGATGCCGTCGAGACCTCGATTGTAATTTCTACACCAACACTAGGCGAAAAAGAAAATGTAGTCATTGCTAAAGAAAGGGAATATGAAGGAGAATATAAAGTAGATGGTGAAGACGATGATGGTGGATGTGACAAGCGGCCGCCATGCAAAACAAACAAATTTCGTAAATAAACAAAAATTTAAAACTAACCACAAACAAAGAGAAACGCGAAGCACACGAACGTCAGGAAGCGACGACGTGGGGGAAAATTGGGAAAAATTCCAAACAATGGAGAATTTTTTCCTCCGAATTCCGCAGCACGCGAAACTTGGTCGATTCCTTGGCCAGGTCCTGGCGGAAGTTTCTCGACGCGGTGAACTTTTTCGTAATCAATTTCCGTCGAGGCAGTGATAAGAAGAAGTTGTTGGCGTCGTTGACAGCGAGTCCTCAACGCGCTCGGTCACTGAGGCGAGGGGCGGAAGAGGAGGGCGCTCCGGAGTCTGGACCAGGATCAGGAAACTTTCAGGAAACTCCCTTTTAATAAGCCGCATAACGATGAAACACACAATGCTCCAAGATGGGTTGGGGACGAGTCGGCAACAGTGGAATTTTCCCCGCCACCTCGATTACGTTTGCAAATACCTCAACTTCGTCCTGTCCATTGTGGTCGACGTAATTGAAAATAATTCGAATTGACTTTGAAGAAAAAGCGCCTCTGTCTCCCCTCGTCGTGGAGCTTGCAAAGAATCCCAAGGAGATATTCAAATGAAATTAACTATTAAAACGGGCCTCTCCGACCCCGGAGATCGTTCAATAAAAAAGCACTCGTCGAGACGAGGCCGGACCACGTTATTGTGTTTTGTTTGCCTTTAAAAGGTCCCACGTGGCCCATTCAAGTCCATCTCACCTGATCCTTCTCCGCCTTAATGGCCTTAACTCGGATCCAATAAAACCTTGTCCGCATTGTTTGTATTCCTGAGGTTTATTTAACTTTGGCCACATGCGAAGTTTCGGGCTTTTACATATTCCTTGAATATCCCGACTCTTGTGGCGAGGGAGTTTTTCATAAATTGACTTATTATGATTCGATTTACGTTGCTCAGTTTCGCCCAATCCGATGCAACAGGCCAATGCAGATGCAATGGGAAACCCCCGTGATTCTCCGAAAACCGAGGAAGCTCACCGCATTCATCACTTCGACAGGGGGAACTCTTCAGATCCGCGTTCGATAGGCAATTGAGCACCCTCGAACCGTGCGAAGGATGCTTTCATAGTGGATCCACCGCCCCCCGAGTGTGAGCAGGATGCAGGATCAGTCGTCGGTCCACTTCAGGCACCTGAGTGTGCGGCTCAGTGATTTGCGAACGAGTGCCATTGAATTGTGTGAAATGAAAATAATGGAATAAGCGAAGTAGCAGGCAAACAATCGATAGAAGGGCGGGGGCTGAAGGAGGGTGAAATTCGTGACAGTCCCGACGCGACTTCGACAGGCGGAGGATTCAACGGAAAACTTTCCAGAATTTTCGGCGGATGTGAGCCGAAGGCGATGATGATGAGGCTCATGTCGATTCTGCGAAAGCAAAATCGTCAGACAGACTTCTTCAGACACCTGGCAACTCGAATCAGTCCTATCGGGGCGCCCACGCCTGAAACTATGCTCCAATGCACTCGACAGACGCATGTGAAAAAAAAAGAAAATATTGACAAACATTCGACGGCTCGAGTCAGGATTGGGATTGAAAAATTCTTTTCGCATCCCTGACTCGTGACGCTTTTTTGTGTTTTCTCCGTGGTCTGCATTTAGGCGTGAATGATGAATTTCGATTCTTCGAGTGCTGTTTCACACGCCACTCCACACCCCTCGTGCCACGCCACTCCCCCCCCCCTTTCAACTCGTCCGTTTGCTTCGCTGAGCGCGCGCAACTCATGCGACTCGACGGCTGGAAAATCAGTCACGTGTGTGCGGATTCTCAAAGAAACAAAACAGAGCTCGACGGCAAACTAAATATCGGTAAAGCCTCTACCTATCTCTCTCTTTCTTGCGCAATCTCTCTCTTTCTTCCTTTCACTCTGTCTGTCTTTCTTCCACTCTCCACAATATTTCTTTCACTCGCTCTATTCGCTTTATGCAAAGACCACCGAGGGTTCATCGGTTCGCATTTGACCCCATCCGGCGGCCGGATGTAATCCGGAGAAAAGCTTTGCCCTTCAACCCGGAAAACTAGCGGACGAGGGCACGACCACTGGGGGTGGGGTGAAGACTTGGGATGGAGCGAAGATGAGGGTAGAGAATATTAAATGAGCGCTGGCTGAAGTTTAATGGATTTTGAAAAGTTCGAGCCGCAAATACAGCCTCCAACCTGTCCCCGAGAGCTTGGAATGTCTTTCGGAAAAAAACCCCAGATGTCCCCGAATTTCCCACCAGATGTACCTCCAAATGTCCCCCCAAATGTCCCTCCGAATGTCCGTTCCACGGCTTGACATGTGCGAAGCGAACGTCGGCCGGGCAGTGACAAAATATTTGACAGTTCAAGAGATCGATGCAAGTAAATAAATCTTGCCTCTGTCAATGTGTGTGTGACAGCAGTCAGAGGTCGCCGTGAAGTTCAGGTTATTGTTGTTTTTGTCATCGTTCTTATTGTTGTTGTTCTTGTTGTTATTGTTGTGGTTCTTATTGTTGTTCTCTCCGGCGGAAGTGAAAGTTATTTTTGAACATATTTTCGGCAGCGGAAATTAATAGCACGGCAGGAGGGCTCGGCGTGTGCATCGGGGGCCGAGATTTATAACCGCCGTGGTATGGCGAAGGAAGACTACGACTACGAGGACGAGGAGAAGAACGAGGGCTCTTAATGGATTGATAAATGAGTAGTCGCAGCCCAAGTGATGGAGTCTAAAAATAGGCGACGTGTGGGACTTTGTCGAGCCTTGACCGATGGCAAAGGTTTCGGAAATAGACTCGGGGCGGATCGGAAACGCTCTCAATCGAAAGGCCGAGGGGCGTGGCCGGGACCTCCACGGGGCCTCCATCAAGCAGAACTCCAAGGACAATCGACGAGTTCCGTGAAATCGAAAAAAAAGCGCGGAGATAAATCCGGCGAAGGATTCGTCGACGGATTTCGGGAAATCTCAAGTGCCGTCGTCTCCTTTGGCTCAGTTTTATTTTATTCCAAATCTTTTTATGGGTTTTCTTTTCGCTTTGGTTTTTATTGTTGGAGTTCTTGTGGTTGTTATTGTTGTAGTTGTTGTTATTATTGTAGTGGTTGTTGTTATTGTTATTATTGTTAATGTTGTTTTTCGTTTTTGGCCGAAGAAGAAATTCATTTTTCTTGCAAATTCCTGCCAAGTTCACATCAAAGTTAAAACCTCGCATTAATCATCGCATTTGAATTCGGCTCAAAAATGCGGCAATAAAATATTACCAATTCACTCGGCGTCCGACCTCCGCCCACAACCGGCACCACCGACCATCGCCAGCCGTCACGTCTCGTCTCGGGTCGTCGGGGTTGAGGGGGGCGAAGCGGGCGTGGCGAAGGTGGCCACGTCTTTGAATAATTTCGTCGGCGCCGCACCCGAAAAGGAAAGTTCTTCGAAAGTTGCCTCTGCCGAGGATGGACGGACGGACGGACCGAACGAACGAAGTCGTTTGAGTTTGTGAGGGTGAGTGGGAGTTGGGGGCGTGGTCGGGGGACCCATATAAAAGCCGCAGAACTGAACAAAATGACCGCACAAACGACGCTGGCGTCCCTAATGGCGACGATGGAAGGACGAATGCGAAGAGGAGACGAGGAGAAGGCGATGAACGAGTCGAGGTCTAGGACGTGGACGAGGGAAGGGCGAGGTTGAGGACGAAGGCATGGGCGTCAGTTGTATTTTATTTCGCACACACTCAGTTTATTACAAACCGCAACACCGCGATCAAAGGTCGACGAGAGGCGGTGCCGGGAGGGAAGCAGGCCCTAACGCAATGGCAAATGTTGATTTACGGCGGAAATTGTAATTGAATTGCCGCGAAACCCTTGAAAGTGAGAGCGGCCGGGAGTGAACACGACAGACAAATACAACCGCAGAGAGAGAGAGAGAGAACGTAACTGGGTCAGAAGTCAAAGGAACGTTTCACAAAGCGAGATGAAAAACATCACCCTTTGACGTTTGTATTGACGTTGGGCGGTGGTGACCGAGGGGCGTGGGAGGAACCGAGGGAGGTTGTAGAAGGAGGCGAAATGAAGCGGTGGCGATGAAGGGTTCATCGTGGGTGGTGAAGGGTTAGAGATCTAAAGTCGGCCCAGACGACGGCTGCCGTGTGGCGCCGGTAGACGGGGTTCGGCGACCGATGGATTCCTTTGGTCGTTGCTCCGGCCTCAAGGAGGAACCCCTGGAAATTAATCCGAATCGAAACTAATGGCGTTTCCTCCCATCCTCTACCCATATCTCTGCCCACGTCGGCTTTTCTTTGTTTACCGCTGCCCCTTTTATCTCACCGCCGAACTCACGACGACGACGTCGAGAGTCGACTGCAGCGAACCCCAATTTGTGCCGATTTCCATCCCTCGTCTCGTTACTATTTTATTTGCAAATGGATTTCTACGCTCAGCTCCTTTTCCGTTCCCCACTGTCCCCTCTCTACCTCTACCCAACCCCCTCTAGCCACGAATCCGGTCGTCCTGTCGTGCGGCCGCATGAATTAAATGAATTGGAAATGCAAATTTTAAAGCAATAAACGGAGCTGCGCATAAGAGTAGTAGAAAAGTGTTGCCCACCGAACGGCAATCGATGAATGGTCAGAAAGAACGACAGAGGCAGAGATATAGAAAGAAAGAAAGAGAGAGAGAGAAAGGAGGTGGGACGAAATAGCGCAGAAATCCAATACCAATATTTATAGAAAAAATGCAAATCAAATGTAAATTCAGGCAGATTGATTTTTAAATGGCTTCCGAATGCGAAGGACGAAAAAACAAGGATGGGGACCAAGGACGGATACCAAGGTCTAGGGAGTAAAAACGACGTCCAAGAACAAGCCGAGGAGCAAAAACCAGGGAACAAAAAACGAGGGCCAAGGAACTAGACCAAAAACCAAGACCAAGGGCCAAGGAACAACAATTAGACGAAGGAATAACAACGAGGACCAGGGAGAAAACCAGGATCAAGAACAAGTACATTGGTGTCCTTCCCACGGGTTCCTTCGACCACTGCCACCTTGAGGGCACTAAAGGGACCTCTGCAAAAGGCCGGCGAATTATGAAATACAAATTCATTGGATTCGAGTTAAACCTAGAAGATATCGCCCATCGGAATGAGCTCAGGCCCAAAACTGAGTGGGCGGAGACAGGATTGTGGTGTCCTTCTGTTCAAAACTCACCTCCATATCATGAGAATATATGCAGGAAGCTCGGAAATTTCACAGGAAGACACGATTCTTGTGAAAGGCTTTTCGGAGAAAGCCATCAGAGCATCGTGTGGAAACCACGAACAAGAGTCTGCGGTTCCCCGAATGGTCCAGGTGAAAAGTTTTCCCACAATCCCCAATTCCTTACCCCATTGAGACTCTCGTTGGCCTTTCTCTTATAAATTTTTTCCTTTCTCTCTCTTCAGTTTTTCTCTCTTCTCTTTTCACTTTCTTTCCTCATGCCCTGTTCCCTTTCGCTGGTCGACAATCATTTGTAACAATTTTTCAATCTCACTCAAGTGCAGCACATGTTGCCATCAATTTAATGGCGTTACATATTTTACTGCACCCTGGCAGCACTGGCGGCGACGGTGGCCAACGACGGTGGGGTGGAGGGAGCGTTTTCCGAAAGCCTACTTCGTGGAATTCGCTTTACACATGGGAGCAGGAGGCAGAATCCCGCCCATCGCAAAAGGGTTCTCGTCGTGTCCTTGGGAACCGACGTCGTCGTCGTTTTCGTAGTCTTTCTCGTCGCTCGATCGATCGAAATGAAGTGAATTCCGTTGTTGTTGCAGCTGTTGACAAGTTGTCGTTGTCGTCGTCGCAGGACTCGCTGCGCACTCACCTGAGAGCAGAACATGTTCGTACTAATGTGGACAGAAATTCGAGTGAGGGGATTGATTTCGTCCTTCAGCAGGACACACATGGGAGAGTTCGACGGTGGCGTCTGGTGAATCCGAGAGGTTTTCGCCTCGATACCCAGACACATTCTGCAGTCATTTCCAAACATCCGGGGTCAAACATTAGGTTATTGTGAAAAATGATCTTCGAACCAAATGGCTTTGGACCAAAACACGCCGTCGTCCTTGGCGACCTTCTTCGGAGGTCCTCGCATCGCAATGCCAAATTCCCAGGAAGAGTGAGCTCGAGCGCCATCTCACTGCACTCATTCAAAAGCAAAGCTCCTTGGCGGCATTTCCTGCGAAATAATCACATCCGAAGGACGACAGGAAGAATTTCTGCTCAGCGGCTGCTCATTCTTTTCGTCCTCCTTATTTTGCTCCTCCTCGTCCTTCACATCCCCACTCTCTTCCTGTGCTTACTGCAGTCTCGTGAGATATCTCAAAAATATGAAAAACAACAAGCAGCGAGAACGAGAGAGAAAATGCAAAGAAGTGAGACGGGTGGTGAGAGGGAATCAGAGAGAGAGAGAGAGATAAAAAAGTTCATCGCGTGTCCTTGACGAAGGAAAACAAAGGGAATTAAGATGAAAAAAACTTTTGTCGCAGTGCTTTTTCCACTGCACGGTTATTATAAATCTCTATCTCACTGTTTCTCTTTCTCTCTGCCTCTGTATTGTTTTACTCTCTCTCTTTTTTTTCTCCTTTGCTTGCTCCCTTCGTCCTCCGTATCGAACTCATTTGAATTTCTCTTTTCGCAGAAGGTTAAACGAAAAATTCCACTGAAGAAAATGACTTGGATCCTCTTGTGAGGCTCCCGGCCGAACCGAAGTGGTTTCCATGTCGGTCACCGAGGACTCGACGCATGCCTGCCACGGCTTCGTCGAGTCTCGAGTTCGATGGAAAAAATTCACCAAAATTCACTTGAATCGAACAAACTGAACAGGCCGTGAAAGTGGAATCAACTACAGTGTTGCACGAAAATAAACGACCAGTAGGAAGCACTGAATCGGCACCACAACAACAATAACAATACCAACACCAACTCCGTCCACATCCACGTTGGTCGAGTGGAGTCGTCGCTCGAGAGTCGAGGATTGAAATTGAAAATTTGAAATTCATTTGAAACACGACGCAAGCGGAAACGGATACGAGCCCGGAAGCGGATCCGGATGCACAGGTTTACAGTTACACACTTCGCAACTTCCGGGATGATGCTCTGCGGAAAAGTGGTGGCGGCACGGATTGCAGGGAGGGGGGCGGTGCGGATGAGCCGAGAGTATTTAAGCTGTAGAGAGTTTTATTGTTCCGTAGTTTGACGACGATTTTGTCGATCGGGTTTTTGGGGTCAATTAGTCGTATGAAATAAAGACTATTGCGATCTGGTGGGGCCAGCGAGGGATCCTTTGGAGCGACCATTGGCAGCCTTTGAATCGTCCAACGGGGAACCTTTGGAGCGACCATCGGTTGGCGACCGAAGTCGACACCGACGGAAACCCAACCGCACTCCTACGGGACGAAATAAATAACATCAAGGACAATGACAACGAGTTCCCATTTTATCACAGGCATTTGGCAAGGACCGCACGGCAGATATTTCTGCATATATTTGCATTTCGTTGTTCCAGACGACTGGCCGCAGCTCCGGAAGCGCACCCGGTGCTCGAGCATGGCTGACGTATGTGAGAGCGAGTGGGGGTGTATTTGTGTGTGTAGGTGTATTTGTGTGTTTAGGTGTATTTGTGTGTGTAGGTGTATTTGTGTGGTGGTGTGTGCGAGTTCGGGAGTATAGGTGTAGGCGGTGCGACTGGCACGGTGTCCTGCAACCGCAAATAAATGCGAACAAGAACTCTACACCTGATTCTGCTTTTACTTCTGCTTCCCCGAACACTTAACACGACAACGACGACGACAAGGAAGAGGACAAGGACGAGACATTGAGATGCGAAGAGAAGAGAAATGCAAAGAGGACAACGACAGACGAGATAAAGGAAGGGAATGAGATAGAGACACAATGAAAGAGGAACAGAGAGAAAGAGAAAGAGAGAATCAAAAGGACCAGAGAGAGAAGAGAGAATCAAAGAGAACCCGAGTGAAATCGTTGTAAAAGTGCAGAGAATTGCAGTTGGCAACACTTGCAATTTACTTGTGCTCCAACCGCAGCAATTTGAATTAAACACACACATAGACACACGGACCCTCACGGATGCCTCACAGAGACACACGGCTGCCTCACGCACACATGGACACCTGGACTCGAGAGCCTGGGAGAACCGTTAACGAACACTGGCAGCGACACTCGAGCCACAGGCCGAGCCTCGAAGTTGTTGTTTCAGGCGCACACAATTTCACTCGTGTCTGTCCGCACCGCTGGCTGTCTGTGATAGATGCTAGAGACTGTGTGTGTGTGTGTATGTTTGAGAGAGTATGTTAGTGTGTCTATGCGATTTCGGAAGTGCGACCCTCAACTTCCGGCGCCGCTGTCGGCTCCATCTGGCCCACAAAGAGGGAGAGTAAAGCGTATTTTCTTTGACCGCAATCGACACGGGCAAAGGTGTGACCACGTGAGGGTGTGTTTATGTGTGTGTGTGACCAAGAGACTGGAAGAGACCAATGGAATAAGACCAGGAGAGAGGGAGAGAGTGAGACAAAGCATTGCCAGTGACATTCGCAATGCAAATAAATTGAAAATTTATTGAAAACTTCTTCTGCTCGCAAATCGAAAACTGCGGTTGCTCCTGGTACGACCTCCGTGTATGAGAGACAGAGAGGGAAATAGTGAGGAAGAGAGAGAGGAGCACAATGAAAATGGACACATGCTCAAGTTGGTGGCCAGGCCTACGCAATTGCGGTTCGTTCGATCTGGCAGCTGTGTGGGCAGCCAGTTCTCTCAGTTCCCTCGATCCACACGAGGTGCCCGAGGAGAAAGAACGAGAAGGGCGCAGCAGCAACTCAGCAACATTCACTTATCTACTGTTTGCAGTTAATTCGCAATGCGACCATTCCAAAAGACTCGCTCTCCTTGACAACCGAGCTCGAATCATCGTGAAGAAATCAACTTCATCCACTTCCGGCCAAGGACCCATTAAACCACCGGCCATCGACATAAACTGTCTTCACTACATGAGATGTCCTTCAGCCAGGATAGCGACAACTTCAGAGTCAGCGGCAATAACAACAAAAACGACAACAACAGTTTCTACGACAGCTTCAACGACAGTTTCAGCAACTACTGCTGGCGATGGACGAATTGCATTTCCGTCCATTAGACGCCAAACACGCCTCAAGTCGATTTCCGTTTCCGGCAATAGAGAGGCGACGACCGCCTGCGACTGCAACAAAATGACCAAATGTCATGTCGGCGCTGTCCCGGCCTCGGACTCCAATCGAATGAGTCGCAAAACCGGGGCGGGGGAGGGACCAAAGGGGCGTGGATGAGTCGGATGGAGGCATCTCTGAGCGTGACACGTTTGACGGCTCTTGCCACGAGTGCCCTGATGGCTCTCAAATGGCTGCCTAATGTGCTCGAGGGCTCCTCACAAGTGGGCCTTTGTGCGGATTCTGCCACAAGCAGAACCTCACAGCGCATCCCCAGAACCACGCCCACCGCCCCGTCCAGTGGTGCCGACATATTATCCATCTTCGCTGGTGTCCGGCCGACATGTGCGCCCCAGTCGCTCGTCCATCATCGCATCGACTGCGGGGATCTCGTGTAATCTGGAGATTCCCATCGACTTCCAATTTCATCGTCCTCTGATGTCTCCACTCCCTTCCTTCCTTCCATTCTCATCTCTCCAGTCTCGTCCTTAGCTCCCGTCATCGTTTTCCCTCGATTTCAATTTCGTTATTGAAATCTATTAATCCTTGGCAAATCCTGACGGATGTCCCGCCAGAAGGAGCAGAGACTGGAGCAGCAGAGCTCCAGCAGCGCCCCAACGAAGCTTCAGCGACGCACGCTCAAAGTCGTCCGTGGATGTGGCAGCCGCGGGGAGTTCGCCAAAAGGGATGCCATTGATTTATCATCCATTATGCATATTCTGAATATTCCACCTCAAGAAGAACCCGCCACCATCGCTCGTTCCTGACGGTTCATGATTGATTTTTATTATTCTATTCCGAGCTCGATGAACCCTTCTTCATCGAGTGCAGGACACGACCAGATGGGCAGCGACTGAGACGAAGGATTCAAACACAGAGACGATTGGTGGAGACCACAAGTAATCCACAATGGAGCTGCCACGCCCCTGATCCCAGTTCCAATAGTCCTCAGATCATTGACAGACGGCACGTGGTCCGCCATCTGGTCGTCAGCGCCCTTGGTTTGGCTGCGATGCAAATCATGCTAACGTGATTTGCTAATTGACGACTCGGGGTAACTGTTGCTCCATCCTTTGTCCCCGCAATCCTCTTTAACCCCTCCTGTTTCCTTAATCGTGAATCCTGTTGCGTCCGATTCCTATAAAAACCTTGTCATGCTTTCTCACATTCCCGTCTCCACATTTACGTTTTTTTTACTTTGGTGCCGTTTTTATAGTCATTTTTGTAGTTGTTATTGTTATTGTCATCGTTTTCATAGTCATTTTTGTAGATGTTATTGCCGTTTTTGTAGTCATTTCTGTAGTCATCATTATGTGCCCAAAATAACTCTGCTTCCTTAATTGTGCCAACCACAGCATGGGCCCGTTGCTAAGGTATCCTCCTACCCCACACCGTCCACCACTTTCATCTCTTTGGACCATCGAAAACTCGAAGCAGGTTGCTTTTTAGACCGGGTCGAGCTATTTTCGAGTCAAGGTCCACGTCCTCGACGAGATACGCTTGGGATCCTCTCGGTCTCTAAGGCGACGACTCGCATCCCATTCGCTCCGGAGATCAGAACCGCGCTATGGAGGACCTTCAGCCATACTTATTCGCGTCCACCGGGTGTTCTGGTGACGAATCCGTAGACGGCGGACTGACTTAGAAGCGAGTCAAATGTATGTGAGTGACGCCAATTGGAGTGTGCGGCGACAGCCCGTGGTGGGGGCATTCGATTGGGCCAAGGACTTCCGGCCGGATGTGCCACCATTTGGCCTGGTCGTCGTCATGTTGGACCATGACTTTAAATGATTTGCGCCCGGTCCCGGTCACAGGACGACGAACGCTTTGACTGAATATTGCAACTGGTCCTCGAGCGACACAACGGATCTTCTGCTCCGCTGCCGTTTCCGCTTCCGGACTGTGACGGCGACGCTGGCTGCGCAGAGACGCAGGCAGAGAGAGGATGCCGAATGCTCTGTTGCATCCCTGCAGTCGGTTGCTTAATTTCTTAATTGCAAACAACGAGAACACAAACAAGAACAACTTGAGATCCGAGTGAACCTTTGTCTAGCTTTTGTTTTTCCCCGATCCTCCTTGTTTTTGTTTTGTTTGCTGTTATTCTGGCTGTTGTTTTTGTTTTCCCAGTTGTTTTTTGGGGCGTTTTGCCAATTACTTTAAATAACTTTGGAATTTCGTGTCCTTTGTCGATGTTTTCGTCTAGTTTTTTTTCTTCTTGTTCTTTCTCATCTCTAACTCCAGCTCTGACTTTCTGTTCAAGAGTGGGCAAGCGGTGGGCAGGCGGTGGGGGTCTTTTACAGAATTATTCGACAGTTCGGCGGGAAAACACTTGAAGCGAAGTTTTCGCCCTTTGTTGTTCCTGCTGCCTGCTGGTTGACATGGATTCGCAGCTCGAGTTAATTCTGCGTCGTCGAAATTCGTCAGGGTGAATCGGGTCGAAGAAGGACGAGGGACGGCGGGAACTTATTGTTGTTCTTGTTGTCATAGTGTAATTAGAACGAGTTTCTGGGTTTGGGGCAAAGGAAGCCGAAAGCTTTGGATGGAGCTGTATTCGAGTGGAACGCAGCGGAAACTCGACTTCTGGATTTGTTTTGCCGAAGTTTCACAGGAATCGAGGGCACGAGGACATCGAATTCCGGGCTCTCGATGTGTTTCGATTGGTCTTCGGGGTTTCGAGTTCGCGAACTTCGACATGCCAAATCGAGGTCCCAGAGTTCTTGAGGTCCTCGAGGACTGCAAGGCGGCCATGACAAAGTCGAATTCGAAACCCTGACGACGACGAGAAGTCGCCACTTACCGTTCGGTTGCCCAGGTTCTTGACGCGGCACGTCAGCTTCACGGTCTTGCCCACCAGTCCGGTGATGTTCGTCGAGACGCTCGTGTCGAAGGTCGGGCCGCCGGTACCGGGCGTGGGCAGGTCCTGCAGGAAGTCGGTGAAGAAGCGCTTCGAGGCGCCCTCGAGTGAGCCTGAAATTAGAGAGAAAGAATCGTTTAGTCGTTGACATCCTGTCGAGGGGTTGTTGCTTGTGGAATCGACAGCAACAGGGAGAACAACAAGAAAAACCCAAACGAAAACAATACCCAACGAAACGAAAACATCATAGACTCCTCCTCACAACGATATGAATTGGAATTCGAATTCGCTAACGCACGCAGGACGATTAACGAGTCCTTCAGGAGTGCGGTGAGAACTTCAGCGAGCCAACAACAGGTCACGCATGGGCGTCGTTTGGAGGGGTCGAGGGTGTGTGTGGTGGAAGGCGCATGTGTGGGTTACTAAAACAATAAAACCAAGAACCCCCCAAGGTGGATTAGTTTAATCAAAAGTCGAGAAGAAACGAAGGAAAGTTTTTTTCGTGCCGCATAATGCGATGTGGATTTTCATTGTTTTGGTGTGTTATTATTGCTGTCATAAAATCACAATGGCACACACACTCTCTCACCTACTCTCTCACTCACACACTCCTCTCTCCCTTTATCTATCGCAGACACAGAAGCCACGAGCAACGAGGTCGCCGTTCGATCGCGGCCATCAGTATTCGTGGCTGGGATTTCCTTCGTCGTCGAGCGGAAGAAGAGCAAGAGAGCATGCAAAATGGCTGATTAATCCATTTGTCGGCGCTTCTCTTCTTCTTCTTCTTCTTCGCCGTCATATTCTCTCTCTCCTCCTGTTGGGATCGCGTTCCATGCAACGACAAACTTTTTGCTTCACAATTATTTTCGTTGTTGCTATTGCTGATGTTGTAGTCATGGATTGTTGCTATGAGTTGAGTTTGTGTTGTTGTAATGAGTTATTGTTGTTGCTATTATGAGTTGTTGCCGGTATAATGAAAGCTTTATAGCTCATGTTGTGTTGCATGTGTTACGAGAAACCGTCGTAATCGTTTGTTAACGTTGTTGTACGGTGTTATTTGTTTGTTGTTGTTATGGTTAGAGGCCTTTTACGAAGTTGGTTTTATTTTAATTGTATTTCTTTGCTTGCAGAACATGCAATACTATCATTTACACGAACACATTCGCACACACACGCACACATACGTGGGTCGAAGGATTTCTTCCAAGCACATCATCACACGCACACAGACGTCCTCACATTCACACGCTCGTAAACCAGGGAGAAATAAAAAGAACTCCCGTAAACGACTCCCGCTCCCTTTGTCCTCCTCCCTTCACCATCCTCCCCTCATCCACCGTCTTCGGTGTTTATTTCAACTAATTATTTGATTACGTCTGCCGTCGTCGTTGTAGTTGTTGTTACTTGACGCCATCGCACAAAAGTGGCACGAGTGAGCCAAGTTTGGGTCATAACTTTTAAATTGGGTTACACGAGCCTTTGGGTGGGGTTCGTCGAAGGGGACGAACGAAGAAGAACTCTGGAACGGCCGATCAGGATGGGTTTCATGGCATAATTGAGGTAAAATAAATAATAATAAATATTATTCTGACTTTGTTTGATAACTTTTTGATATAAAATTCGTGGAATAGTAATCAGCAGAAACTTGATGATTCTTGGAAACAAAAAATGTAATGAAATTTTTAATTTTATTTTTCCATGTAGTTTCAGTAAATAATTCAATAAAAACTGATATAAAAAATTTTAAAATGAAATTATAATATAAGTTAATAATAAAAAAATTCACAAGTAAGTTATTTATATAATATTTCCGATTAATTATGATTATGAGTTTTTTTATCTGTTTTTGTTTCATATTTATTTACCTGTATTTTTTAAGTCGCACAATTTTGTATGTTAATAATATCATTTTATGATATTTAAAATTAAATTTACTGCATATTAATTGTCTCCTAATTAAACTTCAATGCAAACTTTATTTTGTCATTCTCATTTGGTTCATATTGATTAATGATCAAAATATTTACGATTGGTTTTTCAAAGCAAACTAAACAACAAAAACTACTATTCTATTCCCACTATCCTCTCGTTAATTTGTTGAAAACTCGAAGTTCAAAAACTAATTAAATATTAATTAATTGCAATAAAATAAAAACCAGGAAAAATCGTAATTTGAAATCATTAGTTCGAATGAAAATGAAGATGAACAGCTCAAATTAAACCGCATCGATTCAGTCGTTCGGTGCAACGCAATGAATCCGTGGCGGAAATTAATTGGTTGTAAATTAAAACCCAGCAAGGATTCGGCGAAAAACACGCTAATGGCAATAACAACTTGAACACCACGGAATTGTGCAAAAATTTAACAAATTATTTTAATTATCGAACAAAGAGGTGTTCGTGTTCATTCATGCATGTGTTTGTGTCCGTGTTTTTGTGAGTGTATTTATGGGGTTTCTGTTTATGGAGTGGAGGAAACAACGCTGTCTACCAACGCAATGCCACTGATATGATGTGGTGGAAATTGTTGTTATTTTCGATGCGCAATCATAAATCACATCTAACACAAACCGACACACACAAACACTCGCCACCTATTCACACTCACACAGACAAATAGATAGACAGACGTAAACTCACGCGAGCACGAGGTGAGAGAAAAATTCACAGTTAATTATTGGCTGCAGGATGGAGACAGAACAACAACAATAATAGCAACAACAACTTGAGCAATAACAACTTGAGCAATAACATTGTGTTTAACAACATCAAATAACGACAACAACAACAAAACATAGTACAAAAACCAGTACAAAACAACATCAAAAACAAAAACAATCGACTGTAATTACAGATACTCCTTTAGCCAACAACAACAAAAATAGCAATAATAACAATAATAGCAATAACAACTGGTATGAACACTATAATTACAACAACATTAAAACGAAAAAACCTGTCTAAAGCACAATTTGTATTGTTATTATTGTTGTTGTTGTTGTTACATTTTGCTTGCTACAAAGTTTAATTATCGCAGCTGTGTCCGCCATTTTGTAGGCCCTCAACGAACCGATTTCATCTAACAGAACCGGGGGCCTGAAGGCCCAGGGGTGTGTGGAAATAATTATCGACACATGACGCTATCGACGCATCAACACTTTTGCCAACCAAACGACTACAGTTGTTACAATTCTTGTTGTTAATTTTGTTGTTGTTGATGTTGTTATGTTTGTTGTTAAATTTGTTGTTGCTTTTTTATATGTATGTTGTTGCCTGAATCAAGAATCTGATAAGGCTCGATCGAGGACCGAGCGGGGCGCTCGCAAATTGAGTGCAAAGCATCGGCAGCACGCAAATCATTCGCGAGTCCGGAGGTGGGTCGATGGTGAAAGAGGAAAAGGGAGCGGTGGGAGGTCGATGGGCTGACGCCTGGAGGCCGAGGCAGGGCTGCCTCCTTGGTCGAAGTGTTGGCATAGTTTTGCCAATCGTTGTTGTGGACGTTGAGCCAATGACGACGACCACGACAACGAATCGTAACAATTTCGATATCGCACAGAAGCAGCGACGAAGGCGATAATTACAGCTGTGCTACTACTGACCCTCGGCCATTAGAGGGTTAAAGGGTGTTCTATACGAAGTGGAGTTTGTGGGAGGCAATTTGATGGGCGATTAAGTTAATCGCAATGAGGAGGTCGACTCCTTCTCAACCGAACTCGGCAAAGGGAGACCATCCTGATATCTGTTTTGATCTGACTCCACAAGCGAAAGGGGGATGAAGCCCATCTCCCTCTATATATAATTATTAACCCTCACTCCCCCTCTCTGCTCCTTCTTGATCCCCAGTGAATTCCACCTCTTTCAGTGAACTCTAATAAAAACCACAGCAACAGAAGAAAAACAATGAAATAATTGCTTGGAACTTAATGAGATTTGATTGTTGTAATTATAATCAAAGTCATTATAATCAAGTCATGGTTGTTGTTTTCATTCTTATTATCACTATTAGGCATACCTCTACACATATAAACTATACACTATAAATATTGCTACACATATATATGATGAGATTGGCTTTTGTTGTTTCAGCTTTTGGAATCCTTTCGCCGCATTTCGTCCATTAAATTGTCCTTCGCTGAGATTGTCGCATAGTGAATGAATTAACCCACACACATATGGATATATAGAGCCTTCCTTTCATACACTCACTTACACACCCTCACTTACAGCTGCAATACATGCATTCACACGGCCATTAAAAACAAATCCGCTAGATGGCAGTGATTGTTGTTCTTTTTATAATCCCAGTTATTGTTGGCGGTATTGTTGTTATAATTGTTTTTGTAATTCTTGTTGTTATTACTGTATTTGTTATTCTTGTTGTTGTTATTGTTGAGGGTTGCCACTGCACACATTGGAGCAAGGAGCAAGGAGCAAGGATTAAGCTTGAAATGAACTGCGAGTTGCGAACTTATTTCGGCGACGACAGGCGACCGAAACAAGGACCAAGGGCCGGATCAGCGAAGAAGGGCTTCAGTGAAGAGAAAGAAAGAGAACGAAAGAGAAAGAGAGAGAGATAGATAGAAGGAGATCATACGATGGATACAGCCTGCTGCGAATATGACCCAAGGCGCTCGGAAGCTCGATTAATGTCCTGCGAACAAAAAGAATTTCCTCCGCCTGGCTTAAGCGGCATCCGGCCCAAGCGAACGGAGATGGCAGAAAGATTTCGCCTCATCCGCCTCTTCCTCATGGTTCTTTGTCCTTTTCTCCGTCGCACCTTCGGCGGACGTGTCCTTCTCGGTTCGCGCCGAAAGCTCATCCTGGCGGCTTTCGGCCAGGACCTGCTGCAGCGGAGCTCGAAAGAATGCTTTTCCGGAACGGAGCAGCCGCTCGCGAGGACGAATTTAAATCCGCGAATAACTGCGGGAAAGGGTGAGAAGGGTCGAAAGGAGCGGGTCGAAATGCAAATATGTCCTTAAAAGCCATTAGTGGAATAATCGTGAGACGTGTTCGTCCTGCGTCGAGGCTCCCCTGTTGACCCGCGCATCCTGCCGACACCGTCCACGGCCCAGCGAAGACGACGGACGAGGCGGAAAACGAAAAACACGTTAACGAAATCATGGCCGCAGTCGCGAACCCAGTGGCGGCGGAGGAGCTGAAGGAGGAGGCGGATGTTTTTCTAGATTCCGCGTGGCTTTTCCAGAGGAGGGATGACGGGAGACGCTTTTTGCCGGTTCGGAATTCGCGACGCGCTTCGCATCCTGATCCCCTACAAAGCCGGGCGCAATCTGCGACAAAACAACGCCCCAACCCTTCATCGACTTCACCGTCATCTCCACTGACTCGTGCCCCTTGTCTCCTGTCCACATCTCCTCCTGTCCTCTTGTTTCCTCTCTTCCAGCCCCCGCCTTCCACGGGCACGTGACACTCGTCCCTCCTGGCCCGCCCATTTCCCTCACCCATCTGGATGTTTGCGTGATTTCGTGAAGTTCGAGCTTTTTTTGTAGGTTGTTGTACGTGTTCATGTATTCTTGTATGTTTCCGCGCATCTGTTCTGCAATTTAATCGCTTATTATTGTTGTCCTTAAGTGTTTTCTTTGTCCGCGACTCACTTGGTCCATTCGTTAGCCTCACTTTCCTTTGATACCCACTCTTCCCTTTGTTGTCTACGAACGAAAACATTGTGTTCTCGATTTCACATCGCCTGGACGTCGCACGACTTTCGAACCTGAGGGGAAATTAATTGCGCCAGGACGAGACCAGATCCACTAAAGGACAAGTGGTCAGCCGCACTGAGGATAGCGCTGACCCCAAACCTTTTGAGGATTTCACGACCTCTTTCTGAACTCCAGGCCTTCTGAACTCCAAACCTCCATTTTTTTGGGGGGATGACGTGCGGCATTTTTGCGATCGACGATGACAGGGCACGATGACGAGAATTATTATCCTTAACCATGGAGAGTGTGTGGGAATGCGAAGATGGGAATGATGAGAAGAGAATGTGAACGCGGAGAATCTGAAGTACAGATAAACCATCCGTAGCCAACCAACAAAAGGGCTATAGAACAAATGAATCTACGACGAACTTGCCACGACTCCTAATGAACGAAACCCATTCCCATCCATGGGCTCAGCCACTTCGTCGAAACAAAGCCCCTTGACTACCGGATAGGCGGAGGATAATCCCACATCTGCCTGAAATCCGCAACAGCAACAGTCACGAATTAAATGGCGACTGCGAGTTCGAGTTTGTTGGAGCGGATGAAGATAAACCCACGACTGCAGAGTGGAACGGATTCCGAGGCTCGACTGTGGGACTTTAAGTTCCGATTGAGGCCATGGAGGCCACAGTTGGCCTGGGGCAACGAAAAGGAAGCATCCCCATCTTCCACTCTCTGCCCTCTCTTCTTCTCTCTTTCTCCTCTCTTCCCCAAACATTGCCTCTCACTCGCTCTCATTGCTGCAGTTTAACAAATTGTTCGGTCATTTCGCATAAATGTCGTTGTTGTTGGTGTTGTTTCCGTATTATTGTTGTTGTTTCCTTGATATTGTTGTTGTCATTGTTTCATTGTTGCTATCTTCACCAGTATTGTTATTGTTGTTCTTGTTAACAATGCCTCCACTGCTGCTACTGCAGAACTTCGAAATTCACTGCGTTTTTGTCATAATTTTTGCTCCACTTTCCTGCCCTCATCTGCTGTGTTCTCGGGGGCGGCGGCCGAAATGTTTATCCGGATGCTCATGTTTGCTTCTGTGTGCGTCTTTAACTGGTGCATGTGTGTGTTCTGTTGCACGAGGCCTATTAAATATTTATTTGCACTTCATGCATTTTCAGCCCAGCACCCGTTGATTTACATTTTTATTCGCTGCAGGCGCAGCAGGGCGCACCCGAAACCCTGAAACTCCGTCCTTTGAATGGGCCTTCAATTTGTGTCGATTTCGAAGCCCTGTTCTCCCCAGAATGAGACCGAAATCGGGTCCTCGCTAGCGGAAACTAGGAGTCGACTACGCGATGATTCATTCCTCAGACTCTGAATCGATTTTCAGGACTCTCGAGAGCCAACCACAGGACGGATTTCGACGACAAACAGGCCGACGAATAGCTCTGCGGGTGCCCTCAGTCCAACTGTGTGTTGATTCATCTAAAGGACTTATAGAATATGTATAAAGGATTCCTGTGGATGTATTTGTGGATTCGTGAGAATCCATGCCGCGAACTAAGGTTCGCTTCTTTTGCTCGCTTCTTTTCATAAAAGGTCGAAGATGCCATGGCGTGTCTTTGAAAAAATAAAACTTAAAGGGGTCCAAGAGTGTTAGTGGGGATCCAGGCCTCACTTTCCCAACTCCATCGTTACGACGACTCGTTTCTTCCGCATGCGCCGAGTGGTCTTCCAGTTATTTCATTGGCATCATTAGAAACATATTTACCATCTTTTTCGTTACATCGTCCATATTTCTGTTTCCCTCTCCTATGTAGATCTCTCAGTTTCTCTCTCCACTCTCTGCGATTCTTCTCCAGCGATGCCTACTACACGGATATTTCCGTGTTCTACGGAAATTCATGAAATACCAAATCATGAATATATGAAATTTTCATAAAAATATCAAATTTTGAATTTTTTCTAAAAATTATAAATTTTTAAACTTTAAACTAAATTTCGGAATTTTTTATAAATATAATCAATTCTTGAAATTTTTTAAGAAAATTTTAATTTTCCATGAAAATATCAAGTTTTGAATCTTATATAAAAATTATCAATTTTTAAATTTTTTATGTAAATGATAAAATTTTTAGAATTTAGAATTTTTCATGAAAATATCAAATTTAGAATATTCTATGAAATTATCATTTACTATGAAAATTATCAAATTCTAAATTTTCCATGAAAATATCAAATTTTTAATTTTGTATGCAAATTTGAAATTTCTTTTGAAAATTTTGAATTTTTCTTTTTTTATGAAAATGATAAAATTTTGAATTTTGTAAGAAATTATTAATTTTTTGAATTTGTTTATGATAATGATCAAATTTTCTATGAAAATTATCAATTTTTGAATGAAAATTATCAATTTTTTATAAAAATGATAAATTTTCGAATTTTCCATGAAAATGTCATATTTTTAATTTTCTATGAAAATTAATAATTTATTAATTTTCCATGATGCTCCAGAAACCAATGAGGAATATGATGCAAGACTAAAAACATATCGAATACGTCATGTAATATCCGGTTATAACAGAATATCAACAATTTAAATTAATATCATAATCGCTGCCCCCGATGCGCTATTATACAAAAAATTAAAAATTCTTTAAAAATATAGGTTTTGTACTAAACACGGAAATACACGGATATTTTCAGTGTATCGCACGAATTTTTCCTCTCTTTGGGTTGGCATCGCTGTTCCTCTCCCTTCCTCTCTTTTCTCTGCCTCTTATTCTCTCCTCGCCCCGCCCATGTAGAGTTCCGTGTCAAGTTCACTGAAGCGCTCGCACACGTCATAAATCAGGTCCGGCAACTGGGTTAAGAGAGCGAGTCGAGAGTCTGCCGTTGGGCGGCGGTCGTCCCAAAGCCAAAAAGCAAGAGCAAAAGCGGTTACGACGACGACGGAGCGAGGAAATTATAATTGGCATCGGCCCCAGGTGCAGCTGCAGATAATGCACCGAAAGAATTATTGTTATAATTCTCGTGCTCTGGCAAGGCCCCAAGGCATGGGAGGTGGTAGGAGGCGAGTAAGGAGTAAGAGGAGTAGAGGATGAGATGAGGCGGTAGGTTGACCTTAGTAGCGTGAAGGTTTGAGATTGGGGGCGGGGTTTCCTTACTGGCGATACCAAGACCTCATTTCTTCCACTCCTCCGGCAACGCTAGATAGAAGATCATCCACCTCCAGCACCCCCGAGACGCGGATGGGCGTGGAGAGCGCATTCAAGCGAACCATAACCACAATCACACAAACACTCACACATACACTCACTACACACACTGACTGACTGACACACTCTGCCTCATGCTCCACGGTCCATTAAATCGAAGCCGTAGTCTTTGGCAAGGACTCGTGCCGAAAGCCAACACTCGATGGCGCGTTTAAGGAGAGCTCGACAGGATCCACCACGCCGGATATCGCAAACTACACCACACACACACACACACATACAAATGTTGTCTCCTCTCACGGCACTCCCATTTGCATACGCAAACAGAGGCGCGCACAAAATGGCGCCCAACGCACTTCCTTCCGTTCAAAGTGTTTGGCGTGTGTGGGGAGCGATGTCTTCGGCGATTTGTTGTTTTTGTAATCGTCGATATCGCTATCGCTATCGGTTTCTGCTGCTGCTGCTGTTGACGTTGTCTTCATTGCCGTTAGAACAAGTAGATGTGGCACTTCATTGTTCTTGTAGATAGTGTTATTGTTGTTTTCATGTTGTTCTTATAATATATACATATCCATTTCTTCGTTGAGCTCGTCCTCCAATAGATTCATGTAGATTCAAGTGCGATTGTTTAAGGACGACATCGGCATCCTGCTCGCCATCTCCGAGATGAAGTCGCGGTTCTCCAGCTCCACACGACTCCCCCCCCCACCATCCTTTCCTTCGTCCTTGTCTTGTTGAGTTCATAAAATTGATCTCATCTATGGTTATGGTTATCCAAAATCCGCTGTCTCTGTCTTTCTCACTCTGAGCTCAAGATGTCGTTCGCTTAATAAAGTGGGTCCTTCTACCGACACTGCCTCAAACTCATCCGCCCCCGATGCCCCACGATCCCCCCGCTTCCATCGATTCGCCGAATGTTTGGGTTTGAAATATTGCATTTTGCGGAATTAAAATAAGTTTAAAATTTAAGTTCACGACTGGGCGCCGCACCGAGTCAAAAGTCACCGGAGTCAGCAGAAAACGGAAAGTTCCGCTCGAACCAATCTGCCTGAAACTGCTGCCCCAGCATTTCATTCGCACACAAAGGCCAACATTCGAAAGAGAGAAGGGAAGAGAGCGAGAGAGAGTGAGAGCTGTGTTCAATTGAGGCTGAGCTCGAAGATCCTTTGGCGTGTCCTTTCGTTTCGTTTCGTTACGAAGAAGAAACTCAATCTCGACAGAGAAACTTCATTATTTCGGCATTTAATGAAGGCTTTGAAAGGATCTCAAAGGACACCACCGGCACAAGATTTACAGTTCAGCCCTCGCGTATGTGTGTGTGAGTGAAAGAAGGTTTGGCAAACGAAAGAGAGCAAGATAGGGTGGGTGAGAGATAGGGAAGGTGTGGGAGAGTGAGATGATTTATTTGACTTTCATGGACTGGCTCCGAGCGGTCAGTCGTCGCATTGCATTAGGCAGCCGACATCTTTTTCGCAACAAAAACGCACTCGACACACACCGACCCAAAAGACTGACTCACTAACACACCCATACACGGACTCACCAACTCACGAACACACCGTCCAACAACAGGCTGCTGCAACATCGACTTCGTTGCGCACGACTGGAGCGTGCCGGGGTCGTTGGGGCAGTTCCGACCCCCATCAATGCTGGCCCAGCAACGAGCGTTGATTTATGTTTAGTCCTGGCCAAGAACAGGACCGGCATCAGGATCAGTAAAGTGGAACAATGTTCCTGCCACTCGTCAGAGAGGAGTCCGGAGTAGTCCCGGATTCAGGACGAATTTTCTCCGGATTTATGATTTCCCATTCGCTTTTAATTGATTTCAAAATATTTGAAAGCCTACAAATATTTGCTGGCTTCTCCAGATCAGGAGGTGCCTGTCCTGCAAATGGACAATTTGGGAAGCCCTGGAGGAGGATCGGGGAGGGTTTCTGAAGTTCTTCAAAGACATCGAAGTCTCTCTAACTCATTGTTCAGATCCAAAGGTTTACTCGATATCATCTTCTCAAAGGTATACTCCAAGTTTCCAAGTTTCCATTCCATCTGCACCTCGTGGTCTCCGTGCGTAACGACCACTAATTTGAATACCGATGCGCTCGTCCTGTCATTATCCTGGATCCTCAGTTACCCGGGCGAGCAATTTAAAAAATGCACAAACTCATCCGATACTTCGGTCGCGCTCCGGTGACGTTGGACCGAGGAACGACGACCGAGGTCGGGTGTAGGAAGACGGGCGGGTCTTTTGCATGTCCTGCCATGTCCCGACATTCCGTATTCCCTGTCGCGTGCTGAAGTTGTGAGGGGTGGGAGAGGGGGGCGTGGTAGACGTGGCAAGGGTCGGAGGACGTCGACGGTCTGGCGCTCGGTGCCCGTGCAGTCGGTATTTAGTTGATGCGATAAAAATAATTGGAATGTCAACTCACAGCCCTAAGGACGACGACGACGACTCGACGTCAGCGGACAGCAAGGACTCGGGACGGGCGCAGGTGGTCGGACGAAAGGAGTGGAGACGAAGTGAAACGAACAAAACGAGACGAGAGGGAAGTGAACGAGAATTCCATTGAAACGACGCAAGGACTTATTATTGGGTTTATTGTGGTCCCAGAGAACTGCGAAGCGATCAAACGATCGACGGACCACCGACGGCAGCAGGATAATTGTGCAATTTGTCCAACGCACTCGGCAAAGGATCCCGTTGCAATCCGGCGAAATGAGGAAAATAAAAACTTCCGAAGCTTCCCGACCCAAGTGAGTGTCCTTTGACGGCAGACGAGATGAGAAACTTTTGGTGACTATCTGTCTTTCTGTCTGTCTGACCATTAGATTGTCTGTCTGTCCCTCAGTCACACAGGGGACGGACCAGACCACGCCCCAGATGCACTGCCAAGGGACCTCTGTTTCGCATGTAGCTCGCCTGAGTTACGGCAGGACCACGTTGTCTGTCCGTGCGTTTCGTGCACACTCGACTACGAATCCCTCCACCTCGCTCTGTATGTGTGAGTATGATAGTGTGTATATGTGTGAGTGTTTATGTAACTGTATGTGTAAGTGTTTGTGTCAGTGTGCGTGTGGCTCGACCTCGACGGCCATCGTGCGTTCGTCTGCGACCGACGTCGAGCGAACGTTCGGGTCCAAAGGATAACGTCAAAAGCATTCAATGCGGTCAATGTTGCAGCTAAGTTATGATAATTGTTGCACAACAACTGATGGGACAGAGGAAGAGAGAGAAGCGGACAACAGGAGGGCAACCAAGGGAAAGAGCAGAATGAGGGAAGGGACAAAGGAGAGAGGTCAAGAGACAGACGACAACGATAGAGGGACCAATTCGTTGTGCTGCCAAGGGCCGAGTGCTCTTCGAATAGGAGATGCCGAAATGAGAAATTGAAAGGACAAGTGGATCGACGAAGAGGAGACGTCCTTTGACAACGCCTGGAGCTGGTGTTCGCCTTGGAAATGATGATGCTGGCGAGAGCGGATTCATCTCCGATACAATTTCCATCGTCGAGCTTCGAACTCATATTGCATTCCTGCGAAGGACCTGTGACGAACAGAAACCTTCAACAGAAACCTTCAACAGAGACCTTCAACAAAAACCTTCAACCTAAATTTTCAGCCGACTCTTGATCCCGATTCCCTGCAGAGAATCACGGAGACCACGAAGCCCATGAAAGAGTGCCCGGGGGCCAAGAAGGACTGGGCACCACCTCGATTATGACGACTTCGACACTCACCTGCGTAGAGCAGCAGCGCCCATAAAATTAGCACCCACTGCGCCATGGTGTCGACACCTCAGGTGTGCTGATGATGATGGTGATTTGGAAGTTGCTGTTGCTTTCACTGTTGACGACGTCGATGTCACTCTTGCTGTTGACGATAGCGATGTCGTCGCTATCGTTCTCACGTTGGCAGCTCGTTGGCGAGCGACAGTTGCTGCTGCTACTGCTGTTGGTGACCCCAAGGGGGCAGCCTTCGAGTGGGGCAGTTGGGGCCGGGCGACTGATTGGAAACAGGGCCCGCAACCACATCTGCTGCTGACCCCACAAACGCGTCGGGGCGATAATTTAATGAAATTGATGTTATTGCTGCAACTGCTGCCGCGCTCGAGTGTCGCTAATAAAGCGTTTAAAGGACACTAACAACGGCTCGTCCTTGTTCTTTGCCTCGTCCTTTGGCCTTCCTTCTCGTGGCCGTCCTCTCGGCCGTTCGTCCTTCGTTCGCTGTTCGGGTGGACGCGGGTCACGTGCGGCCTTTAATCGTTCCGCTTGGCGCGGCTCCGATGACGCGTGGTGGTCCTTGTTTTTGTTGTTATAGTTGTTGTTGGTCGTGGCTGCTGTGCGTGATGTTGTAGTGAGCGTGTCGACAGGACAGGCAGGACTCAATGTGGCGTTTATTTGTCCGCGCGTCGCACGTGGTTTAAGCCTGAAACGAGCAAAAAGAGGCGCGAATTAACGAAAGTCCTTTAAAGGATGTTTTCAGCGAACGTACACGAATAAAAGGGGTGGGTGGAGGTGAGTGAAGGGATGCGGTGGAAATGTAGGAGGAGGTGGAAGAGAATGAAGGAGGGGGGATGAGCGCACTACGACCATTTCGCACATGTGCGCGCGCCGTCGTCTCTGGCCCTTGAGTTATGGCGCGCGTCAGGACATTCATTTAAAATGTTTGTTTGCCCTGCACTTCGCTTTAAATGTGTTTTCGCTTCTCATTCCCTTCCTTCTTCACCTCCTCGTTCTCCTCTTCATACATTGTTGGCTTATTGTATTGGTTGTTGTTATCCTGCAGCTGTTCTTTATGAACCTGAAGGACCGCAGTTGTTGCTGCTGCTTCGTTGCTGTCCCATTCGACCCGGTGAAAAATCTCTTCCGCTTCGTCTCCCTTCACCCCGTTCACCTCGCTCGCTCTGTGAACGAAGGACCGACAGAACACGTCATTAAAGGACTTTTGCACGCAGCCATGAGATGGAGGAAATTAACAAAAATCTTGTTAAGCAGCTAGTCGTATATCACCATAACAACCATAACAACAATAACGAGCGTGAGAATAAGAGAGCGAATGAGAGGGTGAACGAGAACAATAGGAGCAGTGGATAAACAAATGGTATTTTTGCACCCAGGATTAGTAAAAGTCGTGTTGTCGACCGCTGTCGGGACATTATAAAAACATTAGATGACTGCACTAACAACAACAATCGGACAACAGGAACAACAATAATAAATACAGCAACAACAACAACAGCAATACCAACAACACCGGAAATAACAGAAATACGACAATGTTGTGATTGTGTGCAAAGTGCAGTTATAACAACACAGAAACAAGGACACGTCGGCAACTTCCGCCTAAATCACCTACTGCAATACACCCACACATATGTCGCCAGCCTAATTAACTCACCCAAACAAAGGCAAATTAACTAGCTCACACACACAAACACACACACACACACACACACACACACACACATACAAACACACCTGCATTAAAGTGAATGAGAACCGGAAGTGTGAAAACAATTTAATGGAGATGCTCCGATGGCGTTGGTATTGTTGTATATTTAGTTGTTGTAGTTTCTGTTGTTGTAAATTTATTTGTTGTTACTTTTTGTGCTTCCCGTTGCTATTATTGTAGTAGTTTTTTGTTGTTGTTAGAGTCATGCAGTTATCATTGTTTTCATTGTTTACGATGGTCGAAGGCTGGGGCCTCAAATAGCTTTTATTTCCGTGTCGCCTGCAGTCTGAATCCTGGATCCTTAGGCGATGGGGGGCCTAAGGTTCCAGGATGCAATCCCGGAAGCGGAAACAGCTCCGCGCATCCGCCTCCAGGTTTGAAAATGAAAATAAAAATATATTTTTCCACTGAAAACACCGAGTGTTGCTCAACTCAAAGCACTGAGTTGGCCAAGGCTCGAAGCTGACCGTGTCAAGGACCACGAGTGGGGCTCGGGGAAGTTTTCGAGTTCGAACGAATCGATCTTCTCGTCCCCCAACCGCTCCACCCACCCCTCTCGCAGCCCAACCCAGAGGAAATAAAATCACTTTTCCGCTCTGATTTACTGCAATCACTTCGAGTTATCGCAGCCAAACAACTCGAGTCCGGCGAGTGTCTTCGTGGCCACATGCGGACGGTCGCCGGCCCCGCCCACCACCAGCACCTGGGCTTGGTTTGCGCTGCACCCGAGAGAACCCCACTTTACTCAAGGACGATTGAGGCAGAGAAGGGTGGGGGGCCGCAGTCGCTCCTTGGCGCATCCTGTGTCAATGTTTGAAGTGTTGTTGTGGAAGTATTTTATGTCATGTCGAGCGAGTGTTGTTTACCCGACGAAGCACTCGAGCGGAAGGACGATTGGCAGGACGAAAGAGTGGGTTAAAGAGAGGGAGACAAACGAGCGGATTGACCGAATGACAGCTGGACGGACAGACAGCGACGAAGGACGCGGGATGCAGGACTCCGGATGGAAAACCGGATCGCACGATGATGCGCGAGTGTGCGAGAAATCTCCGGATACTCAATTTATTTGCACTCGATTCTGTTCAAAGCTCGACGATTTCAAGTGAAGGATTCCCATGATTTTGGATTTGAATGCGATTTGAGTCAGGGACAGATGGTGGAGGGCGAAGATATGGGGGCGGGGCACCTCGGGCATGGGTCATGATGATGACGAGGTAGAATGCATGTCCGCATGCACGATTCCATGTCTTTCGAGTCTTCGTCGATTCCTCATTCGAATCTTCATTCGATTCCTCGTTCCAATTTTAATTCGGTTCCTCGTTCCAATCCTCGTTCAATTCCTATTTCGACTTCTCGCTCGTCCTTGTGCGTCCTTGTGAAAGTAGATCACATGACGAAAGTCAATCGACGAATTAGTTCATTAGACGATGACTTTGACGAACCCGACGATGTCGCCAGCAAACGAATCATCGGCCTCTTCCTTTCCTTCCTCCTCTACTCCCTTGAGTTCTCTCCATGATTTGAAGACTTTCTCAGAATACCGAAATTGAGAAGAGATTGAGTCCAATGAGCGTGGGAGGCGAATCTTCTCGAGCTCCCCAGAGAAGTGCTTAAAAAGTCGTTTGCGCTGCTGGGTTTCTATTTCAGGAGCTCCTCTGGCAATAATGTTTTCCCAACTTCGTTGTCTGCGGCTCTACGATGTCTGTCCGTTTCACTGTCTTTCTGTATGTCTCTCTGTCTCTCTTCCTTTTCTGTCTGCCTGGCTCATCGATATCCTTCCGCCGAGCTGTGGTCCGTTAATCCGCACTCGCATCGCGCACGAGAACCGAGAGCTTCGTCCTTTTAATCGTCTGCAACTAATCTGAGCGAAATGCGAATTTAATGCTTTCTTAATATTCTGCTCCACATTTCCTCCGCTCCTTATCTCGCTTCCGCTCACTCTTTCTCTCTCCATCTCTCTGTCACTCTCTCTCCTCTTTCTCTCTCTCTCTCTCTCTCCCTATCTCTCTCTCTCTCTCTCTCTGTTGCCCTGTTCTCTCGGTGCATTAGTGCGGGACGTCGGAAGCGGAGCGAGGAAGATATGTTTATGAAGCAAACAAATGTAATTTGATATTTGTGTCTGAACCGCAAGGATATCGCGTGACAAGGATAGCGTTTAGATGAAGCGAGCGAGAAGTATTCGAGAAAAATGATTCCCAGTGCATTTAAGAGTGGGAGGGAGAGCGAGAAAAAGAAAATTATTTTTTTTTTAAGATCCATTTCTAGAGGAAAGAAAACCAAAGTACATGAAAGAAAGCAAGGACGAGGACTGAGGGAAATAAAGAAGGAGGCAAAGAAAGAGACAGCGATATGGGTCTCCATTTCGTGAGTCATTCCATTAAATTCCGCTCTCGTTTATGGAAGCGAGAAAGATAGATTATTTGACGTTCTGATGATCTCAATCACTCACAATGAAAACGAATGCGTTGACAGGTCACTCGAGTCACTTCGACCGAGCGACGGATAAGTGGACCGAAGGAGGCAACACGAGACGGCCTCGCCATGTTGTGCGAGTGAAGAGAATTCAATTAGGACGCGAAGAGCTCCCTGGGGCCGCGATAATTGGCGCCCGAGCGGCCGAGTCGCGCGGTGTCGAAGTTTTAATACAATTAATAGAATCACAAATGAAACCGACCACGCCTGTCGCCCCCGACCTCTCCCTCGATCTCTGCGCAAGCCCCCTCGATCTCTCCTTGACCTCTGCCCCACATCAACCTGCCCCGACCGCCGCGCTTTCGTTTTCAATTCGATTTCAATTGCAATTGTTTATTTCTCATTCAATTTACTCCCTCAGCACTTCGTCGACCACGCCCCCCGCCACACCAACCTCCGTGATCGCGTCCCCGGGGACTCGCATGACGGACGATATCGTCATCGGGGGCGTTGAGTGGTGGGCGGGGCTTTGGGTCGGTGTCGTCGGGTTCGCGGGCGCAGGAAGTCGCTTTTGTCCGTTGGCAGCGACTTCGAAAACTTCCGCCGCGAGAAGAAAGAGCTCGGATGGCTGGAACTAGGCCATGTCCTCCGCCTCGTCGTATGTCCCCTCAGACCCCACGCCCCTTTGACCGCCCCCTCCGGACGAAGTTTGCTGCCGGAAATTTGAAAGTCCTGGCGAACTCTGGCGGGGCGTTCGGGCGGCGGCGATTTCGAATGACGCTTCCGCTTTTATTGCATTGCTTCGTGGCGAAAGTTTTTAATGTTTCTCCGCGATTTCCCATTATTATTGTTTTCAGTCAGGGGAGGGTGGAGAATGGGGGGTGGAAGGACTCCATGAGCAACAATAAAATGCAATAAACAACTCAAACCTCATTTGCATAAAATTATGAGCGGCAGCCGAGTCCACGGTCATAAGCGAAGGTTGGTGTAGGGGAGGAGGGCTGAGGGGGAGATGTGGTGGGGACGTGGCAGCCAGCTAAGCGTAAAAATTCAGGAAACAAAGCTTCGGCATAACAAAGCCTTCGTTCCCAGCGGTAACAATTCAAGAAGTTCCCGACCGTGCCAGGAATTAACGTCTCAGTCAACAGATGCTGGCCAAGGATTTCGAAGGACTGCGGACCAACCCTCAACTCCCACCCCCGTGTTCCATCTCCCTTCTCTCTCCCTCCTCCACCTACTCCCACAACTACATAACTTTTCATACACTCCATGAGTATTTCTCTGACCGATCTCTCTACAGTAGTATTAAATTTAATGCACACTAGTCTTACGACTCCTCTCCGCAGCTCTTTTGCGGCTTCTCGTTCGTCTTCTTCTTTACGGCATCGTCTTGTGTTCTTGTTCTTCTTCCTGCCTTTCATGCCATCACTCCTCCGTCTGCGTCCGTCCGTAATCACTGCTTTAGCTGCACTTTCTGCTACCTTTCTGCTGCCTTTTCAGCGCTCTGCCATTTACTACTCCTCACTATGGTTTTCTACTGTCTTTGTGTACTTCCTCGGAAATACTCTCGTCTTCCTCTTCTTCTTCGTAACTATGGGATTCTTTTATGCTACTCGCCCTATCTCCATCGCCCGGGTTCCGCTCTCTCTCTCTATCACTCTCTCTGTCTGTCACGCATTCATCACTTCATCGCACAAAGAGAATAAAAAAGCGCGTAACCAGAGCAGCATGAAATTCATGGTGCAACAAAAACAACAATAACAGTAACAACTATAACAACAATATGAATAGAAACTGTAACAACAAAAACATCTGTAACAACAACAACAATAATAATAACTGTATCTACAACAAATACAACAACCAGAAGACAAGCAGAACGATTCAAAAAAACAAAACAAAAAAACTAACATCAACAACAAAGGAAAAACAACAATCGCTATAAATCCTTTAGTAGTTGTTTTTAGTTGTTGCTAAATTGTTGTTTTTGTTATTGTTGTTGTTTTTAGTTATTGTTCTTATTTTTTGTTATTGTATTTGTTGTCGTTGGTTTTAGTTGTTGTCGAAAAATGTCAGGGTCAACTCAACTCGGTTAACAAAGCGACCGTATACAACAACAAGGTTGGCAACAACAACAACAACACGGACTTCAAATGGCGGATGGTGGCGTACAACAAAAATAGCAAGATATGGCGTTGGGTGGGGGGTCCTGAGGGGGGTTGGTGAGGGGAAAAACATGTTCAACGGGGAAAAAAACGCAATCAAACGAGCTCGCAAAATGCACAAAACCCTCCACTCGTTGGGGTGGCGAGGGGTGAAAGGGTGGAGGCGGAGTGGGCACCGTGACGTGGTCGAGTGCGCCTCGTTGGTCGCTGATGGAAAGCGACCGAGGCAGGTGGAAATGAGAGGAGTGGATGGACACGAGAGCGGAAGATGAGAGGAGGCCAAAAGTAGACGAGATGAGGACGATACAGAGACGAGAGAAGGAGAGAGAATGACGAGAGAAGGACGAGCGGAGAACGGGAGGAGGACGAGAGCCAACGGCAGAGATACGAATTGTTGCCGAGCAGTTGAAAAAACACTGCGTGAGTCTCGCTCCCGAATTTCACTCCCGGCCACGCCCTCGGCTTCGACTAGTCTCTGACTTCACTCGTCTCCTCACGTTCCCTCTCGCCACACGACCCCTCAGGTCTGTCTCGCCTCGAGCCGAAAGCGCTTCGAATACACGAGCTCTCGAATCAGCGCCACGACTCCTCTTCTCGCCCCATTCCTTCCCGCCTCATTCGCATCCGCTGCCCTCCACCATTTCAACCCCATGAGAGGCGGTTCCGAAATACTTTGTTTCAACACGAATGGAGCTATTTACACGCTCATAAATAATTCACTGCATATGGAGCCGGCACCGACGTCCCGCGACCCCTAGAGCCCCAACCCATCAGCCCCTCTCGACCCACTCACTCTCAGTCCGCCACAGTCGCTCCGGGTCAGCGGGTGACGCGTGCGAGTCCTTAGAAGGGATCAGTGAGAGCTGCACATTTTTCAGAATTAAGTTGTCAGGACATGAAGCAGTCGGCAGTCAACAGTCGTTGGGACAGAAGCACTTCATCGCAGGACTTTTTGCCAGCGTCACTCACAGGCACGTCGTTGGAGCTCAGTGTCCGCCCTGGCGAGCGGGAGCGGTGGGGAGGTAGTCGAAGGTCGATGGTCCCCTGTTGAAGCTTAGAGACACAGCGGTGAATTTCGGACTTCAAGCGGAACTCAAGGAAAGGCTCAGGAAAGATCTAAGGCAGACCTGAAGGAAGACCTCAAAAGAGACCACCAGGAAGAAGTCAAGGAAGATCTCAAGGAAGTCCTCAAAGAAGACCTCAAAACTAAACGAGGCCCCTGGGAGGGCGTTGGAGGCTGCGGCTGGGCGTCTCCCTCCCGCATCTTCCACGGCGAAGACGATGACAACGTGCCTGGCGTGGACGACACTCGCTGGAGCCGAACAAAGACGGTCACAACCTCGAAAGAGCGAAGATGACAGCGTGTGTGTGCGTTTATGTGTGAGAACTGAAGCATTTGAATCGGTCACAGAGACTATGAATCGTTCACCGAGGTTTGTTGTTGCGGCAGGTTTGCCTGCTATCAAAGGACTTACGGGAAATCGCGACTCTCACAGGACACACTCGGCCATTGCTACCGAAGTCTTCTGTCCTATCCCTTGGAGTCCTTTTCGCGATTTTGGTACCACAGTTCGAGAGCGAAAATGCGTTGCCTCTCTGTCTTTTTCCCGAGGCCCATTCGCGAGAGACAAATCCTCAAGGAGCGAAAAACATTGCATTCTCATTCCATTCCCAATGATTCCATTTGATTCCATTTCCAAACCATCCCATTTCATTCTCATCCCAATCATTCCTTTCCATTAGGATTCCTTTCGTTTACTTTCGATGCGCCCGGCCTTCGGTGCGAGAAATTCCTTTGGGACACTGAATTCATTTCCATCGGTGGTCGGAGAGCTGAAAACAGTGCGTGCATGTGTGTGTGTCAGTTGAATACACTCACAGAAGGACCTTGAAGAACCGCCGCATGGGGCGAGGCAAACGCCAACGGATACCGATGGGCGAAGGACTAAATTTCTGCTGATCGCAGCGAGGAAAAAACAGAACGTCCTTCGTTCTTCCTCTATTTCACTTCACCTCTCTTTCTCTTTCCCCAACACTTCTTTCACTCTTCTCTTCCTCTAACTTTCCTCACTCCAACTCTTTAGCTTTGTCTCTCACTCCTCCTCTTTCTCCTTTCCTCGTTCTCTCCCTCACACTCCGTTTTTCACTCTTCCTCTCTAATTTCAACACTCACGCTTTTAAACCTTTTCGGAGGCGGCTTCGTTGGATTCGCCCTGGCTTTAAGTTGATGTTGTTGTAATAGTCATCGTGAAATTTCTTGTTTTTGATGTTAGTGTTCTAGTTGTTGTTGTAATTATTTTTTCTTCTTGTAGTAGTAGCAATTGTTGTTGTTGTTGCTAGCCTTTGGGTCGAACTCGATGCCGCGCGAATCGCAAAAAGGCGGATCCTTGTGAAACCTCGACAGGCGGCGCGAGTTTCTCTATGTCCGTGTGTGTGTGTTTGTGCATGACTGTGTATGAGCGAGCGAGTGAGTGTTTTTGTTGTGTATGTGTGCGTTAAGTGTTAGATAAACTGTTTTCGAACTCGCACATTTCTGTGGCCGAGTGCTGCGAGGCGAAAACGCGAGAAGTCCGTGTTTTTGTTCTTGTTTTTATTGTTGATGTTCTTCTTCTTATTGTTGTTGTGGTTGTCGTCCAGTGGAAAACAACGGCACAGCGAGGCGCCATTTCGCGAGGGAAAAAAATCCCCTTGACGATGAGGGTGAGTTGGACGGCAACAACACAAACAACAAAAATATTCACATGAAGAAAATCAATTGAAAATGTTTTCAACGCCTCTGAGAGAGAAAAATTTTCACCCTTTGATTTCGTTGAATGGATTTTTTTTCGTTTCTTGTTCATTTTTTGATTGTTTTATCCTGATGCCGGAAACGATGAAAACAACGACAAGAGAAACTACAACAAATTCTAACATCCAAACAACAATAACAAAAACAACACTGAAAACAATAAGAAGATGAAACGCGAGGCATGGCGTAGGAATTTTGTGCCCTTGTTGTTGTTGTTGTCTTGTTGCTGCTACAATTGTTGTTATTGTTGTACGAAGTCTCGCAGTGTTTGATTCTTTATTTGTTTGTGTATATGTTTGCTTGTATGTGTTCGAGTGCTTTAAATAGGATTTTGTTGTTGGCTTCGATTTCAATTAAATTCCGATTCATCGTCAACATCCGAGACAACAACAATAAAAACATCAACAAAAACAACATCAACATAAAAAGCAACTAGAAATTGTTGGCATCGCAGTTTTCTGTTGTTGTTTGTCATTGTTGTTGTCGTTGTTTGTCATTACTGTTGTTGTTTTTATTGCTACTACTGCTGGAAGGAGTCCCGACAATCGATTGTGCAAACTTTCATTCCGCCTGAGAGTTTTGCACTTGTTGTCCTAGTTCTCTCGATCCACGCGACTTTAAATGTTTCCGTTCGCGTGTCGTCGTTGCCAGCCTTTAACTTTGCAGTGGGACTTTCAGGAAGCGAATCCTGAAAGTGTCCTGTCGAAAGGCGACCAGCGACGGACGGACAGACGGACGGCTGCCTCTGTCACTCGAATCCCTCTAGCCGAACTCATTGTTTTCCTGTGGAAGAAATATTTCCAGTTTTCCTCTTTGTTTTCCCTTCTTTTAGCTTGCTCTCTTTCAGTTTTTTTTCTTCTCTTTCTCTGTCTTTCTTTTAAGTCCCCTTACTCCACCACTTACCCCTTACTCTTCTCACTCAAAAAACACCGAGGTCTTTAAATTCGTCCTTTCGCTTCCTCCGGTTGGAGCCGCGAAAACTCTCGATGTAGTTAAAGGATCTTCTCTTCGTTCTCTGGGGACGCGTAAATCTGAGGGCAGGTGGGGATCCTTCTGCCGCCTGACATTAACGAGGTCCTGTGGTCCACGGAAATGTGCATTTAATTGAAAAGGATAATGAGCCCCATCTCTCACGAATGGCAAGGAGTGGAGAGACGAGGAGTGGAGAGGAGAGGGGTGGAGAGGAAGGAAGAGGAGTAGCAATGGATGAAAAGGGGAGAGGTGAGGCGAGTTGAGTGAAGAAGAGACGGCTGCCGCGCTCACACACGGCCACTTGCAGCAGGCAATAAAAGACTTTAATACGCGCACCACATACACACTCTTACTCACACTTTGTCATTCATTCTATCCCTCTCACTCACTTACTCACTCTCTCACACACACACAGTCACCCTTCCCTCGGCCACGGAAGTTTTTCAATTAAGTGCCATGGCCTACTTCCGCCAGCCGCCGCCTGCAGCAGCCGTGCGTCGACGAAACCGCAGCGAGCAGCGCCGAATCTGCATCGCGATTGGGGTTCCCTGTCATTAACATCTTCCGGACTCCGCGTCCTGGGGCCCCTCGTTCTCAGCCACAACGTCCTGGGCCCTTTTGTCATCGCCCTCGGTCCCCTTGTCATCGTCCTTGGTCGAGGATCCAGGCTTTCAACGAGAACTGGGCCGAGCACGAGCGACAACGGCATCGGCGCTCGGAGGCTCACGGTGCCCAGGACGAGATATCAATTTGCAAGTCAAACGTAGCAGCCTTCCACGTAAAAAGGGGCGTGAGGGCCTGATGGAGGGCACAGAGTTTGCAGTTGGAGGCCAACCTAAACTCGACTAGACAATTTCATAAATTTGCCAAAATGAGAAAATTCCCTTTGAGTTTGCTCCCGGCCACCCCCGGGTCGTTGTCGCCGTAGCTTGTTGTGAACGAGGCCTCCACGTGATGCTGCGTCCTGCGGCCAGGTGCAGCACCTGATCCTTTGAACGGTCCCGCACTATAATGTCCTCAGGAGCTCTGCCTCGGTCGCACAACTAACACAAGCGAAACTAACACAAGTGAACTTAACTCAAACCAACCCAACTCTGCCTAACCCACAGGATGCGGCTCATTTGCATTTTATCGCACCTCGCTTCACCTCAGGCACGCCTCCGGCCACCCAGCAGAAGAGGGCGGGATGTCGGTTGTTCGTCGAGGCCGCCCCTTGGGAACATCGTTTCTCACTGGTGTCGCCTCCCGCTGAGACGCACTTCCGGTTCCGGTGAAACGAGCGGCGACGGCGGCCTTCGCTTGTCTCCCTACATTTCGACAGTAGCCGTTGTAGAGAGAGATGTTCTCGTTGTCATTGTTCTTGTCATCGTTGTTACTTTCCTTATCGTTGACCAGGACACCAGCAGGTCCCCCAGACCGAGGGCTTGAGGTCGTCCCGATCACGAACCCAGCGCCATCTGCAGTCATTAAACGACATTAACCAGGTCGTGTCGCGCAGGAGGCGGTAGGACTCGCTATTATTCCTGGTCATGGCATTTTCGAGAGATACCGAGAGGAGCCGGGGCGTGGTCCAAATGAGCTCCTCTGACCACGGGGTGGTGGCGGTTGGTGGGATATTTCAGAGATGTAGGGAAAGCAAGAAAATTACAAGGACAAAGGACAGAGACAGACTTCTCCTCTGTGTCCTCGAAGTGCTCGGTGTTCACTCCTTCGGTCTCACTGCCTCATTCTCTTCGTTTGTGGTTTCCTCATCCAGCCTCCCTCGCCCACTTCCCACACCATGTACTCGATGTACGATTCATTAGTCGCCGAGATTCTTCAACTTCGATCCACAGCGAAGATTCATCTAGGGGTAGAAGCGTGAGGAGGATTCTTGAGGAGGCCTCGCTGAGTGCAAACAACTGCGACAATAAAGCAATTATTCTCCCCTCGATTCGCGCTACTGCGCCTTCCCTCCCCTCCCCTCACCCTCTTCCTACCGCAGTCCCCTCATCATCTCCAGCGCCCTTTTCTCCTGCCCCACCCGAAACCAGCGTTGCGTTCACGCGATTTATGAATATTTCATGCCTTCGCTGAGCCGGGGATTACGTGGAAGTGTGTTAGGGTGCAGGTGGGTTGGTGTGGATGTGGGCGTGGCTGGTGCTGCCTGTTGACATTTCCTAGTTACAACACCTGCCCCATCCACCCCCATAATCATATCCCCCATCGTCCCACTCGTTTCTTCCTCCATTTTAAGTGGCAAATTGTGAATTTCGAATACGATTCTGATTTTGATTTGCGCTCTGATTGCGATCCCCGTCCCTCTCATGCTACATCCCCTCTTAGCACACAGCTGGGTGGGCGCACGTACTCCACACACAAGTCGAGTCACGCCCCTTCACCCTCAAGGCTCCCCCCAGTCACCTAACAGGCCTCCCCAAGGGCTGAAGCGGGACCGGAACCAAGGCAAACATCGCAATCACCGGTATCGACATCGACGCCGATGCCGATAGCGACGATGGCGATGCCGACAGTGACGTTGACGTTACCGACAGTGACGATGACGATACCGTCAGGGTGCAGGAAGCGGTGGGACCATCCTCGTTTTTGGGCCCGAGGTGAGCGAATTTTGACGTTTGAAGCCAAATTGGGCCGAACATATCGAGGAGATCGAGAATTTCGGCGACGGATAAAAGGTTGGAGGGACGGATGGAAGGTTGAAGGGACGGATGGTTGGAGGGACGGATTAGTGGAGGGGCGAACACCTGCTGCTCATTAAGCTCGACCCTCGGCTGCGGTGCGATTTCGAAGTCAGACGCAAAGCTCTTGCAAAGCTCGCTGTCAGCTTCTGATAAAAAGCATTACCGAGGGAATGATGAGGGGCGTGAATTATCCGAGGGGGTGAGAGTAACCCATGGTACGAGGGTTTCCCAGGGGTCGGTGCGCACGTGTGTGAATGCTTGCGGATGAGTATGTGTTGGTATGTGAGCTTGTGCTTTACACATGCACGCGTCAATTCACTCGAAGCCCCAGCGATCGATCGATCGGTTGACCGGGTCGGGTCGGGTTGATTCCTGTGTGTACATGTGTGTGTTTGTGCGTTGTGTTTTTGATGTTGATTGAGTTTTTATCCGAATTTCATCCGATGTCACTTTTAATGCTCGTCTTTGTGTGCTTCATCCCGACCCTGCCCTGCAGCGACCAACTCCCGACCTCCCATTAGGACGTCCTTCCATCGAACTCGCCGCATGCAAATTTAATGCAATGTTCTACAGGGGGCGTGGCTTATGGTGGGAGGCGAGAGATCGACGTCCACCGTGCCCACCATGTGAACTAATTTCGCGCTGTCAATCGCTCTCTCTCTCCCCCCATTGTCCCTGTCTCGGTCGCTCCACTACCACATTTAATCGAAATACAATTCAATAAAAAAAAGCTGGCGTTCGCCGCCATTGCGTCGACCATTTTATCTCGCTCTACGTTAATAACGTTCCGCTCGGTGTTGTGGCTGTTGTTGTTAATGTTATTGTTGTTGCTGTTGTTAATGTTGCTGTTGTTTAATATGAATGTTGCTGTTATTGTTGTTGCAACTGTAGCAACTGAAACTGTTTGCATTAAATCATTTTTTTCCCTACCAACCGACATCAGGCGCTATGCCAACAATGCAAAAGTACAACAAGAACAAGAACAACCACCACAACAGCAACAATAACAACAACAACCACAAAACGAATAAGAACAACCATAACACAATGCAACAATTACGAAGATTAAAGCTTTTCCCGGCCCATTGTTCTGTGGGATTTAAAAGAGTTTTAACGGTGATTTCCTGATAAAATGGCGGCCGGAAGGCGAGGCGGGAGAGGCGGGGGAGGCGTGGTTGGTTGGGGAGTTCTGTCCTGCCTGTGGGAGCCAAGCAAAAACGCAGTTCAAATATTTCACAGAGCTTTACAAAAAATTCCTTCCCTCAGAACTGAAACATTGAAATTATTTTATTAATAATGAATGCATGCAAGTGTAGATGAATGAGTTTTTGTGCGGGTGTTTCTGTATCCAGTCCGGCTGTGGATCTGGCAAGAGTTCAGGTGGGCGTTGGAGTAGTAGGCGTGGCTGGAATGAGGGCGTTTTTGCGTTTTTCTCTCCGATGTTTGCCATTGGTCGCCAGGTGCTTGACGACGTAACCTGGTTCCTTCCGCCTGGTAGCAACGACTTTTGCCACGCCCCTTCCTCAACTAGAGTAGAACAGGAATTATTCTGACAGTTCTGAGAATTCACAAAGTCGAATAACGATGATTGTTTATAATAAAGCAGGACGTCGGAAAGTTGGGATCACATTGACTTCGACTAGTTTCGAACTCCCGACCACCCGTTGATTCCTTGAACTGTTTGCAATTCATTCTCGTCCCTTGGACACGCCGCTTTTCCCTTCGTCCCACTCCTGGTCGCCAGGTGGCCGAGTGTTCGGGCGAGCATTGGGCAGCAATTAAAAAGCTGTCAAGGTGCTTCCTTATGCGGCAGCGTCGCATAACGGTGAATAACGGTACCAAACACACACACGAACACATGCTTTTTCTCTTACACGCTCTATTTCTCACACGCTTTCTCCCTCTCTCTCTCTCTTTCTCTTACACCCACATACTCACAGCGCCCCCAGAGCAAACGGAAGAACGCGAAGCTGCAGCCAAAGAGTTGGGGCCGGAGCCCAAGAAGAATGAGGCAGAAGGACTGATGCTCGCAAATAATAGCAAAAGCAAAAAAATAAAACCAAAAAACACAAAAAAAAACAAATAAAAACCAAGAACCAAACCCACAAAAACAAATAAAAACCACAACTACAATTACAATAGCAAGGATGGAACCTTCTTGCGCACATCCTGCGACCCTCGCCAGCTGGTTTCCGTTGTCGTCGTCGCTGTTGTCGTCGTTGTCGTCGCGACCACCGCGTAGCGACAGCGACAACTCGGGTCCGGAGGGACCTCATCGTTGTTGTTGATGTTGTTGTTGTCGTTGGTCTCTCTTGGTTCGTGGCGCTTTTTCTACCTCCGCCGGCTCTTGAATTAAAAGCTGTCCACGTCCGAGTTGGGGTTGCAGAAAGAATAGGTTGGGAGACAAAGAATGGAAAGAGCCAAAGGAAGAGAAGAACAGAAGGAGGTGGAAAGAAGAAAACGACCTCCTATCCCCAGTCCCTTTCTGATGCAGATTCTACAACTCGACGCCCAAATTCGATCCTCAAACTCCGCGTTTTCCTCCGAGCAGGATGCGCGATCAAGATGCGAGCTCAGGCCAGCGGATGTAAATAAAAACGTCGAAGTACGCCGAGGAAACTTCGTCCGGCGGACGGACGGACAGACAGACAGGATTTCGCGTCGGAAAAAGATGTTTCCAACAACTCCGTTCCGACCCGAAACCTCTTCCGGATCCCATTCCCTTCCGAAGCCCACTTCGGACTTCCAGTCAATCGGTTCGGCAGTCGCTCGAGTTCGACGTTCGAAAAACGATCGAACCTTTGACTATAGTTGCATTTCTTCTCCAAAAGTTGGGGTGTATGTGTGTGTTAGTGTGTGGCTGTGTCTCGTCTGGATGCTCCCCGAGTTCCACCGAGCCAGAACTTCTTGTCCCGAGCTTCTGGTCTCGCTCTCGATTTTCTTCTGCGGTTTTAAATACTTCTTGTCGCTGGTCCAGCCGGCTTGGCTTGGGTTGTGGTTGGAGAAGGGAATGAGGATGAGGAGAATGTCTTTGGGTGGACCGGTGCTTTTTGCAAGCTGGTGGCCCACCTTCGCAATTTCGTGTGGACTCGTGGCGAATCGGAGAACGCACAGAACCATTAAAATGCTTTTAGTTCAAATTTATTTAAGTTGTTCTCTCTCGTTTCCCCCACTCTCCCTGCCTCTCTCTCTCTTTCTCTCTTGCGCATTTTCGTCTTCTTTTTGCTAAGTTTGGCGCAGTGCATACGTGAGAGTGTGTGTGTATGAATGTGTTTGTGTGCACGTATGTGTGAGTTTTTTCAAATGTAATTTAAAAATTGCCATCATTGTTGGAAAATTCGAAATGGAATTGCTTTTTGGTGCTTGCTGCTGTTCCGCCCCCTACCTTCAGCCCCCTGTGCCTGTGTCTGTGTCGGAGCAAATGTCTGTATGTGTATGTTGGTGTGTTTGTGCATCCGTGTGTGTGTCTGCATGCGAGAATTTATGAAATTGCTTGGAAAGCCATGCGGTGAATCGCAACGATGGCAAAAAAGCCATCCAGAGAGAGAGAGAGAGTGAGGGACTCGCCGAGTGTTGCCACACTTTTCGACCGGGGACTTGGAGCGAGGGGGCGGTTGCAGGGCAGAATGTTGGAGTGGGGGAAACACGTCGCATATGCAGCAGTCGCCGGTTTTTGTGAAGGTTTTTAACTTTTGATTTGCGGATTTTGCGGATTGTTGCGAGTCAATTATTCGTGGGCCATAAATTTGAGAGCTCCTCTTCAGCGATATCGCACCACCCCTCCTAAATGGGTTTAATAGCCCGCGCGGACGAGCCAAATCGAGCGTGTGCGGGGAGCCCATTCAGGCCTTAAAGCCCTTGTCGAGCCCTTTAAAAGCCGTTTGGGATGAAGCATCATCGTCCTTCAGTCGGGAGAAACTCGCATCGGTTCACGTCTGGTTGCTGTTATTGATGTATGTGGTTTTTGTAATTGTTTTTCTTGTTGTTATTATTGTTGTAACTGCTGCTGTTGTTGTCGACATCGCACTATCTGCACCGCCTGCTGCTCGATTTAATGCGCACCTGATTGATGCGCACACACTCGACAAGCGCCGACATCATCGAAGCCCCTCGACCCCCATCCCTGCCCCTCTGCCCACACTCACGTCGACAGAGGTACCTTTTCTCTGTCTCTCTCGCTCTCTCTACCTGTCTCTGTCACACTCACACACCCACTAAACCTCTCACCGGCAGAGCATCGAACTGGCGAACATCGTCGCCGAAGGAAGTCGTCCACGTCCTTGTCGTCGTCGTCATCGCGGCAGGGCGCTCGGCCGCATCCGCAGATGGATATCGACAGCCCTGATGTTTTACACGTGCCTCTGTCGCCGTCGATGGCGGGGGGATCTCTGTGAGAGGTCGGTAGGGAGGCGTCGAAATTATTTATGAGTTTCACGGCGATGACAAAGTGCTTTTCCCGAGATAACAAAGCATATGAGGAGATAAATAAATCTACGCCGAAAGGGTGGGCAGGAGGCGCAGAAGGGCTTCCGTGTCGACCCAACTCACACACATACACAGCCATAGGCAGAATCATATTCGCACACACATCCAGGGCGCACGTAATCAGCCCGACTGATGGCGAATTGTTTTCGGCTCGCATTCGTCTTGCTCGACGTTTAATCAACGCAAATTATGTTTTCAATTGTTTTCCTCGTTCGCATCAGCCCCAACCCGCCCCACATCATCGGCTGGGGTGCGTAATCAGGGGGTGGGGCGTGTCCTCTTCCGGTTCTATTCCGGGGAATTCGCTCGACTTCCGCTTCTTGCGCCCGATTTGAATTCGCCTGCGGCGTCGAAAGGACTTCCATGAATCGTGGGTTCGACCTCAAAGGAAATGTCGGAAGTTTTTGATCCTCGGAATCCTTCACTCGTGTCCTCCTTCTCCCTCTTGTGGATTCCTGTTCGTTGTGGAGCGAACTCAGTAAGACTTAAAAATCAGTCACAAGCTTATGGGGAAGAACAAAATAAGAAACGGGGGATATCGTGAAGCAAGTTAAAGACATCCTTTGACGGTGAAATGCGTTGCCAGGGATACGAAGAAGCTTTAAATCCTACCTCTCTCTTCCCTTCACAACTCATCACAAGTCTTCAATTGTTGCTAACACAAAGGATAACGCAGTCGACTTCATGGGGTAGACAAAATGCACTTCAAGACAATTCAATATACAGAAAACATCCGGAAATGTTTCCACGGATACGTATAAGCAGACGTTTCCGGAAACCAAAAAGGAAAGATACTAAAAAATAATAGAGCATTCGAATTCGAGCTCAGAGAGTTAAATTAATGTTTTATTTGACTCCTAACTCGGTGAATGTGTTTGAAGTATAAATGCTATAAATAAATGAAGAAGTGTATTACATCAAGAGCACAATGACATATTTGAAGAGCAGAAGAATGTCCTTCGATCTGTATTTGTGTCAGAATTTCAGGAAATTATATGAATGAAATCTTGAATGATAATATCGAAATGTTGTAGCTTCCTTCCTTTTTTCCTTGGTTCGATAAACTCTTCGATTCCGGGAAGGAACTTATTCCTGAACCTTGATCCGGTGAGAAGAAAGCTCATAGCTATTTATGAAAAAATCATACCTACTTATAGAATGATAATGCAACCCTATTAAGGGACAACCGACTCACCGAATGGAAAATCTCTCAAATGCTTGACCAGCGTAAACAAAACAAATGGAATGGAACGGAGGTAATTGATAAAATTGCCCTTAAAATGTTGATGCTAATCTTTTATTTTTAACTATCCCTAAAAGCTCTTTCCGGAATTTGCGAGTCGAAGCGCGACTGAAGGGCGGAGACGAAAATCTCGTTCTCGTTCCCCGGAATACGGTGGCTTAATGAATGCCAAAAACAACAAAAATTAATTCCAAACAATAAACGCCAAAAGACGACGATGGAGGCAACAAACAACAGAAGAGGACAAACGTCGGAAGCCGAGAAGGAGCAAAAAACACAGTTTATTTTGCCTTTAATGAAAGCTGAAACTTTCCGAAAACTTTTGCGCAAAGCTCGACCACAGAGTTGACGTCGATGAAGACGACGGCCTGGTCCTGGTCTTAGGAGGCAAATGAGTCGGAGTATGAGCGGATAATCCACGGAGGAACACAAGCCAAGGCTATTGTCTTTGGCCGGAGTTCACGAGTGACACGAAGTGGGACGAACGAACAGAGTGAATCAGGAGCAGCGACGAACCGAACTCTCGCCAGCCGCCTCGTTGGAGCCTCGGTGGAAAGGGCGGGGAAGAGGAGACGAGTCATAGCTTTGTGGAATAATCCAAGAATATCAGAGGAATACCGAGAGCAGACGAAGAATTAATCATATTAGTATTGGGAATTTGGTTGGGACTCGACGTGGGGAGAACTTGGAGAGCAATAACGAAAGGACGAACTCGAATCGCATTTGTGTGGGGAGCACGTCAAAATTAAGGACGTCATACGAAATATATATTGCGACTGTATTATGGAAATAAATTATTAATTATGTGCCGAGCAATTTATTAACGTTGATATGAATAACGAAATGACATAATTCCCGAGTTGAGAACTTCAATATATAAAGTCGATGATTACGATTACCAAATTGAATTGAATTATAAAGGGAATTATTGCAATTGGAGTTCATGGACATGAAAATGAACAGATTCGAAATATAAATAGAAATAGACATTGTAATTCGTTGTGAGCTGGACGAAAACACCCGAAAGTAGCGTTAATTCGAAAACAAAGCCGAAGCATTCGTCCCAATCGAACGTGATCTCGAAAATGCTGGGATTGCGCCGTTTAATTATCGATTAAATAAACCCGATAGAAACGGCGACCGAAGGGAGGGAGAGACGGAGGTGGGGGCGGGGCCAGCTTTGATGGAAATTAATTCATAGACAATGGTCGGATCCTGGTGTCGTCAGTGTTTTTCCAGTTGACTGGTCGGCCATATTGCGGCGATGATTTACAGGCCAGCACCCACACAGAAATCAGACACACACACATACTATTGCATTGCGTGCAACGAGGCGAACGCCATTGTTCGGCTTCTGGCCGCCATTTTGTTGTTGCCATGGCTAAAAATTACGATAGCTCGTGATTAAATCATACGTTTTCATATACTTATTTATTATGCTAACAAAATGACGCTCGTTCATTTACCGTTAATGGGATCCGCGAATCGACCGCGATTAGTTGCATTTGTGGGGTTCCCAAACGAGCTGCCCGCGGCCGCACGAACGAGGTGCGGATACCGCCCCAGGCATCGTCACTTCATCAATTCCAGTTCTCAGTGAATTGCATTGGAATCAATTCGATTCTATTCTCCTTTATCGACACAAAGAGAATTGCATGGGACAGAGAGTGGGCGGGGCCCTGGAGACGGCGATGGAAGAACTGGGAAACCGTGAACAACCGACTTCGACTGTGTAGTGGAGGTTCTGGAAACTTCGGCGCTTGGGATTCCACATTCATGTCCCTGGTCGCGAGGTGGAGACGAACACGAGATGCGCCCAGCGAACCTTGTGATTTCCCTCGTGGTGCGCGACCACGGACTGAGGCAGCGGTCAGCGGTGGGCGGGACAGGAAACCAATTAAAATACAACAAGCACCGAGACACATCGATGCGACATCGCTTTGATTTTTATTTCCTTCTCGCTTCGGTCGCGCACTTGCTTTCGTTGTTGGTTTGAGGGCGAGAAACCCAGAAAAGGAAGAGCGAGAGATAGACTGAGAGAGAAAGAGACAGACCGAGGGACAGAACGATGGAGAGACAGACCAAAGGACAGTTCGACCGAGGTATGGTGTGACAAATACTTTGATAAGCACGACTTCAGCGAGGGAAAGCGTTTCAATTAATTTCCAATTAAGAGCCGAGAGACGCGGTGTCAATGCGAGATAGTGTCGAATTGTCTGTTTGTATGTCTCTCTGTCCTTTTATCTGTCTGTCTCTGTCTATCTGGGTCGCCTCGTCCGTCCGTGTGAATGGCTCCAAAGAGTCAGGGTCGGCGAACGAGGGGCAGAGAGTCGAAGGCGGCGTCGTTTCCGCATCTAATTAAGCCATTTGTTTGTCCCTCGTAGTCGAAAGACGAACTAGAAGCACAAGAAGAAGAAGAAGAGCACGAACATTTTCCTGTTTTTTAACTGAAATTAAAAACAAAGCACGCCGAGGGGGCGGGACGAGGGCACACAAGGACACTTCTCAAGGATATAAATTTCGTAATGAGCGTCGTCCGGAGCCGGAACCGTTAGGGCTCTGTGCAAAAGTGCACCCAAGAGAGGAAGGCAGAGAGAGAGACATACAGAGAAAGATAGAGAGAGTGTAAACGGGCCAATGAGCAGCAACAACCAAAACAACAACGTCCATCACATCAACAACAACGGACCCGGCCCGAACGAGAGCTCCAAGCACAAGCATTAGTTTTAAATTTCGATTTCGAATTTCCCAGGCGAGCATTCGCAGGACGCCGTGTGCAGGCGTTGCCACACTTTCGCACGGCGCCGCACCGTCCTTCAAGATTCCACTTCCTTCATCCTCTTCTTCAACTGAGGTGGGGCAATGGAAGGATGATCATCGTTCTCCCCGGGCCTTTGTTTGCCGAGAGACAATGAAATTGTAATTTTAACAAATCGAATTGTATTTTCGTTCATTTCCCCGCGGAGCTACGTGGGCTGTGGGCTGGGGATGATGAGAACGTGGTGTGGGTGGGGATGGGAGAAATGGAGACTTGGAACTCTGAGAACACGATGCCGTGTGGGTGTCGGGATTGGTCGACAGCCTCAAGTACCTTCGTGCTCAACCGTCAGCGGGCATAAGATTACACAAGCTGTGCGAAGTTCGCTGCGAAAACAACATCGGTGAAGGTGATGGAAATAAAACAGTCGGAGATGCGCTGAAAGGTAAATGATTAGCGAATAAATGAATAAGAGATCGCTGGCGAGAGTGGAGCGAGGACCAGAGTGAGAACGAGAGCGAGGACGAAGGGCGAAGGAAAACGTCACAGTGGAGAAGGATTTATTTTGCAATTGAGGAGGAGAATGTTTTGAGAAAGAGAATATTTTAGGGATTGTTTGGGGAAGAATTTTTGGGTATTGTTAGGATTCTTTTTAGATGTTGTGGAGAAGGATGTTTTTGAAATTGTTCTGAAGAATTTTTTTCGATTTGTGGAGAATAATTTTTTTTTGGGATTGTTGTGTCTGAGGTTCTGGGGTGCGAGCGGATCATCAAAGCGCACCCCCAGACATTATTCTCTGATTATGGATTCAACGAACTCCTCCGATTGTGGATTCAACGAACTCCTCCGTTTAGGGCGTCCCCTTAGATCTCCTCACCAATGGTTGTCCGCAGATCCCTACTTAGTCCATTCCCTCGAGTAATCATTATCCATTAGCCGATGAGGTCTGCATTAACCATTGTGTGTTAATCCTCTCTGATCCGATGGAGCAGTCGCAGTATTGAAGCAGAGTCTGTCGGTCCCCCCTTCGCTTCGGTTTGCCTGTCAGGGCTGCCTCGCATAAGGGCGCAAACAACCCAGTCGCGCTTTCCACTGCAGCTGGATTTGTTGCTTCGACCGGTGAAGGTTTCATTGACCATGCCACGCCCACCAACGACCACTTCCACCTGGTCCAAACATGACGACGCCGCAAGCGGCAGCTAAAACGAGGCGGAAACGGAACCGGAAACCAGTCGAAATGGGAAGAAAAACCTTGGGCACCACAACCGCTCGTCACGTCAACTGCCAGGAACGAGTGCGAGTCGTGATGAAAGCAGGACGAGGGATGAAGGACGAGGAGCGCAGGGTGAAGGACGAGCGAACTGAGGCCAACGAGAACAGCTTTTTCTCCTGGGAATCGCCGCCCACCGCTGCCGATCCTTAATTTTTAAAACATTCGTTCATTGAGCGAATTCACGATAGATTCCTGAATTTGCCGAACAAATGAATTTCTCCACCAAATGAATGGCTCGACCAAATGAATTTCCCGCCTAATGAAGACGAGTTGCCACCCGTGGCCAGCAGGAGGTGCTCAACCAAACCACCAACCAACCGAAGGATTCGTCGTATCCCCTCCGAGTGCAGAATGTGAAAATGGAAAAGAATGGCGAATCCACTGGTCCATTAATTTGATCATCTCGACCACGATGGATTCCTCCTCAGCCCAACCCAATCCGAGGCCAACGCTAATGACGCCGTGGTTCGCCGTTTGCGCTCAAATGGAGCCGAAGTTCAAATGGAGTGAATCACCTCCATGTCCTTGTCCAAAGTGCGAGTCCTGGCGCTCATTATCGCCCAGCATTCGCCGTGTTTTGCGCTGCTCGTTCGCCGAATCGCGGTCGATGGTGCGAAGCCGGGATTCATTGTGGTCAGAAGGAGGGATGGAGAAAGAGGGTCGGTGTGGCGTCTCCACCACTGGACTCCTTCTCGACTGGGCTCCTTTGATAAGACCAATGGAGCACCGACTGAGGGGGATGAACCTCGGAAGTGATGGGGAAGCCATGAAAATTAAAGAGAGACGGACTGCTTAAGAGGACCCCAGTCAATTGCCGAGGGGTTCCGTGTATCCCGCAGAAGACGACGGGGGGGGAGGAGTTCTGCGGTCCTCCCCCCCCCCCCCCTTTGGCCCTCACGACCTTCACCGCGGAGACCGGGGCGCGACCCGAGCTCAAAGACGAAGTCGCTCGAATCGTGCGCCGTTAAGAGCTTAACTTAATTGTTTTTACGACAGCGCGTCGTCCTTCGGTGAGCTCGTCCTTACAGTTTAATATCCCGTTACGATGCCGCCAACGACTTCATTGGATACCGCCTCGCCCGCCGCGACGTCCGACCCGAGCCGAGCCCAGGACCAGAACCAGGATCCGGCATTAAAACGTCGCCGAGCACCTTGGGTTTTTAATTATTCAGCAACTTAGCACTTAGGGGCGCTTTAAACGACACACACACAATCACACACACACACACTTTCATACTCCCTCTCACACCCTCCACTAGATCCTCACCAACACTTCCTAGACACACATACACGCTCACACGTGGTCACAGGTCCCGACACGCGCCCGAAGTCGCGTCGAGTGTCAAATAAATAAATTAAAAGCAGCGACGTGTGTGTGTCCATGTGAGTGAATGGGTCTGTATGTGTAAGTGAATGGGTACATGTGTGTGAGGGAGAGGGGCTATGTGTGAGTGGGTGGATGGATGGGTGTTGCCAGATCGCATATGTCCACCAATTCATTTACCCGAAATCACATCCCGCCCTCTGACCCGGTCGCGCGCAAGGCGGTGCCAATAAATTATCGCCTGACGCGTCGCCCGCTGCAGACGTCAACCGAAGCGATGCCGACAGCGGCATTAGCGGTCGCTGCGCCATCCGTCTTGGGGGAGCGCAGTTAATTAAAACCCTCCCGGAGGGCGTGGTAAGTGGTGGGCGGCCGAGCCGCGAGCGCGCAATTGGGCGCGATTTATGAGCATCGCTCGTCGTTGACGCTGACGTTGACGGCGACGCGAGCGCCTGGGCTGCGGCTGACACGTGGTTGAGCGACGACTTAACAGCTGCCTAAGGAAAGGGACGGGACTTTGAGGGGCATGGCAGCGAGAGGAGCCGCTTTCTTGAATTTTTCGCTATTTAAAGTCGACCCGATGTTGAGTTGAAGTTGAGTCGGTTCCTGTGACGAACTATCATTGCACATGATTGCGAGCAGTCAACACATGATGAGCTCGAAAATGTTTCTCCCATTTCTTTCACACGCACACATACTCTCACTGACACAACAGGACGAATCGCTGCTTATTTTTGCTTCCGCGCAAGTGCATCCGGCTTCCTGCAGTAGGAGTGCAGAGCTCGTGCGGAAGGACGGAAGGAAGGATGTGTCAAAGGAAACCCGTATCATACACTCAGAGAGCGAGAGAGAGTGAGAAGGAAATAGAGCATGCATTCATCCTGCTGCCGGAGGCTCCTCAGTCGATGCCGGCTGCAGGTCGTTGTGTGTTGAATCCTCCTACTTCTCTTCCATCATCCTTAACTTCCTTGATTCGCAACGATCGCCGACGAATCCTTCGCGGTGTTCGACAGAGGCGCGTTTCCTGCCAAGGATCTCGTTGACGAGGAGGATTCTCAAAGTTTTTCCATTTCCCACGCCCCCATCACCGACTTTTACCGACCCTCACGAGCCCTTGTTTTAGGGGGTCCTGGATTCTTTAAAGATTCATAAACCGCTCGATATTCAATACACGGAAAATGCCCACAAATATTTCAAAGTCTCGGGGGCTGTTCGCGGCATCCGGTTGTCGGTGTGGGTGTCGATGTGGGCGTGATGGTGGCCATGGGCGTGGCTTTGTGGGAGGCGGATGTAGCTCCATTTTATTTAAAATTCTGCACGGAAAAATCTAATTTCGGACCGCGCTCAAAGCCGACGACGACCACAGGCCCGCACGCACACACACACAATCATTCCTCCCACTATCGACACGACACACACACACTCACACCCACAACCACATCAAAACAATAGCGGTAAACTTATCAACAACAACAACAACAACAATGGGAACAATAGCAACAACATGAACTACTTTCCATTTCATTTGGAGGCGAGCCAGAGGTGAGCAGGAATGCGAAATGGAAACCGAATTGGAAACTATTTTCACTTTCCTCGCGCGCAGGACGACCTACTTTGGCGGCAGGACTCGTCCGCCACACACACACACACATATTCACACACAGACATTCACACCATCAAGCCACGGACCGGCGCGAAAACTATGCAACGAGATTTTGTTTTCCAATTAAACTCGAGGCAAAAGGTGGAGGGCGACGAGAGACCGTGGAAAGGGACGAGGGCAAGAGAGAGAGAGAGAGAGAAAGAGACGATAGTTTATGACTTCGACAAAACAAGACAAAGAGAAAAATTAGATTCTGCCATCATCAAAAAATCAAAAAAGGACACGGACGGCGACAAAAATGCAAAAAGGACGCGCCGAACTCTTTGACTGTGGGGTTTTTAAAATTCCGGCCACGTGGCCGACGGCGAAGCGGAAAGAAGAGTGGTCGAAAATGACAGCGGGGGAGGAGGCGACGGAGGCTGTGGGCCACATGCAACACTTTTTGGCTCACGTAACGCAATCAACAGCGAACTTTATGGCAAATATTTAAATTTCAATGTTTGCACCACCCACGGCCACGCCCCTATCGACATTCGCCCCTCGCCCCGCCGGCGGCATCCTTTGGCAAACTTTTACATTTTTTGCTCCGTTTTTAATTTCACTCTCTTCATTCCCTCTGCGTCTTTCATTCAGTCGCTGTCTCTCTGTGTTGGTTCGTGCCGAATTTTTATCGTCCTGCGGTTCCTGCGAAATGCAAAAATTTCTCTCTCGGCCCCAAAGGACTCGAGGATCGCCGAGGGACACCACATTCGCGCTCGGACGATGCTCCACGGGGCCAGGTGGAAAATTGCGAGATTCCGAAACGTTTCCGCCACTTCGGCCCACAAACGGTTTGCGGTTTCAATAAAATAAACACAGCTCCTTTGGCAGCGATGCCCAGCGAGGATTTTCGATTGCGAGGCGCACAAACAGTAAGAACAAACAGCCATTGGCGGGATTTCGCTGACCCAACTGACCCACAGTGGAAGCTGAAGCCATCGATCGAGCTGGAAGAGGTCGGTCCCCCGACATCGGGGTGCCGCAGAGGCCCTGGCAAACCCCTCGAAAAGCTCATTAAGAGCTTTCAAGCAGCGAAGGGATCCCGATCGCCGGCCAAGTGGCGCCCCTGTGTCCAAAGAAGACAAATTCTGGCTGCGGCCTCATTTCCGACGACCGAGGGACGACCGTCGACCGCCGGCAAATATCGTTAAATGAGCGACCGCAGGACCAACAAGGACAGCAAATACGAGCGGCGACGGCAGCGCAAGGACGAAGGATGCACCTGGCTGCCTGGTGGGATTCGAACAGCGCAATGAATGGATTGTGGCCAGGACCTGTGGGCACTGTGCTTGACTTCAACGCTCGTCCGTCTGAGTAAGAGTGTGTGTGTGGCTAGACATATGGGTGTCTGTGTGTGTGTGTAGCCATGCACGTGAGCGTGTGTGCGTCGGACACATGAAAAGCGAATCCACGGCCGTCGTCGCCGCCGACAGAAATGTTTGCCTGCGAGCGTCGACAGAGTCGAAATTAAATTTTATTTCTTTGAAAATGTATTTTCACCCAACCTTTCGTGTGTCCTTCGGGTCCTTCCGCACTCAGACTCCTGCAGGAAGTAGTCAGACAAAAATAGACTCGCAACGGACTCACCTTCGGCGACACGTCGTCGTCCGGCGGGATGAGGGCGTGGTCCACGGGTGCTGAACGCCTGGAATGGAAAGAAAACAAGTCTGCGTTAATGAGATGGAAACTGGGGCGAGGTCGACGAGGTCTCGGAAAATATTGCCACTAAGTTTCGCAATTAAATTGATTCCTCGACTCCAGTCAACTCGACACAACTCGACAGAACTGGGCTCGACTCATCAGGACTCGACTGGTTCCCGGTTGCTTCGGAAAAGTCCTCGTTGGGATTTAATTAAAAAACTTTGCATGCGGTCGCCAGGACGAGCAGCGTTCGAGTTCATTTCACGAACTCGCATGTTTCGTTTCGACCAGAGTCCGAGTCGAAGTCGGAAGCTGGGGCCGTGGAGACTGCGGAAGGTCAACAAATGGAATTTCGAAATATTTTGAGAATCGAGTGAGAAACGAAAGAGTAAAGGAGATGTCCAGAGCAAGGAGAATGTGAAAAATATCCTTGAGAACCGCTTGGAACTCGGAGAACGCCTCGCAAGCAAAACTTGCGAATAAATTGTAAATGTATTCAAACGAAGGAAGTCCTTCCGACAACAACAAATATAACAATAAGGACGACGTCGGAAAGAGGAAAACTGTGAAGCTTAAACGAGCTCCTTCCTTCCGTCTTTCAGTCGGCCCTCAAAGGACAAGCACATGTGGGGGGGGAACGAGGAATGCAAATGCAAACATAAACAAATTAATTCATGTGCAGAAATATAATTCGGCATTTTATGGACAGCCCAGAACACGAGGATCCCAGGACGCTTCAGCACCGAAAACAGAGATGAAAAGCAGAGGAAACGAATTCCAAGGAGTCGTTGGAATTTTTCCTGCACTCGTCGGCAAAGCTCTCTGAAGTCCCTTCTAATGCCGAGCCTAATTCAATTCGTCGGAATCGAGCCGAAGGACCTGTGAGAGGCCCACGAGAACTCCTCGCCCACACGAGTCTCTCTCTAATCCAGCTCCAGCCGCAGTGGGTTCGGTTCTCCTCCGGCTCGTGGCGCTCTGAGTTCATGTTTCTAAATCAATGTTTGGCCGAGTTTCCCTCATCCGATTGCAATGAGATTGCCGGAAGATTCCTTGGATTTGCCTGTGGCTCCCCTCATTCCATCTTTGAGCAGTGACCATCGTCGATTTAATTAAACTTTTGCCCCGAACAGTCGTATTAATTATTCGTTGTCTTCTTCTGCGGCGCTCTCGGCCTTTGTTTCAATTTCTCGCTGCATCCGGATGAATCCTGGCGAATCCGGACGAATCCCAGCGAATCCCGGCGAGTTATGGCTCAAGTTTTCAAATAAATTTATTCATTTCGACATGAGCTCTAAATTTCGGAGCGACCTCTCTTTCCACGTCCTTCTCGTTCACTCTCTCCTCACTCTCTCTCACTCATATCGCTCTCTCCCATCCTGCTATCTCTCACTAACTCGTATGAGAAATTTACTCCGACAATAAAATAGAAATATGGCCCGAGGTGGAAGCAGAGGAGAATGAAGAGGAGGAGGAATCATAGGATTCGGAAAGGGGAGGATATAAGAAGCACAGGAAAAGAACGGGAACGGAAAGAAAGGAAAGGACGAATGGAACTGGACCCGGAGCAGAGCTAATAACGAACCATTGACCATTTATTTGTTTCGCCCACTTGAGCTCGAACTGAAGCCGATTGGGTGGCGGAGCTTTTCAGGGCGTCAGAGCGGAAAACGGAAGCAAGGGCGAGGACAATGCTTTATTGCAAATAGGGGGAGCAAACAGAGGAGTCGAACGAGGGCCAGGGGATGTGCCAAAGAGAGTGAGAGTGAATGGGGATTGAAATTAAATTGAAAATTATTGGGAATCCTGCAGACTCATTCAGTAGACCCCCAAATGTGTGGGGGCGAGCTTGGGGCTTGTGGGATACTTATGCAAATTGAAGGGCGCCTGATCGGATCGGGCCAACAAAGACGCAGGAAATCGACTCCGGTGGAATCGATGAAAAATGGAGCGAACCGAGTGCTGACGCTGACAGTGATCGAGTGGTGCGAGGACCTCAACGCACCCGCACCATCGTCCTCCAACTCATCCAGCTGTGATAATTGGGCGGGCCCCACTCAAGACCTTCCGCCCTCGCCATGGCCTTGAGACGAGGGCCCGCACCATCATCGTCATCGCCACCTTCATCTCCAGGCGCAATCGATTCACAAGAGCTTTGCCCGCGTAATCGCTGCTCACAATCGGATTCTTCCGTGTTTGCTATCGAATGTTGGTGTGTGTGAGTGTTGTAGAATTGTGTGTTCTGAATGAACTCCGAACGCTCGCGGTCGTCGGTGGCAGTAGAGTCGCAGTATTTATGGCCGCCGGCTCGCGTCCACGCAACGACTTCCGGTTGCGGTCGAGCGAGACGCAGTTTCCGCCCCGACGAGTTAATTTCGAGCGTTGCGGGGGCGACAAAGCCACGCCCCACCCCCATCGGGTGCCGTCCTTTAATTGCGGTCCGGAGGTTGGTCGGCGATCTCAAAGAGCACAAGAAGCCGGAGCGCACACATGTCGAGCGAGGCCGCCTTGTTGACTTTTCACACCCGCCGCCTCCGCGCAACCCCGGGACTGTCGCGCCCACCCCGCCATGCCACGCCCCCCTGCCCCGTGGTTCGCCGGCACTCGACCCGATCCGCCTCGACTCGCCGCGCCTCGCATGTCATACGGCAATAAATGCGCCGGCGAGTCGCGAAAACATGGAAAACACGAATTGTTTAATTCGCCGCGTGCCACTTGGGCGCCCGGAAGTGACGTTTTCAAAATGGCGCCCGCATTAGATCTGCACGATTGCATTTGGCCACACACCGAGTGGGCGGAAGGGTGGATGGCATGTTGTCAAAAGGGGGCAGAATGGGGTCCAAGGGGATCCATTGAAGTTGAAAAAGGGGCTGAGGGGGCGCCCGAGTGATGCGAAATCCACGCAAATTTCGCGCCAACCATTTGCGGTGTTCGTTGTTGTTTTTATCGCTGTCGGCCACCACCCAGCGCTGTTGCCGGCCACCCGTTGCCAACCTCCCCTCTCCTCTCTGTCCCGTCCTCGGGTCAATTTAATTAACCAAATGCATTTTATTTGATTTCTCATCCCCTGCCCTGCCTCGTCTTCCCACACAAACCGCCGCAGGCCATGGGGCGGATCTCGATTACCAGCGCTTTGTAAAATTCCAATTGCTCTCTGACCTGTCCGATGTCCTGCGGCCGCAGACATCGCGCATCCACCGCTGTGGCCAACAGGACAATTCGCCATATTTTCGGTTGTGTTTTCGTTGAGGAGTCGATGGAAATTCCCATGTCGAGAGATTTCAATTGAAAGGGAATTATTGGAATATATCGGATGTATGATCGAATTTCTTAACACTTAAAAAGCGAGTAAAATTATTCTCACATACATTCTGTTGGGAGTTTTGATCTTTGCCTCTGGATCAAATTTTCCAATTAATATAATTTGTGTGGAGGACGGTTAAAGGAAGGAAAAATTTATTTTTCGAAAAATTATTTACAGTTTATTTTTGGCAAATCAAAAATTAGGAAACAAAGATAAATTCATTTCGAAATTTAGCTAACAATTATATTTTATTAATTTATATTTTTATTTATATTATCTATAAATCTATTATTTTAAATTTTTTTTTATATTATATTTTATAATCAAAAAAATGAACTCAATTTCAATTGATTTTGTTTTTAATTTTGTTTCCATCTATAAATTATGTTGAGAATTTTTTCAAAAATAAAAAGATTTTAGAAGTATTTGAGAATTTTTTCGCTGACTTTTTTTAAGAATTTCCAAATACTCGCCATAAGTAAGTCCTTCGAACACTTAAACTATATTTTTTAAACGTTCTCCTGGATATTTCTTATATTGAGCTAGCTTTTATTATCAAGGCTCCTGCTTCAAGGGAAACGTTTCTTAATCCCTGATCTTCCCATTTTAAATTCCTATTTTAATTTGTCATTTGTCGTTACTCGCTCGCTTCCTATTCCACGCGTATCAAAACCCAACAAAACAACTGCTTTCACAACGAGAAGGATCACCGCGAAACCCGTTCAAACGCGGTCAACGTATCCTGGCGGACAGCCTGCAATTGCCACGCTCCAAGGACTTCCGTCGAGTCGTGGTGAACGAACGTAATTCATTTGTGAAACATCAAATTTCTCATAAATTAAAACCAAAAATGCAACGAAAAAATTAGTGGGAGAGAGAGAGAGAGGGTTTCAGAGGGAGAGATACCAAATGAGAGAGGGGAGAAAATGAGACCGAAAACCACGCCTTTTTCGAGAGCATCGCTCCAAATGAGCTGCGCCCCCACAGCTCTCCACCACTTCTGCGTAATTATTTCCATTATTTTTCATTCCGCCCGCTAACGAGGGCCGGCAGCGTCCGCGAGGGCCCAGTTTTCTGTTTTCACCCGCCTCTCGAGTGTTGCTCCTTTCGCGCTCTTGCTCTTTGATGCACTCGGCGATTCCCGGGAATTCACAGGGCAAATTAAATTCCTCTTCTGCGAAACGCTTGCCATGGAAAACCACAAAAGAAGGAAATCAAGAATATTATTATAATTATAAGATAAGACTGTATATTATTTCTACGAACCACAATCAGACTTATTGTGCTGTACTTTTGAGGCTGCCTCAAAGGACTCTTAATGGGAACTGGAGACTTCCATCTGATTATGAGTTAATCCAATTGAACTACGAAATTATCGATTACAGTGTGACAAAGGACATTGAAGATCTCTATTAGTAAAGCCGATTTGGAGGCGTCTGAGGACAGTCAAAACAAAGACGAAGCAATCAATCACCAAGTGTGAGAAAAGGACGACGTGTGGGAGCCAGAACCGCACGCTCCAGGATCCCATCGTCACCTCCTTTGGTCCGATGGAATGCGATGTCGATGAGGTAAGATGAGGTTTGAACCTAGAGGCTGAGCTCTTTCCGCTCGCCGGGTTTCCAATTAGGCTTGCGTGTTGGCGGCGACGGATTCGGTCTAGAGCCGCTTAGTGGACTTCTTCAAAGGATCTGGTAGTCCACCCGTGGTCTCCTCCATCTTCCTACTTGGATCCACTGGCCTCATGCTTGAATCCTCTCGTCGGCTGTCCTCTTCCGCAGTCCTTGACATTGTCAACAGCTCGAAGCCAGTCGTTTTAATTCACTCCATTTTTAGTTAATTTTCCCAAGCAGCCGCTCGTTACATCGCAGTATGCGAAGTTGTTAATGCCGCCCCCGCTGCCCACTGGCCCGCCTCCACTCCATGCTCCAGCTATCAGCGCTCGTTGTCGTTGTAGGGGCTGCCGGCTCATAAAGGATAATTGCTTCCTTTGCAATTTCGTCATGTGGAAAATTGTCTTCGAAATTTAATCAAGTGATTGTCTCAGGACGTGGCCAGCCCGAAGACGAGTGAGACAAAGAGAGGCAGTGAAGGAGAGTAAGAGATCGAGAGAGAGAGAGAGAGACCAAGCCACGTCGAGGTGAAGAAGGACCTTCTGTGAGGTTTCTTAAGCTGAGTGAAATTAAATTCTGCGGTTTCTGTTTCGGGCCTGGCCAGGACGACACAAGGACCCAAAGGGGTTGACCAACACGGTCCGGCCGCAGGACGTCGTTGAGTGACAAGTTATGGGAATTTCCGAGCCCCATTAGAACCCCTTGGGTCAGCGAGGCCCATAAAGTGTGGAGCGGGATGCGGTTGAACGGTTCGCTATACCTTCAATTAATGCCACACAGTTGCAGTTCCCCGCATAAATCAAACGCCATAAAGCACGGAATTTATTTAGCGAAAAATGCGTCCCACAAAAAAGGACAACCTCCGTTCTACTCGAGGACACCGGGCTTTTGGCCGCCGAGACGTGGGCGAAAGGCGATGGCCGCCAAAAGGACCGTCGCGCTGCCGACAGTTAAAAGGTTTTTATTTTAATGGATGGCCACGGGCATTCGGCAAGAGGATATTTTTTCACTGCCCGCTACAACAAAATCAACATCAATAACAACAACACTCAAAAGAGTAGCAACAATAAAAAAAAATGAACAGGCTTGTGCATCGAGTGCAGCTCAATTTTCTGTGAAAAATAACGTTCGATCGAATCGGTGGGAGGCGGGGAAAAAGACGAAGTCGAAGGACGATGGCGAAGGACAGTGATGTCTCTGGGCGGGGCCCGTGATGGATGCGAGTGATTTCTTCGAAGAGAAACCAAATCCTTTGAAGGAGTTGTGAGAAAATTTTGTGGACGGCGGTTGATTGCGAGGCTTCTGGGAACGAAGATGAAGACGATGAAATATTCGCCGGGCCAGGATTCGTTGGAAGAACTCGTTGACGGCACGTCGAAATGACAACGACGACCGTTCGATGACTCCGGCGGGACTTTGAAGTGACATAAGTTCGGTGCTGTAGACATTCCAGGACTTTGTCCAACTGGCCACCGGCCACTGCACTGGGACCACGACTCAAAAACCACGACCACGACGCGTGATTAACGAGCGCGATTCCAGTCGTCGACAATCGATTTTTGGCGCCGTCCAGTGCAGTCGAATCCAACCCTGAGCGTCCTCGGATTCCTCGGTTGGACGACTCCTGGACCGCAGCTGAGGGACAATAAAAAGCTCGAATCGACATTAAATTGCGAATCGAATCGTGTTGGAGTCGGGAGTGCGAAGGACGAAGAACGGAGGCAGGACATCCGAAACGGCGAAAATGATAAATGATCGGCTGCGAGGTTTCGCCAAAGGATTTGGCAATTATTAGCTACACACACATACACTACACACTCACGCTTACAGTCACGATACGCGCTGAATTTATGGGATACGCACACACTCAGACTCACACACACTTTCATATATACACTCATACTCGACTCCGCAGAATGGTCGAGGTAATTAATTAATTTATGACAGTCGCCCCACCAACTCCCAGTTAAACGTCCCTTCAACCGCCCCGCCCACTCTCTTCAACCGCCCCGCCCACTCTCTTCAACCGCCCCGCCCACTCTCTTGAACCACCCCTTCCACTACGGCCCACAAACACACTTGGAGAAAAGCCCTGTTTACTCGAGATTCCATTAGGAAATCTTCTTCGCCATCCTCCAAAACTATGAAACCATTTTCTGAACATCTCCCACAGCTCCATAGAATGCGGTTCGAATGGTCCTTGGAGGTTCTCTCTTCAAGGGGTCAACCTCTTCTTTAACCTAACTTCTCCGCCTTCCTCCCGATTCCCTCTTTTTGGAGATCCCGACAAGCTTCGCTGCCCATCACGTGCACCGAAGTTCGCTCCCTTCGCAATTTCTTTTCTCATCTCGTTTCCCATTGCCACACGGAACGTTTCCTATTACTTTCTGCTGTCTGTTCAGTTCCCGGAAGGTCTTTTGTTCCTCTTAAACCATCCTCCGTCATCATCCTCCAACCCTCCTGCAACCTCTTCCATCTTTCTCTATCCTCCACCATCTCCTCCCTAAGTACATAATCTTCTTTCGCTGACAACTACAGGTTGATGGAAAAGTTTCTTGATTTGTTTATTTCCTCCCGAAGCCCTCGCTTGCCTCCCCGCAATCGGACACGCAGACCGGACGTGTCGGCAGGAGTTGAATTTGCCTGGTGTTAATCAATCATCGGCCACGCCCTCCCTCGGATACTAAACTCCAAAAGGACGATCCAATGATTTCCTCTTTAACGGCGATTCAGAGGCTGCTTCAAGTCTTCCAATTTGGGTTCATCGAGCCCACTTTCACCATGTTTCTCTCTCTCATTCTTTCCCTGTCACCCACAGCCCACATTCGAAGTCATTCGGGCAGCTCATGTACGGAAGCGGAAGTCTAAGTGGGAATCAACGAAGTTATGCACGACCACATGCGGGCACAAATACATCAGAGTGTGAGTGTGTAATCCAGAGCTTGTAATTTCCGAAGTTTAACCACTTGCGAATCTTGTGGTGATCACACCGGGCAGGACTCGGCCAGGAGTATAATGAGTTAAGGAGTTGAGAAACTCAAGAACACCGAGTGTCGAGAAACCCATGGGGTTGACTCTGAAGAGGCCGGAAACCGTTAGCCGTGGCGCCAACATGCGGGACGCCACATCGCAGAGAGCTTAGCGATGGCGAAGCCGATGAAAGACTCGGATTTTCGCGGAATGCCGAGAAGCATAGGGCGAGCGATTTCTCCCACCCGAAGAAATTTAATGGTTTTATCTCTCTACCCATCGATGGCGCGGACTTCGTTCTGGGAAATGAATGGGTTTCCAAACTATTCGCTGCTAACAACCATCTACATGATGGTGTTGGTGTTGTGTATCATACACACATACATAGATATTAATATCGGGCGAACTCATCTCGATTGGCCTCGATCTGAAGGAGGGGAAAGGGAGGGCGATTGGTTCGTGGCGAGGCGGGTGGATGACAAATTGTCCGACTTTCGAATTCCCATTTCGGGAGACATAAACATAATTCGATTTTTTCCAATGCTTTTTTGTGAAATTCAGCGATTTATACACACGTCTATACGTTTAAATGTAAGTATGTAAGAATGTCTATATGTCTTTGTGATCGTAATGCACGCAAATGACCGCGGTGCGATGGAGGAATCACAAAAAACCCGAAAACAATCCGAATCGTGGTCATAAATTGTGATTTTTGCCAGTGTCGATAACTCAAAGCCACGCCCCATCTCCCGTGACGCCCACTAAAATCGCATTAAATATGTTTTAATTTATGCTCTCGGTGACCACAGGGTGGAAAAATCCCCGAAATGAGTGGGAAAAAATAAGAACCCAACAACCAAGTCTGACTTCAATTAGAGGCCGAACTCCACGGTATTAATTTTAATAAATGCCAGTGTGTGCGGACATGCGATAAAATAAATAACCATCCATAACAACGAAACTACAACAACTAATCAGAGCAAAGCCAACTGGAGAGAAGAGAGAGAAGAGCGGCGAAAAAAGGCTAGAAAAACTATGCATTATCCTATTAGGACATTCCAGGGAGCCTCATACACGCACACATCTGCTCATTAGGGATGCGCAGTAATTAATTCCAGTGATACCAATGCTGGTGGAAAAGGCGCGAGCGAGGCAAAGGAGCAGCAACGGATACAACAATAACAACATGAAAAAGAAGAATAAGCATTTGGTGGGAATTTGTCACAGCCAGCAACGACGACGACGACGACATCGTTGAAAGATTCGTCGACAAGAGCTCGTTGCCATAAGAGACACTAATGCCGAAACTACAACAAAAATAACCAGACTACAAGAACTATAATGACAACAAAAGTAAATACAACAACAACTAGCCCCGGCCGCCACCACGACAGACGGACAGACAGACAGAAGAAGCCAACGAAACACAACGAACTCCATGGAAATCATACGAGAAATATCTCAAGTCGACTCTATGTGTGTGTGTGTGAGTCGTGCCAAGAGAGGGACGATATACATATGTGTGCATTTGTGTGGGTGTGCGTGTGTGTGCCATCATTATTTAAGCCCGCCCTGAGAGTCATTTGCCTTGGCAGCCGCTTAGTTTCCCGCCTATTTTCATCTCGGAATCCACTTGTTTTCGTTAAGTTTCCGAGAGCGTTTCACGCCCCCCTCCGCCCTGCCCTTTTGCCCACGATGTGGGTTAATTTCGAGAGCGAGTGTGTGCGTGCGTTCGTGTGGGTGAATATCCTTGTAACAAATTGGTCTGAAGCCCGCCGAGTGCTGAAGTATTTTAATTAAAACTTAACGAAAGAAGCCACCCCAACGCCCAAGCCTACTTCATTGAATTGCGCTCGAAATTCCACAGACGAAGGCGTAGACGCAGTGAGTTCGACGACGGGTTGGGCGTCGTGACGGTGTCACTAACCGGGCGTCACATTCAGCGCACAATCGGCTCCCGATGACAGCCGATTTCAGCCGCTGCCCGCTGTCGACTGCAGGCGACGTCCCCCGCCACCCAAACACACACAGAAACCTACTCATAGATAGTGCTGACACATGTGCGAAAGTGAGACGAGTGTGGACTCCTTTTTCCCCAATGAAAATCGCATTATTGGTTTCCTTCCCCGCCTCCTCCTCTGCCTCTTTTGCCTCCTCATCGTCCTCCGCTTTCGCCTCCCTCTCACGGTTGGGTGGAGCTTCTTCCACATGGTTTCGTCATCATCTTCTTCTCGATTCCCTGCGTCGCCAGTTTTTGTCACCGCTTCGACTTGTCACCAACACACGGCCGACCGTCCGCCCCTCTTCGCCCTCGCCCGCGCCCCCTTCTCGTGATATTGATCTGCTTACTTTCGTGCGTCTCCGCCGAGACCCGGGGGGTTTCACTCGCTTTGAGGTCATGTTCAACGGAGCCTGAGTAAATATTAATAAAGTCATATTAAACCAGAGTGGGCTGAGGGGCCACAGCGAGTGTTTGTATTGGCAGCAGCTCGGCGTGTCCCGTGTGTCCCTGGACCCGATGCCGATGCCGAACCCGGACCTGTACCCTTCCGCCTACTGGGAAATAATCATGTGTCGTCGACAGGTCCGGATGGTGGGATGGGATGGGTAGTTTGGGATGGGCGAAAGACACACGCGGGAAACTTTTCTCGCCATGTCGAGCGGGGTCAGTTGGCATCGCCGTCGAGTGCTGTCGAGCCGCCAAAGACGCCACTTGGCGCAACAAACTTTTCTGGACAGTTCCCGACTCCGGGATTCATTTCGAGAAATACTTTCTTGGAACTAAAAACGAAGTGGAGGAGGAGTCAAGTGGGATTGAAGGATTTCAGGAGAGGCGTGAGTGGAATAGATTAAAAAAGTACCAGCAATAAGTTGAGGAAGGACAACTGACTGAAATCGTTGAACTGAAATCGAGGCACCGACATCTTGGAACTGAGCTCACCTTTTCTCGGAGAGAAGAAAACTGCGAAGAATCCCCGAGTCCCATCGGAGAATCGGGCGGCGATGCATACATTAATAACTGGTGGCCTTGAACGCGAGGGATTCTGGCCTTGTATATCAATCAGAATAATGACGAAAAGATTGCGGTCATCTTCGGTCTCTGTGGTAAAGAGAATCCTGAATGAGGGATATGAAGAAATTCGGCTGCGACGCAATAAGGACGGCACAGCTGGGACCACAAGGGGATGCCGCGATAGTCGTGGTGGACGACATGGGGCCGATGGAGCGGGACGGGAGCCTACAAGCGCCCCCCATGTGTGTCTGTTTCCCTCTCGCCCGCCCAGAAGTATGCCGCAGTCATTTTCACGTCTAATGCAATACTTGTGTTTCGCTCCGCTTCACCTTGCTGCCTCTGCTCTGTTTCGCCGTCGAATAAAGTCATAAAAATTGTCACACTTCATATTTTGGGCAAGTGTCCTTTCTCTCTCTCTCTTCTTTCACTGTCTTCTTTTCTCTCTCTCGTTCTATTTTGCTCTCTCAATGTTTTTCTCTCTTTTCCCCGAGCGGCTTTTCGGTTCCTGCTTTCATTGCCTCGTTATTGTTGTTGTAATTGCAGGAAGCAACAGTCAGACCTTGTCGCCAACAACAACAATGACATTAGGACGAAAAAAAACAACCACAACAACCAAACTATTACAACAACAAAACAATAACAGCAACAACAACGAGAACGCACAATGAGGACATTGTAGTAAAGCAGTAAATAAAAGTTAGATCGAGCAAGAACAAGACACGAATCGGTGTGTTGGGTGATTGTATGTGTGTGTGATTGCAGGAAGTTGGGTCGACCATAATGATAAAGCAGACTCACTCACACAAGCACACACAAACTCTCACACGAACCGATGCGAACTCGGCGCTTAATACGGCGATACATTAATGTTTGAAGTAGTGCTCGACACACACAAAGAACCATTCGCTCCCACTCACACAACAGCGCCCGAACATCGCAGTCACATTAAATGATTCTCCTTTGCAAACACAGACACAGGCACAGAAGCCCACAGAGACACGCAGACATCACGTCACATCGCCGTGCAATCGCTCGCCTCGAGCTGCGCGCTGACTCAACAAAGGCCGGGATCACGTGTGCTTGTGTGGGTCGCCGTGTTCGTGTGAGTGAGCAGATGTCCCACATGAGCCTCTCTCTCCCTCCCAGAGAGAGTGTGTGTGTGTGGTTGTGGTTGTGTTAGTACAGCGGCCAGATTTACAACGACGCCTGCTCTTCTGTTGTAGTTGAAGTTGTTGCCGTTGATGGCGATGTTGTGTCACCTATTGTTGTTGTTAGTACCTTTGTTGTTATTATCACCGTTGTTGTTTTTGGAATATTTGATGTCAAGCGCGTGGTCGGAGTCACCCATGTTCATCCATGCGCTCTTATGTGTGTGTGTGTGACAGTTTAGTGTATTAGTTGCAGCACACATTTATAACGTGATCATCGTAAAACGAGGATGTTGTTATTTGCCAAGTTAGTTGGTGCTGTTTTTGTTTTTTTTTGTAGCGGTACTTGTTGTTCTTGTAGTTTTTATAGCCTTAGTCGTTGTTGTTGTTGGTGTTTTTATCCTTGTCACTGTTGATGCTCCTGGCGTTGCCATATTTAATTTAGGAACAATATCAATTTCGGAGCAGGCGGCAGCAGCGGAGGAAGCGACCCGAGTTAAATTCGTATCGATTGAAATCCTCGCCCCCTCCCTCCGTCGGCCCTGCGATGGAATCCACGTTGATCCATCGCGCGCGTGCCACGTTGAGTTCCACGTTTATCGAAGCGAATGAATGGCCGCCCACCGCCCCCTCCTCGCCATCTTCGTCGTCGTCGTCGCTGTCCTTTGATTTGCAATTTAATTTTCGTCCTCGCCGATGATCTGCGCGCATCCGAGCGCTCATTTATTTCAATTTAAAGGACGCCTCGATTCGACGCGATTCATCAACATCCGCCTCGTCCTCCCGCTCTCTGACGCTCCCTCTCTCTCTCTCTCTCTCGCACTCTGTTCTTCTCGCTCTGCCTTTTGTACTCTTCCTCTTTCTCTCAATATATATCTATGTATATTAATATTTAATGCATCAATTTGTTGCGAGCGCTCGACGGAGCCGAAGCGAAAACGGAGACGCTGGCGTTCAGGAGGGCGGGACGGGGCGAAGCGGGTTCACCACGGGGAAATTCTCGCTGAATGACCCGCCCCCTCTGGCCGCCCCTCAAGCCGGGGAACATCGAAAATTCCTGGCCGCTTCCCATCGTGGCTCAGGTCGACTCCTCGAACCCTCCGAGTTCCTTGAGCCAACTTATTTTGCTCGTCTTCCTTCTCACTCGTCGCTATCTCTCACACATTCAATCTCCCTCATCTTGCTCTTTCCCTCACTCTCTCTCTCTCTTTTCGTCATGTTCTCTTTTTCTCTCTCGCTCTCCCTCTTGTTCTCTATTACTCCATATCTGTCGTCCTCACGTCGTCCCCTGATCCGTGAAGCTTTTATGCGTTTATCTCTCATTTGCATTTGTTTGTTCCTGTTTCTGCTCCTGCTTCGGTTCCACTCTCGTTGTCGCCCCCACCACCGGAGCCCCCAGAGACGGCTCCAAATGCTCGGAGCTTCTGCTGGCGACACACACACACACTCTGCCCCGGCAGACGAGGTCGTGATTGATGAAATTTAATATCGCATAAATGTCGACACTAAGCTCGCGTCTTCGGTACCTGGGACCAGGGCTGCCTTGGCGCCGAAAGTCCAGGTACCAGGGCTGTGCGCCAGGTAATGAGGTGTTCGGTGGAGATGGGGGCGTGGGCGTGGGCACGGCGTTCGAGGGGCCGGCTTGAAGCGTTTTAAATGGCTCGCCCACAAAAAGGTGACACTGATAGAGATCTCTTTATTTATTCGCTTATCAGGAGCATGCATCAAGGACGAGCAGGACTGGACGAGAGGTGGCTGACAACGTGATGGTGTATGTGTGTGCGTGGGTGTGGGTGTGGAAGAGAGAGGGTGGGCGAAAGTGACTGAGACGGACCTCGTTAAGCAGAAACAACCGGCTTCCGGGAGGGATTCTCTCCATTATTTTTTTTTATTTTTTCTCGCTTTGTCTTCGTTTTGCGACCCACGGTGTTGAATCGATGGACAGGTCATGTGACCTCTTCCGCCGAGCCCCACGCGATTCTGGCGTGCCCACGTTTCCAAACCCCCAAACCGAACCCCTTTCGCAGGACTCATGCTCGCCGGGGCCCCGAATCCCGACGATCTTGGAAAACGATTTATCACGTCGAAAGAGGCGAAGGAAGTGATGGAGGTGAAGGAGTTGAAGGAAGGACACACATTGTGCGGAAGCTGTGATTGACGTGTTTTGCTCGTGCGCCCCCTTCGTTCGTCCCTCCCTCCATCCTTCTGTCCGTCCGGCGCTAATGGAGCCTTCCGCACATGGAGGGTGGGCGGTCGACTCTAATGGACTCTAATAAATGAGGCTCATTATGCGCCGAAAACTATGCAAATTTCCCTCGGATGGGGTTCGTTCGACTCCCGCCCACCTCTGCGAAAACCTTGGAAATCGTGCGGAAAATTCTCCAACTCAGCCTCACCCCCCTCTCCCAAACCCCACCTGATTGAATGAGGGTCTGTGGGAACTGGAGGCTGACAGGCAGCCGAGCAAAACGTCTCCGTCGTTCGAAATTGCGTCGATCACGTGCCTTTTATTGTGCCGCCCTCGTCACGAACGCCCCTCATCGGCCTTCGACAGCGCCATTTATTTCCCGATCAATGGCGGAGTTCACTTGCTATTAGTTACCTTTATTAGTCCTCACCGTAGGACGTGGAACGTGATGCCGCCGTGAAGGACTTCGCCGTCGAAACCCGAGTCCCAACGTCGAATTTGAGACCGAACCTCCTCAATCCGCAACCGAACCCCAACCCGAATCAGCGACCGAACCTCAACCCGAATCCGAGCCACGACTCGAACCCTTTCGCCTGGAGCTGCTTTCGACAGGAGCCGCCGTAAAAATTCACAGAGAGAGGTTGGCGGTAGAGAGAGGAAAAGGACGGGAGAGGGCGTGGCGGTGGGCTGGAGGGGGGGTCCTTTGAAGACGGTCGACAGCACGTCGGCGTAAATAAACGGGTTGTAGTTAACGGTTAATGAACGTGTCCGAGCGAGGGACGACCAAAGCAAGGCCGAGGTCCGCCCACCTCTGGTCGTCAACCAGGCAACGACTCATGTGTGTGTGTGCGAAAGAGTGAGAAGGAGAGAGGAAGACTGAGAGAGGGAGAATGAGGACTGCCTGCTGCGCGGGACGTGTCGTCCTCTTCTGGCTCTTGTCCACTGAACGATGTCCTCTGTTGCTGTTTTTCCTACATGTATTTTTGGAGTTATCGTTTTTGTTCGTCGTGGCTCTCGTTGTCCTTTCGTTGTTGTTTCTGTTCTTGTTGTTGGTTTTGTCGTTCTTGTTCTTGATGCTCTTGTTGTTGCGCTTGATTTTGTTGCTCTTGTTCTTGTTGATCTTGTTGTTGTTGCAAAGGACCTGATTATGCGAAGCGTACGGCCTGATTTCCATCCACTTCCAGGTTTAGCTCGAATTATTGATTTTTCGAAGCTCTACTTTCGAAACCGAGACGAGGACATGCTCTCAGTCGACGTTGCTGTTGTGGTTATGGTTGACATTGTTGTTGTTCTTGTTTTACTTATTGTTCTTGTTCTACTTTTTGTTATTGTTGTTGTCTGCCATTTAGTTCGCTCGAAATGTGCGGCAATCTGTGCGGCGAGTCACGTGTGCGCAATTTATCTCGGTGTGGGCAGAGAGTCACCAAAATAGATGCATATTTTTAGGCTTGATTGCTTCCGAATCTGAATGGATTGCAGCATGAGTGAGCCTGAAGAAAAGCCTAGAAATATCTCGTCCACTCCGGTCTAATTAAGTTTTTATTTACTTATTTATACACAAAAATACTGAGGTAAAAACACTTTAAAATTCTATACAACAATTCATATATTAAAAGCCGTTTAAGAGAAAAAAGTAAATTAAAAGTGTTTACAGTAAATACAAAAGTGTTTTGCAGCCTATTCGGATTTTTTTTAAAATATTCTATTGAAAATTTTGAATTTCATTGAAAATTTCGAATTTCATTGAAAATTTTGAATTTCATTGAAAATTTCGAATTTCATTGAAAATTTTGAATTTCATTGAAAATTTCGAATTTCATTGAAAATTTTGAATTTCATTGAAAATTTTGAATTTCATTGAAAATTTTGAATTTCATTGAAAATTTTGAATTTCATTGAAAATTTTGAATTTCATTGAAAATTTTGAATTTCATTGAAAATTTTGAATTTCATTGAAAATTCTGAATTTCATTGAAAATTTTGAATTTCATTGAAAATTTTGAATTTCATTGAAAATTTTGAATTTCATTGAAAATTTTGAATTTCATTGAAAATTTTGAAATTCATTGAAAATTTTGAAATTCATTGAAAATTTTGAATTTCATTGAAAATTTTGAATTTCATTGAAATTTTTGAATTTCATTGAAAATTTTGAATTTCATTGAAAATTTTGAAATTCATTGAAAATTTTGAATTTCATTGAAAATTTTGAATTTCATTGAAAATTTTGAATTTCATTGAAATTTTTGAATTTCATTGAAAATTTTGAATTTCATTGAAAATTTTGAATTTTTTGAGTAAGCAGAATTTTAAATGTAAAATTCTATTTGGAATTTTATCGAAATTATTGACTTCAACTCTGAATCTCCTAGATAACACTTCCTCCCGGATCTTGTCGATTCACTCGATGTCCTGCCGACCGAGGGAAGAAACCGCGAGCATCTCGAAACCGAAGTGAACTCAATGCAGACCAACCGATCGAATCCGATGAAACGAAAATTGAATTCAATGGACTTGCAAATATTTCAATTGCGTGTCCGTTAATTTCATCCTTATTGTTGTTGTTATCATTACTACAGCTTTTGTTGTTATTCATACTATTAATGTTGTTGTTATTGCTGTGATTTTGTTGTAGTTGTGGTTATTTGCAGTGTTGTTGTTATCATGGGAAGTTGTTGTAATTAAATACTCGATTGATTCGCCGGATCTCGCTCGGTGATCAATTAATAATTAAATACGCAGACTTTACAACCGATTTGCCAGTGAGAGAACGAGTGCGAGCGAGAGGGACTCGTGCGTGCGGGAAAGAGAAGCAAAATCAGAATGAGCTCACTCACACATTCACATTCCAAATTACAATCGCAGTGAAATCAACAGCAATAACAACAACTAAAACAACATCGTCAAAAACAACATCATCATCAACAGCAACAACATGTCGAACAAGCACTCGTGAACGAAAATACAGATTTCAAAAATATTCACTTGTAGTTGGCAACGCCAGTGAAATTATCGACTATTTTGTTGTTCGAGCAGTTGTAGTTGTTGTTTTTTCTGTTTTGAAGGGAATCGTCAAATGGCTTTTGTTGTTGTCATTTGTATTTTTTGTACTCTTTTTTACCTCTCAATTAGCGAGAAATTAAATGCACTCTTTCGACACAAACACAAAATTTTCTCTTTCGCATCTCCTCCCATTTCTCTCATCCTTTATCACTTCCCCTTTTGCACTCCTTCTCTTTCACTCGCTCTCTTCCACTCTCCATCTCCTGCCGTCAATCCCTTTCTGTCGACATATATGTCCATATCCCTTAAACGAGGACATTTCATCGGCGTTCAAAACAGAAATTCGCTCACCTTCGCCTGCTTCGACTCGTGTGTGTGTTAGAGCGAGAAAGAGAGAGTGTGCGCGCGCCCGACTTCAATTACATTTCCTACATAATTACATAATTAACCCGACAGACCCGAACAGCCGCCCATTGACCTCGCGCCGCGCTCCATCGACGGACGCGCGCGACACTCCACGCCAGGTGACGTGGAGCTTGGGCCGAGGGCGAGTGGCCCCCCTGAGCCGAGCTGCCACCTCGGTATTATTGGCCTTAATTAGATTGTAACGGTCCGGAAGACCCTCGTTTTTCGCCCCCTCGCATTCAGTCCCCCTCTCTACCACTTTGTCTCCCTCACCCTCCCTCTCGCATCATCCTCAATTCTCACACTCTCTATCTCCGATCGTCCTCGTGTCCTTGAGCCTTCAGCCTAATCAGGCCGCCCTAGTCGAGGGTTTGTGGGTGGCTCTTGTCAAGGTCGTGCATTCAATTAGAAGTCTCCCGACAACTGCCCCGACAGCGACTGCGTTACACCCCCCGCCGTGCGAGGGCCGCCCTTGCCGAATGCACGACGACTCGGGCACTCTTCATTAGCGGGGTGTCGAAGGTCGAACGAGGCCATTAATCAAGCACTCGGGAGAAACCCATGGGGTGCCACGCCCCAGGACCCAGAGCAGAGAACCCCCGACACCCGCCGACACCCGCCCGACACTCTCCGAGACCCTTCGAAATCCGTCCGACACCCGCCGACCACCGTCGACTGCTGTGAATTTCACCGGCGACGACTTCATTTGCATCTGTCGCCCGGAACGTCGGCAGGCCGCCAGGTTCAGGAGGACAAGCGACAGGTGAGATTTCATTCTATTCCTTCTCTACACATTCCATTCCTTTACAAAACTTCCCTTTTCTTCCCTTCCATTCTCATCCACTTCCCTGGTGTCTTCTCACTCCTTTGTTCTTCCCCCGACCACTGTGAAAATTCGTCCTTGATGGTCCTGCCTCCATCTGCCTTTTTCGCATCTCACGCAACCACATAAAAAGCCATTCACTACTTTCCGACAAATCTTCGGAAGAGCCCCGCTGGAGAATCAACTCCTGCTGCGAATTCGATGGCGAAGATCCGCTTCCGGGATGAACAGGAAGTCAACCCCCCCCCTCATTTTTTTCCCTTTCTCTCTCTATCATTCGCTTGCATTATTCAATCCATGTCGATCGTATTCGCAGCCGAATATTGCGTACAAATGGAGCGCAACTCGTTCGGAATGCGACGCATATGGCAGGAGTAAATATGACACGAAAGAGCAACAACAATCACGACGACGACAAAAACAAAAAAAAACATCAAGAATCACTATAACAACAACAACAACAACTCCAATGCTGACGACAATGACAACACCAATGGCAATAACAACAATAACTCCACTAACAATAACAACAATAACTCCAATGACAATAACAACAACAACTGCAATGACAATAACTGCAACGACAATGACAACGAAAATAATGACGGCAATAACGATGGTAGTGCAGCTGGGTGGCAACGCCGCCACCACCGCCGCCATTCGGTTGAGGAGAGAACAGAGCTTGTGGCGAAAGCATTGCTTTTTATTTGGAACTTAAATTCAACTGCTTTATAACTTTATAAGCTGACACAAACACACACAGACTCACATACATAGACTGGTTCACAAATGGACGCACGACACACACATACACATCCACTCGCACACTGATACAATTGGTGAAGTTCCGAACTCCACGAAGGCGGGTCTCGCAGCCCGCTGTCGGGACTCCGTGGCAGGTGGGTGCGTGTGTGAGAGGATGGAGAGGGGGGGTGAGCAAAGGTGTGTGTGCATGTGTTCGTGCCACGTCCATAAAACCCAATGCGAGTCAACCCACGTCTCCCCTTCTCACCCCACGCCTCCGCGGAGGCGGAAAGGTGAGAATTTATCTACTGCTTTATGCGCACTTTCGCTCAGTGCACTTTGCAAGACTTTTCGCGGGCGTCGAGTGGAGTACAATAAAAGCATTGAAAAACAGGAACAACAACATCATCAAAATAACAATAACAAAAATAACAACACGAATAACAACAAAAACAACTGCAGCCAAACCCTAAAATCGCGGAAATGAAAAACTCGGAAGTTGTTTTGAATGCGAGCGGAGAGTGCGATGGAACAATGGAGTCAAGTGGAGGATTTATTGCTTCTGCCAATAAAGTTGGGCCAGCGACCACTTCGTTTGTAGCCGTTTGTTGTTTTTGTTGGCGCTGGTGTTGTTCTACTGGACAAGCCCTTATTCACTAACCACTAACAACGGTCGTCGTCCCTGGCCAAGAGCTAAGACAGATTAAGTTAATTTCCTCACAGTGTTTTTCGGCCATTAGTCGAGCTCCTGAAAACAGTGGCTTTAAAAAGGATTCCCGGCAAGATTCATTGTTCACCATATCATCACCTAACGATCGGTGTTCAACAATCACCCATCACCATCCACAAATCTTTCATCAACATCCACGACAAGCTGCAAGTCATCGTCCTCTAGTCTTCGCTCCTTCTCTTATCGTTCCTACTCATCTCTCTTCCTACTCTCCATCCATCTCACTTCTTCCTCTTCCTTCTTTGTTCACCAGCCTTCATCTTGATAACATTCGCGCCCATTATCTTCACGTTCATCCGCCGACTTCCGCCTCTCCGACTCCCGCTGTCTGTGTCGAGGGCCTCCTCCACTGGGGCGTCGGCGTCTCCAATGGGGCTGGTCATCATCGGACTCTCCTGGGTTAATCACCAGCGGCCCATTCGCCTCACTCGGCCCTTCATCCCACAGTCATCCTCGCCCTCTGTCATCCTCGTCCTGTGTCATCGTCGCCTCGGCGGAATCGTTCTTATCAGCGCCATCAATGTCGCAGTTTCTTCCTCCCCTCTCACTACCAAACATCAATCCTTCCATCTCTCCTTCCCACACCCCTCTCTTTCTTTCTCCCTGTGAGTGCATTAAGTGCGCTTTCCTATTAATTTTGCCCCCCTGCCGCAGGATTCGCATGCATCTGATGGAAGTGTTTCGGAAGTCCTTCAATCGAGCCGGTTCTTGACGCAGTCTCTTTCATTGTCTCTGGCGCTGTCTCTACCTCTGTCTCTACATCTCTCTCTTTCTCTCTCCCTCTCTCTGCCTCTGTCGTCAAAGTCGTCGTCTCGGCGGCCGAATGGAGCTGGTGATGAGGGGCGCGAGGGGTCCACGTGGAACACCGGTAACGCTAACGACTCGTGCTCGCGTCCGTCACCGAGTCCGAGAACGAAACCAAGCGAGAGAACGAAACCGAGTCCGCGACTCCCACGCGATTCAAATTAATTTCATTATTTGTTTTCGAATGGTTGTTTCATGTGTGAGGGGAGAGTGATTGAGGGGTTTGAAGAGAGGAAGTGACGAGTGGACGAAGCAACGATGGAGCGACGAGAACGATGAAAACCACATGGGACCGACGAGGGTTGGGATTCTTGATGAAGGGGGCGCCGCGCCAACTGTTGGTAGTAATTAAAAGTCGCTCTTATCGTCCTACCCGATGGCGACCGAAGTCAGAGCTGGCGTCGTAAATTGAATGCAGCGACGCACGCACACTCTGACTCGTACAAACACGCTCACACAGACGCACACATATTTGCATGAGTGAGGGAATGAGAGAGCGAGAGGCGTAAGTCCTTGAACGAGGGAACGCGAGGAGAACGGACAGTAGGGCGGATGGACGAATGGACGAATGGATTGAGGGACGGTTGGATTGAGAGACGGAAGGACGGAGGGTCGCCATGTGCCGGTTATGAATAGCATGTGACAGCCCTGGCGCAGTGACAAATTGAAACGCCAACTTAATAAATACTGCCATGGAATCGGGAGAAGGAGGACAAAGGACGATGGAGGGGAACGAGGACGAAGGTTTGAGACGAGGGACGAAGGTGAGGACGACGAGGGACGAAGGTGGGGAGAACAACTACGAAAACAACAGCGACGAAGGACCACAAGAAAGAGTGAGAACCTGCGAACACGAAGAAGAGGAGGAAGCAGAAGTCATCAGAAGCGAATTAAAATGTTCGAGCCAAAGTGTTGCACGAGATGAATGCGAAGAATGAAATCGTGATAAGTCCATATGGGCAGTCACACGCACAGGCACGCACACTCACACACTTCCACACGCACACATGTCGCTTTCGCCTCCTCACGACGCCTCTGGCCTTTGGTCGCTCTCATTGCGCAGTGAGGAGCAGTTATCGAGTTATCGATTGCGATTTATCGGCGAGAGAAGCCATTCGGAGTAATAATTGCAAACAATTAAGACGACAATCGACAGGCGACGAGAGGCATGAGAGACAAAGAAGGAGGTCGAGAGAAAGAAGGCGAGAGGAAAAAGGCGAAAAGAGAAAAAGATGGAGAGATGGAAAGAGATAGGGACGTTGAATGGAAGGGGAAGATGCCTAGTGAGGCGAAAAGTGCGAGGGCGAGATTTATGAACGATCTCGAATGGGAACCGGAAGCAATAGTTCACGATTGGGTGACTCCAGTAACGCAATCTGTGGGAGTGGGAGGGGATCAGGTTTGAGGTCAGGTGTTATGGAAGAGCACAAGTGGATCCCTAAAAAAATGTCCTGTTGCCTGAGGATGCCTCTATTTAGACGCCTTCGACCTTTGGACAACCCCACTTTCAGCAGTTGACCTCGATATTCCAGGACTCCCTTTACTGATCGAAACACATGGCCCGATCATGAGTCGCCCATGAAATCTCCAGCGACCTCCTCCCCTACCACACTCCCTTATCGGGTCGTGGCGCAATATTTTAATTTCAACAGGAGTCGGCAATCGGTAATCGAAAAATTGTTGACAACCTGCGCGTGCCACGTTTATCGGCTTCCTTCCGCTATTTTGTTTTTGCCGGTGACTGTTGTTTTTATCGAACTCATATTATTGTTGGAACTCATATTGCTGTTGAAGCTGATATTGTTGTTGGAACTGATATTGTTGTTGGACCTGACATTGTTGTAGCTGTGGTTTTTGTTGCCCTGGCAACAGCAGCAGCGATAAGAATTATTCAAATCGCAGCGCACAAATTCCCGCTTACGTTTCACAAAATAAAAAAATCCTCTCGCCTCGATGCCTGGCGATGCACCGTCGGAGGTGGCACCACCACCGCAGTGAACCAACAACAACGAGTACCTCTTTCAACCTTCCTCCCTCCGCCCACACCAATCCACCTCCACCTCCATCCACCACAACCTGTCAATATTGCACATTTATACAGTTTATTTCATTCCCACGTAAGCCGTGCCCGCGGGAGAGATTCGGTTGCTGTGAGTGCATGTGAATGTTAATGTGAGTGTGTGTGTGTAGTGTGAGGGACCTGGCTCCCTGCAATAAATAAACATTCTTCCAGGTGGAGCCTCGTGCATCGAACTGCGCGCCCTGACGTATTGCGGTCTTGTATTGCTATCGAGTGCGATGTTGTTGCAGTTTATGTAGTGGTTGTTATTAGTGTTGTTGTAGTTGTTACAGTTGTTTTTGCAATTGCTTTTGTAGTTGTAGCTTTTTTTTATTATACTAGTGGGGAGCGAGATCCCCAACCGACTCTCGTCCTCTCCAGCCTCTCATTTGCCTCCTCGCCTCGCCCAGATGAGCGAAAGTGCCGAGCCCCGGCTTAAGCAGCCGGAAAAAATGCAACGAAAGCGGATCGCAGCACATCGTAAGCGAATAATCGAAGGAGACGGGGCATGTTTTGGGACCAGGGACTAAGGGGACAGCAACAACGATGAGAGGATCGGCGTCGGATTCCATATCGCCGAATGGACAATTTATGGATCCATAAAAATGGTGATAAAGTGGGTCGCGGTGGAGCAGATCCCAGGAGACAGAGGGGGCGGTGACGGAATCCCTGGGCCCACTGGATCCCAGAAGAGCACGGAACCTGAGGGGGATCAGATGTCTCTGTGTGGGGCGGAAGCGTAATCGCTGATATTGTTTTACAATGCGATAAATCGAAATGGGAGATGGTCGCCTGAGGGACGCCGCGAGAACGCCGACACTTGGGCAGTGGCTGGAGTGATGTATTCTCATTCACAATCCCCCCCCCTCCATCTTCTGACCCCCTTCCTCCCCTTCCTCCCCCTCCTTCCCGCAACCCACGCTCCTCGACATCGCCGGTAATCGTTCATTAGTGCAAAAGGTGCCTTTTTTTCATGGATCGTTAAAGCATGAGAAAGATTAATTTTTTACTATTTTTCTCCGCTCTCTAACAAGGATATCAAAGAGCGCCGGCGTCTTTGTTTGGGCAGCGGCGGCGGTGCAAAACAAAAAAATGGCGTCCGCACTCGACAAAGGAGAACCCGGGCCATCGTCTCCCGCTCAACCTCCCCCTCCCCACTCAAGGACTTAAAATGTGGAAAGAAAGGAGATTAAATTTCCGCTGCATTTAATGCAAGGACCCATTGGTGGGTGGAGGAGAGAAAAGCCGAAAAAAGCACACAAAGCGAAGGACAACAACTGCGATTATTTCTATTTTAACTATGGCAAAAACAGCCACAACAACAATAACAACAATGAAAGCGACAAACGACACGAACTAGAGTAAACAGGGGAAGGAGACGAAGAGATAAACAGCAAACAAGACAGACCAAAAAGAAGAGAACAATGGAGTGAGAGGCAGAGAGAGAAAGAGCATTAAAAACAATGATTTAAGAAAATCACGCAAAAAGTAATGGCATTTAAGGACAACGGAGGCGCCAGCGGCGGGGGGCGTGGCGGGGCCCGCGACTGCTGCAAGGACATCATGAATGCAGACGGCAACCGCAGCGACAGAGACAGCGACAACAAGAAAAACGAGAGCTCGATCGGTGGAGAGGGGAGCCAAGAGGACGACGACCAAAGGACTCACGACTTGAGTTATGTCATAGTCTCTAGTTGAGTTGAGTTGATTCGAGTCGAGTTGAGTTGACTCATTTCATGAATTTCAGACGAGTAGAAGGTGGTGGAAGGTTGGGAGAAGGCGTGGCAGATATCGTTCTCTCCGTTCTCCATACTTCCTTGATTCTCCAAGACGATTCTACGACTGGATTCTTGATTATCTTGATTCACCATCGGATCGGGGAAGAACGAAGTTGGAAAACTTGACATCAAAAGGGATACCAATCGAATGCAGGACATTCCGACGAGAGACCGTTTGACTAACGAGATTTCGCAATTCTCAAATTTACTGCCCCGCCCTCACTTCTGCCCCCATCTCCAGTCCCTCCATCGCCCTCCCTGAAGGTCAAATATTTGTCAGCTCGTGTTTGCGAAGTCGTCGCAAATGGCGCAAAGTCTTTCTCTTTGCACTTCGTGATCGACAGTTCCGGAAGCGCCCTGACACTTCCGTCATAAAATACACTGTTCCACTTTGGCCCCCACCACCATCCCTTTCTCACAGTCCTCCACTCTCCCTCTCTTTCCCTCTCATCCTCATCCTCTCCTTCTCTGTCTCTGCCACTGTCATGACAAGGCTTTAAGTTCTGTTTAATTTCGCCCCGAATTCTTTCGGCCATAAAAGTCGTTTCGGCTTTGTTCTTATACTTCTATTGGCAGTTTTCCTCCTTCGACCTCTCCCACCTCTCTTTTTCATATCTCGCTCCCTTCCTCTTCTCATTCTCCCCCTCACTCTTTGCTACTAATGTTCTTGTTTCATTTCAGGCGTTTTGTTTTGTTGTCGTTGTCAAACAGTTTCTTCCCGAGTTTTATTATTTTCCACTGGAACTCATTTAATTCCTCGACACTTTTGCACCCCGGTTACCCCCTCTTCAAGCCCCACTAAATGACGTCACTGCCATTGCCACTCTTCACTTGCCACACTTTCTTTCTTCTCTCTCCCACGATCGGTCGTTTTCTCTTTCACACAATGCTCCATTTTTCGTTTAAAATTCTACTAAATGCGAGTTTGAAAGTCAACCCCCCATTTTCTCTCTCTCGTTCACTATCTATTACTATCTCTATCTCTTTCTATCTCTGCTTCAGTAGGTCTCCTTCTCTCGCTATCGTCTGTTTGTTTCTGCGTCCGTCCGCATTTCTGTCTGTCTGTCTCTATCGCTGTGTATGACTGAGTCTCCGAGGGAGGGAGCAAGTGTCTCCATCTCTGTCGCATTCTGTGTTTCCATTTCACTCTCCTTCCATGTCTCCTGCTCCATCTCTTTCGGTGTCTCCTGCTTCGTCTCCTTTGGAGTCTTCTGCTTTGTCTCCATCGTGTCTCCAGCTCATTCGGCAAGTGTCGTTGTCATCATTGCTCGGCTATGGACAGACGGACGAATGGACGAATGGATGGATGGATGGATGGATGGATGGAGAGACAGACGAACGACTGGCGGGTGATGGCGTCCAGGGGTGGGCGACGTCGGTTTGCGGGCGCTCAATGGTGATTCGATGCTTCAAACATTTTACAATGTTTTTCCACTGGTTGCAGCCGTGGTTTTTGTTAGTGTTGTTCATAGAAGTAGTTTTTGTTGTTTTAGTGGTAGTACTACTACCACTAAAATCATCATCATGTCATTGTTTTTGTTATAGTCATTGTTGTTCTTGTTTTTGTATTTATTCTTGATGTTGTTGTTATCACCGTCATTGTTGTTGTTACAATTTGTGGTTGTGGTTCATGTGATTTTCATGTCGTTCAGTTTAAAGTTGTTGGTCGTTGTTTGATACGTTCTCTGATGTTGTTGTTCTTGTTGTCGTATACAATTTTCTTTTTTGTTTCTGTTGTTGTAGTAGTGGTGGTGTGTTCGTTGTTTTTGTTATTGTCATTGCTTCATTTTGATTACTTTCGCTACTAACATCGTTCTCATCCTCGTCGTCCTCGTGAAAGTGGAGGATGTGGGTCACTGGCGTCCTCCGCCATTTTCTGCTCCCATTGTTGCCATTGTCATTGTTGTTGTTGTTGTTGTTCAACGACTTCGACTTCTTCGGCCGCCGATGCCGATGCTGTTGTCGCTGTCGTCATCATCATTGTTTTTGTTGTCATCATAGTTGTTTTTATCCTTCTCATCGTTGTTGTTTTTATCCTTGTCGTTGCCGTCGTTATTCTCGTTGTCGTTCTCGTTGTCGTCGTTCTCATCGTCGTTGTCGTCATTCTCATCGTTGTCGTCGTTGTTGATATCTTAAATGTCGGCTTTAGCTCGGAATCCACCGAGATCGTCATCGTTTCACGTTTCTCCTGTCTCCAGTGAACAACCTCCACCAGAGGCGGGCAATAAAAAGTTACGAGTGCCTCTTATGAGCGATTTAATGAAATCGTCGAGAGAGAGAGAGTGAGAAGAAAAACAACATTTCGCTCTTGTCCTTTCCCCCCGCCCTTGCCGTCATGGCACGGTGGCACTGCTGGGGTTTTTAATAAATTTTTCTATGAACACAACTTTGAGAAATGACGACAAGTCCCAGACACTCAGACTCACATCAATGTGGAGTCCAAGAAACCCAGACCGAAGTCCACGAAACCAAGTCCACAAAAGCGATTCAACGAAACGAAGTCCACGAAAGCAAGTCCACGAAAGCAAAACAACGAAATCGAGTCAGAGTCCACGTAGATCCTCTCAATTTCTCATAAGCTCCGGGATGACAGAGATTTAGAGGACTCCGTCTTCGGAGCCGACGGTCATCGCTACGCAGTTTAAGACGGTCGCTGGGAATGGTCGAGAGGTTGAGGTGAAGGTGGAGCAGGTGCGTCGAATCGAGTCTCCAGACCCCACACCTCTCTGACCTCGCCCCCCCAACGAAGATCCTCCGCTCACTGGAAAGTGGCTCGTAATCTCCTTGCCGGCGGATTACTTAATGTCGACAATTGCTTCACGACGATTTCGAAATCTACGCCGATGGTCCGCCGGTTGTCATCTGATTCTCCTGTGGCCCTCCTGCGTCCCACTGTCCACCCCTTTGTGATCCTCCTCCGCCTCCTCGCCACATGTTACGACCTCCATCGGGCCGCGCCCCCTGCGTTTTAATCGCTTTTCGCGGAGACGACGCGACGTCGGACCACTCGAGGCAACTCAACGTAACGGAGCGCAATAAATTACTTCTGCAAATGCCGAAGTAAAGCATCGGGACAAAGGATAACAACATCTCCTTCAGCTGCCGTCTCTCTCTCTCTCGGTCCCGCTAACTCGAGCTTTTTGCTGCCGCCGTAATTTATGACGATGACGTCGAGGACGAGAGTGATGACGAGGACGAGGGAGACGAGGACGATGACTTAATGAAAAATACTTGTTGAGCAAATGAACAGGAATTGTTCCGCCAGCAACAACAACAACAAAAACAAAAACAACAATAATAACAATAAACACAATGACAACAATAATAATAACAACAATAACATCAACCATTATAACAAATACAACAACACGACCACAACATTTACAACAGCAAGAGCAGTAACAATAAATGCGACGACAACAACAAATACCACATCAAATACAACAACAACAACAATCACTCAATCTGGAGCCACATCCCCAACAGGGCCAGACCAACATCGGGGAGCAGCTGCGTCTCGCCGCCATCTGGCAGCACTGCTGCCATTAGAGCGTGGATGGATTGAATGCCAAACCCCGAAGTAGCGAAGTAATTTTTATTCCACTCCCATCTCTCATCGTTCACTCGTCTTGATCGCTGATGTCAGAGCGTCATGATATCAAGATAATTATGTATGTATTTATCACATATACAAATGTCTATCAATCTTTTTATTCGCATATATATTCATCTCCTCAGTGGATCCAATTACCAACCAAGAAATCTTTGATTGCTAATTTATGTAAAATCCGTAAGCAGATATCTGAGAATAAAAGATATTTCTCAATGGTTCTTGAGAAGACGAACTTCGTGACACACAAACAAACACAGACACAGCCAGCCTGACCATGTGTGTGTGCGTGTGTGTGGGTGACATCTTTAAAGGACTCTCACCCGAGCCTCGGCGACCTTGAGGCGAGCACGAAAGCGGCGAAGGTCGGCGGCGCATTTGTTTGGGGATCGAAAAGGATTGCACGTCGACACTTCATGAATATTTACAAGGCAAACAAATGTGAGAGGGAGAGAAATGAGAGAAAGTGACAGAAAGAGAGGAAGAGAGAGAAAGAGAAGGGTGGAAGATGTCGGGCCAGACGCCGAATTGAATGTAATTAAAAATGGCGGCGAAAAAACGTCAAGGAAACAGCGAAGCCATGGAAAGAAAGAAAACCCCGCAGCGAACGAGGATGAACCGAAGGAAAACAAGAACGAGGACAATGTCGAACAGCTGGCATATTTTGGCGTTTTGAACACTTAAGCGTAATTTCCCCACTTCCTTTGACATGTCTCGACCCTGCCACGCCCCCCGGGGATTCGGTCCCGTTCTCGGCATTCATTCGGCCTTCTCGGAAAATTCTCAGAAGGCGCTGAATTTTCCGCCGGGATTTAATTAAAAGACAGTCGTCGTGCTGAGCGACTGACGGCGACGTGAGTTTGGTCGCGGATCACGGTGGGGGCGGGGGCGTGGCCGGCGGGATTCGGTAAACCAAACGAGGGACAGACCGAAGACCAACCAGAGACCAACCAACACAAGCGACCCACTTGAGCCGAGACAAAGGGTCGAAAATCTAGTCTAGATGATCCGCGATCGACATCGATCCCAGGAGATCACTGTTGAAGTTTGAGTGCAAAGGTTGCCACCTGCCTTCCCTTCCTCCTTCATTCCCTCATACCTCCCCTTCGTCGCCCTCCACCATTCTCTTGTTATCTCCGCCTCCGTTGCAGTCCATTAAAACGAGAACGAAAAAACGCGAGCGCTCAACGAGCCGCGTTTGTCGTTCATCGTTGGTCCAGGCGTCGTCCCACTTGCTCACTGACCCCTGATCCAATCAACGAGGGGCCCACGCAAAAGAAACCATAACAACAAAAATAAAGAGAATGACAATGAGAAGAACAACGAGAACGACAACGAAAATAACAACAAACAACGCGAACAAATGTCGGACACGCGTCCACATTGCGGGCATCGCGAGGACATCCGAGAGCGATTCCTTTGTTCGCCTGTTCCTTTCGTCTCTTCCGTCCCACCCCGGGCGAATAAAGCAGCATTTAATGGCTTCCATTGTCTCTCTTTCTTTATCTCTCCCGCCCTTTGTTCCCCTCTCGCATTTGCTCTCTCATTTTCCGCATTCTCTCCCTCTTTCAGTCTATCGTTCTCTTCCTCTCTTTTCCATTTCCTTCTCGCATTACCTTTCGCACACCTTTCGACTTCCATTTTCGCTTCCGAGCCAAAAACTTTAAAACTGTCAATGAAGGCATCCTGTCGCCCGCCCTCCACCACGCCCCCATCCATCTGCATAGCGAGACGGCGTCATCAGGACGCGCCGCCCCCTCCTTCCCCTTCCTTCTCCGTAGACTCGACTGTGCTCGGAGTCTGAGTTTGAGTCTGTGGCAACTCAAGTGGATTAATTCGGGAACTTGCTGGAGAACTCCGCCCCGCCCACTCAACGTACAGGAATTTCATTGGAATTCGAAACTTTGTTGCGGTAAATTAATAATTAATTGTTGTTCTTCGGCTTGGATGAAGCAAACCGAGCCACGCCCCACGCCCAATTGTCCCCGCGAAGATTTATTCGTGAAAAGTTTCGCTGGAGAAAAATGGAGCGGGAATTTATTGGTCGTTCCATGTGAAGTTGTGGGAAGTATGGAAATCCAGATGGAGTCGACTGATATAGAGAGACGCGGATGGGATCTGCGAAGAAGAAGTTAGATAATAAGGCTTATTAAAGTTCTACATCGGCCTCCTCCGTCACTCTCATCGATCAACTTACTCCATCAACGTCTTTCATCGGGCTACTTTGAAACTTCTTCCTCACAATCTCCAGCAATTTGTGTCGATTCCGGCCGAATCCAGGTCCGGTAAAAGCCACGTTCGAGGCCAAGGCTCGATGGAAGGGTGAAACCCCGGAAATCCTTCCTCCAACGAATCCCACCCCAGTCTAGTCGAGCACGCTAATCGCCAAAACAAACTCAGGATTCAGGAAAACGAGCCCCTCGACCGCCTCCAAACGATCTCCTCGATCCCCTCAAAACGAGCCCCTCGCCCCATCGAAACGAGCCCTATTAACCGCTAGTTGGCAACGCGACGTCGGAGGGTCGGGGGTCGCGAATTCTCGCTCATAAATAATTCAAATTCGCGAAAGAGGTTCGGAACCCTTCGTCCGGTCGTTCGGTCCGTCAACTTCCGGCTGCGCCTCGAAAGTCATTAGTGAGTTGTTAAATAAAATTTCCCATAACGATCCATTAGGAGGGAATTCCAGCGCGAAGACCACGACCATGGCTTTGGCCACGCCCACGGCCAGCCTGGGATACGCCCCAGGTCGCGCACCGCCCACGCAATAAACGAGAATTCTAAACAAATACTAAGACCGAGCGCCAGGTGTAGTCGACCGAGGTGGGGTTGGGGTCAGTCAGAAGGGCGGGGGGCGTGAGGCATGGGGCGTGGATGGCATTAAATATTTATGGCTCGTTGACAGGTCGAATTGATGTGGGGCGGCCGGCGTCGCGTCGGTGCGTGTGAGGGTCGCGGTTTTTAAACTCGCGAATTTGTCGCGCCACGCAGCAACGATAACAGCACAAAACAAAAAGCAATAACAACCAAAACAATAGCAACAACATCCGCATTCACCGAAGCCAACAAAGTCCGACGAACCCTTGAAATCGCGATAAAAACAAGAAACGCCTAAAAGTAGGCCGCGCCCCGTCGCCTCCGGCTCCAGGCGGTGGAGGCGAAGGTTGAGTGGGGCCGTCGCCAACGCCCACTTCACCACGCCCCCTCCGCCTCTTCCTCCTGGCGCACATTGTTGCGAAGCCTCGGAGCAGATGGAAACATGGAAATAATTTCACCACAATGAAGAGAAAATTATGGGCGCGTCCGCAACACGGGCCGAAAGGACGGACAGAGGGTGAAAAGGAGGAATGGAGAGAGGGAAGGACGGAGGGAAGGAGAGAGATAAGGACAGAGAGAAGAACAGAGGGAATGGCGGACGGACATAAAGAATGATGGTTGGACAGACGAATCGAGGGACGAGGGACACAAATTAAATGTATTCAAAACACTTCTCGGCATGTCCATTTGTGTTTGCTTGTGGATGTGGATGTGAATGTGTTTGTGTGTGTGAGTGGGTGTATGCGTGCTTGTCCTTTATCTACATGTGGGGCGGAAATAATTTGTCATTTCGTTTTCACATTACGTGGCAACGCTGCGCATCCTTTTAGGCGTATTATGTGTCGTCCATTTCGACTCCTCCTACTTTTTCCTCATTCTCATTTTTCTCTCCTTTCTTTCGTTTCCTCTCTTTCGTTTTATTCTTCTTTATTTTTCTTTTCTCCTACGTTTTCTTCCCCTCCGTTTCCTCCTCCTCGTTGTCATCTCCTTCCTGCCGTTTCCTCCTTTTCTCATATCCATCTTCCACCATCCGTCGATCTTATCGCAATTTCGTTTATTCAGCTTGTCCACAAGGACCGCCCCCCTGCCCCGCCCCCTCTGGCACGCCTCTGGGACGACTCTGAGCCGACTCCCTCCTCGTTTCACCCCCCGCAACCAGAGATTTTCCTCTCAACGACGCCGTCTCGTTATTTATTTTCTCGGTTCTTCCTGAGTCCACTAGAATTTTTTCCCTTTCTCTCCTTTCGCCGCCCTCCGCTCCGGTTCCTCCGCTCCTCTCTCTCGCTCCTTGTTCCACCTCCTTCGGACTGTCCCTAAACCGTCTCAAAACCAGCCCCGAAACACCTTCAAACCGCCTCCGAACCATCCCCAAACTGCCTCCAAAACTCGCTTGACGAAGACGCCTGAAGCTGAGTTTCGACATCCGAGAACCAGCTGCCAACGAGACAGACTCCAGCTGGCGATCGGCCGACTTTTCCCTCACCACGCCCTCTCCCTCTATGAGCAGAAGGAGCCCATCAATCTGGGACTCGAAGTGAAGGAGCCCTGGTTGGACGCTTCCATCGAGGCCACGGCCACGAACTCAAATCAGTCGTCAGATCCGCAGCTGACAAGGGTCCGGTCACGAAGCCATCAACGGAGAACCAGTGGCCAGGGAGAAGTGGAAAAATAACGAAATTCCCACACAGAACCCATTAGCTCCGAATCTCACTCCCCAGACTCCCGCTTTTCGGCCGGAAGAAGGAGAAGGGACAAAAAACGCAATTCATACGGGGAGAAATGAGCAAGTTAATGAATTATTTGATCAACAATGATGATGATAGCGATAACAACAACGTTAATGATAAGAACAACAACAACCCCAGCTCGTTAGCATCATGTCGACGAGCGATGTGGCAACTCGTTGTACATAACTAGAATACGCCATACCTTTGCATACCAATTACATTGTCGATTACTTTAATCTCATTATTTGATTTGAGTGGAAATTAATAACCCAATGTGCTCAGAAATAATCCCAACAACTGTGGCCACGCCACCGCCCACCTCCCTCCGTGTGGACCGCGAAATCCCCTTATTCGCATTAATATCGCGCTCTTTTATCAAGGGCCAACCGCAAATTGGCGCCCGAGTCTCCGCCGCCAACACTTTTAAAACGCCATTTTTCATAAATGAATATTTTTTGCGGTCGGATTCTTTCGGTTGGTGTTATTGTAACTGTTTTTGTTGATTTTACTGTTGATTTTTTTTCGTTCTCTTTTTTTACTTGTATTATTGTTGTTGATTTTGTCAGCCTCCTGTCTGTGTATTTATTTAAATGGCCCCAACGTCAACATGAGTGCGTGTCACGTGACGAATGCATCAAAATTTAATTAGTTAATTAATCGGAGTTGAACCAAGGCGTCGACGTCAGCGTCGCTCGGGTGCGAACATGTGTCGACGCCTCTTGGGAGGCCGACTGACGCATCCCACTTCCACTCCCACCCCCTTGGGTAGTTGTTATTGTCGTTGACACATCGCTTTTGTCGTTTCCGCCCAGTCGCCTGTTGTCCGTTGTCAACGTGTCCTGTTGTCTGTTGTCCTTGTTATGGCCGCTGCTACTGCTGGCATTGTTGTTATTGTTATCGTATCACCAATTAATTAATTAATGAATATTGCAATTGCGTGCCAAGCTGAAGTTATTCACCGAACGAAGGTTCGCCCCACTGTCACCCCATTGTAGCCATCGCCACGTTGTCCACTGTATCGTCCTTGCGTCTAATTAAAATATCCGCCTCCTCCTCCCCACATTCTGTGAATGCGATTCCGGGACAATCGCTACGAATCCAATCTTCGTCAAGGTCGAATCCTTTGAAACCTTCGTTCGATTATATTTCGGAAATTCTTCGTTCGATTATATTTCAGGAATTCTTCGAGGAACTTACCTTAAATTCTCCTCCTCACCCAATCAAAGGTTGCTTCACCTGAAAAGAGGACAAAAACGAAATTTAGCATTAAATTCCTTGGTTTATTTTTGGTAGATCCCGGTGGGTCGGGTTTGAATGGGCGAAAGGCGTCAAAGCAAACAATATGTAACCGCAGTACGATTTGTCGGAGGCTCTTTAAAGGCCGGCGTTTAAACGGCGTCTGAGATAACGATCGCAGCAAAAACAATGAGCAGAATTAACGATGAGCAGCAAACAACAACGATGGGCAGCAATGACAATGAGAAACAATGATGAGTAAAAACAACATTGAGCAAATACAAAAATAAACCGAAACAATATTAAATAGACACAACAATGAGTAGAAACAACAAGAAGGAGGAATAACAATGACCAGCAGTAACAACAACAATGAGACGAAAAGGACAATAATAACAATAACAGCAGGACGAACCGAGACAACGAGGGATAAATAAAGGCAAACAAAACCCTTTTGACGCCACCCAAGGAAGAAGAATAACAACGAAGAAGGGTCCGAGAAACAATTTCGTAGGTTTCTAATCTCATAAATTCGCATTCCTTGCGCTCGCCTTCACCGTTTCCACTGTACTTTGTTTTTAAACCCGTGGCGTTTTTTATCTTCCCGGAATCTTTTTCTCCATCTGGAAGCACAACAACCAAGTGCTGGGTCCGGATGGCCGAAGGAAGCTTCACCTAGGGTAAAAATTAACAAGCAACCGAGCGGGTGTGAGGGGTGGGCATTGTCTTGGGGCCAACTATCTCTCACTTTGTCTGTCTTTCTCTTTTTCCTTTTTCTTTTTTCTCTCTTACTCTTTCCCTCCTTTTCTCTGTTCACTTCTTTTTCCCCTCTTTCTCTATGTTCTCAAAATCTCTCTCTGGGTGAATTATGGGGCCGACGTCCAGCGGCCCCGGCGCCACCCGCGTTTGGGCCGTCTTGACACGGAGCAGATTAAAAACCCCACCTCGAGGCAAGGCCGCCCATTTGTTACAGGGTGGGGGGGAGTTCGGTAGACAGCCCTGGTGGAGCTCAGAATCCACTGAAGCGCAGCCCAACCCAGTCCAATCTAACGCAGTCCAGTCCAACCCACGTCCTCCACCCAAAACCGAGAGCTGACCGAAAATGGAGCGGACAAATTTTATGGCCAATCGTAAAATTATGCTTCCCAAAATGGATTGTGGGTTGGGGGCAGGGACGGACGGACGGGACCCGACAGAACCTTGTGGGACATAGGGATAAGAATGAGAGTGAGGAAGAGGATGAGGATGAGAATGAGGATGAGAATGAGTATGAGGATAAAAATGAGTCCATCGATAACTGTTGATGCAGAATGAAGTTGTCATTTCTCCGACGGACAACGAGAAGTTTTTCCATGTGGAGGGGAAGAGCACGAGGATAGGATACCGAGAAGTAAATGAAAAGGAAAAATTTTGGGGTTGGAGAAATTTGAAGGTGGGGAGATCCAAAGGACTCCCAACGAAACATTGGCCCGAATGCTTTGGCCAAAGTTTTTGACCAACTCCACCCCATCACCGCCTCCTCACGTGGCAATAAATTAGGAAACACTCTGTCCCATGCTCCCTTCAACCTCTGCAGCCCCTCTTCGCTCCACCGGACACGACTCCCTGAGACGACAGAGAATACGGCCCGGTCCGTTTCGGCCCAAAGCACGACAAATTAAACTCGTTAACAACGTCGGCCATTGCGGCAGCTCGACTAACATTAAAATTAGCTGTTTATTTTTAATCCTCTGGCGGCGGGTCCGAAGAGGGCGTGAGTGGGTGTAAAGGGGCGTGGTCTTGCTGGCTGGACTCCACTAAATATTCACAACATAAATTACCGCCTAATGCAGCTGCAGGAAGAAGCAAGGAACAACAAAAACAATAGAGCGAGAATTTATTGCCTTGTGACATATTCGGTGTTGGTACCTTTTCTACAAAAAGGGAGCGACAACAATAAATACAATGAGAGCAATAACAACAACACTGTAATAAAAACAGAAGCAAATACAACAACAAAAATAATAAATACGACAACAACAATCACTATAAAGGACCTCATCAGCAACGAGAAGAACAACGAAAACGGCCATAAGCAACCCGAATAAATATAAAATGCAAGTTAAACATTTTATAGGCCCATAAATAAAGTTTCGCCATCCCACGCAGGATGTTCGTTCGGCATCCTGCCACGCCTCCCGTCGCCCCCTCCTCCCGGTCACGCCACACGACGCCACGCAATGCGCCGTTTTTACAGAAGGGGAGAAGCCCCGGCCTTTCCTGGGCTCAGCACAGGTTTCTCTCTCGCAGGCTCCACTTTTTCCGCCCTACTTTTGGTGTTCTTTCGACAGCCTAAAACACTGGCTCGCGCACTCACGCAGGGTAGAAGAACAAGAGCACCAGCAACAACAACAACAAGAGCACCAGCAAAACCATCAAGAAGAACAAGAAGAACAACCAACAACAATGGTGCCAACGACTGTAAGACATTTTTAATTTAAGCCCTCGGTTTAAAGCCAGGTTCAGAAATGTCATAACTCAAGTGGGCGTAACCGAGGCCTGAAGCGATTGGGGGCGTTGTTGGGTTGTGGAGGTCATTGAGGTCGCGGGGGACCATGAAATAAGTGGGCGTCAGGTGAATGGGGTGGAGCATGGATGGGTCGAGCAATGCATGGAATAATTTAATAAAGTGAAATTAAACCATTTTCTTCTTTTGCAACCATATTATGTTCTTCTTCTCTTTCTTCTACAGCTGATTCTTCTTTTTCTCGTACCAATACAGCTGATTCTTCTTCTTCTTATACCACTACATCTGATTTTTTTCTTCTTCTTCTCATAGTACTACAGTTGCTTTTCTCCTTCGTTTACTTCAGCTGCTTTTTCTTCTTTGGGTTCTTCTTCTTCATGTTGTTCTTTGTAGTCGGATTCTTCTTCTCGTTCTCGTTTTGTTGTTGTTGTCGTTTTACTCTTTTGTTGTTGTTGTTGTTGATGTTATTGGTGCTTTTATCTCCCTAACGAATTTATATTGTTGTTGTTGTTATCCACATGCCAGGACACGCTAGAGTACACCGATTGTTGTATCTATATGTAGTTGTTGTAGTGAGCATTGTTATTGTTGCTGTAGTTCATGTGGTTGTTGTTGTTGTTTATGTTGTTCTTGTTGTTATTCTTCATATTATTATTATTGTTGTTGTTGTACTTGTGCATTTAATACAAAGAGGATAAAGTATGCGGTGATTGAGTCCGAGCCCAGGAGGCAGAGACAGAGGCAGCGGAAGCAACGAGCGCTCGGTTCGAGAGCCGTGAAACAGTCGTCCTCGACCACGCCCCCCACGTCCAACTTCGCCCCCACTCCACTCGTCCTCTCGTCGAGTTTAATAGGGCGGAAAAATAATTGAACCATTATCAACGAAAACAACAAGAACAAGGAGAACAACAAAAGGGAGAACAAGAACAACAAAATCAACAACAACAAGAACAACAACAGCAATAACAACAATAATAAAGACCCCGCTGAATGCAGCCGCAGCGACGGCCGACCACGGTTCGGGATCGGTCAGTGAATGAAATTTCGCCGGGGCGGAAAATCGACTGACCGGAAAAGAGAAAGAGAGAGAAAGGTGAAAGGGAGCGGGAGAGAGAGAAGGTGAGTGGGAGAGGGGGAGGAAGAGTGTAGGCCAACATCAATGCCGACGCCGACGACAATGGCCGAGAGACAGTGGGGCGAAACGGAGATCCGACTGACTGTAATTACGATCCAACGAGATGGAGAAAGATGACGAAAGGAGTGGAGATGAGGGACAACAACACGGACAGGAAGAGGAAGCGAATCGAGAGAGAGACGGATGTATTCAAGGGCCATTCGAGCGCATTGAACATCAATTAAAAACCCCGAGATAAAAGGACATAATCGACGAACGCCTTCCAATCACAGAACGAAGGACACGAGTGTTTGCATGTCCGGCTTCCGGCAACGAGAAGAAGGATCAATTAAGGCCCAGAAGTGGTGGGGACCCGAAGATGAAGAAGGCCCTAAGGCGATGTGGGTCCGAAGGTGAGGAAGGCCCGAAGGAGATGAAGACCTGAATGAGATGAAGACCTGAAGAAGATGAATACTCGAAGACGATGAAGGCCCGAAGACCTGTTGAAGAAGGGGGCGACATTTCCCCGAGGCCATGGTCAGAAAACCCGTCATCGAGGGAGCCGCCGAGGTGCTGCCATATTTCGCAAATTACGGCTGAGGGATATTCAAAGTGAATAAAGGTTGCGAAAATATTTTTCACTTATTCCATCAGGGAAAACCCGCAAAGAATTCGAACACGAGGGAACTTGGAGCGGTAGGGGAGGGGGGACGATGAAGGCAGTAACCACGCCCACCTCCCACCTCCCACCACGACCCCAACTCATGGGGAGCACCTGTGGTGTGTCGTCGTCGTCGTCAGGGCGACGTGTCTATGAAATAATGTCACGCGAATTTAATTTGCTGCGAAGAATGACTGCGCCCGCCAGCGCATGCCGCGGATTCCTCCACGACGACAAAGGGAGAGAGAGAGAGAGGAAAGGAGAGAGGTAGAAAGTGAGGGAGAGATATTGAGTGAGGGATATTTGTGAGAGAGGGTGAGAAGAAGGATGCCTGCGAGGAGCGCGAAAAACTGTTCGGATTCCAGTCATTAACGGAGATCTGCACGAGAGTAAAGTCATTTAATTGAAACTTCATTAACGAACCCTCACACTCGTTGTCTCCATCTCACTCACACTCGTTGTCGCCATCTCACTCACACTCGTTGTCTCCCTCACGCTCAGATCCTCTCTGTCGCACATATGCTGCACGCTGTCACCCTGCGTGGAGGGCGGGCGGTGTGGAGGGCGTGGCATTGACGGCGAACGAATCCATAGAAATGTTGATGGCTCAAACTTTTAAAATTAAATGGATGGATTTTTAATGCTCGTGTGCTTCGCTTTTTTCCCCTCGCCTCTTCTTCCACCCACCCCTTCTTTTCCTCACAATTTTATTCCTGGATATATTTTAATTGAACTCCAACCTCGTAACTCGTAAACCGGAAACAGATTTTCGCAAAATAATAATTGAGAACGGCGAACGGAGTGAGTGAGTGAGTCCTTGAGTGGATTGAATGCGTCGTTGAATCACCTTGGCATCTTTGTAGGATACAAATGGGCCACGATTTCGATTCCTCCCTCCCTGCACTCACACAGTTCAATCAACAGTTGGGGCTCCGAGAGTTTGGATTTTCTCTTTGGAACCTCTGGCCCACTCTGGTCGCCGTCAATCGCACAAGCGGCGAAATAAATCAGGACCTTCTGTTATTTATACAATTTATTTCGTTATTTTCAGATTGCCTCCGCTTCCTTTCACCTCCCTCCGCCCTTGGTCTCCCCGAGGAAATTTCCACGGAGCTAATCGAAGCCATTGATTTGTGACTTGGACCCGATCTCTTCATAGATCGGCATATTTTTGTTCTTGTTGTAGTTTTTCTTGTTGTGGTTGATGTTGTTGAGCTTGTTGTTGTTCTTGTTGTTCTTCCTTCTGAGCCCCTCACAGTTGTAGTGAGCAGTTGTTATTGTAGTTATTCTGGTTTCTCATTTCCTTCATTTAGTTTTATTCTTTTCCACCTTTTTTGTTTGTTTCTTCCTCCTTTTGTTCGCTGCCTCTCCCTATTTCGCTGCCTCTCCCTATTTCTCTATCTCTCTCTGTCTCAATCTCTCACATTTTTCTCTGTCTCTCCCTCCTTCTCTCTCTCTCTCTCTCCCTCTGTATCTAGTTGACGTGGTCTCGACCTCACCCAAGGGCCGAAGATGCCAGGAAGCCGGATGGAACGAAAGGAAAGGAACAGGATGAAGAGAAAGGAAACTGAAGGATGAAGAAAAAGGAAACTGAAGAAAGAGGAAAAAGATGAAGAGCGAAGAAGGAGGGCGTGGGTGGCGATGGCCGACAGACAGCGGACGAGAGGCGACTGACGAAGACGTCCTAAAAATAAAGCAACTCGAATGACAGCCGGGACAGAGTGCCGCGAGCGCCATCTTGGGTCGAGGCAGCAGGCAGCGAGGCCAAGATAAGGACTAGACGAAGACTGGGAGCAGAAGAAGAAGGCCGGAAGATTAGGGGAAGTCGAGGGAGTGGAAGTGGGCGTGTCTTCCGTCCAGGCGAAGTTAAATAAAACAGTTGATGCAGTTGATCGTATGAAATGCGTGAAATACGCTCGAATTATTGGATTTGCCAGAGTCTCCGGGGACACTTGAGGCGAAGAAAAAGAAGAAGAGGAGACAAAAAGAGAGAAGGACATCTGGCTCTATTTCATCAGCTCCGATGGGGAGAGGAGAGAAGTCAATTCCAGTCATTAGGAAATGCTAGGATGAGGTTCTCTTGATTCGATTCTACCCGTAGGAAGTCTCTTTGTGTTGAGTTTTCCCGAATGAAATGCGAACATCGATGGAGAAATCGAAATTAAGGCATTCGCATTATCCAATGAATGCAATCGAAGTCCGAGGCCTTTGAACCACTTCCCCTGAGCCCCCTGAACCCCATGAACACTATGAACCGAACTCTGAGTCCTCTGAACCCCCCGAATCATCTGAGCCCTCTCTGACCTCTACAGCTCGGACGAATCCTCGACATGTCCTTGTGTCGCATCCGCTTTGTGAATCTGCAAATATCCACAACGACTGCCTAAAAATATGCAATCATATTTTCATTCCGACTACGAGTTAAATATTCTTGAACGGAATTTCTAATTCCAGAATATCATCACAGAAATTCCTTCTGTTTGTATTTCTCTCTATCTCTCTCTGCCTCTAGCACTCTGTCACTGTATCTATCACTCTCTCTCTCTCTGCCTCTAGCACTCTGTCACTGTATCTATCTCTCTCTCTCTCTCTCTCTCTCTCTCTCTCTCTCTCTCTCTCTCTCTCTCTCTCTCTCTCTCTCTCTCTCTCTCTCTCTCTCTTTCTCTCTCTCTCTCTCTCTCTCTCTCTCTCTCTCTCTCTCTCTGTCTCTCCCTATCTCTTTCCCACAAAACATTTGTGAACATTCGGCATTCAACATTCATATGTTGCAGTCGTTTTAATCTGTCGCCTGGTGTCCCGTTGACTCCAACTGTTCCCGATCTCACTCCTGTCCGATTGTGCGTCTGTCCATCAGTCCTTCTGTCCATCTGTCCCAAATCCGTCTCTCCATCTACTCCTGTATCCGTCCCTGGACTCTTGCATCTGTCCCTGGACCTGGACTGCGAGACGTCAACTCGTCCATTAGACACCTCTTGTCCGAGTAGTTCATTTTCCCTTGCCTTTAGACTCTTGGCTTATCACCTGTTCGTTCACTATACCCTCTACCCAGTCGTCCCCAGCCTTCAGACCTCAGCCCTCTTCCACACATATCCTTGCCATTAATTCAGCTTAGTTCCGCTCTTCCGCCCTTCCCACTGGATCCTGGATCAGTTTCTTTATCTATCGGGGTTTCCTCTTGGGGTTTTCTCGCAATTTTCTCTCGCTTTTTTCTCTTCCACTTTGATCTCGGACTTTTCTTTCTCACACTTTTCTTGCTCGCTTTTTTATTTCGATTTCTCTTCGACTCCACTCCCAGTGCTCATTATCCTTTTATTTACCGCGGTCACCTCTTAGAAATCCGTCCACTTCTCCCTTTCCAACATCCCGAAGCAACAAAGGGTTCAGTTCATTGGATGAACTACATCCCACTTTTCTATTTTTCTATCGCGCAATAATTCGCCTCCTCCTTCAACCTGCAATTCTTCGATATATCTATCTATTTGTCTGTCGACCCTTTCCCTCCCCTCAATACCTCCAACTGAGAATCCGATCTGTCCGTCTGTCCGTCCTTCCGCCTGTCTGTGGCGAACTCTGCGTCGCATTGCTATCGAGTTCCGTTTCAATTTCGAATTCAAATTATTTTCCCTCATATTCAATTTCTAAGAATAACACCGCTCAGCTGGATTTATTGTTATTTTAGCTGTTCTCAAATGCAGACGCCCCCGCGCACAGTGGGTCGATTTCGTCCTCGTTTATTTTCTCCCGACGTCAACAATGCGGGGGGCCCGATGGTTTGCGGAGGAATTTGAATTAAGCATTCGTTTTAAACATTTTTCATTCCCACATTTCGTTGTATTTTCGCATTGCAACAAAAAACACAGAGATTCCGACAATTTGTTTGAGCCGAATGCTTTAGGCCGAATTGTTTGCAGCGAAAAATTCCCAGAAAAATTAAGCATGGATTTCATTGAATTCGTGCACCTCGTTAAATGCCGAGCGTTCGATGTTCGTTTCCTTTGTGCGGCGTTTAAATTTCGATGCAACCGGGTCGGGTTGACCAAAATGTCCCCATGACTCAATTAAGTCATTTGTCATCGTATTCCTTTCTTTCGTTTCCTTTCCTTCCGTCCTCCTTGTAGACTATTTATAGTTTCAATGGGCTTCCTTTTGCCAGCAGGATATCGCCGACAATTCACTCATCCTCGTCCTCGTCCTCGTCCTCGTTCGCCGCCACCATCGGAATTCGCCTGCGTCTCGAATTCCTTTCTTTGTGAGATCACACAATATCATCATCATCATCGGAATAAGCTCCATGCTGTTGCTCTCCACCAGCGGGACGTCCGGGAAAATTTCCTTGGCGTCGGAATTCTCGACTCCTCCATCTCCTCCCTTCTTCTCCTCACCCAACTTTTTGTTCCTCCTACTCTCCATCGCTCCTTCAACGTCTTTTTCTCCCTCATCCAAAGTGCAAACAACTTCGTCTCCAGCTCTCGAATTCACCTCGTCTTCACCTTTCGATTTCTGAAGTGTCTCCCGCTTCACATCTCGCATCCCACTCTCGCTTTCTATCTGACTTTCTCTCTTCCTCAATCTCCTCCTCAAAACCTCACTTTCTCCATCTCACCCCCATTGTCCTTTCCTTCTCCCTCTCTTTCACCTTCACCCACTTTCTCGCCTTGCTATTCTCCTCTCGTCTCCGCCCTCAACTCGAGTGTTCCATCGGGATTTCGCATTAACACTAAAACCCTCGCAACCCGCCCACCTCTAGTGGGTTTTCTTAGCGAGGGGGATGAGGGTGCGTATTATGTTTGGTATGGAGGTGAAGGGCAACCGCTCCTTTCAATCGTCGCTAGCTCGCGCGCTAAAACATTGCTTCGGAATCAGCCGCGAAGGGGTTTCCAGGGAACAATAACCGAAGACATGCCGGTGGCAGATACTTGTTGTACTATGGTATCGCAGAACGAAAGCAGGAGGCGGGCACGATGGGCGGTCGTCCTTGGCGAGGGGTTGTGAGTGTCTGTCCGTGGGTGTGGGGTTTTCCTTCATGCCAAGTTGAGGCTTGAAAGGCTCCTTGTGGAGTTCGGAGTTCGTCTTCTTGCTTCGTATTCGCATCACATTCGACATGCGTCTGTGTGCGTGTCGCCCGTCTTTGTCGTTGTTGGTATTAATGTCAACAACAACTGTTGTTGTCGTTGTTCTGGTTGTAGTAAGGGACGATGGTTGCTTTGTTGCTATCGAGTCGTCGACAATAAAACGGTTGTCAGGCAGATGAAAGCGTCGACAATTCACGACATCCTTATTAGCCTCATCCCACTTGGCTCGCTCCAGGCCTCGAACGTAGCTGGCAGTAGCTTCATCTGGAGTCAACCCCATTGAAAGTGGCGACCGAGGGGATGATGAAGAATTTCAAAGGCCTCTGCTTGCGATCATTTCTGATTTATCGCGAATGCAACAGGAGGCCTGTGAGTTTGGTGGGGGCGATCTTCACAACAACCACATGTGCCTTATATCGACCCATTCCATTTGTCAATCAGTCAACAGTCAATCAATCAATCAATCAGTGTGCTCATTCTCATTCATTATCCCTGACGAGCAGGACTTGTGTGTGTGTCCTTCTAATGGTGCAAATGTGTTCTTTGTTGTCATTGTTTGTAATTGTTGTTATTAATGTTGTTGTTATCTCTGATAATGTTGTTATTTCTCTTCTAGTCCCATATAATAAATTCTGATTTGTTGTCCCAAAGTAATGCCATCGCCGCCCACCTCCCTCCATCGCAACGAAGAATCGATGAATCAACCCAATTAATTTAATGCAAAAACCACTCTCCGACAAAGCTTGATTAATGTTAATGAGAAGTGTATGCGTGGTAAACACCAGGGACCCACATGGACCCCGATCAACCAAAGAACCAACCCTAGTTCTCAAAACCTCTTCCGGTCCGGTCGTATCGAAGAATCCTATCCTAAATAGGAAATTTTGCTACAGTAGCCTTGTGTTCGTGTCAGTTTCCTTTCTTCAAGAAGTCTTTGTGTATGCGTGAGGGCTTCAATTCCACACCTCTCTCTTTCTCTCTCTTTTTCTCTCTTTCTCTCTCTTTCTCTCTCTCTCTCGTATGTCTTCCAAGTAATGTCGAGTATTTCATTGTGCAACATATATAACATTCATATACAATTACTTCGGGCGATTCATGTAATTGGCATTGAATTTCATATTCTACAGGCTTTTGCTCTGTCGATACGACGTCGAACAGAATTGTTGCTTATTTTTATCGAAGGCCTCTTTAACATTCGAATCAATTTATGCTGTTTTCATCTCGAACATACACATGTCTACATGTGTACACGTGTTTCCCCATGGATAGGCAAAGAGTTTTCTGTGCGAGGTACATTGGAAAATTATTGATATCGAGTTCAGACACTGGCTTTTGCGCATCAAAATCGAAGCCACACGAAGGTGGTGGTGGCGTCAGAGTCTGAGGGAACCTGTTTCTGATCCTTCGAGCGGATCTGAAGAAATTCCCACCGCACCCGATCGTCCTCCAAAGGCAGTTTATTTAAATTAAATTTCCTCACACCAACGTCCATCGTCAGAAATTAGTTGCGACTTGTTGGAGCTTCTTCAACGGATGCGCCGACCCCGCCAAGGGCAAACAAAGGACGGTCCCTTCCACGAAATCGGAGCCGGGTGTGGAGTCCATGTCGGAGCCGCTGTCCCGCAGCAGGACAAAGGCTTAAATAATCGGACTAAACGAGACTTTGGGCGAATTATAAACCGCTTACTCGGCTCCATGTTAAGTAAACAACAACTAACTACCACCAACAACAACTACCCACCCTAACAATAACCTTGCAGAAAAAACGCTTCGCCAGGACCCCTAACAACAACAACTGGCATAGGCAGGGCATCCTGTGGAGTAGACGAGGGAGGCGGATGATGTGAGATTGTTCGTTTAAATAATCGACTTTGCGCTGGACGGACGCCTGAAAGTATGCACCGAAAGAGAGAACTAACGGACGTACGAAAGGACGATCGGAGGAACGAACGAACGAACGAACGAACGAACGGACGAACGAATGAATGAAAGAGCGAATGGACGAGCGAAAAAAAGGAGCTAAAGGAATTAGAGAAGGTATCAAATTAAGGCTGTCATAGTTAACAATGACAAATGGCCGGCCGGCCGACCGACCAACCGTCCGTTGCTGACAAAAAGGTGAGTTAAGTAAGCGGCTGCGAGAGTGGGACGGACACAAAACAAAAATACCGGGAGGGTGAGAAAGAAAGGAACAGAAGGTTCGGTCCGCAACCTCGGCTCTGGGCGTTTCTTTTCATAGCCCGGGTATTCAAAGTTTTTTCCACCCCATTGAAAGCCGGCTACAGGTGTTTTGTTATCTTTGGCTTCCTCAGCCTTCGTCTCCAACACCACGCCTCCCCCTTCGAGGACAATGGATAATTTGCTCGCAATTCTGCGAAGGGTCCATCAGTGTCCTTGAGGCCGCGATAAAAGTAGATCTTGAGTTGTTGTGGGAAATCGGCGACCGAAAGAAAGTGTCAGAGATTTCAGTCCAGGATGAAGGAGGGCGCCAGGGTTGCCACGAGCCAGCTGCCAATGAATCCTCAACGAGGGGGTAGGGGAAGGTCTTCGACTCTCCGCCCTTCGCCCCATATTAGCCGTCCTTTTGGCTCAAAAGGGATCAGGACAACGCTCCCGAACTTAATTGAATGCATTATCGTGCTGTTCTCGCATCGTAATTGCAACAATAATACACAACAATAAGGCAAAGTACAAGGAGCAGAAACAACAACTACTAAAGCAATAGCAACAACAACTACTACTACAACAATAGCAATAGAGGGAAGAGAGCAGCACTAGTGCATTCGACATTCATTATCCTTGCGTTGCTGTCGGCAATTACAATTACAACTAAATTACCTCGAAGCACTTGAAATTCGAAACAGGGCTTCACGCACACTCGGCATTAATTGTTTCACTTGTGTTTGAGTCGCTGCGTGCGTGTGTGTGTGTGTGTGTGTGTGTGTGTGTGTGTGAGTGCGGGGGAGCCCAGTGTGGGGAGTGATTATCCTGTTGGGAAAATTGTTTCGAAAATGTAAATCTCCACAATTAATATGCATGAGAATTCATGCCTCACTTTTGTGTCGATTCGAGGAATCAGCTCAGAAGAGCGGACAATCTCCATCTCTCCTTCTTCCTCGCACACTCTCGTCCTCTCTCTTTTTCTCTCCCGCTCTCCCTCTCTTTATCATCGTCTATAATTATCTTCCTCCTATTGTTCGCCTGCACTGAATTATATTTAAATCCCATTTAAAGTCAAAATAAAGCCCCCGATCGTTGTTGTTTGTGCTGTTGTTGTTTTTGTTGTTCCGTTTGATATCGTTGTTCCTGTGATGATTATCGTTACTCCTGTCGTTGTTGTTCCTGTTCTCGTTTTGGTCATTATTATTATTATTGCTGCTATTGTTATTCACATCGAACTATGAAAGCCGTATCCATTACTAAATTATAGGAAATAATTCAATTATGACGCATCGAAATCGAGAGGACCAGGGTTCGACTGAGCTCGACAAGTCCTTCGAAAGATTCAAAAATCGTGCTGTCGATCGGAGGATTTTGATCTAGGTTTATTAGAAAATATGCAAAAACTTCAATTGCTTCTTTCAAAATTATGGAATCTTGCTGAAAGAATTTATATCATGGAGGCATGAAGATAGAGAGAGAGGGAGAAGGACATACAGGAAAAATGCATGAGATTGTTTTCCTCTCTAGGATGAGGTTTTTGGCGACCATCGTTAACGCATGACGATGAGAATCAACAAATCATGAGACATTTCGCATTTTCATGTTCTCCACTCTCGCACCATTCGTCTTACGACTTTATAATAAATTCTAGATGTACCTGCACCCAACCACACGGTTTCGATCCCCACCCGTGCCCGGTGAACCCCAGGAGGTCGTAAACTTTTTACGCGAACTCCGGGGCAATGAGAGCCCGGCATTATCGGCATTAAAGGAGCGTTATTGGAGTTGTCGACGGGACCCGCTTCGGACTCGCTTTTAACACGCAGCGGATTTATCGTCCTGACACTCATGCCGTTTGATTGTGGCGTAAACAACAACAACAAGCACTGTTGAACACCCACATAAACAACAACTTTATTGGGCGTCATAATTATGTACGGTGAGGCAAATGAATCAACAGAAAGTCGGAAGAGTAAATTGCCAAATTCATGGCGAATAAAATTTAATGTTGTCTCCTAGTTGAGGAGCAAAACAAAAAAGCCACCATCAAAACCGTGAAAAATGGCAGACAGAACGGGACAGAAAGAGAGGGAGAGAGTCAGATGGAGAGAGTGAGATAGAGAGAGTATTTTTTGTCACGAAAATCCTTTGTGAACAATGGGATTATATTGTATTTGGTTTTGTTTTTGTTGTTACCGCTGATGCGATTGCGGTGGCCTGATACCATTGTTGCTGTTGTATTCTATTATTGTTAATATTATACAATATTATGAATTTAGTTGAATTCCTTCCTATTGTTATTGTTGTTGCAATTATCATTATTATTAATATTACAATAAGAATATTCTCATCATTTTTGTTGAAGGTATTTTTGTAATTGTTGTTGCTTTTGTTGTTGTTATAATTGTTGTTGTTACTGCCACTGATTATTATGTTAATGCCACCGATTGTCTGTCGTCAGACAATGGATTGCAATCAACAAAATCATGTTTGGCAAAAAAATTTCAGAACAACAAGAATAATGGTAACAACAATGGTAGCTACAACAATGATAATATCAACATGAAAATAACAACAATGGTAACAACCACAATGACTATAACAACAATGAAATTTTAAATAGGAGGCGGGAGGATGGGGGCGTGGCACGCGTTACTCTCTGACACTGAGCTTAATTTGCATTTTCAGTGTTTTTCGAACCCTGGGCTCCATTTGGCGAACACCGTGAGTTGTCTAAATACAGGATGTCGCACACATCTACACTCATCTAAACACACTCACACACACACACAGTCTCTCACACATCTGTGCACCTGGCACCAGTCAGCTCAACGTTGGCAGCAAGGTGGAAGAAACCACATTCATAACACAATAAGTTGTTCTCTCTCTCCGTCGCACCCTCCCGCGTCTCGCTCGCACACTGGAAGCAGAAGCGCCAAAAGTTGAAAGCACGAGAAAGCGAAAGAAGCGAATATTAAATAATAAGGAAGCGAGAGAGCGACGGGAAGAAAAGAGAGGAAGACACAGGGGAATGAGAGTAGAAAATGCGAGAGATTTCCAACATAGCTCAGGATTCGAAAAGGAGGATTTGTTGCAACGACATGGGGTGTATCTCCGTTATTGTTGTTTTGTTGTTGTTGTTGTTGTTTTTGTTGTCGGCGTTACCAACTGCTTCCACCGCCACAGCCCAGCCCAGCCACAACGAGACCTCACATGGGGGTCTACCGCACCTCCCCACCCTCCACAACTTCTCCCTTAGTCAAGTTCTTTCTCAGTCTTCTTCTTCATTCGCGCCACGGGCGGGCGGACGGACAAACACACACACACCAGCGCAAAGATACCGACACCAACACCAATGAAAGACGTCTTCGCCACACGCCTTACACATGGATTCTCGCCCCTCAATCACCCAACAATCTCCAGTAATTGCGAGCGAGTCTTTAACATTAAATGAAGGATTGTTTCTCGCCCTCCTGCTTCCAATACCTTATTCTCCCTTTCTTCAGCACTCTCTCCATATCTCCCCTCTCTCTCTCGCCATTCGACTCTTTTAACCACTGCCCGTGCCATCGATGACGAGAGAGTAATTAAGAAAAGCACTCGTGAACACGTCAATCTCTGGAAATTAACACACTCCGAGTGGTCATGAATTTCGCGATGGGCGAAGGATTCGCTTGGCCTGCAGGCGAATTAAGGTTTCGTGGAATTAATCATCAAGCGGCGGTCGGGAAGTCGCCACTGGCATTATCTGATGTTGGGAGGACGTCGGGAGTCCTCAATAAATAATAATTTTCCTATTTGTTTCCCGGCGGGAGTAGAAGAAGGAAATGAAAAGGAAACGTTTTCCAGCGATCGAGAGGAGATCGATGGCCAGAGTGACAGAGAGAGAAAGAGTAATACAAGGAGTGCGAGAGAGAAGGACAATTGACGACTTTATTTTGAAAACAAATATTTATTTTATTATGTTGTTATCGTTGTTATTTCAGACGTAATTGATGTTTTTATTGTTGTTGTTGTTATCGCTCTTCACGTTTTCACACTCGAGAACATTTAAAAAAAATACATATATATTTCATTGATATTTGTTTGTTGCTGTTGTTGTTGTTGTTATTCGTTTATTGAATAACAGCAAACAATAAATAGCATTGACAACAAGATAATTTGCCACGACAATAATAGCAGCAACAACAATAACGACAACAACAACAACAACAACGACATGAACGAGAAACAACATTAACATGAACAATAACATCATCATAAGCGAAAATTGACGACGAATACTTTGAGAAAACGAAGGAGACGAAGACGTAGAACCACAAAGCATCGATCAATCACGCACACTGGAGCAATGGATGCCTCACGCACACTCAATCACTCCCATACACACGCACACACACATTCACACCGAAGGAAGTTCTGCTGATGGGGCTGAAGGACGTCGAGGGAGATGGAGAATCTCCCATGCTCATGTTTTTTAATATTTCAACAATTCAATTCGCGAAAGAAAACACGCGTTTTGAGAAAACACGAGAAAACTTCCTTTGTGAAGGAGGTGGAGAATAAGAAGGTGAGTCAGACAGTGATGGGGGGGGGAAGAGAAGGCGAGTCAACGAAGTGGGACAACCAAGAAATTCCGTGGATGGTGGGAGCCCAAGAGAAGACAGGAATCCTCAGAGGTCTAAAGAATCTCTCAATCGAAATCTCTTTCACTCTACTTGTCTGCCTCAGATATACAGTCACATTTCTCTCTCCTTCATACACTCTGTCCCTCCTGCTCACGCGTTGTTATCCTTTCTCTCTCTCTTCTTCACTCACACTCCGACCCCTTTACACACTCCTTCTCCTCACATAAGTAGCCCGATTTCAATTAGGAAGACGCTTTCGGTTTTCTTGTTTCATTAATTTTCACTACCAACGATGTTGATCTTCTTCTTCAGCTCATTGCCGGGTCCTTAACCTGAGCTTCATGTCCATCGACATCCTTTGCATGGCTTCGCCTTCAACTCGTTTTTTCGCTTTCCGGCTGCGGACGAAGGAAGCCGGACCGTGGCTGAGCTTCCAATTAACGAAATCATATTTATTTCTTTACAGCAGAAAAAAATAACTAAAAATGACAGTTTAAAGATTCCAACCTGTACCGACTACACCCATTGGAGCCCAGGAGGACTCTCCACATCACCGCCCCCTGGAGCCCAGCAGGCCTCCCCCACCCACTTCCTCGGAACTCAGAATTTCACACCGTTGTCGAGAGAAGTTTCCTGAACCGTGTTTTAAATGGATTTTGAATGTCGGCAACCCTTCAGTCGTCGCTTCCTGTCTCACACTGAGACCTCTCACTCTGTGTCTCTCTCTCTGTCATTCTCCTGCCTCTCGCTCTACCTTCCTCCTACTCCACTCGATCTGCCTTCTTCTACCCTCTCCACCCATCTCCTTCGCCTCATCACATCTAACCTCTGTTCCATATTTTCCTTCACCTCTCGTTGCTTTTGATTGAAACTTTCATGGGTGCAGGCGCCGCATGGAGCGATCCTGCCAACGGGTGGCGTCGGTTTGAGGCGTGGCCGGGGCTGAGGTGAGGTGAAACTTGTTACGAAAAATGTCAGCTCGAAAACCGAAAAGTTTCCATCACGAATTTAAGTTGCTTCGATTTTTGTTTTTATTTATTTGTTATTCTAAACATATGAATTTTCCCACAGCTTCGACGAGGCGAGGGACGACGGACGAAACCCGGCAGCTTGAGTAAAATGCATTTCAGTTTTATTGGATTATTTCTTCATATCAAATGCAGTGCGGTGGCAAGCGTGTAGGTGGCAACGCCATCCGGACGAAATACTCAGTCAGAGACAGAAGAGTGAGGAGCAAAAGTGTTTCGGAGTAGAAGAGGAAATGCTTTGAGCCCAGTTCGAATGAATAGAGTGGAAGTTGCGGGAAAAGAGGAGAGAAAATAGGAGGAAAGAGAGCAGAAGAGAGAAAAGAGAACAGTGGAGTGAAAAGTCAGGGAGAAAGGGAGAGAAGAGAGGAGTGGAGAAGAGACAGAATAGAGGCAAAGACGACCGAAGAGGCGAGAGATGATTGTACTATAGTTGACCAATCGGAGCAGCGAATGAGCAACAAAAAGTTGACAATTTGCCAGAAGAGCCAGGCTTAAGGCTGGCTGCCAAGTGGTCAAGCTCTCAACTTCTCAATATCCTCTCAATATATACAATAGGATTTGCCCCCCTTCTAATTGTAAATAGAATTATACAGAAATGTAGATCGAAAAATACACAGAAATCTGTAAAATGGAAATAGAAAGAAGTATGTATATAAAATAGAACAATAGAAAAATTTGTAAAATAAAAATAGCCAGATAAATGAAAATGGATAGAATCTGTAAAATGTAAATGGACAGAATTAAATAAAATAAAAATAGATAGAAATATATAAAAGGACGAAAGTCCCGAACAATGGTCAACGGAGTGAACAAGAACCAGCTTTGGCTGTCCAATGAACAGAATCCACGAATCAGCAGCATAATCAGAAAAAAAAATAGAATGAGAGAACCAAAAAAGATCTGGTCCGTTGTGATTCGCATAATTATCCCGACTTTTGCGCTGGGATAATGGACGGCAGATCGGCACGTTTTCGCCATCATTCGAGTAGCAGGAAAAACCGCGGTGCGTCGAGCGAAAAACTGCTGAGGCGACGGCGTTGCCAAATGAGAACTTTTTCATTTATTGTTATTAAAAATTGAAAACCCACTGAAGACTTGATAAATTTATGTATGTATGTTTGTACGAAATAAACTGAAACGAACGAAACGAAATGAAATGAAACGACATGAATTAAAGAGAGGCAACAAAAAGCAACCGATGGACGTGCAAAAAGTCAATTTCCACCATGGAGGGGAGGAGGTCGAGCGGCGACTGGCGACTGTCGGTTGGTCGGCTGTCAAAAGCGACAGAAATATTGCTCACGGCATGCACGGAACGAGAGAGAATGAGCGAGTGAAGGAGAGGGACTGGGCGGCGAAGGTTGTTTTACGCTAATTAAAAATACTTTTCAACTTTTTACATTTGCCCATGCCGACAAGAAAAACATCACAATTCGAGTGCAAATTATGAAAAGCCAACCGCCTGCCGCCCACCTCGCGTCACGCCCCCATCAGCCGCAACCTGCCGCAGAATAGGCCGAAGGACCGCATTTCTAATAAACTACGGAGAATGGAGGACGGTTGGTGGAGAGCGAAGGGCGGCTGCCGAACGACAACTGTCAACGTCCGTCGGGGGCCACAGAGGAAAATTTCCTGGTTCTCATTTCCCCTTTCCCTGCCCTCCTTTCGTCCTCATCCGCCCCCTCTTCATCTCTCCTGGCCTCGTCCTTCCGTTTCCGCATTCGGTTCACTTGGCTCCCTGAAATAAGCGAATGAATAAATGAATGAATGAGTGAGTGAGTGGAAGAATGAATGGATGGAGGTCCGTTAATGAGTTTCGAATTTATTTAATTTCTCCTCTGTGGGCTTTCCTTCAATTTTATCCTCGACCTCTCTCTGTCTCACTCCCTCTCTCTGTTTCACTCACTCTCACTCTGTCTCACTCCATCTCTCTTTGTTCAACTGTCTCGCTCCCTCCAACTCCCTCGGTTTCTGTTTTATTTCTGAATTGACGGCTCGCTGACAGCTGTCAAACGTTAAAAATTAATTCCAATTTCTCGTACAGCCTGACAGTGTTCGAGGCCGCATTGTTTTGCTCCACCGTTCTTGACCTGCTCCATTCATTCCACTGTTCGTTTGTTCGTCCCATTCCTCCCTCCTCGTTCTATTTCCACCCCTTCCTCCCACTTCGTTCCATTTCCTCCCATTCCTCTCTCTTCGTTTCATTTCCGCCTCTTTCTCGCTCCCGGTTTCGTGGTATTAATCGTGGTATTCATTAAATTCTTGACGTCTCCGGACTTGTCCGACGCACACTCACATTTACACTCACATTTATACACACATTCACCCTTAAACTCACCCTCACACACACGGATGAATGGCCGTAATTAGCGGTAATCACAGTACTTGACCGTGCCAAGTATCGATATGGTAACAGGTGCCCGAAGTCCCTCCAGACGCACGCAACAGGCCCATTGGCTATTTTTGGGAACGAAAAGGCATTTAGAGGCGGAATTTCGACCCCACTCCCTCCTATTTGGGTTGAATTGGAGATTGGGCCAAGAATAGTTTCATGCCAAGAATAGTTTCATGCCAAGAATAGTGTCGTGTAAGAAAAATAACCGCCAAGGTGAATATTCCGCGTTTGATCACCTTCAAGCAGTCGGAATTTTCGAATACTCACAGGGACCCCAGAAACTCCGAAAAGTCCCATAAAGTTCCAGAACACAGGAACCCCAGAATTCTCTGAATCCTTAGAATTCCAAATAACTCCTAAGTACAGTGAAATTCCGGGAATAGAATCAATTGCTTTTCTCTACATCGGTGATGGTCTCGATCCATGGAAACCCCTCAATTTGTTGGCTACGAGTGGATCCTCTCTCTTACTTTTTCTCTTTCTCGATCCCTTCCCCTCAGATTCGAACTAATAAATTCCAAATGGTAAAGTGAAAATCCCAAGAAATCCAGTTGAACAGTCGAGATTCCCGGCTAAAGTTCCTGGAATCAAACGTGTCCTCGTTCCTTCGCAGAAGACGTCGGAAGTTTCGAGACCCGATGATAAATTCAAGAAAGTCTCTGATGTAATTATTGCTCGTCAAGTGCCGGCGGGGGCGGCGCAGCAAGGGGAGTGGCTGGAGAGGCCGACGGGAGACTCAACGAGAGTCGAGTCACCCGCTCGAAAAAACGAAATTAAATTCTGAAATCTGATCAAAGAACGGGAGGAAATACTTCGTGAAGAGGACTCAAACGACACGCACCTGTCGAGCTCTCACCGCAGGGGGCGGCTGAGGTTTTGTGTGTGAGTGTTGGTTGGTGTGTGTAAGAGTCGTCGACAACTCCACACACTCGCACACGCTGTGGAATATCCTTGTTCGCGTCCTTGTGTCGCTGGATCCCGATGGCCCCGTTTTTACGACTGCAGCGCCTCGAAATCCCTCCGATGGATGCAGCAGCTGCTGGTGACCGTATTTATGTTTAGGATTCCGCTGGCGTCGTCGCTGGCGGTCGCGTCGCAGTCCGGAGTCGGAGCAGAACTTCACAAACACTTTTTCACTCTTCCGGCATGCGGAGTTTTTCACTTTCGTCTATCTCGCTCACTCTTTAGGTCGGTTTATGGCACTTCAACGTTGTGGTTGTCGATTTTGGTGTCGTCAACGTTGTCAATTTTTGATATCTCCAACGATTCTGGTTGATTTTTGTCGATTTTTTGTTGTTGCCGCCGCAATACAGACAAACGTCCTCTATGTGCTTATTTATCGGCCTTTACGCCGTCCGTTTTGCATACGCCGCTCGTCCTTTCGGCCCTCGATTGATGTCGTTCGCTCGTTCGCACTCCGTACGCACGTATCGGCGGCTTCCAAGGACCCAACAAGGATGGGGCACCAATGGGGGCTCAAATGGAATCGAATCGGATCATTTTCGTTCGGTTTTTATTGTTTCTGGTATTTTATTCGCGGTCGTTTTTATTTCCCGGCCGTCACTTGAGGGCGCTTCAATGGGTCGAGGCGTCGAGTGCGGATTCTCGGTTTACACGTTCTCGGATTTGTTTATCGTCCATTGGACTCTCTCTCGTTCTCATTCACTCTCTCTCTCTCTCTCTCTCTCTGTGTCACTTTCTCTCTCCTTCTGTCACTTTCTTTCTCTCTGTCACTCACTGGGTGAATATTTTATGCGGCTCGCAGTAATTCGAGACGTGACAATTTGGACCCGACTCGGCCCGGCGGCTGCGGACGAAGTTTTCCACCAGCTCCCGGCACTCGGAAAACGAGCTCCGAACGAACTTTGGCCGCAGCTGTCGAGGTCTCTTCACTCTTTTCACACTCCCCTCGTCTCCTTCTCTTTCGCGCTTTTTGTGGAATCGCACACTCTGTTTCTCTCGCACCACTCTCTCCTCTCGTCCCTTCTCGCTCACTCGCTCCGAAATTCTAGGCGTCCGCGTCGCGCTCGTTCACTCGCTCAGTCGGCGTTCGCGAGGGGTCACGATTCGTCCCTCGTCGTTCCCCCGTGGGACGGACACACGCACTCACACACGGACACGGTCGCGGGCACGAAAACTTACGACGATGTCGGCTCAGCTGATGCGGATGCGGCAGCGGAACCGGATCCGGGCGCAGGTGGCGACTGCGGGTCTCTGGGCGGTCGGACCCTGGCCTCGCAGCTCCTCGGACGGCGCTCTTACGCAACTGGCATCCCGTGTGGGGGCGCGTCCGACGTTCAGACGGCCGATGGGTGGGACAATAACGAGGCGATTGAGAACAACAATCGTGTGAACACTAACAACAATTGTGTGTAAGGATAACAACAATCGTCTGAACACGAACAACTATCGTATGAACAATAACAACTGAGGCGTGAGCGTTGGGGCAGGGCGGGGGGCGTTCGCGCACGCTGTGACTGCCGACGTCGAGCGGACGCTGTGTTGACGCAGGACTGGACCGTTGGCGCTGGTATCCTTCACGAAACTAAACGAGCGCGCCCGACACACTTCGCGGAGTTCGGTCCACACGGCGACGGTCCACACGGAGCTTTCGATTGTCGAAGGCCGATGGCAGCCGAAGCGCGACCGACACGGGCCGAGCGTTGACAGCTATGACAGTTGGTGGAGCGGCGAGAGAGCGCGACGTCGAACGCGCCGACGCCAACCTGTGGATGGTGGGCGACAGTGGAACGTGCCGCAAGAGCGCGTCACCCTGTAAGCGAAGTTCGTGGTACAGGGGTGGACAGGGGGGAGGTAGTGTGGAAAATATTCGACTGGTTGTGGAACGTGTTTAGCTGTGTCTGTGTCTGTGTCTGTGGAATGTGTTCGACTGTGGCACTCGTTGGCTGTGGAACGTGTTTCTTTGCGGATCTTCCCGAATGACAGGAGCCGAGGACGAGCTTTAAGCTCGGCTGCTCGCTGTCTCGGGGCTCGTTTATGAATGAAAGCGGCCCGTTTCGCTTCCGCCGCGTTCCTCGTCGTCCTGCCGCCGGTGCTCGCGAGCTGCGCGATTTATGGCCCAGTGCCCGGAAAGCTGCCTCACTTTCGCTTCCTCGGCCACGTCGACGGTGGCGGCGACACCGACGAAGGCGGCAACAAAGCTGCAGCTGCTCCGACGGCGCCCCCCACCGCGCCTCGTTTGATTGACCGGGTTTTCGCTGTTGCTCATGTCGGCCGTGTCGTCCTCATCGTCGTGGTTGTGGTCGTTATCGTCATTGTCGTCATTGTCGTTGTTGTTGTTGTCGTCTGTTGTTCGACGAATCCTAGATTTTCGGCTGTCTCGTCCTGCATTCGCTGGCCGTTGTCGACCAGCTCTTCATGGGCCAGGTTTTCATCGGAATCCCGTGGGGTTCGCGGGAGCAGGATCTGATCGGAATTCTTCTTCAACGTTCAGTGTTGGATGAGTTCGCTTTCCCTCTCCCTCTCATCACAGTGAAGTGCTCTCTCTAACTTCATTAACACTTCTAACACCTTCTCTCTCTAACTTCGTTACATGGTGACTCTCTCTGTCACTTCGTTACTATGTTTCTCTCTATATATCTCCCTCTATCTCTCTATCTATCTCGATCTCCCTCACTCTTCCTATCTCTCTCTTCCTTTCTCTTCCACTCGTCCTCCTCGTCATTGTAGTTGTCGTCCTCGCATCCCGTCCTTTAAGGACCCGACCGCACCCTCGCTCGCGTTAATCCTGATGAGAGTTGAGCAGTCAGCGGACAACAACAAATCACGAATGACTGCGGGTCCAACAACATCAAACACCACAACAACAAAAACCAACAACAACAACTATGTGTATGGCGACACCGACGTCGGGAGCGACAACGACAGCGATCGCGGCAGCGAAAACAAAGAGAGCAAAGGGAATAACAAGAACTTTTCAATGTTTACAACAAGAAACAGCAACTACATCAGCGACAACTGTAAATACCGACAACAACAGCAACAGCAACAACAACAATAAAAAGAACAACTACAAGAATAACAAGAGGAACAACTACTACAATAACAAGAAATACAACAATAAGAACAACAGCAACAATGACAATAATAACACCAACAGCAACAACAATAAGAACATGGTCGACAATAACAACTACAACAACAATAATAATAACAAGAGACAACAGCTCCAACACAAACAAAACGCGAACCACCGGAAGAGGATGATGATGATGATGATGAGGAAGAAGAAGAAGTAGCGGCAGCAGCAAAAGCCGTCGCTCGCTGCGGTCGCCATTGTTCGGTGCTTGTTGAAGTCATATTGTTATTGTTGTTGTAGTTTTTGTTATTATTGTTGTTTTTGTTACTCGGCGCTTGTTGAAGTCATATTGTTAATGTTGTTGTAGTTTTTGTTATTGTTATTGGTTTTGTTACTTGTTGTTGTTTTTCTTTCTTGTTGTTATTGTAGTGATGGCGCACTCGAGGTCGTCAACTAAACGTCCAACATCGGCCTGACACAAATGTGGCGGGTGCAGCGAGGTGGACAGGACGACATCATGAAAGGCCCTCGTCCCTCACTCTCACCCCGCCCTTGGATTCTCCCCCTGTAAAACCGAGGAACCCCCTTCGACATCCGCATGCGACACCCACGCATCACCCCCTCAATTTCCCCCTCACAACCCTTCTCCATCCCTTCGCCTTGATCTCATCCACGCGACCCACACGCACTCCAGATCGCATGGCACGGGATTCATGGCATCATTGCTCCAAATCCTCATAAAGGGCATCCATTACAACGGAAGCAGAAACAGATGCAACAATAACAACAACAAAAACTCCAGTAACAACAACAAAAACAATAACAATGATGCAGTGCACCATGGCTGGAGTCGCCGAGTCTCGTCAACAGTTGCGGCTACCGTTGCCTCGACTCGTCTCATATGCTCCTTTGGCTTCTTCCACTGTTGCTGCATGAACTTGTGGAGGTTAGAGTAATGACGATTGAAACAAAGCAGAGAGGATGGAGGAGGATCCGAAGCCCCATCGAAGGATCGTAAATTGTTGCCTCCGCTACAGACAAGGTCATTGTTATTGGAGGTTGTCGGCGACACGAAACCATCCCAATGAGACCCCAGAATCACTTGAAATTCCGACCTCGCTCTGCCTCTCTCTCTGTCTCTCTCTTCGTGTTCCTCGGTGGGAACCGTTGAGTTCTCTTTAAGGACAGGTGTCAAGACCCAACACCCGTGGGGTCCTTAGTCGAGGGATCTATGGGGGAAGGAACCTTGCATCATGTCGACAGCGAAATTAAAAACACCAGCGATCCACAATGCATTTCAATGAAACACACGAGGGAGCGAATCTAGCGCGGGGAAACGGGGGTGCGACGCCATCAATCTAACGGTGAACGCCACGTAGAAAGTAAAACCCCCCCTCCCCTTTTCTATCGCTTTCTTTCTCTCTCTCTCTCTCCACACCCGTTGTCGAAATGCTGCGAACAAAATTAATGGGTTCATGCGAAGGCGAATCGGGAGATCGATCAAAATCGATAAGAAACTTGTTAGAATATTTTATAAATGGCGATGGTGGGGCAGGTCGAGGAGGGTTGATGGAGGTGAGACGAGGTCCTGAGGAACATAATAAAATAGCAAAGGATGAAGGATACAAGATATAGGAAATAAGACAACAAGAAACGAGACACAAGATAACAAAAAACAATTGTAAAGTATGAACAAAGTGTGTAATGTTCTCGTTTGGGTTTTGAAAGAGTGGTAAGGGAGTGGTAACGGCAGATCGGTTATGGCGGGAAGGGAACGACAGTAAGTAATTCAAGGTATTTTCCACTGCATTCATGGATTAGGGGAGACTCAACTTTTCTGGTGAAGAGGATTCGATCCAATGGAATCATTGAAGGCGTTTTCGGAAACACGATTCGACTTGAAAACAAATGGTGATCAGGTGCATGCGAGGTAGAGTATTCCAGGCAATTAGGAACCCCTGTCTACGAATCCTCGAAGTTCTCATTCCCTTACACCAGATACCATCCCTTTTCACCCTCACATTCGTCTTCTATCCCAACCTCCTCTTGTTTACACTTTCTATCATTACTTCGATCATTGCGAATCGTGAAACGCGGCAACATTTCAAGCCACTCTATCTGTCTGTCCGATTGTTTGTCCAACTGTCTGTCCTTCTATCTGTCTGTCCGTCAGTTGTGCGAAGGTTGCAAATTGCAGTCGAATCACGAACAGTCAGCTGCCCTCTGGGTTGGAGGGAGCGAGGTAGGATTTGCTGCTGAAAGCATTTATTATGTTTCAATTTGAAATTTCTCCGGCGAAATCGAATCGAACTGCGAACAACTCGGGCCGCCCCAATCCGGCCGCTTCGGTAGTTCGTCCTCGCTCTCCGTCCTCCCTCGTCCTTGGCCCCGCCCACTCGCTCCTTGCCTTCCCGCCCTCCACCGACTGAGGAGGGTTCTTCATGAGGCCCTCGAATTAACAGCATTTCGAAGTTGAGCCTCGAGTTCAAGAGGCGGGTTTCACACCCCCAATCCGCCCTGTTTCCGTCAGCCGTTTGGCAAATCATCGCTGGCCTCGATCACCATCGCTGAGAGAGCGGCCCCTTCCCCCCTATCGGTGCCATTCGCTGCCCCTACCCAAGGAATGGAAACCTTCCGATGGAATCAACCGAGGCATTCATTTGGTTCGACCTCCCTCCGACTTCCACCGACCCCGATTGGCATCGCCCTAAATACACCTATTTGTCAGAGTTAAGGAACTCCTCGCCCCAAGTTCCTTACACTTCAACCCCCATCGCCGCCCCCACTATTTGTGTGACCGCCAGAAGAATCGTTGCTTCGACGAACCCTGGACTCGAGAGCGCTGGAGAAGGCAGCCGCAGTAACGGTTTCGCCACAAAGGGTTGTCGGCGATAATTTAATCCAATCGACACGAGGCCCCTGGCCCTCCACCGAAAGCCATAACGGGGGGTCTTCGCGGTGACAGCGTAATTGGAATTCGGATAATATTTGAATATGCACAAGTTGCGAATGGCGCCCCAAACGGCATCCAAGGGAAGTCAATCGGTGAAGCACGAGGAAGCCATTCGGTTGGGGACGTGTGCTCAAAGAAGTCACTTCGCATTCGTCTCCCGTCCCTTGGCGACCCTGGTTTCGGTGGGCACTCGATCCCAGATAAGGAGGCAATTACAATTGATTGCCGAAATTCAAGTGGTTCACCATGGTCGCCCGGGATCCAGCTGCAGGTGGACGTCACCGTGCCCCATGTTCCGGGGGGACATGAGGCCAAACGTGGAGACGGACGAATGGATAGATGAGTGCGACACACCAACACTTCGTTGTCGTTGACGACGACGTTGATATCGATGACGATGTCGAAGACGATGTCGATTGCGAAGCCGATGTCAATGTGGATGGCGAGTGCGACGACGATGTCTGTCGTGCGGCGACTAAGTTGAGTCCGCAAGCATTTCAGCCGATGTCTGACACAAATGTGTCCGATGCGGTTGATCACGGATTCCCATGGAGTCATCGACGGGACGAGAGAAAGAGAACAAGTAAACGAGAGGAAGAGAACGAGGAGACGAGGAAGTGTATGAGGAGAGGGGGAGGAAGAGGATACGAGGAAGAAGAGATGAAGAGACGAGGAAGAGGACCAGTATGAGGAAGAGCGGCTGAATCCAACACCCCTTACTCAACTCCTCTCTTCTCTACCGTCTCCACCATCGGCTCGTCGACTCATCGATTCTCAATATAGTCGCTGTCAATATTCATTACCAAGTGGCAACGGCAGAGCGAACCAACAACAACAGCACGGCGACCGAAGAACAACAACACGGAAACCCAAAAACAACTACAACAGGGCAACCCAAACAACAATAACAGCCATTCGAGCCAGGGGGATAATTTGAACAAAGTGGACGCCGTCGACGTGATCAGCTCCAGCGAAGTTTGTCGGAATTTGTTCGGCCGACTTCCAAGAAGGCAACTTCCAGCCGGCCAGGAGCCGACGCATCCAGGCGCAGATCCACTGGGTGCATCGGCCCACGTGACCCCCATCACACCAGACGCCAAACAGTGACTAATGACCAGCCTCCCCAACAGCTCTGCGAACACCAGCCGACCCCAACTTGTCCACCCTGAAGCAATGCCACGCTTCTGACACAGACCACAGCGAACAAAACCCGGAGACCAGAGTTGAACGCGATCCGAGAGTCACCAACCGTCGACGGGTTCGTAAATGTTGCTTCCAGCTGTCATTACAATGTCCGGCTCACCTGCTACGCCTCTCCCTTTGGCCCCTCACCTTTCCCCTCCTCACCCTACCCCTACCCCGCCTCTCCCTTCACCCAACGACCCGCCCCCCACAGCGTTGTCCCGTGCCCATTGATGCGATGTTGGCTCATTTGCAACGCCATCTTGTTTTGGCCAGTGTAGTTCTGTTGTTGTTGTCGTCACTGCACTGTCGGGTTATTTCGACCCCTCCACAGGGCGACGGAGACGTCTCTAGATAATTTTGCAAAATTTTCTAGTTAGTTCAGGAAATTTTAAATTTTCGCACAGACCGTAATAATACAGAAAATGAAGACCATACTTGAGTAAATCGACTGAATTCGATATATTTTTTTTTTTTGAAATGTTCGTTTTTTGAAGCCCCTGCACCAGCGAATGGGGGTCGTCGGTCCAATCGAGGTGAACAACAGGGAAGCAAGATTCGGGGTATCGGGGCTCGGGAGTTCGAGAGGCGGCGACGCCGAACATTTGCGATCGACTGATTTTTATTGACTTATGATAATGGGGCGTGGGGGCTCCGTCCATCCGTCGCTGGGAAGCGTCCATCCAGAGGGACGAAAGGACGAACGACGACGGTGCCATTTGACTGCTCCGAGCTGCATCGATGAATTGTGGGCGCACACCAGAGGGCGGTGGACGGTTGGGGAACAGGTTTTTTTTTAGCTGCACCCGAGGTAGCAGCAGCAGGTTCCCATTTACAAATTCGCCCGACGTCCGGCTGCATTTGAATGCGGCGCCTGACCTCGTCGTCATCGTCACCATCGTCGCCTGCGGCTTCGTCATCGACGTTGTCGCCTCCGACAATTAGGCGAGGCACCCCGAAGAGAAAAGGGCAAACGAGGAGAGAACAGGGCAAACGAGGAGATTGCGACCAACGAGGCGAAGGTCATCATCGGGGGGCGGCGAAGGAAGGCCCCAATTTGCATGCGACCGACTGTTGCCCGTTTATTTTTTGTCAGTTTTTACGACTTGCGGCGGCCTTCCTGGTCGTCGTAAATCGGCTACGCCCCCTCACTACCCCTCCCGCCGTTGTTAACTCGAGTTTGTTTAATGCAATTTCCTTCCATTCATCTTCGAATTTCGATTTCTCTGGCAATCAGCAGCATTTCGCATGCAATTCAATCGGCGCTTTCGTCCCCTCCCCGCCCCCAACCGCCGAGTTCGAAGTCGAATGAGCGAAGAACTGAATTTGAATTCGGAATCGAAATCAAATTCTGAATCCATGTCGTAGTCGATGTTGCAAGCGAAATCGAGAAATCGAATCGAATCGAATTGAATAGCAATTTAAAGTCCATTAGGACGCGTTTGCTTGATTTACCTCGTTAGGTGCGTCATTGTTTCAAGCTGTCCTTATCGTTGTCGAAGGCGTCATAGTTGTTGTTGTTGTTGTTAGTACTTTTGTTGTTGTCGCCACCGCCAAACGATTGACGAGAGCGCTCCATTCAATCGTTAATAAACCCACGGCCTCGTCAACGTATGATAAACGGCCGAATGAACGCTTCAAGGATCCTCAAAAATTAACCTAATCGGCGAAGGTTGGACAGAGGCGAAATTCTAACATAAGCGAACCTCTGGATGACATTGGGGAACCTCTGGATGGTTTTTGGAATGTCTGAATGGGCTCAGGAAACCTCTGCTGATATTAGAGAACCTCTGGTTGGCATTAGGAAACCTCTCGATATCATTCGGGAACCTCGGGTTAACATTGGGAACCCCTGACCGTCAGTAGGGAACCTTCGTATGACATTGAGGAACCTCTGGTTGGCATTAAAGAACCTCTAATTGACATTGGGAAACTCCAGACGATATTAGGTAGCCTCTTAACGGTTGTACAGAACCTCTGGATGGCATTAAATAATAATTTGGTATTATTAGAGACCCTCTGGATGCCTCTTTTTTATCTGGATGATATTTGAGAACCGCTGGACTTCCATCAGGCCCTCCCAGAGAACAAACCACAACTGACTTCTGGATCGAAGGGATTTGAAAAAGCGCTCCACTAATGGCGCATTAAAGCGCCTGTCATCGGGGATGAGGAGGCGTCTAAACAGGACCAATGTCAACAGCTGCTCAAATAAATGGCGCCTCTTTCATCCCGAACCGACGCGAACCAGATAAATCATGTACTTTTAATATCGCATTAATTATGTCCTCCATTTGCGAATGATTTCGAATCGAATTAATTGCGTATGTGCGACAGCAGTCGAATATTAAAATTTATTCAAATGCCATTTGAAGTTTCGTTTCCGCCATGCGTCCGCCATGTTCGATCCACACTTCCGCCATATGGCAGTCAGCAAATAGAGCCATGTTTATTTCACTGTTTGCATGCTCGCGAAATTAGTTTCAATTCGATTTCGATTGTGATTGCGATTACGAAGTCGATTCGAATCGATTTGAATCAAACTACGAGAGAGGTTTTTAATGAAATTTCGAATCGAGATTCGGGAGGATCCTGCGATCCTTCTGATCGTCAGTCACCCAATTCACTCACACACATGCAAGCACACACACACGCAGACTCATGCAGCGACAGCCAGTTGACGTTTGCATTAATGCTAAAGTACATTCATCTTCGCCTTTGTTGGGAATTCAAAGGAGTTTATCTTTGATTTATGCGCAATTCACAATAAATCGCAAACAGGTATTTTGCGATCTCGCAAAAGTCCTCCCATCGCATCCAACTCCGCATGCAAATGCACCGATGCACCTGTCTCTTTTCTATCCCTATCTCCCACGCTCTCCTTCTCTCTCTCTCTATCCCTTGCACAACCGCCCGCCCTTCGGCAGAAGTCGACGCCAACTCGAAAACCAGGTCCCACCTGCGAGGCGTCGCAGCCCGCTCTCGTTTCCCCCTGAGCCGCCTGTCACAGCCAAGAGAGCGCCCGACAGCCGGCAGAGGAACAGACAACAGTCAGAGCGACAGACAGCCAGAAAGATAGAGCAAGAGAGAGAGAGAGAGACAGACACTCTGATAGATAAGTGCGAGTCGGGGGCGACACACTTTCGGCGCGCACTGTTTGCTCGCCAAGAGTTTGCATTTTTCATCAGGTTCTGCTTTAAGCGTATCTCTGCATGTGTGCCTGCGTCTGGGTATGCGTGTTTGTGTATGTGTGTATGAGTCTGTCTATGTGTGTATGAGTCTGTCTATGTGTGTTTCTGTGTGGGTTGTGCCCCCATCTGTGTCTCGTCTGCGCTCTTAATTTTACAGAGTCCCGATAACGACGCCACAAACAGCCAAAGTGTCCCCATTTCCGGAACCTCGTCCTCGTTCTTCTCCTTCAACTCCAGCTCCAGCCAGAGCCTCTGACCTCTGCTGTTGTTGTCGCTGTCGTTGTCCTTGTTGCCATTGTCATTGGGGAACCTACCGTCCATTCGTCCACCCATCCTTCCCTTTCTCAAGCCATCCATTCTTCGTTCCCTTCATCCGTCCGTCCGTCCGTCCATCCTTTCTTCCACACCATTGGCTACATCTTTACGTTGTTTTATGAAGTCCGGCCAAGAGCCGGAGTCGGGCGGCTGCAACAGCTGGACGTTCATTACTTATCACACCATCGGCCACCGCAGCCGGCCCTTCGACCCCCCCGCCCAATTGGTTAATGAGTTTGCGACACTGGCCACAGAGCTTCACTCGTCCGAGAACCAGACAAACAGTGGGTTCTTTGAGCCCAGGAGGGAGTCGTCTCCGAGTGGATCCTGGAAAAGTCGTTCTCGCCCATCGCCCATCGCCCATCGGACATCGAATGCCACTTTGGGCCCGAGCGATGATGTTTCCCGCCCATTAGGAGGACGTCAGGCAGGAAGCATTTGTCCGGCAGTTGGCAACGCAAGCTCCGAGAAGGAGGACACATGAAAACGCATCGGGGTGATCCTTAAATTTTAATGGCTTCTTCGTTCGGTCGCAGGGATCAAAAACGACAACGCGGATGGATGAATGAAGGCACAGACTGAGGGAGCGACGTACGGAAGCCGAGCGGAGGATCTCGAAACAATTGCCGTTGATAAGGAGCGACTGGGCAGAGGCAACAACTGCCAGGACACGAGCACAAACATTGCATCGTTGCCCGGTTCGGTTTCCTGCACCGAACGACGTCGCACAGTGGACCGAAAGCTCATAATTCCATTAGCAGGAAAGCTCCCTGAAATTGCATTAATTTGAGGCGATCCGAAATGCCTGAAGTCTCCCTGGCAGCCGGGCCCAGAATCCGAATAAGAGACCATCGGGCCAAAACCGTAACCGAAGCCGAAACCGAATTTTCTCGATTAAGTCAAGCACTTTGCGTGCCTTTTCCAGGAAGCGGGTTCGCCCTGGCCCTGGATTTTGATTTGCGGTCAGCTGTGGTCGGCGATGCCGCTTTCGCTGCCTCTCCCTCCTACGCTGCAGCTGCCTCTGTCTCTCGTAAGCCATCTTGGACGTGGTCTCGCCGCTTCGGTCATTTGCAGTTCGGCGACCGGGCAGTAACAGCAGGAGCAAGGCCAGGACTCGGGCTCGGGTTCGAACTCGAAACTGCCATTAGTTGAAACCCGACCGCTCGGCAATTATTCAAGATGAAGCGGTGAGTTCCACGAACTCCACAAACCCGAAACGGGGTTCCTCTCGCTCACGCACGCTCGGTCTCACTCACTCTTTCACTTGCTCGCCATTTCACTGCCTCGCCCTTTCACTCTTTCAGTTTTTCACCCACTTACTTTAATCTGTCGCCCCCTCGTCCGCTCCCTGGGGCCCAATGCTGTAGTTTTTATCTCTCTCTCTCTCTCAGTCGAAGGTCGAGAGGCGCTCGTTGTGTGGGGGAACCTCGAGCCATGCCCTCGTAGTTGTTGTTGTTCTTTCATGTTGCCCCCGTTGACGGTTGCTGCTGGAAGCTGTCGGAGCTGCCCCAGTTTCGAAAGACACCGACCCATGGAACTCAATTTTGTTTTATTCAATGAATGCCAAAGCCATGAGAACGATCGATTGATTGATTTAATTTGCGAGGCCATCGATCGATGCTGATGATGATGATATGATGATTGATGTGATGATGATTGATGTGATGATGGTGATGTAAAGATTATCATGATTATTATAGTGGTGTTTATCATATCATTATCATGATGATGGTGATGCTGTTGATTGGATTATGATGCGTTGTAAGGATCAAGTGGAAAGGTCGAAGTTAAGCCAAATGACCCATTGTCACAACTTCACGACACCATTAACTGAACGTCTTCTTCGCTGACTCTTCGCCACCAATAAAATCGATCTCAAATGTGTTTTGCATTCGCTCTCATTTAAGAACATCATTCTGTGCACTCGTTCTTTACGTTATTCATCACCCACTGACGAATTTTATTACCGCACAGAAGGAGAAGCGGAAGAATGAACGAACATAAGGATAGAGGGATGAACGGATAGACGAAACGGTGGGACAGACGGACGAATAGTTGGATCAAATGAAGCAACAATCACGTGACGATGCCAACCAGAAGCGATCTGGATCATCAGCTCCAGAGCCATGAGGATGGCAGCCATAAAAAGAGATGCAACAAACACAACAGAACAAAAAAGACAACACAAACAAAATCCAACAAAAAAAATATAACAATAAACAACAGCAACAAAAAAAATACAATAAAATCAACTACAAGAAGAGGAGTTGGAGAACATCAGAATGGACGCCAAAGCATCCAAACAAATAATAAATATCAATTTGGTGAATGTCAACTGCTGTGGCATGCAATAACTCGTTCGAGCATTGAACCCCGCGGGGCTTCCACCCCCATCCCTCCCCTCTACACTACAAAAATAACACCAACTCCTGCCACGCCCCTCACTCAACGCCCGTCCACCCGTCACTGCATGAATTTCGTGTGGGTCTGAAGTGAACTTTACTGGTGAAATCGCAAAAACGCCAAAAGACCCCCATAAATAACGAATTATTGTCGAACTTTCGCAATGTGTTTGTCGCACATATTCATACAAATATGTCTCTCTCTGTCTGGTTCTCTGTCTGTCTGTCTGTCTGTCGGTCTCTCTGTCCGTCGGTCCATCGCTCCATATGTTTGTCGCTGTTCGACAGCAGCTAAAAGTACAAAGCATCGATAGGAATTTGTAACGATCGCAAGTGAAAAATGGCTTGCGGAATATCGTGTCTCGTGTCTTCGAAGACTAGTCTGGAGTTTATTCGCGGCCCACTCGAGACGCATAAAACATCGCATTGAATGGACTGATATGTGTCCTTGTCGCAGCTATCGATGCTATCGAGCCTAGAAACATATCTCCAATTGGTGATTTACACCTCTTCCCCCTCCTCGAATCAGACAATCAGTTGTCAGAACTTCACTAGAACTATTTGTCGACTCGGGTGTCCTTTCACAGCATCATGTGAAGAACTCTTGTCGTGGGTCGTCGATGGAATCGTGCTCTCATGAACTCTAAACCCGATTCTCCGCATCATCATGTGATCATGGCGTGGGGCCGGGAGATGGAGGCGAGGAGCGGAGATGGAGGCGAGGGGCATAGGATTGTGGAACGTTTCTAGTCTCGCTCACAATCTGGCCAAACAAATGGCTTTATGATTGCCCCCAGTTAATCAACTTTCGGATGGTTTTTTTCCCACGATTTAATGGAGCAACTCCAACTCTAACTACGACTGCAACAACTTCAAACATAAATTTCTCGAATAAATTCCGCCACGAAGGACTCTTCACGGACTCCGCCGGATGCGAGTGGACAAAAGGATTGAGCGCATTCCGACAGCATAGACGGAGGACAGATGAGCAGAACAGACAGCGAACGGGGGACAGAGGACTGTGGACAACGGACAGTGGAGAGCGGACAATGGACAGTGGAGAGTGGAGAGCGAACAACGGACAGCAACAAACTTGTCCGACAACTAACTATTGCACAAAGCACACACGGCAATCGCTTGCCTCCATCCCCATCTTCCTCTTCCTTCGGCCCCCTCTCTCATCCATCTCACACTAGCATCGTATGAGCTACTGCGTCTCGCTCATGTGCACACAGAGCACGTGCGACTCGCTCTCTCTTCCTCCTACCTCCCTCCCTGCCTCTCTCACACACACACGAGCGCGCGGACGCAAGTGGATTCGAACTCAGAGGTTCAATTACACACTCGGGCGACTTGTGGTGGGTGTGGGTGGGTGTGCGACCGAGAGAGGTGATGCTGACAGCCATTTATTTGTGGCTTGTGAAATTTCATTTTCAACATCGGTCACGTGATGTGCAACAGCGGTTCCGACGCTGTCGTCGTCGTTGTCGGCGGCGCAGGCAGCGCAGCAAGACGTCCGTGCAGCGTGGTTTACGCCACACCGTGATCAAGGGCGTACGTGCGGCAAATGGCAATCGGAGGAGGTGGCGCCGCAAGGATCCTTTAATAAAAGTCAGCGCCTTCTAATTAGCGGCGCCCTGTGTCCATATTTCGGGAGCCCCCGCTCTCGACTCCGAGTCATAAACAATCTGCACCCCTTTTGAACCCCTCCATCAACCACCCACCATCATCGGCTCCATGCAATATTTCGTTGCATTCTCGCCAGCGACAGAGTCGCGCCTTCTGTGCGGCCTCCAATTGAATATTGTAACCGCAGTACGTCTGTCGGTTTTCCCTTCTGCACCTCTGTGTTCCTGTCTTTTCTCTGTTTGTCGGTCTGTCTTTTGGCCTATCTCTCTCTCTCTCTGTCTCTGTCTGTCTTTTTGCCTATCTCTCTCTGTCTGTCGGCCTATCTTTCTGTCTGTCTGCGCCATTCATTTGCAACTTTTAATTAGAAAATTTGAATAAAATTAATTAGCATTCGGCAAAAGCAGGTGAAAAGGTCGGAATGCAAAAATGCCATAATTCCGCGTCCTGGTGAATGCAGGAGACGGTGGCAGCACTCTCGTCCTGCAGGAGGTGGCCACAATCTCGTCCTGCAGATGGCAGACCTCTCGTCCTGGCCTCACGCGAACGAGCACAGGATACGAGCGAGAGGAGAAATCGCAGAGATTGCACCGAGTGTCGAAATCCCCCATCGACACTCATATTCCAAGAGTCGACGCCTCCAGCGGTCGGTAGGGGGAAGTGAAAGAAGAGTGAGAAGAAGGCAAAGAGAGTGAGGAAGAAGAAGGAGAAAGAAGCAGAAGAAGGAGCTCAAATCGAATAAAAACTCCCTCAACGCGGCATAAACAGTCCCGACGGCAAAGCCCCAGTCTTACAAAGTTCGGGCAGCAAAATCTCGCACATAATTTCGAGCCACTGAGAACTCAATTTGAACCGAGATCCATCCGACGATCGATCGAGCCACGGAGCCATCGCAACATAATAAAAGTTCAAACCTCCTCCCCAAACCTCGTCTCTTCCGTACCTTCTTCTCTCTCCTCTTCCCTCTCTCTCTCGTCTCTCTCCGACCCTCGCCCGAGCGTGCAGCATGCGTGGAATCCTTGTATAAAACTTCAAAACTAATGCCGCCAATTCGTAGTTTGCGAGCAGAACGAGGGAATCGTGCTGCAGCGGGAAATGGAAAAGGATCCAAAATGGACGAGGGGGGGCTGATGAGGGGGCGGGGTCGTACAGAGTGCCGAGTGGCGAGTGCGAAGAAAAGATGAAAATATTTTTACCACCTCCATAAAGAGACGATATTGATGTGCAGCGAGCGTGCGCCCCACGTTGGCCCGTCTTCGCAGAGCCCGGAGTATCCTGGGGGCCCTGTGTGTGTGCGTGTGCGGCTGTTTTGTTGTTGTTGTTGTGTTGTTGGCATTGCTTGACCAGGACACGTCCGGGAGTTTTTCTCTTCGCCTCTTTGGCTGCGCATGTAAATATCCCAGGAACGGAGGAGTTTGGAACGTGCGAACATTTGCTCGGACAACATAATTGTCCTTAAGCGAATGCATCCGCAGCATCGTCCATTGATACCGTCCGGCCATTGATGGCGGAGCTGAAGCATCGTCTGACTGTGGCTGGAATGCTCGGTTGCCTCCAGACGCTCCTAAGACGCCCAGGGTCTCGGTCTGCGTCCCACATTCGGAGCGTGTCCGTAAATATTCCCGTAATTCCGCAAATGCAGTTTTACGAGTCGCCCTACACGAGTATGGGTGTGTGTGTGTATGTGTATGTGTGGCTTGGTTTATACGGCAACGTGTCCCTCGAACTGCACACGATCCCTCCCTCCCCCTTGCCACGCCTCCCCCTCCCAAACACGTGTCCCTTGGTCGGATTCCGTTATCCGTTTTTCAATATTTTCGAGATTTCCTCCCAAGTTTCGAACATTAAATCCGATTTCATATTTCGATGGCTTTTTGTGTTTTCAAGTTTTATACATACACCCACTCACACACATCCATTCAAACACACATACAACCACACATTTATTTATGTAATTTTCTAAGTGATTGGGTTCTAAAAGAGTTTTATTCGTATAATATTTCATGGATTTATTCCAAGAATCTCAAAATTGAATTCGACTGAAATAATAATAGCCGTTCCATCATTTGGAAATAAGAACAACCTCCTCATGACAAGCGGAATAAAACTATTGGAAACAGAGGGGAAATTATAAGTGGATTAAAATGGGAAAATTCAATTCAATGTACATTGAGAATTCTTTGAGAAATTTGCGAATCAATTTAGTATTATAATAAAAGAAGAATTTCTTTGGTGGTCAATCAACCTGTTGTAAAGTCATAAGGATTTCGGACACCAAATTCTTGTGGACATGCCTTTGGAATTTGGCATCAAATGATTTACGAGTTTATTGTGAAAATTATGGCATACGACTTCCAATAAGAACAAAGATATTTCAAAAGTTTACCCACAATTTCCCAACGTTTTAAACTTTCATTTCATTTGCATATTTCCTAGTTGAATAATGGAACATATTTTTTATGATTCAACTCTTTCTCTTTGTTGAAAATATTTGCTATCTATCTATACTAATACTAGGAAATACTGAGAACAACACTCGCAAAATGAGCAAAAGCACAGCATTTATTTTTTTTTTTTTTTAAGTTCTTAGTTGTCATTAATTTAATATGATATTTGATCAGGGATATGGTTCAGCGACAAAAACGAAAACTTAAACGCCTCTCAAGACGTTTTAAGATTTCCATTTTGCGAAATAACGCGTATTAACGGAGATATGAAGGATTCAAGATTTACATAAAAAATTGTCTGAATTATGAAATTTTCGAAAATTTTGAGGTCGTCACGAATTTACGTTTACGAATTTAGGTCGTTACGAATTAACGTCCTTTTTGCGAAATAACGCGTATTAACGGAGATATGAAGGATTTACGTCGTTACGAATTAACGACCTTTTCGCGAAATAACGCGTATTAACGGAGATATGAAGGATTTAAGATTTACATAAAAAATTGCCTGAATTATGAAATTTTCGAAAAATTAGAGGTCGTCACGAATAAACGTCCCTTTCGCGAAATAACGCGTATTAACAGAGATATGAAGGATTTAAGATTTACATAAAAAATTGCCCCAATATTGAAATTTTCGAAAATTTAGAGGTCGTCACGTATTAACGTCCTTTTCGCGAAATAACGCGTATTAACGGAGATATGAAGGATTTAAGATTTACATAAAAAATTGCCTGAATTATGAAATTTTCAAAAAATTAGAGGTCGTTACGAATTAACGTCCTTTTCGCGAAATAACGCGTATTAACGGAGATATGAAGGATTTAAGATTTACATAAAAAATTGCATGAATTATAAAATTTTCGGAAATTTTGAAGTCGTCACGAATTAACGTCCTTTTCGCGAAATAACGCGTATTAACGGAGATATGAAGAATTTAAGATTTACATAAAAAATTGCCTGAATTATGAAATTTTCAAAAAATTAGAGGTCGTTACGAATTAACGTCCTTTTCGCGAAATAACGCGTATTAACGGAGATATGACCGATTTAAGATTTACATAAAAAATTTCCCCAATATTGAAATTTTCGAAAATTTAGAGGTCGTCACGAATTAACGTCCTTTTCGCGAAATAACGCGTATTAACGGAGATATGAAGGATTTAAGATTTACATAAAAAATTGCCCCAATATTGAAATTTTCGAAAAATTAGAGGTAGTCACGAATTAACGTCCTTTTCGCGAAATAACGCGTATTAACGGAGATATAAAGGATTTAAGATTTACATAAAAAATTGCATGAATTATAAAATTTTCGGAAATTTTGAAGTCGTCACGAATTAACGTCCTTTTCGCGAAATAACGCGTATTAACAGAGATATGAAGGATTTAAGATTTACATAAAAAATTGCCTGAATTATGAAATTTTCGAAAAATTAGAGGTCGTCACGAATTAACGTCCTTTTTGCGAAATAACGCGTATTAACGGAGATATGAAGGATTTAAGATTTACATAAAAAATTGCCTGAATTATGTACTTTTCGAAAAATTAGAGGTCGTCACGAATTAACGTCCTTTTCGCGAAATAACGCGTATTAACGGAGATATAAAGGATTTAAGATTTACATAAAAAATTGCCCCAATATTGAAATTTTCGAAAATTTAGAGGTCGTCACGAATTAACGTCCTTTTCGCGAAATAACGCGTATTAACGGAGATATAAAGGATTTAAGATTTACATAAAAAATTGCATGAATTATAAAATTTTCGGAAATTTTGAAGTCGTCACGAATTAACGTCCTTTTCGCGAAATAACGCGTATTAACAGAGATATGAAGGATTTAAGATTTACATAAAAAATTGCCTGAATTATGAAATTTTCGAAAAATTAGAGGTCGTTACGAATTAACGTCCTTTTTGCGAAATAACGCGTATTAACGGAGATATGAATGATTTAAGATTTACATAAAAAATTGCATGAATTATAAAATTTTCTGAAATTTTGAAGTCGTCACGAATTAACGTCCTTTTCGCGAAATAACGCGTATTAACAGAGATATGAAGGATTTAAGATTTACATAAAAAATTGCCCCAATATTGAAATTTTCGAAAAATTAAAGGTCGTTACGAATTAACGTCCTTTTTGCGAAATAACGCGTATTAACGGAGATATGAAAGATTTAAGATTTACATAAAAAATTGCCTGAATTATGAAATTTTCGAAAAATTAGAGGTCGTCACGAATTAACGTCCTTTTCGCGAAATAACGCGTATTAACAGAGATATGAAGGATTTAAGATTTACATAAAAAATTGCCCCAATATTGAAATTTTCGAAAAATTAGAGGTCGTCACATTAACGTCCTTTTCGCGAAAGGAGAAATAAAGGATTTAAGATTTACATAAAAAATTGCCTGAATTATGAAATTTTCGAAAAATTAGAGGTCGTCACGAATTAACGTCCTTTTTGCGAAATAACGCGTATTAACGGAGATATGAAGGATTTAAGATTTACATAAAAAATTGCTTGAATTATGAAATTTTCGAAAAATTAGAGGTCGTCACGAATTAACGTCCTTTTCGCGAAATAACGCGTATTTACGGAGATATAAAGGATTTAAGATTTACATTAAAAATTGCATGAATTAAAAGATTTTCGGAAATTTTGAAGTCGTCACGAATTAACGTCCTTTTCGCGAAATAACGCGTATTAACGGAGATATGAAGGATTTAAGATTTACATAAAAAATTGCCCCAATATTGAAATTTTCGAAAAATTAGAGGTCGTCACGAATTAACGTCCTTTTCGCGAAATAACGCGTATTAACGGAGATATAAAGGATTTAAGATTTACATAAAAAATTTCCCCAATATTGAAATTTTCGAAAAATTAGAGGTAGTCACGAATTAACGTCCTTTTCGCGAAATAGCGCGTATTAACGGAGATATAAAGGATTTAAGATTTACATAAAAAATTGCATGAATTATAAAATTTTCTGAAATTTTGAAGTCGTCACGAATTAACGTCCTTTTCGCGAAATAACGCGTTTTAACGGAGATATGAAGGATTTAAGATTTACATAAAAAATTGCCCCAATATTGAAATTTTCGAAAATTTAGAGGTCGTCACGAATTAACGTCCTTTTTGCGAAATAACGCGTATTAACGGAGATATGAAAGGTTTAAGATTTACATAAAAAATTGCATGAATTATGAAATTTTCGAAAAATTAGAGGTCGTCACGAATTAACGTCCTTTTCGCGAAATAACGCGTTTTAACGGAGATATGAAGTATTTAAGATTTACATAAAAAATTGCCTGAATTATGAAATTTTCAAAAAATTAGAGGTCGTTACGAATTAACGTCCTTTTCGCGAAATAACGCGTATTAACGGAGATATGAAGGATTTAAGTTTTACATAAAAAATTGCATGAATTATAAAATTTTCTGAAATTTTGAAGTCGTCACGAATTAACGTCCTTTTCGCGAAATAACGCGTTTTAACGGAGATATGAAGGATTTAAGATTTACATAAAAAATTGCCCCAATATTGAAATTTTCGAAAATTTAGAGGTCGTCACGAATTAACGTCCTTTTTGCGAAATAACGCGTATTAACGGAGATATGAATGATTTAAGATTTACATATAAAATTGCATGAATTATGAAATTTTCGAAAAATTAGAGGTCGTCACGAATTAACGTCCTTTTTGCGAAATAACGCGTATTAACGGAGATATGAATGATTTAAGATTTACATAAAAAATTGCATGAATTATAAAATTTTCTGAAATTTTGAAGTCGTCACGAATTAACGTCCTTTTTGCGAAATAACGCGTATTAACGGAGATATGAAAGATTTAAGATTTACATAAAAAATTGCCTGAATTATGAAATTTTCAAAAAATTAGAGGTCGTCACGAATTAACGTCCTTTTCGCGAAATAGCGCGTATTATGCGTATTATGAAATTTTCGAAAAATTAGAGGTCGTCACGAATTAACGTCGCGAAATAACGCGTATTAACGGAGATATAAAGGATTTAAGATTTACATAAAAAATTGCCCCAATATTGAAATTTTCTAAAATTTAGAGGTCGTCACGAATTAACGTCCTTTTCGCGAAATAACGCGTATTAACGGAGATATGAAGGATTTAAGTTTTACATAAAAAATTGCCCCAATATTGAAATTTTCGAAAAATTAGAGGTCGTCACGAATTAACGTCCTTTTTGCGAAATAACGCGTATTAACGGAGATATGAAAGATTTAAGATTTACATAAAAAATTGCCTGAATTATGAAATTTTTGCGAAATAACGCGTATTAACGGAGATATGAAAGATTTAAGATTTACATAAAAAATTGCCTGAATTATGAAATTTTCGAAAAATTAGAGGTCGTCACGAATTAACGTCGCGAAATAACGCGTATTAACGGAGATATGAAGGATTTAAGATTTACATAAAAAATTGCATGAATTATAAAATTTTCTGAAATTTTGAAGTCGTCACGAATTAACGTCCTTTTTGCGAAATAACGCGTATTAACGGAGATATGAAGGATTTAAGTTTTACATAAAAAATTGCATGAATTATAAAATTTTCTGAAATTTTGAAGTCGTCACGAATTAACGTCCTTTTCGCGAAATAACGCGTTTTAACGGAGATATGAAGGATTTAAGATTTACATAAAAAATTGCCCCAATATTGAAATTTTCGAAAAATTAGAGGTCGTCACGAATTAACGTCCTTTTCGCGAAATAACGCGTATTAACGCAGATATAAAGGATTTAAGATTTACATAAAAAATTGCCCCAATATTGAAATTTTCGAAAATTTAGAAGTCGTCACGAATTAACGTCCTTTTTGCGAAATAACGCGTATTAACGGAGATATGAAGGATTTAAGATTTACATAAAAAATTGCAATTTTCGAAAAATTAGAGGTCGTCACGAATTAACGTCCTTTTTGCGAAATAACGCGTATTAACGGAGATATGAAGGATTTAAATTTTACATAAAAAATTGCCCCAATATTGAAATTTTAGAAAATTTGGAGGTCGTCACGAATTAACGTCCTTTTCGCGAAATAACGCGTATTAACGGAGATATGAACGATTTAAAATTTACATAAAAAATTGCCCCAATATTGAAATTTTCGAAAAATTAGAGGTCGTCACGAATTAACGTCCTTTTCGCGAAAGGAGAAATAAAGGATTTTTGAGATTTACATAAAAAATTGCCTGAATTATGAAATTTTCGAAAAATTAGAGGTCGTCACGAATTAACGTCCTTTTCGCGAAATAACGCGTATTAACGGAGATATAAAGGATTTAAGATTTACATAAAAAATTGCAATTTTCGAAAAATTAGAGGTCGTCACGAATTAACGTCCTTTTTGCGAAATAACGCGTATTAACGGAGATATGAAGGATTTAAATTTTACATAAAAAATTGCCCCAATATTGAAATTTTAGAAAATTTGGAGGTCGTCACGAATTAACGTCCTTTTCGCGAAATAACGCGTATTAACGGAGATATGAACGATTTAAAATTTACATAAAAAATTGCCCCAATATTGAAATTTTCGAAAAATTAGAGGTCGTCACGAATTAACGTCCTTTTCGCGAAAGGAGAAATAAAGGATTTTTGAGATTTACATAAAAAATTGCCTGAATTATGAAATTTTCGAAAAATTAGAGGTCGTCACGAATTAACGTCCTTTTTGCGAAATAACGCGTATTAACGGAGATATGAATGATTTAAGATTTACATAAAAAATTGCCTGAATTATGAAATTTTCGAAAAATTAGAGGTCGTCACGAATTAACGTCCTTTTCGCGAAATAACGCGTATTAACAGAGATATGAAGGATTTAAGATTTACATAAAAAATTGCCCCAATATTGAAATTTTCGAAAAATTAGAGGTCGTCACGAATTAACGTCCTTTTCGCGAAAGGAGAAATAAAGGATTTAAGATTTACATAAAAAATTGCCTGAATTATGAAATTTTCGAAAAATTAGAGGTCGTCACGAATTAACGTCCTTTTTGCGAAATAACGCGTATTAACGGAGATATGAATGATTTAAGATTTACATAAAAAATTGGTTGAATTATGAAATTTTCGAAAAATTAGAGGTCGTCACGAATTAACGTCCTTTTCGCGAAATAACGCGTATTTACGGAGATATAAAGGATTTAAGATTTACATTAAAAATTGCATGAATTAAAAGATTTTCGGAAATTTTGAAGTCGTCACGAATTAACGTCCTTTTCGCGAAATAACGCGTATTAACGGAGATATGAAGGATTTAAGATTTACATAAAAAATTGCCCCAATATTGAAATTTTCGAAAAATTAGAGGTCGTCACGAATTAACGTCCTTTTCGCGAAATAACGCGTATTAACGGAGATATAAAGGATTTAAGTTTTACATAAAAAATTGCATGAATTATAAAATTTTCGGAAATTTTGAAGTCGTCACGAATTAACGTCCTTTTCGCGAAATAACGCGTATTAACGGAGATATAAAGGATTTAAGATTTACATAAAAAATTGCCGTTAATACGCGTTATTTCGCGAAAAGGACGTTAATTCGTAACGACCTCTAAATTTTCTAAAATTTCATAATTAAGTCAAATTTTTATGGAAATCTTAAAACGTCTTGAGAGGCGTTTAAGTTTTCGTTTTTGTCGCTGAACCATATCCCTGATCAAATATCATATTAAATTAATGACAACTAAGAACTTAAAAAAAAAATAAATAAATGCTGTGCTTTCCGAGTGTTGTTCTCAGTATTCAACTACTCCGATGTATTATTTTCGAATTTTGAAATTCATATTAGTTTTTCCTTACCTATGGATGGGAAGAAAATATATATTGCATCTATTCGTCGCTTCGATATGTCGATTGTGTTTTCATTCTCCCAAAGTATCGCGAATGAATAAACATTTTCTCTACCAAAGACTGATTAAATAACGACGTGCACCAGTCGTAATCACCGCTAATAATCATAATTAGTCATTATTGTTCTGGCATTCTGGAGCCGAACGATGTCGGTGGTGATCGATGCTGGCAATGATTGCAGAGACACGTTCAACGTGAGGCCCCAGTGGCAGAGGAGGAAGTAACGTGATCTCAGCCGCAGCCGAATGATCTGCTCGCTACCAACGTCGACCAACCAGCAAGAAGAGCAACAACAATGAGCATAACATCAGTAGCAACAACAACGAATATTATTATCACAAGCCACAAATCGAACAACATCGATGGATCGCAGTTCATTATGGTCTGCATGAGACGGCACAACAACTTCGCGGCTCTCAAGCATTTGGCAACGTAGTCAACAACGACCACCGCCGCAGCAATCGCAACAATTAATTCAATTAAGCAATCGCCGCTAATGTCTTCATAGTATACTCTATACTAAATATGATGTTGCCATTGTTTTACACTTGGTTTGGCCCCTCAGTCGCTGGCCGTTGGCCGGTGGGTCGGGGAGACCGAAGGGGAAGAGGAGAACGAGACGAAGCTTGGCTGACGTTCACAATTAATCGGACCGTTATTAATCATTATCATGCAAATGATCGTCAAATCAGTACGAACCCATGTTCGACCAACCCATTCTAGCATCAATTATTTACAGATTCATCGACCCATCGGTCGTTTCACGACAACGACATCAGCTCTGGTGGATTCTCGCCAACGGCTTCCGTGGCCGATGAGTTTCGAACCTCGCCCCTCTCTTACCATGGTTTGATGTTTTAACTCTTTCAGCACGCGATGTCTCATCTGTAGTTTTTTTTTCGGAAACTCTTACCAATGACAAAGAACCGAATAAATTCTGAATTATGAAATTTTGAAAAACCCTCCTCATCGTCCCCTCCTCTCACTATAATTTGGTCATCTATTCATTTCGTGGTTGGGGATGAAATGCTGAAATTCCAAGACAAAGAACTTTCAAGAAAGCCTCGATGCGCAGTTCCAAACATCACTTGATTCCACCTTCTCCGATTAATAAGCGTTTAATTTTAGACCGTCATCAGTTTTGCCTAGAAGTGATAGACACTGGAAGTGGGTTTACCATCTCGGGTTGGGGTTCGGTCGATTGAAAGGGGGAGGGGGCACCTTTTATAGGGTGCTAAAGCTCTAGAGGCGATGCAATTAATGAGGCTCGCACGCCGAACCCTGCTCGCGACGGATGGGTGCCGTGTTCTGGGCAATTACAGCCGTTTAAGTGAACGCGATGGGAATAAATTGACAGAGGCACATGTCCGAGTGCCACGCCCCAATCGATGGACGTTCGACAGGCGCCAAGCGTCAGGAGGCCAATAATTAACTGACACGGTTCGTCGGACGTTCGGCATGCAAACTACGTCTAAGATGCACTGGGCGCGGAAAAAACCCCTCCCACTGACAGTCTACAGGGTGCATCGTGGGACGTGACCGACGTGATCTATGTCTCTGTCAGAGCAAACAATGGCTCCCATGACAAGAGAGAACCACTTTCCCACTTACACCGAATCCGGTCTGTTACACCTGTTGGCCTCTCGCTTCATCGACGAAAATCGGAGATTTTCAAACGAACAACAATAGTCGACTTCTCACGAGACCGTCAGAGATTAATCAATCGAGCGAGCGTCAAAGCGACGATCGCCCGGTCCATCAACCGACCAATTGAGCCAAGCAGCAACATATCGCCAGCAACAAATGTTGCCGCGGACGAATTTGTTAAAACCTGATGCCAACGATCGGCGCGATCAGTTGGATTCGACCAATTGTTCTGACCGGTTGCCAAACCGAGAGAGAACCGCGAAAGAACCGCTAAACCGAGGATAATCCCCAACGAAATTCGAATTCGAAAAACATCCTCCGAAAGATCCACAGTTCGACCCGAGAACCAGAGGATGTTGGTGTCCCGAGCATACGCCTCGTTCGTCGCGGCCTTCGTTTGCGCACAGTTTTTCGTCGGATGCTCCAGCGAGGCCCAGCCGTCGATCGATGCGATCGCGGTGGAGTCGATCCGCGCTCCCGACCTCGCGGACTCCGCGGTAACGCCAACGACGCCGCCCCACAAGGGCTCGGATGACGAGTACTGCGAGCCCTCGCTTTGTGCCCTCTACAATGGGACGCACGTGGTCCAGGCGCCGCACATCGGTTGCCAGAACGACGGCTCCTTCGGCACCAACTGCGGCGCCCGGCCGCATTTGCTCTACATGAGCGAGCGGCGACGCAACCTCATCCTCGATATGCACAATTTGGCTCGGTCGCGGATCGCGTCCGGAAAGGTTCCCGGCTACGCGCCAGCCGCCCACATGCCGCTCCTCAAGTGGGACGCCGAGCTGGAGTTCCTGGCCACGCTGCACGTCAAGGGCTGTCGCTTCGCCCACGACGAGTGCCGCAACACGGAGCGTTTCCGATACAGCGGGCAGAACATCGGCTTCTTCTGGATCGGGCGCGAGTTCAGATCGCACTCGAAGCGCATGAAGGCGTTCGTTGCCAACTGGTTCAAGGAGTACCGCGACGCCAATCAGACCTTCATCGACGAGTACCACTCGCACCCGGAGGGGTAGGTAACCAACCTTTCATCGTCCGTCTATCCATCCATCCATCTATCTATCCGTTAATCCATCAATCTGTGGAGTTTCCTGTCCTTCTGTGCTTCCAACTATTCGCGAATCCAAGTCCCACTCATGTCGATTGGTCAGGGGAGATAGGTGAATATCTAAAAATACAATGAAATTAGAGATTAATAAATTCACGCCGCGAAGTAGATGCCGAGAGGAAGATGTGAATAGCTGTAGTTCTTAATGGGTTTCTCGCCTCTGATTCTAAGAGTTCTATTGATATCAATGACCTCTGTAGGAAGATGACCAAAGTTGATTCCGAGGTCCCTTGCTTTCTCTAAAGAGCACTGCTCCAAAAAAATTCTACCCCCTTAATTTCTACATATTAAATACACAAATTTTGTATTTAAAAAAAATATTTTTACATATATTTTTTAATGAATATATGCGTATTTTAATAGTCATCAAAACACTATTTTTTTTCTTTCTTGAAATTTTTTTTTTAAAAAATTTTTTATTTTCTATATTTTTAAAATTAAAATTACTATAATTATTTGGAAACAAATTAGTAAAAGAGCTAAATGTTTGAAGTTCTCGTACCATATTATTACATGTTTACTTTTTTTTCAGACATTTATTTTTTTAGTTCCCAATATTTATATATTTTTCCAATATTATGTAACTTGGCCTATGGCACGAGACCATTTGAGAATTATTGTGTCAGTAAATTTCGACACAATATCCGAACGTGCCACCGAACCATGAGGGCGATCATCAAATCGTTTCTGCTACTCTTGATACTGGTGGCCCTTTGGACGCCATGTGAGTCGAAGAAATCGTACTGCTCGAAGGAGCTGTGTGGATCGAAAAAGCATATAGCCTGCAAGAATAACGGGGTGAGTACGACCAGCAGGGCCCTTCGATGATTGCGATCGTTTCTAACTCGTCCACGTGCTCGTAGAAATTCGCCAAGAGATGTCCGAGCAACGCGAAACTTGTCGGAATGAAGACTCTTCGTGCCACCGTTCTGCATCAGCACAATCGCTATCGCAACATCATCGCTGGAGGGAAATTCTCGCACTTCAAGGCTGCCCGTCGCATGGCGCCCATGCGATGGAGCAAACAATTGGCCCGCATGGCCTCCTTCAATGTGAAACAGTGTCGCATGAAGCACGACAAGTGCCGCAACACCTTCAAATTCCGCTACTCCGGGCAGAACCTGGTGCTGCGCTCCTGGTCGGGCAACAAGAAGAGGAATCGCAAAGCCACGAGCCGCTACTTAATAGGCCGCTTCTTCGCAGAACACAAGAATACCCCATGGTCCACGATCAAGAAGTACACTCCGTCCAAAGGGTAAGTTCGATCGCATGTGGCCTGTTGATCGATGATTTTTGACGATGTCATTACAGAAAGCAGAACGGCCACTTCACCGTCATGATGAGTGAGAAGAACACCCACGTTGGATGCGCCATTGCCGAGTACTACAAGAGCGGTAAGACTACCTTCCTGATGGCCTGCAACTACGCCCGCACCAACATCGTGGGCAAGCCCGTCTACAGAGTGGGCAAAGCCGGCAGTAAATGCAAGAAGGGAAAGCACAAGAAGTACAAAAATCTCTGCTCGCTTAAGGAGAAATACAGAGTCAATGTAAACTAAACTAAGGCCGAATAAATAGAAATACTTACACTAATGACATTTTTATTTCCTCATATAATTATTTGAACATTGCTTAGATCACTTTAAGACCTTAATCGCTTTATTTTATTACAAAACTAAAAGTTTCAAGCTACATACATCTCCCGACACTCAACTGTTTAAAGTATAATAAAAGAAGGAGTTTATCCATTATCATTGAACGTAATTTATTGTATGGTGCCATCTGAATACATCATCAGCTGAGAATGGAGTAGACCTCCTTGGTGCTGCATAGATTCCGGTATGTGCTGTTGGTTCCGGTGGTACATTTGGATGCTGCTATGCCAGCGTTGTAGATCGGTGTATCGAAAATGTTGGTGAACGCATAATTGCAGGCAGTTAAAATGTTGGTGTACCCATCTTTATCCGTGTACCGCACCGAACCGCAACCAAGATGGGTATTCTCCTCCTTTACCATTTCGGTGAAGTGGCCGATTTGACGTCTGCAAACGGAAGACCCCCATATTAGTATCTAAAACAATTCCTATTATTCTACGATCCTATTTACCCGCCGGTATTACTCGGGCAACTCAGAATATCGGCCACAGTCGTATCGTCTTTTTCTGCGAACCAGCTCTCGATTTGCTTCAAGATAACCGTCTCCTCGTCTCGATCACCGCCGCCTTTCCACCTCTTCCAGGCGATATTCTGCCCCGGGAACTTAAAACTCGTCGTGTTGTGGCAGACGTCGTGTTTCGCCTGACATTTCTTCACATTGAGCAGTGCCAGGTTGGCGAGTTCCGAATCCCAACACATGACGGCCATTCGAACGGCGGACTTGAACGGCGCCAGTTCTCCGCCGGCGATGAGATTCCTGCGCGAGTTGTGAGCATGCACTATTTTCGCCATCCTATCCATAGATATCGAAATCACATGGGCATCGGCTGGACAAGAAGGCCCAAAAGACTTGAATAGTGGCAAGAAGATAGTTGGTGAACTTGGATGATTCCTTTCTCATCCGCTTCAGGCGACTGGGGTCAACTTACCCCATCGTTTCCACATCCAATGTGTGCGCAGTTCATAGAGCAATAGTCCGAGGATTCGGCAGAGTCCCCGAGTAGACAACCCCACACGAAAATGCACAGTAAAATCCCTGTTTTAGATCCCATGTTCTGTCGAAATAAGACTGACTGCACCCATCGACCGCGGAAACTATTTAAACAGATTCCGTTATACATGTGCTGTTCTCATTTCGATAAATGTTATTAAATCGCACTTGGAAGTAATACCTTCACGATGTCGACAGTCATCAACTTTTATGATATCAACAAAAATAAAGCTCGTGGCACGTATATATGACGTACCCTACAACGTGTGACCAAAGAGATTAAAACTAAAAAAATTGTTCACAAACCATCATTATTTCAATCAAAGCAATATATAAAACCAAATTATTTTAATTCCTAAATATTATTTAACAAACAATATAAAAGGACCTTAGCCTAACAAAATGTTTAAACCACTTATATTAATGAGCGCATTATTATTTTCCGAACTTTGTGGAATTGTGTCTTCTTCTATTAGGATGTCATCCGAAGAATCATTAGATTCGGATTCACTAGTATCTGCGGAAGAGGAGGAGTCACCTGACTCATTAGAAGAACCCTCATTACCAGACGATTCTGTACTTTCTACATTAGCTGTGGTAGTTTCCTCACTAGTCGATTCATCAGTGGTCGGTTCGTCACTAGTCGTTTCTGTACTGTCTACATCAACTATGGTAGTTTCCTCACTAGTCGATTCATCAGTGGTCGGTTCGTCACTAGTCGATTCATCAGTGGTAGTTTCAGAACTAGTCGTTTCTGTACTGTCTACATCAACTGTGGTAGTTTCCTCACTAGTCGATTCATCAGTGGTAGTTTCAGAACTAGTCGTTTCTGTACTGTCTACATTAACTGTGGTAGTCTCCTCACTAGTCGATTCATCAGTGGTAGTTTCAGAACTAGTCGTGGTAGTTTCCTCACTAGGCGATTCATCAGTGGTAGTTTCAGAACTAGTCGTGGTAGTTTCAGAACTAGTCGTGGTAGTTTCAGAACTAGTCGTGGTAGTTTCCTCACTAGTCGATTCATCAGTGGTAGATTCTTCACTTGTCGATTCATCAGCGGTAGGTTCATGACTAGTCGATTCATCAGTCGTAGTTTCAAAACTAGTCGATTCTGTACTTTCTACATCAACTGTGGTAGTTTCCTCACTAGTCGATTCATCAGTGGTAGTTTCTTCACTAGTCGATTCATCAGTGGTAGTTTCAGAACTAGTCGTTTCTGTACTTTCTACCTCAACTGTGGTAGTTTCCTCACTAGTAGATTCATCAGTGGTAGATTCTTCACTTGTCGATTCATCAGCGGTAGGTTCATGACTAGTCGATTCATCAGTCGTAGTTTCAAAACTAGTCGTTTCTGTACTTTCTACATCAACTGTGGTAGTTTCCTCACTAGTCGATTCATCAGTAGTAGATTCGTCACTAGTCGATTCATCAGTGGTAGATTCGTCACTAGTCGATTCATCAGTGGTAGTTTCAGAACTAGTCGTTTCTGTACTTTCTACCTCAACTGTGGTAGTTTCCTCACTAGTAGATTCATCAGTGGTAGATTCGTCACTAGTCCATTCATCAGTGGTAGTTTCGTCACTAGTCGTTTCTGTACTGTCTACATCACCTGTGGTAGTCTCCTCACTAGTCGATTCATCAGTGGTAGTTTCAGAACTAGTCGTTTCTGTACTGTCTACATCAACTGTGGTAGTTTCCTCACTAGTCGATTCATCAGTGGTAGTTTCAGAACTAGTCGTTTCTGTACTGTCTACATCAACTGTGGTAGTCTCCTCACTAGTCGATTCATCAGTCGTAGTTTCGTCACTAGTCGATTCTGTACTTTCTACATCAACTGTGGTAGTTTCCTCACTAGTCGATTCATCAGTGGTCGGTTCGTCACTAGTCGATTCATCAGTGCTAGTTTCGTCACTAGTCGATTCATCAGTGGCAGTTTCGTCACTAGTCGTTTCTGTACTGGCTACATCAACTGTGGTAGTCTCCTCACTAGTCGATTCATCAGTGGTAGTTTCGTCACTAGTCGTTTCTGTACTGTCTACATCAACTGTGGTAGTCTCCTCACTAGTCGATTCTTCAGTGGTCGGTTCGTCACTAGTCGATTCATCAGTGGTAGTTTCAGAACTAGTCGTTTCTGTTCTGTCTACATCAACTGTGGTAGTTTCCTCACTAGTCGATTCATCAGTGGTAGTTTCAGAACTAGTCGTTTCTGTTCTGTCTACATCAACTGTGGTAGTTTCCTCACTAGTCGATTCATCAGAGGTAGTTTCAGAACTAGTCGTTTCTGTACTGTCTACATCAACTGTGGTAGTCTCCTCACTAGTCGATTCTTCAGTGGTCGGTTCGTCACTAGTCGATTCATCAGTGGTAGTTTCAGAACTAGTCGTTTCTGTTCTGTCTACATCAACTGTGGTAGTTTCCTCACTAGTCGATTCATCAGTGGTAGTTTCAGAACTAGTCGTTTCTGTTCTGTCTACATCAACTGTGGTAGTTTCCTCACTAGTCGATTCATCAGTGGTAGATTCGTCACTAGTCGATTCATCAGTGGTAGTTTCGTCACTAGTCGATTCTGTACTTTCTACATCAACTGTGGTAGTTTCCTCACTAGTCGATTCATCAGTGGTAGTTTCTTCACTAGTCGTTTCTGTACTTTCTACCTCAACTGTGGTAGTTTCCTCACTAGTCGATTCATTAGTGGTAGATTCGTCGCTAGTTGATTCATCAGTGGTAGTTTCGTCACTAGTCGATTCTGTACTTTCTACATCAACTATGGTAGTTTCCTCACAAGTCGATTCATCAGTGGTAGTTTCAGAACTAGTCGTTTCTGTACTGTCTACATCAACTGTGGTAGTTTCCTCACTAGTCGATTCATCAGTGGTCGGTTCGTCACTAGTCGATTCATCAGTGGTAGTTTCAGAACTAGTCTTTTCTGTACTGTCTACATCAACTGTGGTAGTTTCCTCACTAGTCGATTCATCAGTGGTAGTTTCAGAACTAGTCGTTTCTGTACTGTCTACATCAACTGTGGTAGTTTCCTCACTAGGCGATTCATCAGTGGTAGATTCGTCACTAGTCGATTCATCAGTGGTAGTTTCAGAACTAGTCGTTTCTGTACTTTCTACCTCAACTGTGGTAGTTTCCTCACTAGTCGATTCTTCAGTGGTCGGTTCGTCACTAGTCGATTCATCAGTGGTAGTTTCAGAACTAGTCTTTTCTGTACTGTCTACATCAACTGTGGTAGTTTCCTCACTAGTCGATTCATCAGTGGTAGTTTCAGAACCAGTCGTTTCTGTACTTTCTACCTCAACTGTGGTAGTTTCCTCACTAGTCGATTCTTCAGTGGTCGGTTCGTCACTAGTCGATTCATCAGTGGTAGTTTCAGAACTAGTCTTTTCTGTACTTTCTACATCAACTGTGGTAGTTTCCTCACTAGTCGATTCATCAGTGGTAGTTTCTTCACTAGTCGTTTCTGTACTTTCTACCTCAACTGTGGTAGTTTCCTCACTATTCGATTCTTCAGTGGTCGGTTCGTCACTAGTCGATTCATCAGTGGTAATTTCAGAACTAGTCGTTTCTGTACTTTCTACCTCAACTGTGGTAGTTTCCTCACTAGTCGATTCTTCAGTGGTCGGTTCGTCACTAATCGATTCATCAGTGGTAGTTTCAGAACTAGTCTTTTCTGTACTGTCTACATCAACTGTGGTAGTTTCCTCACTAGTCGATTCATCAGTGGTAGTTTCAGAACTAGTCGTTTCTGTACTTTCTACCTCAACTGTGGTAGTTTCCTCACTAGTCGATTCTTCAGTGGTCGGTTCCTCACTAGTCGATTCATCAGTGGTAGTTTCAGAACTAGTCGTTTCTGTACTTTCTACCTCAACTGTGGTAGTTTCCTCACTAGTCGATTCATCAGTGGTAGTTTCGTCACTAGTCGATTCTGTACTTTCTACATCAACTGTGGTAGTTTCCTCACTAGTCGATTCATCAGTGGTAGTTTCAGAACTAGTCTTTTCTGTACTTTCTACATCAACTGTGGTAGTTTCCTCACTAGTTGATTCATCAGTGGTAGTTTCAGAACTAGTCGTTTCTGTACTTTCTACCTCAACTGTGGTAGTTTCCTCACTAGTCGATTCATCAGTGGTAGATTCGTCGCTAGTTGATTCATCAGTGGTAGATTCGTCACTAGTCGATTCATCAGTGGTAGTTTCGTCACTAGTCGATTCTGTACTTTCTACATCAACTGTGGTAGTTTCCTCACTAGTCGATTCTGTTCTTTCTACATCAACTGTGGTACTTTCCTCACTAGTCGATTCATCAGTGGTAGTTTCTTCACTAGTCGATTCATCAGTCGTAGTTTCGTCACTAGTCGATTCTGTACTTTCTACATCAACTGTGGTAGTTTCCTCACTAGTCGATTCTTCAGTGGTCGGTTCGTCACTAGTCGATTCATCAGTGGTAGTTTCAGAACTAGTCGTTTCTGTACTTTCTACCTTAACTGTGGTACTTTCCTCACTAGTCGATTCATCAGTGGTAGTTTCTTCACTAGTCGATTCATCAGTCGTAGTTTCGTCACTAGTCGATTCTGTACTTTCTACATCAACTGTGGTAGTTTCCTCACTAGTCGATTCTTCAGTGGTCGGTTCGTCACTAGTCGATTCATCAGTGGTAGTTTCAGAACTAGTCGTTTCTGTACTTTCTACCTCAGCTGTGGTAGTTTCAGAACTAGTCTTTTCTGTACTGTCTACATCAACTGTGGTAGTTTCCTCACTAGTCGATTCATCAGTGGTAGTTTCTTCACTAGTCGATTCATCAGTCGTAGTTTCGTCACTAGTCGATTCTGTACTTTCTACATCAACTGTGGTAGTTTCCTCACTAGTCGATTTTTCAGTGGTCGGTTCGTCACTAGTCGATTCATCAGTGGTAGTTTCGTCACTAGTCGATTCTGTACTTTCTACATCAACTGTGGTAGTTTCCTCACTAGTCGATTTATCAGTGGTAGTTTCAGAACTAGTCTTTTCTGTACTGTCTACATCAACTGTGGTAGTTTCCTCACTAGTCGATTCATCAGTGGTAGTTTCAGAACTAGTCGTTTCTGTACTTTCTACCTCAACTGTGGTAGTTTCCTCACTAGTCGATGCATCAGTGGTAGATTCGTCACTAGTCGATTCATCAGTGGTAGTTTCGTCACTAGTCGATTCTGTACTGGCTACATCAACTGTGGTAGTTTCCTCACTAGTCGATTCTGTACTTTCTACATCAACTGTGGTACTTTCCTCACTAGTCGATTCATCAGTGGTAGTTTCTTCACTAGTCGATTCATCAGTGGTAGTTTCGTCACTAGTCGATTCATCAGTGGTAGTTTCGTCACTAGTCGATTCTGTACTTTCTACATCAACTGTGGTAGTTTCCTCACTAGTCGATTCTTCAGTGTTCGGTTCGTCACTAGTCGATTCATCAGTGGTAGTTTCCTCACTAGTCGATTCTGTACTTTCTACATCAACTGTGGTACTTTCCTCACTAGTCGATTCATCAGTGGTAGTTTCTTCACTAGTCGATTCATCAGTGGTAGTTTCGTCACTAGTCGATTCATCAGTGGTAGTTTCGTCACTAGTCGATTCTGTACTTTCTACATCAACTGTGGTAGTTTCCTCACTAGTCGATTTTTCAGTGGTCGGTTCGTCACTAGTCGATTCATCAGTGGTAGTTTCGTCACTAGTCGATTCTGTACTTTCTACATCAACTGTGGTAGTTTCCTCACTAGTCGATTTATCAGTGGTAGTTTCAGAACTAGTCTTTTCTGTACTGTCTACATCAACTGTGGTAGTTTCCTCACTAGTCGATTCATCAGTGGTAGTTTCAGAACTAGTCGTTTCTGTACTTTCTACCTCAACTGTGGTAGTTTCCTCACTAGTCGATGCATCAGTGGTAGATTCGTCACTAGTCGATTCATCAGTGGTAGTTTCGTCACTAGTCGATTCTGTACTGGCTACATCAACTGTGGTAGTTTCCTCACTAGTCGATTCTGTACTTTCTACATCAACTGTGGTACTTTCCTCACTAGTCGATTCATCAGTGGTAGTTTCTTCACTAGTCGATTCATCAGTCGTAGTTTCGTCACTAGTCGATTCTGTACTTTCTACATCAACTGTGGTAGTTTCCTCACTAGTCGATTCTTCAGTGTTCGGTTCGTCACTAGTCGATTCATCAGTGGTAGTTTCGTCACTAGTCGATTCTGTACTTTCTACATCAACTGTGGTAGTTTCCTCACTAGTCGATTCATCAGTGGTAGTTTCAGAACTAGTCGTTTCTGTACTGTCTACATCAACTGTGGTAGTTTCCTCACTAGTCGATTCATCAGTGGTAGATTCGTCACTAGTCGTTTCTGTACTTTCTACATCAACTGTGGTAGTTTCCTCACTAGTCGATTCTGTACTTTCTACATCAACTGGGGTACTTTCCTCACTAGTCGATTCATCAGTGGTAGTTTCTTCACTAGTCGATTCATCAGTGGTAGTTTCGTCACTAGTCGATTCATCAGTGGTAGTTTCGTCACTAGTCGATTCTGTACTTTCTACATCAACTGTGGTAGTTTCCTCACTAGTTGATTCTGTACTTTCTACATCAACTGTGGTACTTTCCTCACTAGTCGATTCATCAGTGGTAGTTTCTTCACTAGTCGATTCTTCAGTGGTAGTTTCAGAACTAGTCGTTTCTGTTCTGTCTACATCAACTGTGGTAGTTTCCTCACTAGTCGATTCATCAGTGGTAGTTTCAGAACTAGTCGTTTCTGTTCTGTCTACATCAACTGTGGTAGTTTCCTCACTAGTCGATGCATCAGTGGTAGATTCGTCACTAGTCGATTCATCAGTGGTAGTTTCGTCACTAGTCGATTCTGTACTGGCTACATCAACTGTGGTAGTTTCCTCACTAGTCGATTCTGTACTTTCTACATCAACTGTGGTACTTTCCTCACTAGTCGATTCATCAGTGGTAGTTTCTTCACTAGTCGATTCATCAGTGGTAGTTTCGTCACTAGTCGATTCATCAGTGGTAGTTTCGTCACTAGTCGATTCTGTACTGGCTACATCAACTGTGGTAGTTTCCTCACTAGTCGATTCTGTACTTTCTACATCAACTGTGGTACTTTCCTCACTAGTCGATTCATCAGTGGTAGTTTCTTCACTAGTCGATTCATCAGTGGTAGTTTCGTCACTAGTCGATTCATCAGTGGTAGTTTCGTCACTAGTCGATTCTGTACTTTCTACATCAACTGTGGTAGTTTCCTCACTAGTCGATTCTGTACTTTCTACCTCAACTGTGGTAGTTTCCTCACTAGTCGATTCTTCAGTGGTAGTTTCAGGACTAGTCGTTTCTGTACTTTCTACCTCAACTGTGGTAGTTTCCTCACTAGTCGATTCATCAGTGGTAGATTCGTCACTAGTCGATTCATCAGTGGTAGTTTCGTCACTAGTCGATTCTGTACTTTCTACATCAACTGTGGTAGTTTCCTCACTAGTCGATTCTGTACTTTCTACATCAACTGTGGTAGTTTCCTCACTAGTCGATTCATCAGTGGTAGTTTCTTCACTACTCGATTCATCAGTCGTAGTTTCGTCACTAGTCGATTCTGTACTTTCTACCTCAGCTGTGGTAGTTTCCTCACTAGTCGATTCATCAGTGGTAGATTCGTCACTAGTCGATTCATCAGTGGTAGTTTCTTCACTAATCGATTCATCAGTGGTAGTTTCAGCATTAGTCGATTCTGTACTTTCACCGTCAACTGTGGTAGTTTCTTCACTGGTCAATACTTCTGTTGTATCATCATTATCGGAGATGTTTTCAGTATTTGTCGTTTCCGTAAATGGTGACAGAGGGGTTTCACTAGTTGGACTGTCCTGTGGCGAACTTGTGCTAGTTTCAGATAGGCTTGTAGTTGTCGATAGGTCTGGTGCATTAGTTGTGGTGTCCGATGTAGTGCAGTTCGTTGTTTTATTAGTGCATGGGTTTCGAAAATGAATAATTAATTCATAATGATTATTAATATAAAGAACTTCAGCCCGATGTCCTTGATATGTCAAGCCAGTACTAGCGGCTAGAAGCCCGCATAAAATTATTAGATATTTATTCATTTTACACTACGAAAGAAGTCTTATGAGCCAATTAAATTTGTTTATTATTTTCGTAAAGCAGTTTGAGATATTTGAACTACCGTAAATTGAACGGTATTATATTTTTGACCAAAGGTCATCGAATTACTAAATTGTTCCGAGGTCTGGTTTAGGTATTTATTTATTTTTTAAAATCCTATCAGAACGACGTCGCTTCAGCTATGTAAAAAATTTGTTATTTTGTAAATTGGTGAAGTAATTTTTATTATTTGCCATTATCTAGCTTCAGAAAATTTTAATTCAACTGCGCGTGGTTTATGCAACTCATGCTTTTTTGAAGTTCAGTTTAAACTGCTCGCACATGAAAAGTCTGTCTTGTACACCTCATGTGCCGGATATGTGTTTTTTTTATAACTTTGCCGCATCAACCTGTGGCGCTACTCTGTTTTGGGTCACGTTTCAGAAGTTCATCGTGAGTCAGAGAAACCATACGCCTTTGCCACTTCCTACTGATGTATCGTATTGCATAAAAGTACAATATCGGTTTCATTCAAAATTCTTTTAATAAACATGTAGTCAGACATAATTCATTTGTATAAATAAAAAAAATAAGAAAAGAAAAGAAAGCTCAATTTTCGTTCACACACACCGAAATTTATTTTCAGCGTAATTTATTCTACATTCACAAATTATACTTTTACTATGTATATATATTAATACATACTTATAAAACGTTTCATTTATAACTTGAATACATATTAGTAAGTTTGGTTTAATTTGGAAACTATTTAAATTCTTGTGTACTTCAATTGCAGTTTTAATTTGTATAGAAATTTGTAATATTGTTTCATTTGTACTTAATTACAAATCAATATAAAGGAAAATAATATAACAAATAAATTCAATTCATTGTGGTGAAAAACTTCAAATGTCCAATTTATTTGCGTTGCTTCGTAGAATTTCTATTCTCTGCGGTTGTTGCTCCTGAAGAAATATACTTCAATATACTGTTATGAATGGAATGAGCACCATCCCAAGTGCAAACGCCACAATTCTGAAATTATTGTTTAAAAATTAGTAAGTTATTTGCAGGACATATTAAACAGACTTACATCACATATGTAAATAAATTCCCTGGTGCCCAAAATATGCGGCTTTATTCGAGTCACCTTGATAACAGTACCGCGATTGGTGCGCTTGGTGCGTAAATTTTCCGGGCTGAATTTGACTGTAAAAGTTTAAAAGTTACCACTGTACTCCCACGTTATATGCGAAAACATACCTAATTTGATTGAGCTTTCAGAGGGATACTTTTTGTAGGTAGTATATTTTTCAACAGGCTGTTTAACTTTTCCAAAGCGAAGCAATTGCACGTCTTGGTTTTCAGCCAATATAAATTCCAAACAATTGCAATGGATACAGCGCGTAAAGAGGTTTTGCTCTTGGATTTTAACCTTTAGATACACAATTATATTTATCACTTGCTCCACACTAGAATCCATTGGTATTTGAATGCACTGTGATGTTGGTAATTCCTGACAGAAGAGACTATAGCGATGATCTCGTGTAAGTACATATCTACTCTCTGTTTTCGCCAGATCAACATAGTCGTTTATATCAGGCTTTGTCATTTCAATGCAATCAATGCCAAGTTTACGTAACTCTTTGGATAATCCAAGAAGCATGCTATCACAAATGAATTTGATTGTATTGGCTCTGGAATACAAAAATTTATTTAAACAAATACAGTAACAATAATTGTAAAAATCTCACCGAACTTCCGAATTCGGATTCTTTTCGGCCATTAAAGAGTTAGGCACGGGGATGTTACTCATTGATGATCTTTTAGCGTTGAGCAAATAACCACTTTTTGACGTAGTCACCTCATCGACAACTTGATCGATATCCAAGCCTAAGCGCATAAGAAGCTCAGCTAAAACTTGATATATTTGAAGCAAGCAATGTGCATCTAGTGCTGCAACGGAATCAATGTTAACGATCAATAGATAGTAAGAACAGTTCATTACAGACCAGCATAAATAATTTGATCGCGGCGCAGAGGACGATTTGCCCAATTGGAACATTGGTTAGATTTATCTAATTTCTTTCCCAAACACACTTCTGTTAAAGCACACAAACTTTCGCCCGAATGTGAAGCATGTCCGAAATTGAACGATACAAGCTGCATGTATTTCAAGCGTCGCCATAGGTCTTTTAGGTCCAAAAAGCAGTTGCAGTTTTGAGGATTCAATTGTAGGGCAGGCAGTGATTTGTAAAACATATGCAAGTCTTGCTTGATTGAGAAACCGACTTTCAGAATTTCCATGTTGTTGAAAATTTTTTGCCCTAATAGTCTCCATAACTCGTCGTCCAATTGGTCTGCCAGACAATCAATGAGATAGATTCGTTCGATCGTTGCCAACTGCAACAAACTGACGACGTTATTGCTGCAAACCGACGGTTTCCATTCAGAGTCAAATGCAATCAGCGAGTGTGACTCCAAATATTCAATCATTTGAAGAAACTTGTGTCGACGATCGACAAGAATTATGCTTTCAGATGGCACTTCCAGTTTTAAATATTCCTCGGATCTAAATGATCTCTTGCTTGTTACATCCACTTGGGATGGCGCTTCAGCATTACGGTAATCTGAGCTGTTTTCGATCTGTGTAGATTTTTCAGCAACGGGCGATTTATAACTATCGACTAATTTCGCTTGTAGATAATTGGGGCATTCATCTGGTGGAACATTGAATTGCTTGGCCCAATATATAGCTTCATCAATATCACCATGCGAGGCAATGTTCGTAACAAGATCCACTTGCAGAGGTTTCGAAATAGCAGCATCACGGATAAGCTCTCGCCAAGATTCGCAACTCATGCCACCATCCTGATATTTCCGGTGTAAATAATGCATATAAGAACAGCATTTGGAGAAATTGAGATTCGCCGTTTGGTGGTCATCTATTTTATACTTTTTTGCAAGACGCGTTACCAACTTCGACATCGGCCGGTAACTGAGGATGTTGTGCTTGATATCAGCATATTTGTACTTACTAAAAGACAGAATACACATTACTCATTATAACTCCCAAGAGTATATGATCTAATGACTCCCGACTTACGCTACAATTTCATTACAATGCTGGAACACAGTCTTCTGCTTATCAAGTAAGGAATCCAAAAATTTCACTGTTGGCAACTGCTGCTCCTTGGCAACATTTAAGTACTCTTCCGCCAGAAATACCTTATCCTGAAGAATGAGGGGGAACACAATTTCGAACAAGTCAAACATGTGTGTGATCTGCAATAACATGGCCCAGTATGCAGCCTGGAAAAAAAATAAATCCTAAAGTTAGTCAGTTTGTACTTTTTTTGAACTCATTACGTCTTTGAACTGCTGCTGCTCCACCAATTGCTTTATCTTTGGAACCAACAGATGCTGAATTTTCAAGAGCTCATAGGTTTCCATCACAGTTTTGTACAGTGGGACTATACCGCAGGTTTTTACAAAGTTGAACGCTGCCATTCGAGTGTTGTCGTCGCAACTCGCTGCGATCTCGGGGTGCTTTATGTACATCTCATGCAAGGTTTCAAGAACTAGAAAAGAACGAGAATAAACTAGTTAGCTTCTAATGTCCAAGGTGGTGTGGACCACCTACTGAACAACTCCAAGTTTTTGTTCTTCAAGTTATTGCATCCTGGACAATTTGCGAATAGTTTCAGCGCTAGCAGCAAGGGCTGTGGATCCCTTATAAGTACCCCTCTGAGGCCCTGCTGTGCCGCGGGCGTCTTCTTATCTGAGGAACGAACAACAACAATCATAAAATCGAGACATAAGGAATATGCAGACTGCACTTACAGGAATTCCACATCATCCGGAATGAGTCGAACCAGCCTTCTAGCTCGGCACTTAGACTGGAATCGAAGTCCTCGCCATTGAGCCCAGCTCCGGTCGTTATGTCCGGCACAATGGTGATCTTCAGATTCTGTGCGGTGCGGGAGATAAAGTCGGCATCGTCGTCGTCGAAGTTCTCATCCTCGTATCCCGCCGGTATGGCATTGTATTTCGACATATCCATCGAAAGTTTAACAGACGCGTTCGTTTAGCCAAATTTTTTTCGTTTTCTCAAATTTTTGAAACAAAACTCGCAACGAAAAACGAAATTGAAAATCGCAACACAAAATTTGCAGCAAATTGCATTAATATTTCCGTCGTCTGCTTTGTTTGATTCGCTCGACTGTTGTTGTTGTTGCACTTGTGTTCTCGGTTTTGACAGCTAGTGCGGTTCCGACAAAGAGAGAAAAGAGCAAAATAAATCTCTTTCGTGTACAGTAGAGGACGCAACAGTAATACAGAAGTATGCACTTTTCGATTAATTTACATATTGTTATCACATATTTTATGAAGACTAACTCTAAGCAATAGAAAAACTATTGGGTTACTGTAGGTTTCTGACGCTGAAAAGCGAAAAGTCGGAAGAATTAGAAAGATTCATCCTCCACCTTATTTTAATCGCCACTACTGTCTGCCTACAATGAATATGATTGCAGTAGTGCCAACATAGCGGAGAAAATTTACAAACCAATGTTTGGCATTTGACAGCTGCAAAACACCATTTACAAAAAACGCTTTTTTTGACGACGCATTTGCGTGCAAAACGAAGATTATCCAATAATTTTGGCACATTTTATTTCTCGAAACTCAGAGTAAATTGTGGGAAATACTCACCCGAGAAAGGTCTAAAACCGGGTTGGCCGGCAAAGCAGCCATCAGCTCCCAGCATGGATGTAGAGTCAAATGGTGAGTTTCTAGAAAATCCTCTGTGAAAGGTCGCTGTAATTGTAAGGTTATGTAGAGCTCTTTTAATGGAATCTAAATAAATTATTCATTTTGTAAAGTGCAGCTCTATATAGAGAACCTTTCCACTTGTGATTAGCTAATACTCATACCGATGACTATTCCGTTGCAGTAGAAAAAACTTCTTCAGAGTTTCAAGATGCACTACCGATAGCTTCCGAGCATGAGGATGGCAAAGAAAATGGAGCGGGACCGTTGTCGCCGTCACCAATCAAACGTACAAGCCGCAGTCGTAGTCGTTCGGGCAGTCCGACTAATGAAGCAGACATCACTGGAGAGACGCGGTCGAGCAAATCCCGTTCAAGGTCACGTTCGCACAGTCCCAATGCAACACCAGCCTCGCCTACGGGTCCCGATACCTCAATTGACGATGGACACATAAAGAACGGACATACGTCTAGAAGTCGCAGTCGTAGTGGAAGTCATCATTCAGAGCGTTCGAAGAAATCGCGCTCTCGTTCAGGAAGCCACGGATCACGTAAAAGTCGCAGCAAGAGTCCCGGAAATCAGAGGAAAAGTCCCAGTCGTAGTGTTTCTCGTGCAGAATCCGTGAAAAGTCGTTCACGAAGCAAATCCGGAGCCAGGTCAATACACAGTCGTAGTCGATCAAGGTCACATAGTGGCTCCAGGCATTCAAGAAGCGCTTCTCGTCGTTCTAGAAGTGGTTCTCGGAGGTCCAAAAGTGGTTCCCGATCCAAAAGCCGTGGTTCGAATAGATCCAGATCTGGCTCTAGAAGGTCACGGAGTGGTTCTAAAAGTCGTAGCAGGTCTCGCAGTGGATCCAGACGTTCACATAGTGGTTCCAGGCGATCTCGCAGTGGATCCAGGCGATCTCGTAGTGGATCAAGACGCTCCCGTAGTGGATCCAGACGATCGCGCAGTGGATCCAGACGCTCTCGTAGTGGCTCACGAAGGTCACGAAGTGGTTCAAGGCGATCACGCAGTGGCTCACGAAGATCACGAAGTGGTTCAAATCGATCACGCAGTGGTTCCAGACGATCACGAAGTGGATCACGTCGTAGTCGTTCCGGATCCAGACGCAGTCGCAGTGGATCTGGAAGTCGTTCCCGAAGTCGGAGCGGCTCCAGGAGATCTCGAAGTGGATCCAGACGTTCAAAGAGTGGCTCTCGTCGTTCGCGTAGTGGTTCGGCTAGCCGTTCACGCAGTCGTTCTAAATCTGGTTCGAGGTCACGCTCTAGATCTGGTTCTCGTTCGGTTTCCCGTTCTAGATCGAGAAGTGGATCAGGTTCTCCCACCACCAAGAAGGGCAAAAAACGCAACGTTTTGAGTGACTCTGAAGGTACATCACATAACATTGAGTTTTGTTTTAAGAATAAGAATATATTTTTAATACACTTTTAATTTTGCAATATAGAGGATGGACCCGCTTCCAGTTTCAAGAAGCGTCCTAAGATTACAGACACGGACAATGAGGACGATGAGAAAGAGGACGGCGAAGTTGTTGAGGGTGCAGAAGGAGAAGCTGCAGAAAAGAAAGCCATTGGCGATAGCTCAGACGACGAAAATATTCCAATATCTAATGATAGAGAGTATGTTGGTTTGTTTGTCTATTGAACCTTTATTTAAATCATTTATTTTTACAGCAATGACAATTTCGTATCTGATTTCGATGCCATGATGGCACGAAAAAAAGAGGAGAAGAAGGTGCGACGACGCAAACGTGATATTGATTTAATTAATGATAACGATGACCTCATCGATCAATTGATCATGAATATGAAAGGCGCATCTGACGAAGATCGTCAGCTAAATCTTGAGGGCAGACCTGCAACTAAGAAAATAGCAATGCTGAAGCAAGTTATGTCACAATTAATTAAGAAGGATTTACAATTGGCATTTTTGGAACACAATATACTCAATGTACTTACTGATTGGCTGGCGCCACTGCCAAATAAGAGTTTGCCCTGTCTTCAAATCCGCGAAAGTATTCTCCGTCTATTGGCTGATGTATGATTAAATTCAATTTACGGTTAAAGGAAATTTGAATCTATTAAAAAAAAAACCTTTTTTACTTTCAGTTTCCCACTATTGACAAAAGCTATTTAAAGCAGTCTGGAATTGGTAAAGCAGTCATGTATTTGTACAAACACCCAAAAGAAACGAAATCAAATCGTGATCGAGCAGGTCGTTTGATATCCGAATGGGCCCGACCTATTTTCAATTTGAGTTGTGATTTCAAAGCAATGTCTAAGGAGGAACGTCAAGAGCGTGATTTAGCACAAATGCCAAGGGTACGACGCAAATCGCCAGAACCTGCTCCATCAACCTCAACACAGAAGAAGAAAAAAGGACTGAATTCGGCATTTGGTTCAACAGAAGAAAAACCCTTAAGGCCTGGTGACCCCGGATGGGTTGCACGAGCACGAGTTCCAATGCCTTCAAATAAAGACTACGTGGTTCGTCCCAAGTCAACAGTGGAGGGAGAAATTTCAACTGTAAATTCGAAATGAAGCTTTATTGAAAAAATTTCTAATGTATATCTTTTGTAGGTTACAAAACGCAAACCGAATCGTTATGAAAAACATATGAAAAAGTTTTTGGATGCAAAACGACTGAAAGAATCCAGACGAGCTGTAGATATTTCTATTGAAGGCAGAAAAATGGCGCTATAAATAATGATTTTCAATGGATATTTTATTTAGCTTCTTAATTTTAAATAATTTTTTAGATCCATGCTACATTTTTCATATTCAAGCAAAAATTTTATTGGAAATTCAGCAATCCCAATTAATGAATATTTATGTATTAAAATTAATGATTACAAAATAAATTAGACAAAACAATACTCTAAAATATTTATTTGCCGAAAAACAATTCTTAGCATATAATAGAATATTCCGCACATACGTGTTAATTGTTATTTATGACAATTCATTATTTAATTCAGATTTATACGCATTTTTAGTATTGAATATTACAGTAAATTATACAGCGCAACTAAAATATTTAGTACAGTTTTAACTTATAAATAACAAGTATATTAATGGATCGAAATGCTCATAATGAATTAGTTGGATTCGGAAATAGCTCCAACCTTTATATACACTCGAGAAGATAATGCATGAGGTGTGGGCTCCTTTTTCTCCGACGTGTTGGACACCGTATTTACATATGTATATTGCATACTAAAGCCTAGAGTAACGTCGTCACCCTCTTTAAGGTTTGCATTCGGAGTGAAATTAAGACGAATAGAAATTTTATTGGCTTTGCGCCAGGTAATAAATCTAAAATGTACAGAAAATATGGTAATAATAAATGTATATAGCTAAGCTTAAAGCTATACTTACTTCGGTTCTTCCCGTTGTATTTGTATTTCCTCGTCAAATTCCGTGGAATCATCACGTTGATTTAGCACAAAGGAAGAATCTAACATATGAATCTTTGCATTGCTCGAATGACTGACAATTCGCGGATCTTCAGTTAATGATGATTGACGCGAAAGTGACGATGTATTTAACGATGGTGTTCCAGTCAGAGATTTGATAGAATCATTGGTCGCTGCCGACAACGAGGCATCTCTAAGCGAAACCGCATTCTTGAACTCCTCAATCATTTGCAGCTCTTCATGCAGTGTAGGTAGTTCCATGATGGTAATAGTCATGTCATGCATAGTCGGATTGGTAAGCTTCAAAATTACCGAGCTCAAATTGCCGGGCTTCAGCGGTTGCTCACAGCGCACAAGAATAATATCGGGAACATGGTAGCTTGCAAAGAGTTGGATGCGATATTTTATGGACGTTGGGTGATATTCAGGCTTAATCACATTATGTTCACATTGACGGCAACGCAAGGAGCGCTTAATCCACAGGAAACGTCGCTGTGGATACAGTTTGTTGACAGTATACGGCTGATCGGAAGGTTGGCCGTGACGTTGTTCGATTGTTGTAACTGCAATGATACATTAATAACTTCCGCAGAATCAAAACAAAGTTTACACTCACCGTTTCGTATGTTAACTTCCTTAGTGAAAATGTTAGGAGGCAGCTCGCCAACATCTTCAGAGGCAACCGCTGGAGTAATGACGACAGGTTTAGTTTTTTGGGTGCTCTTGTCCGGCCAACCGATTTGACGACGTATGAGAGATACGGTCAAACCAGTTCGATCCTAATGTATATTTACATACCATTAGTCATTAGTAGATGGTATTAAATGGAACACTCACAGTTAAACTGGGGAACTTGTGCGTCTTCGGAGCCTTACGACGCATGTACTCTTGCTTTTCTTGCTTCTCCTGCAAAACCACAGCTTGGTAGTATTCCAGCAAGAGGTTGAAGCGTGTTTGATATCCACATTCCTTCTCGGGCCACGCACCAGTGGCAACTGCCTGATCAGGTATGCCTACGTCGCGCGAGGTCCAGCGGCAGGCTAAGCAGGAAAGATAGTACATCTTCTTGGTAACCACCTTGGACGCATCGCCCTCGCCTTCCTTAGGGGCTTCATCGACTTTCCTGCAAGCGAACAAAGAGCACTATAGAACCCATACGAATAGGTGTAGTTAAATCTTACTTGGGCACCACTACCGTGGTGGCACGCGCCGACAGTGTATGCTGACACCAAGGACAGTCGAAGCAATTGGCGCAGCAGTTCTTCTTGTGGCGAGCCTCGGACGACGGTATGTTCTCCAAGCAATTGGAGCAAAAGTGCGAATCCACCTAGACGAGCAGAGAGAGTGAGAGAGTGGGCGGGAAAGGGATGGTTGGAAGAGCGTTTATGGCTGAGATGACGACAGGGATTACTCACTTCGTGGCACACGCAGAAACCACACCTCAGCTTCAAGCAATGACGACAGAAGAAGAGTTTGCTGATTGGACTCAGAAGGCCGCAGGAGCAGGCATATTTTACCACACTGTCTTGCATAAAGTTAGCCATTTCTACTGAAGAATACACAGTTTTTCACTCGATTGTTGTGCGATGGCAGGTTTTCGATTTGCGAAATTTGCAAAACCACCACAAAAACAACAATGTCTTCAACTCAAGTCACTGGGTGTTTCAGAGACAAATGTTAAGAAGCGAAATCACAATCAAATGCTATTAAACATTTTGTATAGATATGTTTGCATTTATGAATTTATGTAATAGCATGTAATTAATCATTGCTATTAATGCGATTACAAAGAATCGTGAAGAAAATGATGTGACGATATGATAGAATTCACCACAATTTCGACCATTCATATCGAAGCCGATCGCAGTCGTTTTTCATCAATTTTTAGGAATATATGCAATTCAGTGGATTAGTAGAAATCGCTTGTGTATATTAATTACTACAGATATTGTAGTAAATGCATTGTTATTTTTATTATGCATATATCAATATAAATCCCAATAATAATAATCAATAGCGATAAATGAATTTTATTTGTTTGCTAATTTTCTCGCTCTTTTCACCACAGGGTTCGGTGTTACCTTGAACAGCTGACAACTGACACGTCAGAAACAACACTTGGCAGCTGTCAAGCTTAATTCAGAATTTTTTAGCCCAAGCAAACAAATCGAAAATTCCGATTTTTTAATTGTGGTAAATCGACATATTTGGCGGATAAGAAACATTCAGCAGGTACGTTAAACAATCCCAAGCTTCCAGAGAGTTGTAAATGATATACATTGAGAACTTTCGACTAGAACTTCCTTGGCTAATCGGTGCAATTTTTTCAAGCTCTTCTCCCGTCATTGCGTGGCACTGCGTCGTCGTCTTCAACAAATCAACCCCAAGAGTTCATACCAAATATGAAAATGGTGTTTATTAGCAAATTTAGTTCTAATTTTATAGCCATTGCATTCCTGGCGCTTGCCCTCCTCGCTTCCCTCTGCACCTGCACCGAGTTCACATTCGAGCTGGCCGACAACTCGGAGGACTGCTTCTACGAGGAGATTAAACGGAATACGAGCGCCTACTTGGAGTTCCAGGTGTCCGCCGGTGGCCAGTTGGATGTCGACGTGACGCTGAAAGACCCACAGGGCCGCGTGATCTACGAGCAACAACGTGCTACCTTCGACAGCCACCAGTTCGTCGCCGAGTCAACTGGCGTCTACACCGCCTGCTTCAGCAACCAGTTCTCCTCGTTCTCGCATAAGTTTGTCTACGTTGACTTCCAAGTAGGTGACGAGCCGGCTCTGCCCGGCGTCGACGAGCACGCAACTGTGCTAACACAAATGGAGACCTCGTCGCAGTCGATACACAGGAGTCTCAACGACATCTTGGACGCCCAGACACATCACCGTCTGCGCGAGGCTCAGGGTCGCAAACGGGCCGAGGAGTTGAACGAGCGCGTCATGTTGTGGTCGAGTGTGGAGACTGCAGCAATTCTGCTCATCGGCATCGGACAGATTTTGGTATTGCGGAACTTCTTCACCGACCGCAAGCCGAGTCAGACGCAGTACCGGCGTTTGTAGGATTACGAGAATCAATGAATGGACGTAATGAGTGGGACGGCAGTCGATAGTCCGAGCCCAAGAATTGTGTTGAACAAAGAACGAGAACAAAATATTGGGACCTATGATTGTGAACCACTAAGAAAGCGACAACACGACGAAAGAACTACTTTTTTACAATAAGTCCACTTGTTTAATTTAGAAGTTTTAGTTATATCATAAATAAAAACCATTTCCCCTCCACCACATCACTTGTTATTATTTTATTATGATTGGAAAAATTTGTTCGACCCCCCAACCCCATGCCAATCACCTAATCAGATTAATCTGAGTAAACAAACATATTTTCTTCCTAACTTCAGGAAATTGCTTAGTGAATCACTAAAATAATATACATATATTTTTTTAATTATAGAATTCATTCATCCTGGTATTGAGTCCTATTGGGTAATTTTCCTCCAAAGCACATTATTTGGAATTTGGAATCGTCTTCCTTCCCTCCTGTAACCCAAACCTTAATCCCCAATTGGTTTCGGTGCTTCTCGCTCCAACCGACAGATGGCGACACCTGTCAACTTCGGTTTTGACATTTCGCATTGTATTTAAAAAAAAAACAATTTTGCGAATGAGCGCAAAGAGGAATCTGTAAAAATCCCCATCGCTGATACGGATAAAAATATGTTTTTACAACCCTGAGAAGAAGAACAAGGTCTCATATACATATACACACATACATATACATATATACACACACATTTGCACTCTTTGACAAACGGAATCAGCTGTTCGCCGCTGTCATTTGGAACGAAACGCACAGCAAGCGGAAAGAAAACTTCATGAATGCTTCTTCTTCTTCTTGTTGCTCTCTCTCGCACACGTGCATTCTGCGCACGACGTACGGTGAAACCCCAAAGAAATCCCACTTGCGCCCCGATCCGTCGTTCGCTGGCGCTGGCTGCACTCGCGACCCGTCGACCAAGTGAAATCCCAACTGGCCAGGAGCCCCGACCCGAAACGACCGGTGGAATCGTCGGTGCCCCAGTGAAGAAGAGCCCTCGCATAGAGAGAAGTGAGAAACGCCGGCTAGCGGCAAGCGTGTGGTGGAAAGTGTTGTGAAGTGCATACGGCGGAGGTGCTCCCTCCGTCCAGTGTGGCCAGTGGTTCGGCCGTGGTGTCGCGATGCTGGGGAATCGCGTGTTGCGCTACGTGGTCTACGGTGCCTCGGCGGCGCTGCTCTCGGAGGTCGTCTATCGCGGCTTCTTGTGGCTGCGTGCGGGACTCGCGAAGTCGGCTGCATCCGCGGAGGTGTCCGAGGTCGTCTGGACGAACGAGCTGACACAGACGTGTTCGTGTCGCCGCAGTGCCCAACTCTCGCGGTCCGTGGTCGAGAGTCCGTCGATCGCCGCCGCGAAATCCTCCTTATCGTCGGAGTCCAATCGCGCCCCGGTCGTCTGCCGGAGTCGCTACTGTGCGGTGAACAACGTCGGGCGTCTGGTCGAGCTGATCGACAAGGCCAAGTACTCCATCGACCTGGCCATGTACACGTTCACGTCGTTCGAGCTGTCGCAGGCCATCGGGCGCGCGTTGAAGCGTGGCCTCGACATCCGCATCATCAGCGACACCGAGATGGTCTACTCCTCCGGGTCGCAGATCATAGCGTTGACCTCAGCAGGTAAGAGAGAAGTGGGCAATGGGGGTTGACTCGTGACACGTTCTTCCCGTGGTCATCGATCGAACTCCCCCCCGTCTTCAAGTTGGAACCTGGCTTATTTGACCTCTACCGGTGGACTTTCGCCACAATCCCACCGGCCCCACCAACCCCCCGAATCCGTGGCGATGACTTTTCCTAACCTTAAAATCGCACTTCTCGGGAAACCCCCCTACCCCTCCCTCAATCAATGGAGCCCCATTCGGATGACGTCGCCGCACAGATGCATATTTCATCACTTCCTCCGGCGATGCGCCTCCATTTTGGGAGCATCTTAGAAATAACCTCGAAATGCAAAACAACGAGGGTGCGCGTGTGTGCGTGCGCCCGTGTGTGTGCTTTTCTTTTTGCATCTAGTACGTTCGCTGGCTGGCTGGCTGACTGACTCGACCGACAGACATCGCATCGACTTTGACTTCGACATCGTGGAAACACGTGGAGATTCGCATCGATTGCAGTTCTTTCAGATTTTCCTCGACTCTCTCCATCGTCATCATTCGTCACTCTGTCAATCGCTCGTTGTTCGTTCATTCATTCGTCCATCCTCGTCCTCAAGTCGTTGTCGTCATCGTCGTCCAGCCCCCGGGTCCCTCCGTCGACGGGGTGCGAGTCAATTGTTCTCATGCAGTGGCAGACGGTGAGTCCAACAACAACGACATCGATGGTAACGATTGCAAGAGGAGAATCTCGGTGGAAACTCAACCGAGTGTGGGTTGGTCCACCGGGCAGACAGCTGTTGTTGTTGTTTTTCTTCTTCTTGCAGCATGCGTTTCGTGGTTCCGATGGGGTTCTTTGGGGTGGTGGGAGTAGGGTGAGGTTCGGTTGGACAGAGTGGGGTGAGGTGAGGTTCCCTTGTGACAGGCCTCTGTCTGTCGTTCGGTCTGCCGTCATGGGTCACCATGTGATTTTGTTCGCTTCCATTGAATATCCATCCCCCCCTTTTCCCATTCCATTCCAGAATGGGGTTTTTGGAATATTCCTTCGCTATGATCTTTTTTGCATACATAGAGGTGTAGTAACTGCATGTTCGATCTCACGTACTGGGGCAAGTCGCACACGCACACTGGCACGAGCGCTGTGTGGTTGTGCGGCGAGACGAGCGTTTCTAAAATTTTTCGCACAAACAACATTTCCAACAGCTGCTTTGTATCTTTGTATCCATGCGCACCACTACAGCCGACGGCCTTTTTCTTCTTCGTCGGTTCGCTTTTTGTTTTTCGCAAACTCACACTTCCCCACACACACACACACACACACATACATCGAGCGAGAGGAGCGCCACAAGCAGAAGCGAGCAAAAGAATCCCATTCGCTTCTCCCTCAGCTGTTGCTGTTGCCGTTGTCGTGCTTTTGTTGTTGCCCGTTGTTATTGCGGTTTTTGCAATGTTTGCTTGCCCAGCGACAACAAACACTCGGGTTCGGTCGGTTGGTCGGTCGGTCAGTCGCTCTCTCGCTCTCGGTTTCTTGCTCTCTCTCTCTCAATCTCCCCCCATCTGGCTCCCTCTCGCTAGCACGAACAGGCTTCGGCTCCAAGCGACTTCGCAATCACGTCGATCTAATTGCATAAGTTTAGCAAACAATAGCACTCGATTTGGCGACCTCTTCTCCGATTTCATGAACTCACTCGTCTCTTTTACGGCTCCCCCAATTTATTTATTCAATTATCTGGTTTCGCATTATCCGTTTTGTTTTTGTTTCCCCATTCAACGGAATTTATTCCTCACTCTTCTCCAATTTGAATTTTCAACGGAAACTGTGTTAGTAGAATTTTCTCCTTCGCTCTTGTTTCGTACTGTACGTATTTCCGCCACTACTACGCATTCAACGAAGTTTTACAGTGCATACTTTTGGGGCGTCCGCTAGCCGCAATCCTAAAATCATGCAATGTTTTTCGTTGCTTTGTCTTGTGTGATCACTTCTATGAAACTGCAAATTCCATGTAGAAGTGAAATGTTTCCTATATTCGTTTATTTGATTTCAGAACTTTGTGATATTTTCTATCTTTACATATTTAAAAACTAATTAATTCTAAACTAATTTCAAAATTATTTAATGCAGTTTTATTGGTTTTTCTACATGAATTTATATCATTTATTACGAAATTATTAATATTATAATAATAAAAAAAAGTTTTTATCATGAAAATGTCATCACCATTAAAATTTGGCTTTTACAACGGTTTCTGCCAAAATGTACTAAAATTTCAGTTTCCCATTTTCTTCATCACGGGAAACCACTTTTTTCTCTCACTCAAAATAACATTGTTTCGGCTCTTGTACAGAAACATTGTACTTTGTTGACTTCTGCTCCTAAAGTAATTCCTCCAGCAAGATTTCAACTGACATGTTTATGATTTATGTAAATGCATACTTTTCATTTATAACTGTAGCAAGTATCCTATATTCGATTGAATTGTGTTGCAAATCGACAACGGATATTCCTTTCTCAGAATTGAACTTTTTGTATTTTCTTCAAAATTTACTCGATTACCACCTGAGGCATGTGTGAATTATGTCCGTATCAATTCCTTGGCCTCGGGCAACTGGGTTTATTATCCTGATCATGATCATTAATTCGCGATTAGCTACATTGAAGCGCCTGCAATGGACGAATCCTTCCATCATAAACCTATATCTCTATCTCACTCGCTCTCTCTCGTTTGTTCTCTCTCTTGCAGGTATTCCCGTCCGGTTCCCGTCGTCGAGCAACACCATGCTGATGCACCACAAGTTTTGCATCCTCGACGGACCTTCGCGCGCGGTGTCGGTTCTCGCGAAAGAGGGCAAAACGTACGACAAGAAACGTGTCACAGCTGTCCTCATGTCCGGCTCCCTCAACTGGACGATGCAGGTAGGTTCCCTGGACCCCGGTCTTTGCCTTTGCCTTTCCTCATAATCGCAATTGCAATCACAATCCACGCTGAAATATCCTTCCGTTCGCAGGGCTTCGGTGGCAATTTCGAGAATATATTAATCACATCGAATAAGACGTTCGTCGAGAAATTCGAAGATGAATTCCAACGCATGTGGATAGCGTTTGGATCAACCAACAATCCATAAAGAACGACTGAGAGAGAGTGCAGCACATGGAGAGGATACAGTTAAAGGTATTTATTGATGCTTCTTAGTTTCCGTTCCGACGGACGGACGAACGGTGGGCGGGGGAAATGTCATCGGGAATATCCCATTGCAATTAAACTGGGTTTTTATGATCTGCCAACTTGGCTTAAGTGTGTCTGATGAGAGCGGCCGAACCGCGCCGAAAACGAACCCGAGCCGACTCCGATTACAGGCGAACCCAAACCCATCTCATTGACATGCACAGTGGGCACCCAGAGAGCGTCCTTAAAAAATGTTCACATTCCCAACAACCAATCCTCAAGTTGACAAAAAACAGAAAGAACAACAAAAACTAGATACAACGGCGATTCCCAAGTAGCACAGCTGAGAATAATAACTGCATTTTTGTTGCCCTTTTCCCGAAAATCAATTCGTGAAGTGTCCGCTAGTTTCTTCTTGCACAAGACACAACAACATTCCATATTCCTCAAATGTGGCCTGCGATCGAGATCTCCCATCACTAGGGGGTCGCCTCGTCACTCGGCTCAAGTAGTTCTCGTCCTCTCCCCCTCCCCCTTCGGAATGATCACTTAAATGTCTTCCAAGTGTAAATGAAGCGAGGAGGGCGGCCGATCCTCACTCTCTACCTACCGACCGGGAACCCGAACCTAGAATCGACAACTAAAATTAGATTTCCATGAGATCTAGTCGCGAGGAAAGTGCGCTCAACCAGAAGAGCCGAAGAGTGGATGCAATCAGTTGTTTCCTTTGGGAAAATTATTCCGTTTGTAGGGCGACAAATCGGTTTTTGGTTTCCAGTTTCGTAATTTACCGATGATCATGGTCATCCTCCTAATATCCTCGAGAATTCGACCGATTTTTTAAGAAACAGTCGAGAAACCCAAACAAATCGATCGAACAACGGAAGATCCTTGGTCTGGTTTATGAGTCGTCGTCAGTGATCTGAACTTAACCCTTGCTCAATCAGCGACCTACATACTTCCTGTGTGTGTGTTTTTGCCCTCGTAGTCTGGGCGCCACTTTGTCCTCGGGACCCGATTGAAATGTAAATAATCCGCTGCTGCTTCCTTTGAAGAAGAAGACTTCCTCGAAGAAAGCTCCCATTGTTGTGTTTATCTTCTTCTCGAGACGATCCTTGAAGGAACAATATCAGCAGCAACATCAAAAGAACAACAACAACAATAGCAACAACAAAAAGAATAACAATAACAATAACAAAAGAACAACAACCACAATGAGGACAGCAACAAAGGCAACGATGTTGCAAGCTGCAAAGTTTTTATGTTGCTGTCGTTAATTGCTCTCGTTTGGCATTTTTTGCTCATTGCTGGGCTTTACTCATGGCAAATTTTGCGCCAAGTACAGTTGAGTCCGACATCGGATGAGTCAGAGTCAGAGTCGATGTCGGAATCGGAGTCGGAGTCCTCATGCCTCGCACTCACACCATCAGAAAACCCGAATCAAAACAAACCGGCGTCCAAGGAACCGCCGCCGAAGAGGAGGCAGCAACATGCGAAGATTGCGAGTGCGAACCACAAAAGCAATCGACTTGACATGGTTTGCATCGGTCCGTCTGGGCAGCGACGATGGGACGAAGGGGCCTCCGAGGGGCGAGTTGGACGGCGGGACGACGGCCGGCAGCCGATATCAAACATGACAATTGCAGACACGTAGAAAGCCTCACAAGACGGCCTGACGGTCTGACCTGATGCTTCGGCATGTTGTTGGCTGCCGTCGTCGTCTTCCTCATCGCCTGCCGCATGGTCTTCTTCATCATGCTCACTCGTCCTCTTCGTCGTCAACGCCATCCCGTTCTGTCCCAACCCATCCCGTGGTCTCCTCATCCCTGCCCCACCTCGTCGGCTGCGTCTTTAACGCTTGGTTAATATTTTAAAGGAGGTCTTGAAAATGAACATCTGTCATATTAGGAGCAGGCACCATGGCGGAGCAACAGGGGGACCTGGTGGTGGAGGGGAGGGGAGGAACACAGTCCCTTCGGAGGGTTCGGTCGTCTTCTCCCCTCCCTTCTCCTTGGATCCCTTGGCTCATGGTGCAAAATTAAGGTTATGTTGGATCGACTCAAGTGGACTTTTATAGATTTTGCACATGCGCGCCCTTACAACATAATTAAACAGTTTCCTCGATCTGGCCGATCCGGGTCGTGCGCTTGCGTGTTGAACGAGGTTGGGCAATAACAACAACAAAAACAACAACAACAACAACAACAATAACAAAAACAGCAACAACTCCGACAACAACCATAAATGTTGACGAATGGCCAATTGTTGCTCTCGTGTCACGTGTTCGCGCTCCGCAACCCCCAAGTGGCCGCAGTGGAAAGTGTCGAGGTGGAAAGCCAGAGGAAGGGGGATGGGCAGACTGTAATAAATAAATAAGTTAATGTTCTCTGAAGGCAGTTTAATTATGAAAAATATGCTGGGCTGATATTTCACTATTACTCAAGGGACTCTGACCGTCGATCGAAACAGGTAAACTTAAACGATTCGAAAATTGTCCGAGTCAGGTGCGGTAGTCTGTCTCTCATCTTCCTTGAGGTCGAACGACAAGCGGTCCCTGCGTGTTCTGAGTGACTTTTGAATGAGTCTTAGGAAGGTTATTACATGGTCATATCTGGACTAAAATATTATTACTGATTAACTGATTCCACTAGGAGAAGCCTCTCGTACTAAGAAAATTAACACTTAATAGAAGGATACCTCATTGTACTTCCGATTCCCTCTCCTTTTCTCCCTTTCTTTTCCTTCCATTTTCTTCGAAGTATCCTCCAGGCGAGGATAGATTATTAAATATAAACCAACATCAAATTAACCAAACTACATCGGCTGCAGCAGCAACTGCAGCAGCAACAGTTGCACCTGATCGTTGCTGTACTGCGAATATACCGGTTCTTCAGGAGCCCTGAGGGCAGTCCGGCTGCTGCTGTCCTGCTGCCGGTTGTTGTTGTTATTGTTGGCCATCCTCCTCCAGGATGAGCAGTTGTTGTTCTTCTTCTTCTTGCTGTTGTTGCAATTATGTGGATCAAGAGCAGCACGCAAAATTGAAAAATACTACGAATGCAAGAAGAAAGAAAAACCGGTGGAATGAAATTACGTCAGGAAACATTTGCCCATCCCACAACAATAAGAACAATCACTACAACAAGAACACCAACCACTACAACAAGAACAGCAACCACTACAACAAGGATAACAACCACTACAACAAGAACAATCATAAAAATTTAAACAACAACCAGACTAGCAAAAGGCATCGAAGATCGTGATTATTTCATTATTACTTGAGGAAGAACAAAGAAAAACAAGACGATCTCTTGTTTTGGGATTGTGGGATTTTCTCCTCACCGAAATCCGTCTGCAATCTGTCGTCCTAATGTTTGTCATTAGCACCACGATAGCTAGCAATGTGACAGCGGCTCATTCACAGACCCATGGAAAATCCTTTTCTCACCTCGACCGATGCCTGCCGAAGCGCACGCATGAGCGGGCAACATGTCTATTTGTCCACCCAGTGATTGTTTCTGTTCCCTCTTCCTCCTCCCTTCCCTCTCTGCCCTTCAAGGGTTCGCTTTACTCCGCCAAAGATGAAGAAGAAGAAGAAGCCGTAAACATGTCATCCGTCTCGAGGAATGTCTGCCGGCCGTGTTAATTATTGTTTCCACATGTGGGGAGTGTCGTCGACATCGGCCTCGCCCAATGCCTGGAGTCGGTCAACATGTGCTCCTTCCAGCCCTCCGAGCAAGGATGACCAAGCAAGCATCCTCTGAAGACCCCGACTCCGATCGAACCATGGAAGAGAGGATGACATGAATCCCAACTCCATCTGCCCAAAAGCCCTTGATCTCTTCGTTTCGGCGGTGAATGGCTAAAGTTGCTCTGAATCCGATGTCCGCAGAACCTTCGCCCGAAATCCTCGTAATCCTCTGTAATGATTGTGTGTATTTATGTCATCACTGCGGTTGGTCTACGGCGAAGGGAGGAGGGACCGCATTTACAAATCCCGACCAGACGCCGAGTCTTGTTGTAATTTCCAGCTCCTTCGTTCTTTTCTTTTTTCACCCGAGAGAGAGTGAGACATTGAATACGAGATTCGAGGTCTGTTTTGCTTCTTGTTTCTGTTGTCTTCACATGGTTGTTGCTGTTGTCATTGTTGTTGTTGTTGCTTTTTGTCATTGTTGTTGTTGTTGTTGTTGTTTTTGTTGCTTTTTGTCATTGTCATTGTGAATGAGCAGAGCTAATTATTTTGCAATACCATGCGTGCCGTGAAGTGTGGTGTCTGAACTGACCACAGCTCATTCACACCCAATGGCTCCTCCCTCCCGTCAACACCTTTGGTGACATCTTCAGCGAGGGTAGCATCGAGGAAGAAGCCACGTCGGCCTCTGGCCCGGGTTGATGGCCTTGTGCCGAGGATTTCTTCGTTCCTTTTTCCCTGCCTTCTATCCTCTAAAAGAAGGTATCGTTGTTTTTCTTTTCATTGTAGTGATTGTTCTTGTTGTGGTTGGATTGGCAAATGCCATTGAACTGTCGTGCTCTAGTTGTTGTTGTAGTTATTGTTGTTGTCACTGTATTGTTGTTGTTAATGTTACTGTTGTTGTTGATGTTACTGTTGTTTTTGCTTTTAATGTTTTTTTTTTGTCCATTGTCACCAACGAAAGTTATGTGATTCTCGTTTGGCGACAGTTCATTCTCAATGATCGATGGCACAAAATTCCACCCAGACATTTGGCTTATTTTCTGCTCATCGCTTTCATCGTCATCGTTGTCTGGACTTCCTTGTCTTCATCACATCACGTTACCATTTCACGCTCTTGGCCTGATAGATCCTCTGGGTGTGTAGGATCCTGACTGATAGACTCCAGGTGACATTCAGAGATTCATTCATTCATTTATTTATTTCTGCATTTATTCAGATTCATTCCTTCATTGATTTCTTCATTCATTCAAATTAATTCTCTTAAGTCTTAAATTTTTTCATTCATTCATTCAGGTTAATTTCTTCATTATTTCCTTCAATCATTCATTCCGATTCAATTCTTCCTACCTTACTTTATTCACTCATTCAGATTAATTTCTTCATTCATATTCATTCCGTCAATAATGTCTTCATTCCTTCGTTGTTCCATTGACCTGCTCTAAATATTCTCGATCCCCCCAGCACCGTTTCTCTCATGACTCTCTAGGTCTCTGAACCCTTTTTGGCCGCCGTTTCCCCAGCTTTCGGCCGAAACCCATTAAAAAACCGAGTGCTACACCTTGACCTGGGGAGGCTGTCGGGCTTTCGAACCCTGGCCAACGGACTCCCTAAAGAGGTGCCCCGATGTCCCCAAGAAAGTTCTGTGCGCCCCAGTCAGAGATGTTGCTGTTGCTGTTGCTTGTTCTTGTTGTTGTTATTGTTGCACTCATCTGATGACTTTTTCTTAGCGTTGGTAGCCATCCCATGGGTCTCTGTGTATGTATGGGGTCGGTCTGAAAGTTTCCAACGAGAGCAACGACGACGACGACGGCATCGAATCATATCAAATTGAGTTTCGTCCGAGCGACATCGATCCGGATGGCAACTCTAGGCGTCGCGATCGCTCGGCGAGATGTCAACGAACTCTTCGTTCATTTGTTCGACGGTGTCTGTCTGTCTGTCGCAGATGAAGAAGAATATCATAATAATTTTGACATTTCCCCGGTTGTCTGTGTTTACTTTCACTAGAAATCAATCACTTTTGTTGCTCTTGGCACGAGCCCTGATCGCGGTCGAGTTTCAGCCGGGGCCCCATGCGGCCCCATTCTTCGGCCGGTAACCGAGTCGTCGTCATCTGTGTGCCTTTTATCTCACTCACTTCCCCTCTCTGTCTCCACCTCTCTCGTTAGATGGGTCCCTTTTGTTTCGGTTTTCGCTTTTGCCCCGTCGTTTGACACATTTTCGGCCACTATCTGAGTGCCGCCATTTTTAATTGCTCCGAAGCGTCGCCCTGGCAACAACGACAGACAGACGGATAGACGGACGGATAGACGGACGGATGGACGGACAGACCAGCGGACAGATAGACGACCGGTGGGAAATCTCTCCTGGTGATTAATTGCTCGACGGCCATTTATTTCCGTCTCGAGTGGGCGCAAATTGGAAAAGTTCACTAAGTCGACTCAACTCGACTCGAAAGAGTTGTAATCATTTTTCAGCTAAGTATATTTGTCTACTTGGCTAAACGACAGCTCGTCCGCCATGGTCAGGATTATCTGGCGTTGATGGGCCCAGACCAGAACGCGACGGCTGTTGCAGATATCTGTTCGAGTTCCATTGCCGGCGGACACTTCGACTAGCCCCAAAATAGATTTCATGTTCGTGTTGCGCTCTTCACTTTTCGCAACCACTCGAGACCCCAACATAATCCGCCTGGCGACCTGTCTATCGGAGCTGTCCCATTAGGTGGGCGGGAGAAATTTATCACGTCAGTTGGTGGTGGCGGTGGCGGCGGCGCCAATGGATGTGGCACCTTTGAGCCAAGTCCATACCTAGTGACTACTGTCTAGTTTCCCATGAGTCAACAATGGTGAAGAAGCCCTTTGGTGTGACCACACTACCCCCCCCCCCCAACTCAGGCAAAATTAATGCCCTCGGGAACCAGATCGAGTTAAAAGCTCGTAAAATGTCTCTTAATGCTAAAATAACAAGCATTTTATGTCGCCCAAAGTGGGCTTCATTAAAAGGCCAGACAAACGGTATGGAATTTACCAAGACAGTAGGGAATATATCCAAACTGTATGGAATCTGTCCAGTCTGATAATTCTATTAACGAAGAATTCGGTCCTATGGTCTTCTTTAATATAGACCCTTTGCCTTTAATTCATATTTCATAATAATTTTCGGCATCTCCGTCTTGAGGTTCTTAAATCGATGGTTGTCGTGCTCCATGGAACAATCAATCAAATTTCCATACGCTCATCTTCGGATCTCCCGTCGCCTGTCTTGGCCTGACCCTGACTACTCCATCTGCCGCCCTGTGTTGGCAGCAGTCGCCAAGTCAGTCGTGCGCCTCGCATCCAGATGCAGGTCACGCAAATCCCGAAGTCCCTCATCAGCCAAGTGTTGTTGACTCCGGGGTGCCTGCGATGCAGCGAGGAATTCGCCAGGACATCGCTGTACACACAGGGACACACAGAACCGAACGCCTGGCGCCCTACCAGCGGATCAGGATCAAAGCAGGGAGAAGTGTCGACAACGCCGGGATCGAGGGTGGAAATCCGTTAATAATTGGGTTTTCCCGACAGCGCGGCAGGACCAACGCGAGCGAGATCCCGCATAATAAACACTGTGGATTCTCCAAACGACTTTGGAAATTCCTCGACTACGACGGGGAGAGACAGACAGAGGGAGAGCGAACAAAGAAAGTGAGAGAGAAAAAGAACAAAGCAATAAGGAAAGAAGGAAATGTTCACTTCAAATGCTGGGAAATTAGGGTCCACGTCGTCATTTGGCAACAGTTGAGGGTCCTTTTTACGAGCTACGATTTCGTGGTGGGTTTTTTGTGTTGTGTTTGAGTGCACGCAAAATTGCACTTCGAGTCACGAGGGCGATTTAAAAAAATTTATGAATTGAAATACATAAATTTGCCTGAGAACTGAGACATTTACGAGTTTTTAATTCCCTCTCTTCTGCTTCGGAGGCATTTTCACGATCAATTAGTCAATTGATCGCATAATTTTACGATCAATTAAGTGAGAGACGGCTTAGACTAATTAACCACTCCAACTACATACAAATGACTCATTACGACGAGAGCGGATCGATGTTGAAAGAGTTGTTAACTAAGGGCAACTAAAGGCATGTGAAGACAATTTCTTTAATTAAAGAAATTACACGGATTAGGATCGACGAATACACATACAGTAATTTGAATCTCCGGAAACGGAAGCTGAAAGTGAACTGTGCCCAAATCTCTTACGATTTGATTGCTGATCATATGGCTTCCAGAGGCTCTCAGCACGATCGGCCAACTATCGGGCTCATCACGCAAACACAAAGCGAGGTCGCGGTGTGAAGGCCTTCCTCCAGCTATCGACTCGAGAGGGAATTGATTTTAAAACACGAAATTCGCAGCTGATAACCCGAAACTTTCCCATTGCCGCAGAAGACAGCGCCATGGTTCGTTATCGCCGGGTCGGCGTCTCGTTTAGTTTCCCATTAACCGAGGCGGCCGTAATGAATATTCTGCTGCTAGCGTGGCTTGACGTGGCGGTAAGAAGGGGGGAGGGGAGGGATGAAGAGGGCCCCATCAACATCGCCACGAAAATACTTGGCAAATATTGATCCACAAACTACGGCAACTGAGCTGCAGGAGAAGTGCGACGATGATGGCGACTCGAACGAAGTTGGAACAAAAGCCATACATAATTCCCTCGGTGACATTATCTGGAGCTGTTATAAAGATTTTTATCAACACGTCATCCAACATACTGGCTGTCTGAAGATCCGTGGTTGCCTAGTGTGTGAGTGAGTGTGTGTGTGTGTTCACTAGCTGCTGATGTAATTGAAGCATTAACGACACCCATAGTCTCCAACATACATACACACGTATTATATGTAGACCATATATGTAGACTATATTCGTGTACATGGTCCCTTATCGGAGCATATACTTCATAGTTTTCTATACCAGTCCGAAGACCAAGTCCAAGACACGTTCAGTATACTTTTTTTTCTTTCTTTTGAGTACCTCCACACGTTATAGTGTTTTACGATCGTGCTTCAGCATTAATGTTTATGATCGCATTTATGAAAATTATGAAGTTTTATTGGTGCTTCGACAGGTTTCTATTTCTCTAAATTACCATCCTCCAGTTTCACTTTAGGTTGTCATTAAAAGGCAGTTTGGGGTTGTTTCCCGAAGCATAATAAATTAAAATCAATGAGTTCCAGTTCTCGACTCAACTCGACTCAACTCAACTCGACTCGACTCTAATCTCGTCTACAAGACTTGTTCATAATTCACTGCCAGGAGTTTTCCTTCGCATGGGATGGGTTTGCTTTCTTCTGCTTGTTGTTGTCGTAATTTATGTTCGTGGGGACTTTCTGTGGAGTGGCCAGACTTTTCCAGTCCGTGGGTGAGTTTTCCGAAAGTTCTCTCTTTCAAAATGACCCCGGGAGACTATCGTGATATGATTCTCTATAGGTATACATGAATCCATCGATTTCTATTGTTTTACAATCAATTTGTAATTTCCACCACTGAGGGAAGAATTTTTACTGATTTCATGTGATTTGGAATCTGCGACTCTGAGGGAGGAATTTGAACTGATCATCCACGATCGTCCCATCGATCGAATTTGCTCGATTTATGCGTATTTATTTGCAAAACTCTTGTCAAGCCTTCGGAGGCGAGAGTAATTTATGGATGTCATGTTGGGACCCTCATTATAATCGCATGATTGGATGTGAATGCCCGATTTCATGCATTTCACCCGCATGCGTCGCGCCGATCAAATTCAGCACAAAAACAATAAAGCAACAACAACAACTGCGAACATGAAAATTCCCTCAATTTCGATTCACACCAAGCGAGAAGTTGGATAATATCACTAATATAGGAAAGGAAGGGAAGAACGCAGGGTGCAAAAAGGTCGAAAAATATCGGATATGGAGGGGAAAATCCCATGAGTGAAAATTCCAACTGAAGAATTCGTCGATATCGTGAACTATGAAGTTCATCCGTGTCCAACAACTGCAACCTGGTTGCGTTCAGTGCAGGAAACGTTCATCGACCAGACCCCATCCTGCTCCCCCCCTGGGTCTCTGTCTATCATGCCCATTGACAAGCAATCGGTTGTACGAAAAAAAAACAACGATTTAAACGTTGTAGACTTTTATGCGAATCCATTCGCGAGCGCATTTGGATTCCACGCACGGGTCACGGCAGGCGCAGCATTTGGTTGGTGGAGCGTCGAAGCCATCGTTGTCGTCGCTGGCCACTGATCGATGATTAATGCTGAGACTTTGACTCCAGCAACAATAACAATAACAATAGCAACAATAACAACAACAACAGGATGAACAACATTAACAACAAAAACAGTAAGAACAACATTAACAACTACTACAACAAGCACTACAACATTAACAACTACAACTCGTTGTAATTGTAAATGAAGAAGAACGAAAGACCGTCTTCGATCGAGCGAACGGAAGCCCTCGTAATGGTCGTGGAAGCGGAAGTCGAGGTTACGGAAAAGGGCACCACTGTCCGATGCGGCGGGAATGGATGTCGATAGAATGTGAGAGAGGGTGGGGGGCGAGGTGTGGGGCTGACGACAGACAACCGTCCGCCCAACGGACCGACAATCGATCGCGATTCTTGTCGCCCGCGGCCCGGAATCGCGCCGGGGCGCCTCGGCTGCTCCCGAAACGTCCGCACGTGTGGCGGGCGACTTTTAGGGCATCGCGTTTACAAGTTACCACCTCAAATTTGATCGCAATCGAATTGACTCCGCCGGCACGGCGTGGCATGCTAAATGTGCCCAAATAAAAATACTGTCAATTGGAACGAAGGAACGAACGGACTCCTCCATATTCGCGTCACGTCCGACTTTAGTTTCTTGGCCGTCGGCACGTCTCCAAAACCAAATTCAAGCCTTTCATGCCAACCCAGGCCCAAAGGGTTGACGAAAAATCGTCCCACTGTCGAATGTATAAATTTCCCATCCACTGATGCTGACGGCACGATGACGAGGGCGACAGAGACGACGAGAGCGACGACCGCCAACCGACAAGGGACCAGGGCTTCCAGTGACGAGGTTTCGCAAGTGTTCGTTCCCCGAATCGGACGAATCCGTCCACTCACTCCGACTCCGACACTCGGAGATTATCTCGGCGGCTTCTCGGAAGGCTCGCGCAACCTTTGGACCCTCGCTGCGCTGGGCCTGCTCCCCGGAGAATCGCGCATGGAGCTTTAATTACCTGAGCTTTCATGAAACGGGGGCTCTCGACTTCAATCGAATTTCAAAAGCCCGATTTTCACGTAGGTTTTTCATATGCAGGATTCGAAGAAGAACCCGAACTTATGTTTAAATTGAAAATATTACTATTTCAAATTTAAATTTAAAGAATGAAAATAAGTTCAGTTTGTAAATAAGTTTTAATGCTTTTGAAGTTTCAATGTTTTTTAGAAATAAATGTTGGAAATAGATGAATGAATTTTCAATGATTTTTCTTCAATGTACTCTATCGATGGATATTTCCCATGGTCGAAGACTCCCAAAGTACTAACACCAGACTAGCCTCATCCATTGTTTTCTAAGGGGCAATGGTATTATAATTGTATGATCAAAAATAGCATTCTAAGAAGAAGTTGTAACGCGGGAACATAAACGTAGCTCGTTAAACCACTGTCGTGGTCACTTTTACGATCCTCTAGCGAGAGACTCTGATGCCGAGACCACATCGACCGAATGTGCGAATGTGAGAAGTCCGGAAAGCGATGTGATTAGCACTATAACTTGTGATCACACGATTCTCCGAATGTGCCGATGTAATGCTGCTGATGATGACCGCCGACAGACATAAATCCACCGATCCGTGGACAAACATCACCCGATTATTCTCCCATCGAATTGGATCGGGTGAATGTGTCGTTCCATGGTGATTGGGGCTACTCATACATATATGTACTTCTGATCCATTTATATACATATATATTTCTATTGTATATATATATATATATATGTGTGTGTGTATTGCGTTATGGTCTAATCTGCCTCGTCGAGCGAAATAAGTGGAGCTGACAGCGAATTCCTGACGCCATAAAACATTGCTGAATATCGACGGATTACCTTGAAGAGGCTTCTTCTTCTTCTTTTTTCTCCTCCTTCTCTTCGTCTTCGTCGTCTGCTTGCCATTTTGGTTGTTGTTGTTGTACTGCTTATGAATGTTATTTTAATTTATTTTATTTTCTATTCGCTAAATTTAAATAAAAATTTCAATTTTTTTTCACAAATTTCGCCACACACAGACACATATCGATGCTTGTCATTCGAGCCTCCGCCTCGGAAACGATCGCGGGACGCGGTGGGCGACGTTGGTCACGTGTGGCGGGCGGAAGGGCATGAGAGAGGGAGAGAGGAAGGGGGGAAGTGGGGCCAAATGAATTGGTTCGAGGGCAGCGGAGAGGAGAGGCTTTACATTTGGTTTTATTTTTATTTCTATTTAATTTCTGCTGCTTCGTCATTGGTTCATTGGTTCGTTTTGTTTTATTTTATGACTTTTCGTCGCCTCGTTTTGCCTCACCTCACCTCACGTCGTCTCCTCCTCCTTCTCCCTCGCTGCTCACACCTCTTCCTCTTCGTCTCTCCCTCTCCTCGTTTCTTTGCTCTCCATGCTCCATGAGGGTTTAATAAGAGTGCGTCAAATATTTCAACGCTTGGTAACAACAACAACAACAACAACAGCAATCGTAATAATGTCGATAGCTACTTTGAGCAAAGTGCGTATTTGTAACAGGTACAACAACAATAACAACAATAGCAATAGCATCAAGAACAACAACAACAATAGCAGCATTGACGATTTTTACCGAAACTGAGTCTGAGACAACTACAAGAACAACAACAATCAAACAGAAATAAAACTATAAAAAATGTGAACATTTTAATGTTTTTTTTTTTCAGTTTTGGTACCCTACACTCTGCGCTTTGGTTTTCTCAGTTCTAACAGAAAGTGGGAAAAAATTCGTATTTTTGAATTTGTAAAATTGGTATACTGAAAGTTTTCATAGGATTATTTAAACTAAATATCTCAAAGGAAGGAATTACCTTAAGGAGACTGATCGTTGATCTATCCAAAAAGAGTGAAAACTATTAGCAAATAGATGAAAGAGGCATGATGAACTCATAGAAATGAAAAAGAGTCAAGAATCGTAGGTCGTCTCCGTGGCCAGAATGATCGGCTGTCATGTCTCACTATTAAATGGTTATCGTTGTGTATAGTTGTAGATGTGATTGTTGTTGTTGTTATTGTTATTGTCATTCCAGCCTTTCGTCAAACCAGCAGCTACGCAACTCAACCCGCCGCCAACCGACAGGCCAAGGAATGTCGCGCTGGCTAATTAATAATTCATGTTTGTATTAATATGTATGCTTGTATGTATTGTATTGCTTTATTAGTGTATGAGTGTAAGTCTATCTACGCATATGTGCGTGAGGCTACGCATAGATATAGATATGTGTGTATATGTCCGACAATTATCAAGTGGCAACGCGTCATTGTCGTCTCATTCAATTGTTGCTTCCGACTCTGGCAGCACTTTTGAAAAGTTTTTCGATTTCTAAACATTTTTTCAAAATAATTTTGAAATTTACTCAAAATTCCGAATGTTTTGGAATATTTATTGGAGTTTAATTATCCTAAGGTATTATAAAGTTTCTGAGCAATTATAATAATATAAGATTTCTACCTACTAGATTTCTACCGACCTTAATCAATTAAATCTAAAAAGACTTAAATTGATAAATCAAAAAGGTTCTAAAAATGCAATAATAAAAATCCGAAAAATAATAAAAAAAAAAAACAATTAATTGTATATTTAAAAAAATATAAATAAAAAAATATGAAAAAAAATTAATAATCTTTAAAAATGTAATAAAAAGCTTTTGAAAAAATATATAATTTTTTTAAATTTAATTAAATTTGAAAGACAAGCAAATAATCATTTTCTTTATAGCAATAATTTCAAAAGTAGGCAATTTAATATTAAATTAGTTCTCATAAGTTGCCGAAGGAAACAAATACTAATATCTAGTATAATTAAAATTATACCATATAATAATCATGATATAATAAATAAAGTATTTTCTTCACCTTCGGCGTTTCCCATCCATTGTGCATTTCTAATTTAGCTACAACATCAACATTTTCGCAACCAGATTGAAATGCGCTCCTAGGGTCGCTCACGCAATCGGAGTCAGCTGTTACGCACTCACCTCGGCGTCTCGAAGCTCACTCCGATTTCGTATCTCGCGAAATTTTAACCAAAAAAAAAACACAAACGCACATAAAAAAATCGCCGAAAAACGAACGAACGAAGAAAAGAAATTAATGAAGTCTTCAAATAAAATGTCAGGTTTAGTTAATATTAGCTTTGGTCGCTTGGAAACAAAGCAACTGTTAGGTTTCTGCTTCGATTAGCTCGCCGTTTAGTCGTCGTTTCTCACCTCCCTCTCTTTCGCACTCCCTCCCTCCCTCTCTCTCTCTCTCTCGCTCCCCACAACTTCTGCAAATATCGCGACCTTTGTAAATGTGGACATTGAAATGCGAATATCTGAAGGAAACCCACAGCAAGCGAGCGAGCAAGCATTAATGGAAAAATTCCTCATGTCCATTAGACGCCTGTAAATGAATGTATCAAGAAAAGCGGAAGAAACATCAGTGGTCAGACTGCTAATCGTTTCGCAGCCCATGGGGAATTCTAAATTCTCTACAAATACCCAGTAGGAAAACCTACAACAAGTTGTTCTCTCTGCTCTCTTTGTCATCCCTTTGACGACCTGCTTCGGCGGTCTTCCTTGGCCATGGTTCGTCTGGAGTCCACGATGTCTGACATCGGTGTCGCAGGAGTTCGGATCATTCCCACTGGGTGCTTCTTCCCCTCGCTCTATTTTCACCGGTCTTTATCGACTCGCATCGCATCGCAATTAAACGAATGCTCTGCATATTTTAAGCAACGGGTACCGGCGGGCCAACAGGTACCCGCAACAGGTACTTTTCCCGCTGGGCTGTCCAGTTGCCACCTCGTCTCGTCTCCTCGTTTCGTTTCGTCTTGTCTCCCCCGCTTCCCTCTCGTCGCGTTCTCCCTCTCCCTCTCCAGCGACAGTTCCTAATGAACCGACAACTATTTCGAGAATTCCACAAACGATGATCGAACGCGGATCTGGACGGTGTCTGCGGCATACAGTGGTATATGATCCACATTTCTCGCACACACACACGCACATCTGCAGGAGTATTTACATTTGTATGTGTGTACGTACGGGTGTGAGGGTCTGTCGCGGGCCGACAACAGGTTCATCGCGCCGTGAGACTGGCAGACGGCTCGGTAACAGATCAAATAAATCTTCGCATTAACGTCGATTAGCGATTTGGCTTTGTTTGGACTCGGGACATGACCGGCGGGGTCGAAACGTGATGTGGTCGAGGGGGGAGGGGGACCCCGTTCCCCGCGCGCCGTTGACACACAAGGTAATTTATGCAGATACCGCGGCTCAACTAATTAACGACCGACCGATCGTCCATCCGACCAACCGGCCGATCGGCGTCCATCCCGTGCAACTCAAATAATCAAATTTCCCCGTCTTTTGTTCTCTTTGCCCATTGGCTTTCTCGGCTCTTCTCGATCGAACCGGGCCCGGTTCGTCTTTGGGCCGTCTTCTGCGCCCTCCTCGTCTCCTCCCCGCCGATCCATTAACTTCAGTAGTCATTCACATCAGCTCCGACTTGTTCGTCTTCGTCGCGGGCCTCTCGAATTCAGTCCGATCACCGATCGATACCACTGTCTGCGTCGTGTCGAATACTTTTACGACTGTCACGTGAAGAACACATCGTCACACCGATGACGAGCTCACGTCGGCGTGTGAACCACTCCCCGCAGTCATCGATTTATTGCCCTGAACCCCCAGAAATCGATTAACGAACATGTGAAATTAAAATTCGATTAGACAAATTGATGAAATTGTTCGCACTAAATAATCTTTGGTTGTGATATTCAATGATCTCAAATGATCTCAAAATATCAATGAATATCAACGGAGTAATTTCTCGAATTCTCTCCAAATGTTGTTGTTTGCTTCCAAACATATGGTGGTTCTTTCAACATTTCCATAAAAATAAATAAGTAATCATTTCGAGTCAGTTTTCTTTCCTCTTCCTCCTTTGGTTCCTTCTTTCGCTGGGCACCTCCGGCGAACCCAACGAGGTCGCGTTTCCAGTAGAGAACACAGACGACACACCAATTGTCCCCCCCATTTGTCGGGCGCCCTGACCCCGAGCGCCCCCCCGAAGCCCGATCGCCCCAAGTGGGCCCCAATAACATTTAATCTTTCATTTAATACCCAGTTCCCATATCTCCGTAATAGATTCTTTCCAACTCGAGTTCGTGATAATCTGTGAAGTGTTGACCACGGTCGATCGGCCGTTCAGTCTGTCTGTCTGTCCGTCTGTCCGTTCTTCTCTCTGTCCGTCCATCTCTATGCCTATCCGTCTGTCCGTATATTTGTCCGTCTGAATATACGTCCGTCTGTCTATTGGTTGGTCGCTCTGGCCTTTTGTCTATCTGTCTGTCTGTTCGTTAGTCTGTCTGTCTGTCTGTCTATCTGTCTGTCTGTCGGCCGCCAGAACGACGGCACGTGTTGGGAGTTTATGACGCACCCGGCAGTCTATTTACATGGCTAGCAACTTTGTTGTTGGGCGCGTAGTGGGGTAAACGCGGAAAACGCGCCACAAAATAGTTCGTTTGAAAATCGTATAAATTCCTTCGCGTCAGTCAGCGTCGGGTGGGTGGGCGTCATGGGGGCGGCAGGCGGTGATGGGTCGGGTTTATCGCATGGCCGTAAAAGTCGTCAGTAGTTCCTGGACAAGTGCCGCCGTCAAGAGGAGATCGTGGGGGGTGTGGGCGTGATATTGCACTTGCAGTTGGCCCAATGTCAATCGTCCAGAAGCACGAACACCCAATGCCTGACAAGAATGGCCCTCACCCTAGTCCACCCAAGTCGATCCAGACGATCCAGCCCTCACACTGAAACCACGGCCTGGCCACGGTCTGGAGGCGATCGCATGACACCGCGTTCTCCTCAACCGAATTCGCCTCGTCTCGAGACGACGACGTCGACAACAACGACGAGGACGGGCTTCGATCGAGCTCTGTCTGGCGGCCCTGGAGGGCAGCCATGACTGCGGCTCACCCCGAAAACGGAACGAAATGAACTGAATTGAAATAAAATTAAATGAAAATGTTATCAAAGCAATGAAATTATGTAAATTCCGATGGAATTAAAACGAGAACGCCACCGAGTCTGAGTCTATTCGCGAGGCGTAGCGACAACGACAACGAGAACGAAGACGCAAAAGCTCGAAACTGAGGCCGATTTCTGGACAGACGACGTCGTAACAAAGTAACGAAACCGAAAATAATTACATGTGTCCGCGACACTTACACCATCCCAAGTAAGCGGCGATAAGATACGGATGCGGCCCATGGGGCGTCGTCGTTTAGCGTCCGATGGAGCGCCCCGATGATGTTAGTTGGGTTCGTCAACTATCATCATCGGATTCCATCCATCCTCCTGTCCCTTGAGGAGTGCTGTCTGCGGGTCCAGAGTCGTGATCCGTAGCCAGCAATCGAGCGCTGGACGGAGTTCGCATAGCAACCGGGAATCTAGGGAATCCGTGCCCACATGATTCACCGCCTCTTGGAGAGCTGGACGAAAAAAAAAAAAAACATTCGCTTTCCTCACCCACCTCCCGCCGCCCCCCGTCGTCCGGCGTTTATTTTAATCTCGATGCGTGGCCAGAAACCGCAAGCTTCCTTTCCAATTAGACTTTTTTTGTTCTGCCCCCCGGGAGTATAAACAATTTAGCATACACAACAACAACCACGGAGTGAGATTTCACTCAACCGTTTATCGCATGAGAAATATATTTCTTCTTCCGCAGCCTTCGACATCGCCATCGACATTGGTCCGTCCGTCCGTCGGTCGGTCGATTGCAGGAGAAACCGCAACTTCGTGAGTTGGTGAGAAACTCAGCAGGAAGTAATCGGCTCTCAAGGACACTCGTTACCCCTGGTCATCGGAGCATCGAAGTCGTTACAAGAGGCGAATGATGAAAATTATGAAAGAGAAGCTGGTATTGAAGAATTTCTGAGACTTTCCGTCTGAGCTCTTCTATTAATTGTGGTAATGACCGCGTTGTTGTAATAAGATAAGAAAAAACAAAAACCCAAGAACGCGAGTTGAAAAATCGATTTACTTTGAGGATTAATCGTCGCTCGATTGTCAACTGCGCCCTTCTTCGACTCGTGAGGAGCGCCTCCCAGGGTCTCGCCGGGAAGAAAGTGCTCCTCTACGCATTTCTTTCCACTTTCTCAGATCAAAAGCCCTCCGCCGACGACGACGACATCGGGCCAGACGTTCCCAGACCTGCTCGCGAGGTGGAAATCCATCAAACTTCGGTGTGTCTGCTGCGGCGGAAGACTTAAGCGAGGCGACCGATCATTCATCGATCGACAGACAGACCATGGTGGAGGCTTTTGTTCGCACTGAGCTTTAAAGGCGATCCATCAAACCGTCTGATTGTGTCAACGAGAGCGCGTTGAGGGAGGGAGATCGGAAGGGGTCGATCGTTGATGAAGTGGCCTCTCTTTGGGATCCCAGGCGCCTCTCCACACCTGCTGCTTCTCGTCTCAACTGAGACTTTTATTTTCTTTTCTAGTATCCTGGGAGGCCTCTGTGGGCTCCTCATCACCAGAGACCCAAAACCATTTGGCCTGGAGACATCTGAGGGAGTCCAGACGACTCTGTTTGCTTCTTCTACTTCTTCTGCTTCACTTCTCGCTTTTATCACTTGGCTTTCTGTTGACTTTCCCCATCCGCAACTGATCCATCGTCGTCAACAACAAATACAACAACGACCATGGTCTGCAGCCAAAATAGAGCAACGTCTACGATTCCCCCTCGTTCCCCGTCCGCCGATCCTCGTCTGCTCTCGTTTTGACACCTTTTTGTTCCCCGATCGTGATCGTGTTTGCATTTCTTATGCTTTGTTTGCATTTTTAATGAAAACGATTTACTACATTTCTTCTTCAAATATTTGAGCGATTTGAATGCTGTCCGCATTTGATGCTGTCTGATGTTGGTGTTTTTTTTTTTTCATCGTCTTGTGGATAGTATGATGTGCTCCATACCATCCGTAGTCGCCGAATTTCCGACTTCCTGAGAAGAATGCGAGGCCGTCGTCACGAGAGAAGGTGGAATTCGGATGGAGTGAGAGGGATTTAGACTGAGTTGTGAACGTAGCGCTCGCCTGAAGTCGTCGCGGCCGGGCGAAGTACGTCGCCACTTGTAGCCGGAGAGCGATATACACGTATATATGCACATACACAAGTCTATCGGTCTGTGCATTTTTGACAGACAGCTCCGACGGACGGACGGACGGACGGACAAACGTTTTGAGTAAATTTACAGAGCAAAAGAAACAAGAAACGAGAAAGGAAACGAAAAGAGAAGAGAAAAAAAAAGGAACTCGGAATGATATCTCACCATTACGGACGATGGCGATGCGTATCTGAAGGTGTATCAGTATCTGCACATATTTGACGAGTATCTGTATCTCATGTGCAAGCGATGTTTCAATATTTGTATGAACGAGATAAAGGTGAAAACGATAAAAAAAAGTGACGTGGAGTGAAGTGAAAATGGATGAAAGAAACGATCTCCGTCCCCGGTGTCCGTCACCGTATCCGCAAGATACTGCCAGATGCAGATACAGATGGAGTATCTCGAGCGGGACAAACGAAGAGAAACCAAACGTTTATCAAACGCTCTGTTGACATTCGTCGTAACTGGGAAAACATTGGATTTGTTTCGGTGTGTTTGCTCTTCAATTGGAAAACTGGACTGGACGCGGCGTTGCCACCCGGCCCACCAACACCGGCCTCTGCGGACCACATCCACTTGGTACGACACAGGCGCCAACGAAAGTGCCAGGTGGCAACGCCGCGGACCCTATTTGGCCAGATAATTCTCACCTCCGGCAAAGTGACGTAGCGCTTCGTTGCCTCCGCCTCCTCCTCCTTCTCAGGATGACTCTGCACTTTGTCCAATCTCGGATTCCGTTCGGCTGTCGTCGTCGTCGTCGGGATCTTCGCTGGACCGAGGTCTCCTTTATCGCTCTCCCCGTCCCGCTGGGTGTTCGCAATGAGCACGTGATGCTGCCTGCGAGTGCGAGTGAACGAACGATCGCGATAAGCAATTAAACAAATTTGCTCACGAGCTGTCAAATGAAACGAATCGAGCACCGAGGGACGGGGAAATTAGGACCCGAATTCGACTTCGACTCCGACTCCGACTTCGGGCCTCTTTGACTCTGACTTCGGGGCGGGCAGTCGTGCTAATCACGGCACAGCCGAACGACCCCGCCCCTGTCTTCGGCTTCGGCTACGACTTCACGAAGACAATCGTGGTTCCGTGGAAAATTCTGATTGCTTCCGACGACGAGATCGAAATCGACTGCCGCCCACGTCCCCCACCCGCCCCTCGCCCAGCTCGACTCGACGATTTATTTTGGTGATCGACGGCCGCGGAGCTTCCGCATCAGCGCCCAACACCAAACCCAGCCCGGCCCCGCCCCTCGTTCGATTTAATTGCCTTCCGAGTCCGACGTCCACCGGGCCACGGACGGTGCGTCAAACTGTCACGGCGAACAAATTTGCCGGCGTCTATTTCTGTCCACGATTTACGATTTTCCGAGGAAAAGTTCTGCCCGGCTTTTTCAAAATTTATTTGACTTTTTCTTTTCTTTTGTTTTTAGACAAAACATAACGAAACGAAACAAAACCAATAAAATAAATACCATTTTAATGTTTCGGTCGCATCGCGTCGCCAGACGCCGTCCGCCCCCTGCAGAAATGATGTTTCCGTCTCTGGTTTTTAATCTATTTTTCAATTTTAATCTTTTCGCGTCCTTTTCGTCTCCTTTTTGTAAATGTTGAATTTTTTGTAATTATTTTTCGGATTGTTTAATTTTGCATTTTGTCGTCAAGCGCTCAGATGTCTCTCTGTCTGTCTGTCTGTCTGTCTGTCTGTCTATCAGATGATTTCCGTGCGGACATGCAGCGCTTTTCTGACCCACTGTAGCCCACTGTGGACGCTCGCACAGACACGTGCGTGAATCGGCCCCGGCGTCCTTGAGTTCTCTCGCTCGCCGAAAGATATGTACATGAAAAAGTATTGTTTTTATTGCGAATTCTTTTCGTCGATTTCTTCAAATGTTTCTTCTTTGCCTTTTTTTTGTTCTGTTTCGTTCATGGACTATCAATGGAACAAGAGAAAAATGTGGCAGCGCCCAGAGCAATTAGGCAATTAAATGCGAAATACGAAATGAGCGATCAATGCTTGCCATAAATAAAGAAATTATTTATCGATGATTCCACGCATAAATCAGGGGTCATTAGTTATGAAAAGGTGGCAACATTTCGATAGATTTCGGTTTTTCGATCAATTCCGAATTCAATCAAAATTAGTTGTAATTTGTTTTATAGATTAATTATTGCACTAGTTTTTCAAATTTATTCAAAAATAAAGCATTTGTTTGAAAAATCAATGGAATTACATCATTTGCTGAAGCAGGTGGCAGCTCGTTCGATTAAAGTCCCAGCCAGGTGGCAACGCCTTGCTAACGAATCACGCACGAACACATTCGCGAAATCGAATTCGTCGATTTCCCACACTGAAAACTCGAACCGAAGCCTTCGGGCTCGGAAATCGCGCGCCAAACATTTTCGAATTCCAAATTTCGAAGCCCACGCGGCGTTTTTACGCTTTCGATTTCACTTTCAGCGAATTCGGTAGAAATGAACGAGCCTGAATGGAAGGAAATCGACAATAAATATGATCAAGAAATATTTCCTTAGTCGACACTTTTCATTGAATTATTGTTTTTCTCTCGACAGCTGAAAATTTTGCAAATTACGAATTAAATTCGTGTGGCGCATGTTTCGAATTCTCGAATTCGCCGAGATCGCAGTTTCTTTTAGACTCCAATTGCGTTTTAGTTTATTTACGATTGTTATTACTTCTCTTTTTTCCAACTGTATTCCGTCACCGTTATCGACGATCGACGAATCTGTGCAGAAAAGCCTGGGAAATTTCGCCCTAATCGGATTTCTATCCACACACTATGAGCCGTATATGAAGCAATTTCTTTTCTTCCAATAGATCTTTCTCTAGTTCACCTTCAGACATTTCCAAATTCGCCGTGACGAATTTCACGTTTCGCCGTTGTCGCTTTTATCACATCTTAAAAGCACTTTATTATATTTGCTCTTTGAGAAAAAAAAAAGAAAGAAGCGAATTCTCGTTGACACGTTGCTGTTAAAAATAAAATATGTATTTCGCTCAATGAAAAAATTTATATTTACAAAAAAAATTCCAAAATGTTCCCAATAAATTAGATGGTGAGTTTTATTTAGCCACAACAACAACGAAATCCACAAAATGCCAAAAATTTATGAGCAAATAATAGAAAGAGACAGCGATAGAGAGAGAGAGGGGGAGCAAAAGCGAAACTCATCAAGATTAAAAGTTATCAAAAATTGCGAATGCGAGCGATTTTTATTTTCACCTTGAGGAAAAAGAACTTCCGTATTAGATTTTCGAGAAATCGAAATAAAATAATGCAAATAAAACAGTGTGGGGGAACTGAAAAAAAAAAAAACAGAAAGCGAGAGGAAGAAATGCGCTCAGATAAACGAAATTAACATAGGCAGATAAGATTCCGAAAATAAACAATCGCCGAACGAAATGTTGAATGGAAACAGTGCGAAAGTATTACCGAACAAATCTTGTGGAGTGATGATATCAGTGAAGGAAAATCGCCGAGATCTGGCATTAAATTAAATTGTTTGTATAGTACATTTGGCTAATCCACTTGTCACCGCCGTTGAAAACCCCCCATGCAAAAACCCACCACAAACCGCAGAATGAGGGAAAAAATTAACTTCTCCCTCCATCGATTGACGTCGCCGCACATCATTATTTATTAATTTTTCATCTTCTAATATATGCTAATTAAGGGAGTCGAAGAGAGCTTTGCCAAAGTTCTCGAAGACGAAGTCGCAGAGTTCGATTTCGGGCCAAGAATTTTAATTTCTTTGTTAATTAATGTCTTTATTGTTGTTGCTATTTGTGATGTTGTTGTTGCTATTTGTGATGTTGTTGTTATAGTTTTTTTCTGTTGAAGCTCCCCTCAATCACTAATCTTTATATTAGTGGCTAAATTGCACGCCCGCACACTCCACCGAAAATGTTCGTCAAAAGTTTCCACCAAGGTTTTCCTAGAGATTCTCCCATATTATGATAGCATACGAATATTTTAGCTTGGGTGCGACGGAGTTATAAATGAACTATTCATTAACTGGCCCGCTGTCGCAGTCAGGCTCGATTGAAGACCCGGGAAATACCCAAAGCGATACACTCATCGAAAACGGTTAGGAAATCTCGACAAAACCGCATTTATAAAGTTCAACTCAAAACGATTGCATTTACAAATTTCACGATTCTCGAAGTCGATTCTTCCCACCAGAAATCACGGTTTGATATTTCTGAAAAAGTTATGGAAATTATCTCCAGTCGTTTGTCCGTCTGTACTAATCGTTGTGGTTGAGTGTAGCGGCGGAGCGGCGATCGCACAGTGGAAACGTCTAAATCCCGGAGTAATTGACGCCGCGGCGCTGCCTCCAAAAGCTTTCTCGACCGCTTCCATCGCGGCCACAGGCCAACAGCACAGAGACCAATGAGCCATCAATAATAAACCAGTTAAAATCCGCTGACGAATTTCGGCGCGGCCGAGGGGGGACCAAAATCGATGGGAGGAGGAGGAGGCGAAGGCAGCCCAAGACAAACGAACGAGAAGCCGCAGCCGACGTCGTCGTCGTCGCCGGGCAGCTTTTAATCTATTACATTTCTTGACCCTGAACTCGGGGAGCCGAAGCGACCCGCGGTCATTCGTCTTGAAGTGTTGGCCCCCTCTCTCCTCCTCCCCCATTGTTTCTCTCTCATTCCTTCTCCTCCTCACTCTCTCTCTCTCTCTCTCTCTTTGTCTCCCATTCTCTCTTTCCCCATATACACATATACACATTGACTCGCACGCAGTTCTTTCGATTCCGATTTTGGTTTTTCAATTTTTCATTTTAATAATTTACAGCATTCCTTTTAACTTAACACATTCACGCGTCTATTAATCTCCGCACACACACGCCGCAAAATGTTAGTATGCATATTTTAGTGCGATGTTTTGGGAGAATTTCTGCGGGAAGTTGGGTCAATATTTCAGTGAGAAGTTGGGTCGAAAGTTTGTTGAGAATTTTCCCATTGATCTGTTCAATCCTTGTCCAAGAAGTCGAAATCCAAACGCCGAGCCATTTGACGAGCTTTACTAATCTCTTGTTGTGGGCGTGGGTTGTGCGTAGTTTTTTATCTCATCTCCAGGCTGCTTGAAGCGAGACCCGCCGCCGTCTTCGTTGTATCTCATCGATTTCGCGGTAAATTCGCTGCTTTGTTTCTACTACTTGTTGTTGTTGTTGTTGTTGTTACTACTATTTGTTGTTGGCATCTTATACTTGTAGTAGTTGTTGTTGCTGGCGCTCTCTGTCTGTTGAGATTCGAGCTCGCTTCGTTTGGCGTGCGATGAAACAACAGAAATTCTCGAAATTTCAATTTTTTAACCATTTATTTATTTATTTAAAATCCGAAACGTTTTCCGTTGCTATCTGGAGTTGGAATCCACCTCCCACCTTCGGTCATCCCTCGATCTCGCCCCCTCTTCCTCACTCCATTCCTCGCCTGATTCCTCTTCATTGTTCGCGTTCTCGCTCTGTTCCGGAATGTTTGTTTAAGTTAATGCCGAAGATGTAAGAAATCGTTTGCAATTCAAACCCCTGTCCGAGGCTCGTTCAGCCGCCGATGATACTGATGATGATGATGATTGGCCGAAAGTTAATTATGGATCGTGTTAAGTGAGCGATTTCTTATGTAAGCGAACCTCGCATCGCTTCCCAGGCCCTCGGCCGTCGGTCGGTCTGCTTCGCTCACATGTCGGCGGCCTCTTGGGGATCGATTCATTCACCGACCTCCGCGCTCACCATTCGCTTCCTTGTCCCGTTCGACAACCCTTCGAATGACATCTATTCTGGGTATTTATTTTTAACCTCGTTTAATCGGAAAATACCATTCCATTCCATTCCACAGTGAGACAAACTGTGGGCGGGCGGTTCTTCTTCGACACCCACCCACCCACAGGCGACCCCTTCGTTCTTCGGCTATTCGGAGCCCGCTGTTGGTCTCCGATATCGATCCGCTTGACAGGTGACTTCAAACTCCTCAGACTCCCAGACGCTGACACTCGCTTGACATGTCGTCGTAATGAGATTCTCTATTTGTGGAACGCTCTCTCTGTTGGTCCGCCTCGCTGTGAGACGACGTTCTGCCCAGAGTCCTATTTCAATTAAAAATTCTAATTAAGGACCTTCGCTCATTATGCCGAAAATCTCATTTCATATTTCAAGAACTCTCATTTCATATGCATAAATAGTCACTTCAATATTCCAAAAATCTCGTTTCCTTCTTCAAAAATTTCGCTTCATTATTAAAAATTTCGTTTGATTATTCAGAAATCTAGTTTGTAATTCAACAAATTTTTTAATTAATTCATTTTCCGTCGAAATTATATGCATCGAAATAGTATAATTCCCAATTACATAAATCGAAAAAGATCAAAAATATATGAATCGAAAATATATGCATCTAAAATATATGAATCGAAATTATATGCATCTAAAATATATGAATCGAAATTATATGCATCAAAAATATATGAATGCAAATTATGTGGATCGAATTGAAGTGAATCGAACTAAACAAGAGTTTAATTTAGTATGTATATTTGTTTATAAATGATGAGTGGCCGAGGAAATTTTCAAATCCATAATGGAAATATTGATCTTTCGATTTTCTCTGCACAGCATCACATTACAGTGGTTGTTGTCCCTGAAAGAGAAACTGTTTTCACACAACCGACTGTTGATTCGGTTGTTTTAGAGGAGGTTCGGGTCGTTAGTTAGGCTTCATGCACCGTGGGATTTTATGGCCTTCAAAGGACTCACATGTCCCGATACTCTCTTTTTATATTCCTCATACTAATACACATTTTCTTCCCATTACTTAATGAGTTTTTTTATGTCTCTCTTTCCAGGTAAATTGCAAAACCATGTTTATCTCAGATCTGGAGAAGGACATCTTTTCTATTCGGTAATGGGATTCTTTACGACAATTTTTTGTTTTTTCATAGTTATTTATAATCTTTTTATATTTAATTCCATCTTTATACTAATTCCATCAAAATACTAATGTTTAGGATATTAAAATGATATTAACCATACAATTTGGACAGCATTAAAACAACTCTTGATCAATCTTAGATCTAGCTATTTTTAAATATTTTTACTATCCGAGTCGATCAAAAATCCAGATATTTGAAAATAATTTCATATCCCAAATCAATTAAACCAATGATAGCAACTATTTTAAAATATTTCCCCATCCACTTTGATCAAAAGTTCAACTATTTTAAAATATTTTCCCTTCCCTTTCAATAAAAAATCCGTCAATTTAAAACGATTTCCCTCTCCCAAGTTATTCGAGAAAACTTTTGCCATGCGATTATTAGTGCATCTGAGAAAGATGGAGAGTAAGTGAAAGAGATGGAAGAAGGTGGGGGCAGCACTTGTCTGCAATTGCTCTCAAGTGACTTCCTTCCGCCTTCTCCAGCGACGTCGACTGCGAACAACTCTCTTGACGTCTTCCAGCCAGACTCCAGCAGAAGCAGCAGCAGGCGAATAATTGACCTCGTTTCCCTCGGCGATGGCGACGGATCCGCCTCCCTCCTCGTCGGTTTTACGACCGAATCCAAGTGATTTTATGGCCTTCTGTCTGGCCGGCTGGATGTCTGGATGGCTGCCTGTGGGGCGAGGCGTGGCTGGGCTGGGCTGACGTCTGGCCCGTTGTCATCGTCGCCGCCGCCGCCTCGAGCTCCTGGGCGACGACTTCCGTGCTTCCCGGCACTCGTCAAGATCCTCATCGAAGTCCATCAAAAACATTCCAAAAACAAAATTTCAAGAATACCAATTGTAGTTGTTCTTGTTGTTGTTGTTGTTGTTGTAGTTGTTTTTCTTCTTGTTGTTGTTGTAGTTGTTCATCTTCCGTCCCGGTAAAAGTGGCGAAACCGCAGAGAATTTCATGGTTCCCATCGTTGCTGTTGTTGTTCTTGTTGCTATTGTTATTATGATTGTTGTTGTTATTGTTGCTATTCTTGTTGTGATTGTTGTTGTTGTTATGGTTTCTATTGTTATTGTTTTATCCCTCTCGCTCTCCCATTGAACCTGTCTGACGTAGAGTTCTCGGAAGCATTTTTCTGCTGCCTTTCATTTTACGAGCCATCACCGATTCCCTCTCTCTTTCTTTACCTCCCTCCCTCCCTTCCCTCCCTTACTATCTTCTCCTCTCCTCTCCCATCCCTCTTCCTTCCCTCTCATCTTCATCGCCATCACCGCCTGCCTGCACCGTTCCCTTCATCCATTCGTCCATTTCTTCGTCCCTCTCTAATTATCTTTGTCATAAAATTCATAATTTATTTTGTTTCACTTACCGATGGAGTTGTAGATCGTTTCGTCTTCTTCTTCGTTCTTCGTTTTCATGTTTTGTTGTTATTTTTATTCTTCGTTTTTGTTGTTGTTATTGTAATTATTGTTGTTATTCTTGTTATTCTTGTTGTTCTTGTAGTGAGGTACTTAGTCGTGCAACGGTTTCAATTGCGTCCCCTGCCGACTGCATTCGCGACGAGTCGGGCGGGTGGTCGGACCCGATCGGATCGTGTCGGTTTGGGTTGGTTCGGATCCCACTTGTGTCGCAATCGCGATTGCGTGCGGGATTCGCCGCCTGGGGTCAGGTGCAATAGAGGATGAGTCGAAGACACAGGTGCCAGCGGGGAGGTGAAGGGAGGAAGAGAGGTCGACGTAGGGAGGAGGTCGGGTCGTAAAGGAACCACTTTGGATTTTATGACTTTTCGGCGCCACGACCTGACGACTCGATAGCTTCGAAACCGGAAGTCGCCGCTTGTTGGAGGCTGTGGAAATCTTGTTTCCGACTTCCTTCCGACCCTTCAACGGGTCGTTGCCTGCCTTTTGAACCCGATTCTCCTCCGGGTTCTGATTCCCTAGAATCCTCATCGGTTCTGCCGCCTTAATCTCCATTGGTTCTTCCTCCATACTCTCCATTAGTTCTTCCTCCATAATCTCCATTAGGTCTTCCTCCATAATCTCCATTGGTTCTTTATCATGAATCTCCCCTGGATCTTCCGCCAGAATCTCTATCGTTCGCCATTCTCGTCTGATGCTCCATCGATTGGCGCTCGCTTCCATCGGAATGTGAATGAAGTCCGTCCAAAGTCCGTCTCTAATCAATGTGGAAATCCTCGCGTCGACCCCGATGAGTCCGACCCCTGATGATCGTCTCCCGCCCCTCGGAGTAGCATAATTAAAATAAAAACGACTTCATTCAAAGTGCATGAAATGCAAAACATGAACAAGAACAAAATGAAAGCCAATACAACAACAACATAACTAACACCAATGCAACAACATAACTAAAGCAAAAAAAAAAAACAACTGAGAAAGAGAGATAACCTTTCCTCTCCTCTCCTCCCTCAATCATCTTCCCACCTCCTCTCTCCCATCCATCCTCACACCCTTCCTCCGTCCCTCTCACCATCCTTCGTGGAAAGACGATTCTTTGTCATCGATGCATGAGCGCGCGAGTCTTCGTCGCGAACCGAACCGCGAAGGACCAACACGAACGATCTCCCCACCCCGCCACTCGGACTCGTTGCGATGGGAGCAGGGAGAGAGGACAAAGACGGAGAGATCAGAGTGCGCTTTCATGCGTGAAGAGGACAAAGCTATGCATCCGATTCCTCAGACGAGGAGGTCGCCTGCGTTGCACCTTCGTTCGTTCGTTCGTTCGTTCGATCGTTCCTTCGTTCGTTCGTTCGATCGTTCCTTCATTCTTTCGTTCGTTCGTTCCTCTCTTCGTGTGGCTTCGTTCTTCGATTGAATCAACAGTTCGTTTATCAGTCGCCTGACAGAGGGTGTCTCTTTCGCACTTCTCTCTGTTGTAGCGATTATTATTAGATTTGTAGTTGTTGTTTTATTGTTGTTGTGTATTGGTTGTTGTATTAGTTGTTATTGTTATTTTATTCTTGTTGTCGCTCCTATCGCCAGACAATCATTGAATACATAACGACGATAAGGACTCGCTCGTCCTCCACTTCAGTCGTCCCTTGCACTTCACTCGACGACCCCTCCCCATCACTTGAACGAATTCCTCACTCTCCATCCCTCTTTGCCTTACTCTCTCTCTCTCTCTCCTTCTCCTTCCTGCGTAATGCACTTCAGCCTTCATTTGCTTATGAATTTCCACTATTTTCTTTTGCCGTCGCAAAAAGATTTGTTTATTTTTGTGATTTTCCTCTCATCGGCACTTCAGGTCCTTCGTTTTTTTGTTGTTGTTGTTGTTGGACTGTCGTTGTCGTCATTGTTGTTGTTGTCGCCGTCGCCACTGTTGTTGTTGTAGTTAATGCAATCGTCGCTTCATCGTTGTGCCGACTTTTCCTCTTCGTCGGTTTTTCCGTTTCTCCCTCTCTCGTCCATTCTCTATCTCTCAATGTCGCACTCTCATTCCCTTTGTCTTTGCCTCTCTCTAATCTGAAGTGCATGACCTTCGCAGCACCCCCCGCCAGGATCCCCACTTGGCGACCTCAAGTAGTCGAAGCCGATCGATCGATCAAATCGATTCTATGTCTCTGTAAAATGTTTCAAACAAATTTTTAAAACTTAAGATCACGGAGTTGATGTTAAGATCCTTTAGTTTTTATTTGAGCTCTTCATCTCTCTCTCTCTCTCTCACCTTTTCTATCTCCCATCTTCTCTCTTTCTTCCCATGGAATGTGATCCCTTGGGGTTTGTTTCAAAGTCAGAGAATTGTATCCAAAAGTCCCTGAAGCAAGTGAAAACACTATTAATTTTGCGCATCAGACAGTTGGAGAAAGAGATGGCGAGATAGAGAAAATGACAGTGAAAGATAAAAAATAAAGAGAAAGACAAAAAATCGAGATAGTGCGAGAAAAACAGAGATAGTACGAGAAAAACAAAGTGGGACAGATGAATGGAGGAATGTAAACAAAACAAAGGTGACCGGAATCTCGGGACGGACGTCGAACGTGTTGCGCAGGCCGTGGAACCATGGCGAGGGGGCGTGACCCGGTGGGAGGAGAACAGAGAAAATCGTTGAGCCCGCTTCAAAAGAAAAATTAAATTAAATAAGAAATACAAAAAAAACCATTTGTGTTCACTCGTTGAGAATCTGAATCTGGTCGAAAGATGCTTGAGTTGAATGGGAATCGAAATCGGAATCAGAATCGTGTATCGATTTTGCGAGAGATCGAAAGATGTGGGAAATAGCCAAGGCAACAACAACAACAATAACAATGCTGAAAACGATACAACAACAACAATGAAAACGACAATAATAACACAATACTAACAACGACAACAACAATACTAACGACAACAACAGCACTCACAACAAATGCGCAAATTGAATTAAAAGTTGTTCCCGGACCGCAAAAAGAAGAGAGGAAAAAAATCGTTTGTTGAACCCATTAGATTCTTTATATAAACACACACTCATACAGACATACACACACACGCACACGTTGGATACCACCATATGGCATATGTGTGCATGGTTGCATGTGTCCGTGTGTCTGTGTGTGTGTGTGTGAATCTCAGAGAATCACAAATAGCAAAACAAACACCAAAGACTAGTCGACTCGACTCGAGTTGAGTTGAGTCGTGTGAGAAAAAATAAACGAGTAATCAAAATAAAATTGATTAAAACAACGAACAAGAACAAGAACCGACATTCGGAGCGGTGTGGAGCGGGTGGAACGAAAGGGGAGAAGAGAAGAGAAGGAGGAGGAGGAGGAGGAAGAAACGTCGGACGATGAGACGAAAGAAAAACAAATGAAGTGAAAATGAAAATGAATTTTTTCGATTTTCTTGCGCTGTTTGAAAATAAAAGTTGTTTCTTTTTATCTATTTTAGTTGTTGTAATTGTGTTTATTTTTTTGTGGTTGTTGTTATTATTGTAATCGTTTTCTGCTTCTTGTTGTTGTTATTGTAATTGTGATTTTTGTTCTTATTGTAATTGTGGTTGTTATTATTGTAGCTTTTGTAATTGTTGTTGATATTGTATTTGTGTTTGTTGTTGTTATTATTGTAACTATGTTTGTTGTTGTTATTATTGTAACTGTGTTTGTTGTTGTTATTATTGTAACTATGCTTGTTGTTGTTATTATTATTGTAATTTTTTCTGTGTTTTTTCTTTTTTTTTTATTGGTTTGTTCTTTGCGGCAAAATTTAAATGAAATTGTTATCTCCTCCCATCTGATCGAATCACGGCGATCAAAGTCAAACCGTCGTCTATCGCAATCACTCTCTCTCTCTCTCTCAATCAACTCAAGCCAGTGCGAGTAAATGAGAGAAAGAGAGAGAGTTAGAGAAAGAAAGCGACAGGGATCTGTTCAGATCGAAGGGTTCGACAAATTCGATCAAGCCCTGAACAATCGTTCGATCCTCCAAAATAATCGCCATCGATCGATCGGCTGATGCAGGACCACTTGATTGCAACAGATAGAGATAGGTTGGTAGTGACAGAGAGGGTGGCAGTGACAGAGAGGGAGGGAGTGTATGATCAATATCGGAATCTGGTTCAGGACCTTGCGAACTCCAAAATACGACCCGACACGAGCCCCCCGATATCGCAAGTCGAGGCCGGCCGCTCATGTCGCAATCTGCGATCGCGCGATCCGATCAAAGGGTCGTCGTCGTCGTCGTCGTCGTCGCCGCCGTCAGAGTGACGAAAGAGGCTCACACCGTCAGCTCCACCGTGCTTCCGGTCTACGCGGTTTTCCTAATTTCTAATACCCCGTAATGAGGAGAGCTCTTGTTGGCGATGACGGTGACGAGTTGAAGCCTCCAACGACAACAACAACGACAACAACAACGACAACACCACCAAAGACACCAACAACTATGATGGAGACATCGTCAAAGCCACTCCGTTGACAAACTAATCTGCACGTCGGGCCGAGTCTGGGCCCGCTCCACGAAGGGCTCCGACGGCCGAGATTGTGTCGCCCCTCGTTTGGGCCAGGTTTTCCTAATCTGATTTTATCGTTGAGCTTGTTGTTGTTGTTTCTGTGATTGAGCTTCTTGTTGTTTTTGTGATTGAGCTTCTACATCTTATTGTTTTTGTTGTTGGATTTCTATTTCTTGTGGTTTTTGTTGTCCAACATTTATTTCTTATTGTTTTTGTTGTCAAGCTTCTCTTTATTGTTGTTTTCATTGTATTTGTTTCTGCGTCGCAGTTGTCTCGAGTTCTTGTTAAAATTAAGAAATAAATAAAATATTAAGTCGTTCTCGGTCTGGCTTTCATTCCCTACGTGTGTCTGTCCGTCCGTCTGTCCGTCCGTCTGGCTGTCCGATTTTTATTTTCCATAGGATACCGTGAGTCTGCGTCGTCGTCGTCGTTAAACAGAGACAGATGGAGGGAGAGACTTCTGGAGGGACGAAGGGCATGATGAACAGACCGATGAAGGGCCGGATGGATGGAACAAGAGAGAGAGAGTGAACGAGGTTTTCGTCGTCGCATCAGATTAGGGCGGCTTCCAGACATTGAGCCATCATCGCCATCACCAGCCAGGTGCGTCGCAGCCACCTGCCTTAATCGCCCGACATCGACGCGGCCGCTTCTGTCGGCCCGGTGAACTTTGACCTTGACCTTGTCGCTGGCGCTCCCTTTCCTCAGAATGGGCGAAAGTTCTTCTTCTTCCTATTCCTCTTTGACTTTCTTGTGCCGCACGAGCACGAGCACGAGACGATGGCGTCTGGCTTTCGCTGGGTCGTGATGTCGTTGTTGGTCTCGATGTTGTTGGTGTTGTTGTTGTTGTTGTTGTTGTTGTTGTTGTTGTTGTTGTTGTCGGTGTTATTGTTAATGTTGGTGTTGTTCCAGTTGTTTTTGTGGTTATTTGTTCTTACTGTCGTTGTTATTGACGTCATTGTTGTTTTTGTTCCTGTTGTTTCTATCATCGTCGGCCCTTTACGTCTGGTGTCTGAGGTTTTTGTTGATTTCTTTTTTTGACCTTGGAGACGTCGTCGTCTCCACCTAATTGAGCTCCACCTCATTTCCAATTCCCCTGGAGTCTCGCTGAATGCTTGAACAATTCCCTACTAAAGAACGGGACGGGACGGGCCGGGAAGCTCTGGGCCATTGGGACACTTTGCTTTCCTCCGCAGAGACCCTTGGACCCCGTCCTTCATCTTCACAGACGGAGCCGACAGCTTCGTCAGTGTTTTTTTATTGTATTTTAGTTCTCTTTCTCTCCTAGAAAATTACTGATACAATTGTTGTTAATTCCAGAATCCATACATATTCATTGATTTACATTCCAAATCCTAATATCATGTAGAACTTCTGTATTCCATAACCTATATAATCACATCGATTACTCTTATATTCCCTTCAATATATTCCAAAGCTCCTATGTTCCCTTCTATATCTTGGATATTGAATAAAAAATCTTCAATATTCCCATATATATCTTCCACATTCCTATCTATATCTCCCACATTCCCTTCTTTATATTCTATATTACCTTCTTCATCTTCATCTACATTCCAATCTATCTTCCATATTTCCTTCCACTATATTTCCTTCTTCATGTTCATTCTTTCCTTCCTTATCTTCCACATTCCCTTCTTTATCTCAATATCCTCTATATCCAAATATCCACAACTATCTATCTTCAATTGAAGCTCAAGCGGAACTCTCTAGACATAAATACACACCATAGATATCTCTCTCGATGTGTATTTAGTGTACATTGTACATGGGTCTCTATGGGGGAAGTGTTTCCAACCTTTCTGGGGTAATCGAGGTCCCCTTCCTACCCCCACCTTCCGCTCCCCACCCAATGCTTGAGGCTCGAAAATGCAAATTACAATTTACAAATTTGAATTCGATTTTCATTCTTCTTCCTCGATTTTTTTCTTTCGTTTTATTTATTTTGTGTTTGGTTTTCTTTTATTTTTTTTTTTGTTCGGTCTCTTCCTACTCTTGTATTTGCTGTTGCTTTGCATGTGTGTGTGTCTTTGTGTGCTTGGCTATTTTTGCTCCTTCAGATACATACTTTGCAATTCAAGGTCGTGTGTGGAGTTTTGAAATTTGAATCGTGTTGCTTAATGTGGTTGTTGTTGTTGTTGTTGTTGTTGGTAATAGTATTTCTCATTGTTTTTTTTTTTATTTTTCATGGAATTTTACAATTTGACGCCGAGCCACCAACGTTCACGGGTGGAAGGGAGACAGAGCGAGCGGAGTATTCTTCGCTTCGAATGACCAACTCGAGGAAAGCTCAGCTCGTGGAGAGCTTTCAGAGGGTAGTGGAAAAGAGATAGTGGAAGAGGGAGAGGGAGAGAGAGAGAGAGAGAGAGAGTGATAGTGGAAAAGGGAGGGAGAAGACAGACGACACCTCGGACATCCCCAACTCTCATGAGCAACTGGAGCAATCCTTCTCCTTCCCTCATCCTAGCTCTGAGGCTGAACTACAACATAGAACCGAGATTCCATAATCAGTGAAGGGAGGGACAGAGAGCGATAGAGGGAGATAGAGAGCGATAGAGGGAGATAGAGAGTGATAGGGTGGGCTGGAGAGAGAGAGAGATAGAGAGAGGGGCGATCGGAAGGTTCGAATTAGATGCTGATTGAAGCGTTTTTCCTATCGTCTTCAGTTACGACGCGTCCGTCCGTCCGACCACCGATGATCGCTCGTGTTATTGATTATGTTGTTTTTGTAAATCGTATCGCCGGGAGTTTTATATTTGTTGTTGTAGTTCTTGTTATTGTTATGGTAGGTTTTATTCTTGTTTGCGTTGTTGTTTATTATAGTTTTTTCTTTGGACACGATCGATCGTTGTTGTAGATCGTGTAAACAAAACGCTTCTATTCCGAGAAGAACCCACCAAGGGAGCGAGACAGTGAGAGAAAAGACAAAGGAAAGAAAGAGATAGAATCCATTAAGAAGGAATAGATGAAGTGGTAGACAGAGAGACGGACAGAAGTTGGGAAGATCATCAAAAAAGCGGCATCAGACAAAATCGACCGACGACAAAATTAACGACAGCCTAGTGATGTATTTTTAATTCGATCCGTTTTTAATTTGCTTCGGCCCTACAACAAATCATGGCCTATTTAGTGGAATCTGTCGATGGCTTTCGGATCTGATGATGTTTTATTTATTTATTTATTTGAATTCCCGTTAAAACAATATATGCATACGGTAATCATATTTTGGCCATGATTCACCAATTGAAATCATTCATCAATTCGAATCATTCACAAAATAAAATCATCTCCACAAATGAAATGAAAACATCAGTGTAAACATCGACAACTTTCGATTTCTGATACGATTAAATCCGATTTTGTTGAACAGTGGCTCGGTTCATTTGTTAATTAGAAGTGGAAATTGAAACGTTTCCTATCGAGGTTTCCATTCGATTAGCAAATAAAGATCTGGGGTTTAGTAAATTATACAAATATAATTTTTGTTAATCAAATTACACTTTGAACAGAAGAAGAGTTTTTTGTAATCGCCTGTGTTTAGTTATTTTCTATTGTGCAATTTACCAAATATTTAAATTTCTATGAAAATCTTTTAACACGAAACAAAGAAAACTCTTTGTCTTCCTCGGTTCATTTTTTAATTTTTCTAGTCTCTTTCGAGTTGAAAATCTTGATTTTCTCGCTTTTCAATTGTCGACCTTCGCCCCCGAATTCGTGCGGTTTATCATTTATCTGTTCGCACCAGCAATTATTTCGAAGAATGATAGAAGAGGATTCTCCATCTCCCCACTTGCTAATTTGGTAAATTTATTCCGCTGAAAATGGAGGGAAATTGAAAATCCCATCTTCGTTCCGTACAAGTTAATTGACCAAATTAATTTCGTTTGAATAAAATTACACCATGATGTGCTGATGCTGCTGCTGCAACTGTTGTGACCCAACATCGACTCCAAATTTCGAAGTAATGCATCGTGATGTGTCCACACATATGGATTTGATGTCTTTATGTAATTCCAACGAAGTCCAATCAATGGGGACTTTCGATCGAATCAACTGGAGGATGCTCCGTTCCCGCTCGATGGCAACCCCTTTGGGCGCCAATTCCACTCGTCTTCTCGCCCAACTCCTCTCACTCTTCCAGTCGTCTCTCAACCATACGTTCGCCTCCTCCACTCGTGCGTTGTCGACTACACGACTCAATCCCACTCTCGCCGCCCGACACGTGCGTCGGCTTCGCTGATAACGTTTGTTTCTGCTGCGTGAGAGTGAGTGAGCGAGTGAATGAGTGAGAGAATGAGCGTGATTGTCTAGCGATGAAATGCCGTAATCGATCGGACCGACTGCGTGTGCTGGAATTTCTTTTCCACCCTTCTCTTCACACTCGCCGTTGAGTCGTTTTGCAATCGGCTGCGTGTTGCTCTCTTCGTTCACTTGAGCTTTTGGCAAAGCTCCGTTCGCTCTCTTCCATACACACACTCGTTCTCTTCCATTCACTCGCTCTCGCTCTCTCTCTCTCTGTCTACCTCGGGTGATTTGGCTTGAGTTGGCGATTTTCGATTGCCGAAAAATGGCAAATTTTTTTAATGGATGTCTTCGCGTCACGCGGGCCGTGTGTGCGAGCGAGATGGCGCGACGGCGTCGGGTAGCAAGTAGGACCTCGCCCCAGACGTGGCCCAACTTTGGAATCACTTGACTTTTGCGTTCTGTGGTGAAATTCACCGCCTAGAATTGCATGCGAGTGTCGGCGCGCCTTTCAGGCAATGGTGAAATTCGCCAGCGCGGGGGGAAACAAAAGCCGGTAACGCCTCGGTGCCTGCGAGTGAGTGAGAGAGAGCGAGAGATTGTGATTGATAGTGTCAGTGTGCGGGGGGCGGAGGAGGCAGAGCGGAGTCCACGATTGTGTCTCGTCGTCGTCGTTGTTGGCGTTGTGGTTGTGTTTTGGGAGGGGGCGGGGGTCGCGGCGAACCGTTCACGTTGGCAAAAATCGCGAAAGCACGCGCAAGTGAAGAGTCGTGCGAGCGAAGAGAGCGAAGCGTGCGGAGGACGACAAGCGAAAGAGAGTCGAATCGAGTTGAGTCGAGTCGTTGTTCGCGAGACGTCGTTCGGTCGCTTCTTGTTCTTGTTGTCGTTGTTGTTGTTGTTGTTTGTATTGTTGTTGTTGTTGCAACCGCTCGCCGGCAGCGCCGTCGAAGGCGACTGTACTTCTTCATCTTTTTCCTCTTCTCTCCTCTTCGGCCCCAACCATAGCGCCTTCCTCCTTCTGCTTGAACCGGCCGACACCACGTCTTCTCTTTCTCTCTCTCGTCTTCCTTTTGTCTGTCTTCGGTGTGTTTTCCTCCGTCCGTCGCTTCCTGCTCCTCCGGCTGTTGCTTCCTTCGCCATCACCGAAGAGAACAAGCAGACATCCTCGTCTTCTTCTTTGCATCCATCCCCTTCTTCTACGACTGATTGCGCCTTTCGCTCTTCTCTTTGCAGATTTGCGAACGAACTCGACTGCGAAATGATTCTTTCTACTCCACATTCCAAGGTTCCTACTACTACTACGTTCCTACTTTTTTACATCGGACAACGGATCCGATAATGAATTAAATTTTCATTAATTTTTTTATTATTATTGTTTATTTTTGATTTTAGTTTATTATTGTTTATTTTTGATTTTGTTGTTTTTTATGTTTATTTTTTATAATTTTATTTTTATCAGTTTACCATATAGAAATGAAGTATTTATTTATCAATTACCATAGTCCTTCTCGAATAAAGAGTTTTGTTTTCATATTATTCACATTGTTTTTATCAAATACCAATGATCGTTAAATAATATCACTTGAAATTTGCTAAAAGATATGGAAGTACAAACAGGAACTTCCTCTTGTAGTTGATTTCAGAGGTTGTGAAATAAAATGGATTTTATTTGGGAACCATAGGGGATGCAATTGTGACCAAAGGGTTCCGAAAAAATTGATAGTATTCGAAACCCTGGGCCATGGGCGACATCACGCATACGCCACAGTCTTGAGTCTGAGTAAGATTCTAAATCGATCAGATCATGTTGTCGTCACTAGAAAAATACAATAAAGTTTTGCTCTCGTCCATTTTTCACATATTGAGTTGTCATTCAACGACAAAGTCTCTAATTGACAACGCTTTCCCCATCCCGCTCCGACTTCCACTTAACCCTTGAGACTACCGATGGGTCAAAGTGACCCTTCAAAAGAATTTATTGATTGCAATAAAATTAGTTAATTAATTTATATTAAACAATTATTATTGGTTTATATTAAACAATTATTATGGATTTACTGGTTATTATGGATAAGTGGTTATTTACAATAAAAATCCTATAATTTCCATTAAATATATATTAATTAATTACTTATAGTTGATTGAAACAAGAAATTGCACAATTAGTCGTAATGGAAAGAGTAGAAAATCGTTGGAGTTGTTCTCATTATGAAAACTGGACCAGGGCACATTTTGACCCATTGCATGATTACGATTGGCATCTGTAAAGCAAATGCCACCACTGAGTCTAGCGAGTGTTAAAAGCAAATATTTTCGAGAATTCGCATTTTCAATGCAGAAATAGAATTCATTGCAGCGATTTGCAAATACATTTCGTTGCACACGCGCCGCCTCCTCTTGCGTCGCACTCGCACCCTCCCGCCATCCATCGCGCTGTCGCACTTTCTTCAGTTGCTGTAGCTTTTGAAGCTTTTCATTGCACTAGAACAACTCTGGAACCATCGACTTTGAGGCAGGATCAGGGTCAGGTTCTTCGGGGCCCTGCGTTCATTGGAAACTGGACCTCGCTCCATTCGGATTCGCCAATTGTAGGGTATCCAAATAATTCGTTTGTGGCGCCATTTGAATCCAACTTTCATCGGCGCCTTCTGTTCCGACAGGGATGTCAATCAGTATTAGAACAGAAAAAGTGCAGTGAAATTGTATGAAATAAATATGGAATAAAAACGTTTGTGAATAATAATGATATTCGAGAATTCCACAAAAAAGTGGAGCGGGTTTTGGTGGAGTTTTCCTGCGAATTTTATAGTGAAGGATTTCGCGAAGAGGTGGAGAAAATGTTGAAAAAGTGGAATGTTTTCCGAAGTATATGAAGTATTTTTCAAATATTTTGGAGTGGGTCGAAAGTGAAGTGACACGAAAAAAAGAGTAAATTATTCCGTGATTAGGCAGCCCTGGTCCCCGATACGATTCTGCAACCGCACGACCGATGACGCCTCGCGGAACCTTCGTGTTTGTTTTGTTTTGTTCTCCTTCTCTTCTTCTACTATGACTTCTACTCTATTATTATTATTACTATTGTTGTAGTTGTTAGTATTATTGTTGTTGTGCAAGTAGTAGTAGTAGTCGTCGTCGTCGTCGTTGTCGTCGTAGTATTTGTTGTTTCATCACATGCCGGCCTCCAGTGCACTTTTATTGTTTATGTATTTATTTATTTATTTTGTTTTTTACTTTCTTCATTTTGCATTCGGTTTGTTTGTTGTGTGTTTTGACCGGGTGTTGCTTTTATTGTTGTTGTTCTTGGTTTTTGTTGTTGTTACTTGCGGCTGCAGTCAATTGTCAACAAATAAAATAATAAGAAAAACCACGATAATAACAATAATAATAACAACAACAACAACATTGCATATATTAAGTTATTAATTTGCAACTTTCTTGTCACTGAAGTGTTGTTGAAGTGGTTGTTGTCATTGTTGTTGTAGTATTTGGTATTGTCGTTGTTGTTGTTGTTGTAATATTTGTTGTTTTTGTTGTTGTAGTAGTATTTACTATTGCTATTGTTGTTGCAGTTGTAGTATTTGCTATTGTTGTTTTTGTTTTTTCACTTCTTCCACCCTTTTCCTGACCCACTTCGACCGACATGTGTGGCTTCTTCTTCCTAAAGGGGGCGAGATAGGGGGCGTGGCAACACAAGTTTTACAACGCTTTATGAGGGTTGTAAAAGGTTGTTGTTCGTTGTTGTTGTTATTATTGTTGTATTATTAGAGTGTAGTAAGTATTATTATTACTTGTTGTTGTTGTACTTACTACTACCAGTGGTTGTTGTAAACTCCATAGTTAATCACTCACTACTATCGGCGATCTGTTAAATCGACAACTTAGTTGTCGAGAACCAATTCACCCCCTCCGCCCCCTTTCAACGACGCCTCCTCCACACGGTGGAGCACCAACAAAAGGTGTTTCGTGTTCCTCTTCCTCGATATGGTTGTTGTTGTTGTTATTTCAAAATGCGACGCAATTGAGTTTGGCGCGTTTTGCAACTTTGTTGTTGGGCTTCTATTGTTGTTCTTGTCACTGTTGTTGTTGTTCTTGTCATTGTTTTTGTTTTCGTCATTGTTGTTGTTCTTGTCATTGTTTTTATTTTCGTCATTGTTGTTGTTCTTGTCATCGTTGTTGTTCTTGTCATTGTTTTCGTCATTTTTTTGTTTTTGTCATTATTGTTGTTTTTGTAATTGTTGTTGTTCTTGTATCTGTTGTTTTTTCTGTCACAGTTTGAAGAGTGGGCAGCAGAAGCAAAGCCAGAAAAAGACATAAATGAAATAGAAGAAATATTGACAATTGTTAATTATGAAACATTTCATTCGAAAGTTTGTTCTATTATTTTCCCTCCAATTCGAAAACATTTTCTTGTGCGAAGTTTTCTTTCTTTTTTTGGAACAAAGAACTAAGTTTTCAAACACAAAAATCTTTTTCTTTTTTTTATTATGTACATCAATATCACAATATATTATGCATTGATGCCATCGGTTCCCCAAGTCCACATCGACAGCGATTGAAGGGTGTTTCTTATGTATTTGTGTAAAGAATGAATGAATAAAAATATAAATTTTATCAGAATTCCAGTATTCTCTTCTCTCTTAAACAAAATGCATAAATATTTATGTAAATTAGTTTAAGTTTCAGTAAAAAGGAAAAATATATAAAAAATAAAAAAAGTTAAAAAAAATAATTTCTAGTTAAGAATTCTTAATAATTATCATAATTTTCTAAATTCTTATTTCGGTTATCTGAAATATTTTTTTAGTTTTTTTATTTATTTATAGTTTTAGAAAAAAAAAAAATAATGCTTTTAAAATTTTCCGAATTAAATTTTATATTTTCTGAATTTTTTTCGCAATTTACTAAATTAATTTTTCGATTTTTTGATTTAAAATTTGCCAATTTCTGAAATAATACTGTCGAGTTTCGCGTCTGGTAATTATTCTTCGTCATATGTCTGCATGGTGTTTTTGTCACCGTCTCTTTGTCGCTGCCCTCTCCCTCCCTGCTACATCATCATCATCCGCACATTGGATCCTCCGCCGAACCTTCTGCGGTGGTGCAGGGTTCCCCATGGCTGGCCGTGCCCTGTCCCTACGGACCCCCTGCTCCCTGCTCCCTGCTCCCTGCCCCCCACGAGTCCCACGAGAGCTACCCGCCAGATACCGGCAACAAGTAAAGCGAGACCCGACCCGCATCGTCCGACCCCTCGGCACGGTGTCGTCGCCGTTGCCGCCGCAGGGTTGCCGCGCTTCGGTTGAGGTAGGTTTGGTTGAGGTAGGTTGGCTGTCGCTTGCTACTGCTGATGATGGTGGTGGTGGTGGCGCTTTGTGTCTCTCTCCCCCTAATGAGGTTAAAAGTTCAACAAACCGACCGAAACCGCGAGCGCCGACACCTTGCCGTCTCTTTTCCCCCCTCGGCTCTGGTCGGGTCGTCTTCGCTCTCTGAGGAATCCGTCAAAATTCGTCGCCAGACTTCGTTCGTCCCTCCTTCCGACCGACCGAGACCAAAAGAGACCCGAGCAGCCCGTCGTGGGTGAGTGAAAGGGACAGGGAAGGGGTTGCCTTCAGATTCTGTTGCTTGCTCGCTCGCTCCTGCACTGAATCCTGGAGGTGGTGAAATTTCGCAACACTTTCTGCAATTTCACAACAATGCACAATTTGTTATTGTGTTTATTTTCTTTTTTATTTGTTGCTGCCATTGTGGAGAGTTGTTATTATTATTGTTTTTGTTGTAGCAATAATTAAACTTTTTGCGCAAAACAATGAATTAACAAATTTCGTGCAGCTTTGTTTTGGCTGCGATTTGATTCGATTCCCACTCGTGTGCGGTTGTGGCTTCTTTGTTTCTGTTTTGTTTGGCTTTTGTTTTGCTAGTTCTCGTTGTTCCTCTTTCTTCTGCGGCTCGGTTTCGAATTCGCTCGAAACCCGTCGTCGTCTTTCATCGTCTTCGCCCTTCACTCGTTTCCATTGTGGTTGTTGTCGCATCTCTCCCCACTCGAACGCCCCCCAATTGGCGACGACGACGACTTCGATCTTACTTTTCCTCCCAATCTGAAAGCGGAATCTCCAACGATCCCTTTCCCTAGTCGAAAGCAGCGAACCGCAAAATCGTAGTAGCCGCAGAGCAGCAAATCTACTCCCATACTTTCTGCGCACTTCGACCACTCCTCACTCTCTCTCTCTCTCATTCCGTTCTCTTCTTCTGTTTTCATTCTCGCTACGAGTGGAATCGGCGCGGTCGCCGAAACGACTCAATTCCGAGAATCTCTTTCTTCCCTTCCGCACCGAATGCCGGTTATAAAACGTGTAGATTTTCTGGTTGTGCACACGGTGTCCACCACACACACACACACACACACACACAGACTCACACTCTCTTCGTCGATTACGTTGCGCACGGCCAACGTGAGCGACGCTTGTGAGTACGGATGAGTGAGCGAGTGAGTGGATTCTAATTGGAAAACGTGCCGAAGCCGGGAACGCGTCGAGAGAGAGTGGATTGTGTGAATGGATGAGTGAGTGTGATTGGAAGCTGGAAGAGAAAACTATTTGTTTTTCATGCTCATCGCCATTTTCTTGTAAATTGTGAAGATTCCGAGACCCCTTCTTGCCATTGAATGCTCTACATGCGACGAAGACTCGATGACTCTCGCTCACATTCGACTCATTTACCGGCAAAATCAAGTTACTCACCTGCTCAGAACCCACTCGTTCTTTTCTCTCTCTCTCACTCCCTCTCGTGGCACACCAGCAGCAGCCGGCGAGCAGCAGCAGCAACAACAACAAGAACGAGTGGGAATGCGAAATGCGATGGGGAAAAACGAGGTGCTCGCCGGTTTCTCGCTCATTCGTAGCTCTTCGCTCCGCATCGGTCGTCGTTCGTTTGCTCGCTCGTTCGGTTGTCGACTCGCTCGGTTCGCTCCCACTTTCTGGACGCCTCGTTCGATCCGAATCCGTTTCGTGCGCTCGGTTGTTGGGCAGCGGTCGCGCGCTCCTTCGCACACTTCACTTTGTGACGTTACCGAGAACAGTCGCAACTTGACGAAGACGCAGACGTAGACGGAGTACTACACGCTCGCTCGTTTGTTCGTTTCATTCTTCATTTTCTTCTTGCTGTTCTGTCTGTTCTTGTACGTCGCCGTACAAGAACAACAATCCCAAGCGGAGAAATTCTATTTCACGACAACCGGCCGGCGTTGCCACACATAGAATTCTGATCGCTCCGCAGAGTACGCAAAAATAGTCTATACTTAAAATCGTAAGAATTTTACACTTAAATTCTTTGATGCACTGCAAATCGGAATATATTGAAAAGCAGAAAATAATACAAACAAAAAATAAAAATTCGCGTGTAAAAATCGTGTCTTGAAAATTGCGCGAAAATAAATCGTTTTGAGTGAAAATCGCAGTCGCGGATTTGAAAGTTTCCAAGCCGTGGACTGATAGCTGTCATGCATAAGAATCCCCATCGTCTGAAGTTGGAGAAATTGCAGCTATTCGTCTCCAAAACAACAACAACTACAACAACCGCGCGCCAATCACCGTCAAAAATTGGTGGACAACAAATTGGAAAGATTTACAAAAAAACCAAAAGTGCGCTAAATACGTTACAACAACAACAGCAACAACAGCAAAAAGGAATATTTATATAAACAATTGGTTTGTTGTTGTGAAAGCCTTGTGAAATTGTGAAAATCCTTCTTGCGCAGTTAGTTGTGCGAGAAAAGCTTCGAAGCTCGAAGAGGAAAATTTCAATCGACACAGTCCTCCCCCGCGAAAATCGCCCCGATTCCGCGAGACGTGAAACTTGAAATTTTGAAAACTGAATTCTAAGAAATATCGGTTAAAGAAAAGAACTTGACAAAATTGACTAAGATCAGCCAATTGGATCGTGTGCTAAAATACAAAACAAAAGTGATTGATTGTGATTGTGCAAAGGATCAAGAAAACTTGACGAGGAATTTCGCAATTTTTGGAATATTTTGCCGGGCGCTGAACGAAGGACATTTACTTCCATTGCCACAGGTTGGTTTCCAGTTAAATATTATTTATTTTGAAGGCGGTGAAATTAAGTTTGGAAATTAAATCGTAGCAACATTTGGGAAAAATTTAATTCGATTTTAATTTGAACATTTGGCGATTTCAAATGATTTCTTCCGAGTTGGTCCCGGCCTACTGTGCGGCCGGCAACTCTTCCTTCCTGCCCTTCTCGCTCTCTCTCTCGCTCGCTCTCTCAGTCTTGGGTGCGCTTCCTCGCTCGCCATCGATCCTTGGGGAATGCGGTGTGGTCAAGATTGAGTGAGAGAGAGACAAGAGGCGTCTTTGTGCATCAACAACAATAGCGCATATAACTGTAAAACTGCATTGCTGCCATTCTCTTTGGCAACAACAATTGCACCGTGCAACGCACTCGACAAAAACAACAAAACAAACACAAAATACAATGAAACAAAAGCCCAAGAGACAAAAAGTGGATAAAAATCGCAGACTAGTTTTGCAGCTTTTTCAGTCGTGAGCAGGGTTGCCGCTAAAGAAAAAATTTTGCGACCATGTCAGATTTTGAAAAGTTACCAATGAATTACAACTTTAAAAAAAATCAAAAAACACCGTTTTTAAGTATATAAAAATTTGTTATAACATTTAATTAATAAATTCATTAAATAATCCATTAATTCAACAAATATAATGAACTAACAACACACAAGTGATGCCAAAAGATTTCAAACCCGGAGAAAATTGACAGAGCAACCAAAAAAGAAGTGCTTCTTCATAGAAGCTATTTAATATATTTGCTTGCATATTGCAATTCTTTCATTCAATAATCATTTCCATGTACAAAATATTTATATTATGAAGTCTCAATAAATAAATAGTAATAAATATATTGCAAATGTTAATTTAATTTGTAATAAATTACCAAAACGGCAACACTGGTCGTGAGTCGTCGTCGTCGTGGTGGTGTGCTTGTTGTTGTTGTTGGTACTGCGAATATTGGCAACGAAGTAGAAACGGCGACCGGCATTTTTTATGCATGCGCCGGTCGATCCAATCCATCCGGCAACGCCGCCTCTCTTCTTGTCTCCGCCGCTCGCGCGCTCAGTCGCCGCTTGTTTTATTTTTACTCAACCTTTGGTTGTGTGCATTTTTTGCCTTTGAATCGGCTTTTTCTCCGTCTCCGCCACCTCCTCCTTCTTCTTCGCGGCAATCCATCAGTTCGCGTCGAATGTTTATATTTTTAATGATCATCGTGCCGGGGAGCGGGGAGGGGGGGAGTGCGAGAGACCGGCGACGGGTTTTTTCTGTTTTTTCTCTCTTTTAATTTTATTTTATTTTGCCAATAGAAATTAATTTTATTTCTATTCTACATTCGTGTTTTCTCGTCGTTGTCGGAGTCGCCGTTGTGGTTGTTGTTAATTGCGGCGAACTTTGATCTTACTTTATCGCTTTTGCTGTTGAACAGAATTCGCCGTGATTTTCTCACTTTTGGAACCGAATCTGAAGTTCCGAATCGTGTCAATCTGGCCACCTCATCTCGTGCAATTGTAACGGAACTGTTGCCGCCTCTTCGTGTTTCTTCTTATTTTCTTGTTGCTTCCTCCCACTCTATCTCTCCCTGTCTCTTTGTCTCCTCCATCTCGTTCTGTCATCCTGCCGCAAACTTCCTTCGTGGAATCTCGGGCTCGTGGGCGATGGTGCAGGAAATTGTTGTTGCACTGCAATTACCGTTAGCACCAGAGCCCGCAGCTGTGGCAGCGACGATGACGACGACGTCGTTGGCGCCTCCGCAATAAGAGAGGAGAGAAAGAGAAGGAAGTGTTGCTGCAACTTTTTCATTTTTGTCTCACATTCGCTTTGCCAATTTCTCTCGAATCGAGTTGACGCCTTTTTCGGATTTTTCACGAATGCAAAATCTGTCGACTTCCGCCTTGGTCGTCTTCACTACAATAACAAGAACAACTATAACTAAAACAAAAACAACTATAAGTAAAACACGAACATCTTCGACTAAAACAAGAACAACAAAACTGTATATTTTGTCTCGAATACGCCCACGAACGCAGTGCGAACTTCGCGGGAAAACTAGATACTTTCGCTTTTATCCACATACATAAACGTCGTCTTTGCGAGATGACGATGACGATGACGAGAGTCGACAGGGCGGGCGATCGGTAATAAAATTCTTCAAAATGACAAAATAGAAAGAAAACAATTAAGATCATAAAAGTTTGCGCAATTTATTAGTCATTTCGTGCGATAAATTCTCCGCTGAGCCGTCGTCAGTTCGTGGTCCGTCCATAAGGAAGTGAATACTAAGTAAAACTATTCGCTCTCTCACTCGCCCGCCCGCTCGCTTGCTCTCTCTCTCTCTCTCTCTTACGCCTATCCGACGACGACGTCTGTCTTCCGCTCTCTCAGTTCTCGGCGCGCTTTCCTTGAATTCATTCTCGTCTCTCGGCGACTATTTTTACACTTTATTATTCAATTAACTCGCCTCTCTGTTGCTTTCTCTCTCTCTCTCTGTCTCTTTCCGACCGTTCCGTCGTTGATTATTCACTGTGGTGTGGTTGGCGTCGATCCTCCCCCCGACGATGGGGGCGAGTTTCATATGTGATAGATAATAATAATAGTAGTAAATGGGGAAATTGTATGACGAGTGTGGAGCTTTCGAAAGTTGACGTGTTCCATCCCTGGCGGGCGGCTTCTCTTCGGCTCTTTCAAATCGACGCGAGACTTCTCGAAAAATGCCCTTAATTTTTTCCCAACTTCCTCTTTATGATTCTCCTTCTAAACTGTTGGGAGAAATCCCGTTGATTGCATTAACGGCACTTTTCTCGTCCCTCGCTCCGATAACTTTCGCTTGTCCCGCTCTCTTTCTGTCTCCAAGCTCTTCTCCTCTCTTCCACAAAGTGCAATCGTCACCACATCTTACTCTCTTGCTCTCTCTCTCTCTCTCTCTTTCATACTCTATTTGCAAATTATGAATAATTGGCTCGACAACATGTAATTGTCGCTACTATATTGTGGTGGTTTGTTGTGGCTTTTATAAAATTCCAAATAACTACAACGATAGGAGAAATAATTGAGAATCACAATTCGAAAAATGTTGGCGCCTCGTCCCGTCCCACTCGCGCCCCTCTCCCGTTCTCCCTCTCTCTCTGTTGCTCGCTCGCTACAGTGGGGCCGATCGTTGATGTAATCATCAATCAAATCGTGACGAAAACAAAAAAAAAAAAAACCCCACTGCAGCAGGCATTCAATTATATAATTGTTGTTTGTATTTTTATCTTTTAATTGTTTTGAATTATCTTAACTGCAACAACAATAACGGCAACGGCAACAAAAAACGCCACCTCAACCACAACGTCGACAACCACCTCAATAACAACAACAACAACCTGGCGCAATTTCTGTTCTGTTGAAACTTTGCATTTGTTTACGTTTTCTCTCGCTCACTCTTTCTCGCGCGGGGACTTTTTTCTCTCGTTTCGACGCCCTCGAAGCTTTCTCGGAACTTGGGTACAGCTTGGGGGAGGAGGTTGTTTGCCCACCTCTGGAACCGGCTTTCCTTGAACCTTCTTCGAATTCTCTCCTATCTAAGCTTCTCTCGACGATGATGATTCCTTCGAAACACAACAATAATTTTGCTTCTCTTTCTTGTTTACAGTCATACAACAAATACAACAACTACGACTACTGACAACCAGTGATAAACCTTCCTGAGAAAGAGGGAAAGGTTTAACTTTTGTGATACAAAGGGAATTTGCATTGATTGCAAAAACATAAACCACAACAACAAGTGGAGGAGATAGATATAAAAATATTTGCTAGACGCATCTCAGAGACAACAGAGAACAACAGTGAAATGGCGAAGATCTACACATACGGCTCCTCGCCCACCTGCTCCTCGTACTCGCTCTTCAACGAGTGGAATCCGCCGGAGCCCTTCTGCAACAGCGAGTTCGGCATCGTCGACCCCGATCCGATCGAGCTCTTCGAGGACCTCAACGAGTGGCCCTCGTCCATCTTCAGCGACATCAAGAAGATCCAGTCGGACACCTCGGCCTCGACCAGCAGCTGCGGCGACGGCGGCGGCCTCTGTCTGGACATCTTCGAGCCGGAGCTGAAGCCCGAGATCCGCAACATCGATTGCATGTGGTCGGGCCAGCAGTTGTCGCCGGCGTTCGGTGCGGCCGCGACCTCCCCGGTCGCCTCCTCGCCCCTGACAGTCGGCAGTGCGACGACGGCGGCGGTGCCGCTCTCGTCGGTCATCGGCAACGCGCAGAACATCAGCAACAACAAGCAGCAGCAGCGCCAGGGCGCCCAGACCGCCGCCGCCAAGGTCGAGGTAAAGCTCGAGCCCAGCGACAGCGACTTTGAGCAGCAGCTGCAACAGCACAGCATCCCCAACAGCAGAAGCGCACAACAACAGCAGCAGCAGCAGTCGCAGAGTCTGCAGCACATCAAGCCCGGCATGTCCTTGCTGCGCAAGTCGAATGTCCAGCAACAGCAGCAGCAGCAGAAACGCCAGCAACAGCAGCAGAAGCTGTCGGCGATCAAGATCCCGGCCAAGACGACCACGGAGTTTTTGCGTGAGCGCGACCAGATGCTCTCGGCCGCCTCGAGCAATGCGAAAAGCGTCGCCTTCGGACGCCCTGACACGCCGCTCAGCCTCGACGACGACCCGATCGCGTCCGAGTTCAAGCACAGCGTCGACCTGCGCGCCTGCGTCATGGGCAGCAACAACATCTCGCTGGTCGGTGGCGGAAACGGCAACGGCAACGGATCCCTCTCGAGCAACAGCAGCAGCGATCGCAACCACATCATCCAGCACCTGAGCCAACAGCTGCAGGACACCTCGAAGAACAGCATCGATCTGCCGAGTCTGCTGCCCGAGGCGCCGTGCGACTCGCGCCTCCTGACCGACCTGCTCGACGTGATCGTCAAGGACGACCCCAGCCACAACAGCAGCTCCAGCAGCCAGGCCCACGCGAGTCGGGGTGCGGCGAACAACAATCTGAGCAGTCGAGGCTTCGAGTCCGACGATGAGGACGACGAGGAGGAGGATGACGACGACTACGAGGAGGATGACGTCGGCTCGAGCTGTGGATCAGCCTCGTCCACGTCGCAGCTGGACTTCCAGCTGTCGCCGTCCTCGACGTCGTCGCTGAATCGCTCGCTCTCCTCCTCCGCCGCCTCCTCCTCCGCTGCCTCCGCATACGCGAGCGCCACGTCGCCGGCCTCCAATGGGGGCAGCAGCAGCAGCCAGCCGTCGTACCCGATGATGCTGCACAGCGACCACAGCTACACGCGCTGCAACGACGACCTGGGCCCCAACCTAGAGACGCCCTCCGATTCCGGTGAGTAACAACTCTTATTCTACCTTCTTCTTCTTATTCCTTGGTCCCTGCCGAGTTTCATCAGGTTGCGAAACCCAACCCAGAAGGTTCCACGACGCAGACGACGCGAGGCCCAAAAGCCCGCCACGAAAAATCAATGAAACCACGGCGGCATGATGACGATGATGAGTCGTCGTCGACGCCCAACGCCGTCGTTTTACGTTACGCAAAACGTGCCGGTTGCGCCCTGCCACGCCCCGTCCCTCACCGCCGAGTGTTGCCTACTTTTTGGCGCCGTTCGACAACCTTAAATTTCTTCTCCTTGTCGGTGTCGTCTTTCTTGTTGTTGCTGTTGTTGTTGTGCTCTGTGTCAGCCCTGCGCAGTCGGCGCTCTTCACTCGCTCTCTTCAGTTCGTCCTCGCGGTCGTCGAGGGTCGCCAGGCAACGAACTCCCAGAGACAACACCCTTCTTTCAAGGATGTCTGGCAACGCTACGATTTACGACGCTCGCTTGCGACGTCGATGACGTGGAGTGGGCCGGAGTGGGGCGTGGCGGGTTGGTCTTTGGTCTATTCGATTTGGGCGGGAAAACTCGAGACGTGGCACTGGAGAGAGAGATAGAAAGGAGAGAGAGAGACAGAGGCAGAGAAAGAAACGTTGCCTACTTTCAGGCCCCGAACCCGCATCCGCACCCGAAAGCCTCCAAGTGGCAGTTGAATCACCTCGTGGTTTCTTCCTTCCCCCCAGATTCTCTGTATTTACCGCTCCCTCATTTTCGCTCTGCTGCTCTGTTGCCAATCGGTTCCCTCGTCGCCGGCTTCAATTGTTTCTCTCGCTCTGTTTCGGTTTAATCCGACCGGTTGTTGCACCCAAGTGCATGCGGGTGCAGCCACCCACCCATTGGCCGCATCCCCCCCTGGGTCCGCCCTCCCACCAACCATGTGGCTCCCATTGACGGCCGATCGTAAACAGCAGCAGCAGCAGCCGGCGCACGAGTGAGTGGTGTGGAAGTGCATTGACTGCTGCACTCGAGTCCAGTCGAACAGAACCGATGACGTCACGATGCAGACATCAGCCACTAATGTGGAGTAGTTATAGTTGTTGTTGTTGTTGTTGTTACTATTGCATGACCACCACCCACCATCTACGGAGGAGTAGGCGGCGAGTGAATCTCTGGTATCGTCGTTGGGTTTCGTGCGAATTGATTTCTCGCGGGCGGGAAACCGACGAAACCTACGTCAAGTCGATTTTGAGTATCTCTGTATATACTACATGTGCTTCTCTCTGGCGGAGATACATAGATAGATGCATACATACATATAGATATAGATACAGATAAATGGCGGTATATGACTGACTGACGGTTGTAGATACATGTATCCTCGCTGACGCAGATACATTCAGACGACGGTTCTTGGACTTCACATAGATACGACGACGTGGCGGATACATAGAGAGGGACTGAGAGAGAGAAAGATGCACATATCCACGTATCCATGTATCTTCGGATACACACACCCAGTACAACAAAAAACAATATTCGCGACTACCTTTCATTTCGTTCCAATACGATACGATACGATACGAACCGAGTCGTCTCGTGTCGTGTTGTCTCGTTTCGGTTCGTTCCATTCCGCTCCGTTCGCGTGCACTTTCGCAGACGCCTGCGCAGAATTTGGCGCGCAAAGCGCCGACTGCAGAATTCATCCATTCACAGAATGAATCGCGTAAAACGTCGACAACAACACGACACGAACTACGACAACAACAACTAACACGAACAAGAACAACAACAACAACAACAACGACGACGACGACTACGAGACAGCCACAACAACTATGAGAGAGCAAAAAATGCCGGTCAACTTGCAGCCACAGCCGCAGACGCAGAGTCAGAAGCAGCGACGACGGCGACGGCATCGGCAGCAGAACGAAAAAACTATGTGTGCAAACTTATAGATACATTCGCCGCGACGCCGGCAGATACGTATCTCGACTCGACTCGTAGTAAAATTCAATTTATATGGAACAGCTTTGGGTGTTGGCGCAAAATGTGAGCAGCACCAACAACAAGAACCACAATAACAACTACAACAATAACGACTACGACGACCAGAAGCACAAAAAAAAAAAAAAATAAACTGGTATATAATAGTATCCGTCGGATACGAGTTGTGGCTGACTGTCTGTTGCTAAGCGGGTGACTTGGACGAGTAGTTGTTGTTTTTGTTGTTGCTTTTGTATTTCTGCCTTTATTGAGCATCGACAACGACGACGACAACGACGACATCGCTCGAGATTCTGCGGTCGTCGGGCGGGTCCACGTTTGGTCGCCGACTGCTGCAGATACAGATACAAGATACATCGTAGTCGAGTATCTGCATTGGATCCCCTTGGTCCGAGGGGATTCCAGGAACGATGTTGTTCTTGTTGTTGTTGTTGCTAATGATTGGAAATTCTAATCCATGAGTCAGCTTCGACAGCGACGACGGCGACAACGACAACGTTTGGCGACGTATCCAACGGATACTCTCGCCGTCGAGTGCGAATTCACTTGAAATCCAATCGCGTCCGTTGACGTGTTTACATTCGGATTCGCGTCCGACTGTGTTTTGTTTTCTCTCTCTCTTTCGCACGCTCTCCTTCTTTCCCGCTCTCATCCTCTCCTGTGATTTCCTCGGCAATCACGGTGGTTTTGTTTACCTCTGGCCTCCTCGCTTCCTCTTCTCTCTCTCTCTGTCTTCATCGTGTTCGCATTTGTTCTACATGTGAGTCAGTATCTTGCGGATACATTTCGCATCTATTTTGCTAATTATTGTTTATAGCCAGGCTGCCTAGTGTTGTTGATCATGTTGTTGTTCTAAGAATTGCAACTCGATTGGAATTCGCTCGCTTTCTATTCTCGTTCTCCCATATCGCGACGACTACAACAACAACAACAACAAAGACGAAGACGACGACGATGATGACATCGGGTTCTCGTGCTTCCAACAATTCAAGTGCAAAGTTCGATTCCTCAATATTCGAATCTGATTTTTTATTTTGTTTTTTATGTTATTTTTATTTTTGTTTTTATTTTTGTTTTTATTATTGTTTTTATTATTGTTTTTGTGCTTTTTATTGTGGTCACTTTTCGACATCGAACCCCCCGAGTAGTTGGATATATCTTTCTAAGAAATATATCATCCCCGCGTGTGAATCTCATCGGCGAAAAACGGCGACGAAATCTTGAAGTCGTAATGAAAACAAAAGTAGTAAAAATAGTAGTAACAAAAATTCCCCCCGACTCCCCCCCACCGACTGAATTTCGAACTCCAATTCGGTCAACCGTCGGACGGACAGACAGATGGACGGACAGACACGATGATCGCTCGGCCGTTAACGACGAAGTTCACACGCTTCATTTTCGGAGTTTTAGAGTTTTGATTTCAATGATGTTGTTGTTTTTTGTTTGTTTTGTTGTGTTTGCTTCCTCGCTCTCTTTCGTCTCGTTTCGTTTAACGATTTTTTTTTCGTTTTTTTTTTATATAATTTATTTTTATTATTTTTTTTTGGCACTTTGAAATTTTCACAAACTGTTTTAAGTGTTTTTGTTATTGTTGTTTTGTGAGGTTTTTGTTGTTAGCTTCTCTTTTTTTCTTTCACACACCGCGCACTTGACGTCGCAGCCCTGACCATCGTCCAAAATCGAAGTGTGGAGGGGGGGAATTTCGAAGTGCGTGTGCGACTCTCGAGTCTATCTCTGTGTATGTGTGTGTGTGTGTGTGTGTGAGTTTGTGCGTGGCGTGACCTTCGTTTAGTTCATTACCATTACAGTAACAACAACAACAATAATAACAACAAATATTAACACCGAAAGCTCTTCGTTGCCATCGCCATCGTCGCACAGTGGGCTCGAAAGCAAGAGTGAGAACCGCCTCCGTCGTCGCTCGGTGCGCATTTTAAAGATATGGTAATCAATTTTACGTTGTTGCTGGTGTTGTTGTTGTTGTCATCATCATTGTTGTTGTTGGAGTGGTAAATTTTGTAAAAATTTACGCACTTCCCCATTGTTGCTATTATTATTGTTGTTGTTGTTGTTTTTATTGTTACTGGAATAGTTTTTGCTGTTGCTGATATTATTATTATTTTTGTTGTTGTTGTTTTTTTTTGTTGATATTGTTCTTGTTGTTGATGTTGTTCTTGTTGTTGTTAATAAAATGTCGACTGTTGAAATTTTTAATTATCGCCATTCGCACTTTTTCCAGTTTTAACGAGTTTCTCCAACTCCTCCCCATTCCTCCTCCTCCTCCTACTGCTTCCTCTCTACCCTTCCCGCTCCCCCTCGCTCTGGCTCGTCATGTGCTGCTTCGTTGTCGTCGTCGACGAGCATTGTCGAGATTCAAGGTTGAATTTTTGGCAATTTTCGTTGTCGTTCATTGTTGCCAAGCGCCGAAAAAGGCGTCAATTGGTCGTTGGTGGTTGTCGTCGTCGTCGTCGTCGCTGTCTGCTCGCTGATAAGCACTCGATCTCTCGCTTTTGTCCGCGTTTCTCTCGGTGTAGAAAGTCGGCGAGGAATTCTTCGTTTATCTATCTGCACATCACTTGAGACCAAGAAGTTTTCATTTTTCTTTCACGCGCCTCGCCCTCGATCTCGACCTTCCTCTCCTCCCATCATCTTCCTTTGGCTGGGCCTACAAGAGTTATGTGTCTGCGACCAGGGGCCCCGCCCTCTTCCCCCCATCACTCGGTGAATTATGCGTCGCCGGCGTTCGCACGTGGAGCCGTAAATTTCACTCTCAAGGTCGTGCGACGACCGGCCGAGCGCGCCCAACCGCCCTCCGAACGCCCCCCATTTGACGGCGTCGTCGTTGTTGGCGCACACAAATACAATCACAACAGTTTACACAAACAATCAGACAACAACCACCACCACCACGACTTGGACAACCAGCGCCCCACGCACGCAACCCCCAGTCGCCCACCCCGGGGCGCGTTCGATTGCGCGCGCCTTTCACGGCTCTAGTCGGCTCGGCTCGGTTCGGTTCGTCGTATCGTGGCGTCAGCACAGGTCGAAAGCTCTCTCTGCGAAAGCTTCCCCTCATCTCCCTCCTCCGACATTGTCTCCCCTTGGGCTCTGTCTGTCCATCTGTTCGGCCGTCCGTCTGTCTTTCTGTCCGTCCACTCGTGCCTCAGGCGCGCCACACCCAATCGACGGCGTCGTTATGTGTTTCGTCTTGTTTGCTCCCCTTGATGTCCTTGTTCTCCTCTTCCTCATCCTTGTTCTCCTCTTCTTCGTCCTCGTTTTCCTTTTCCTCCTTTTTTCTCTCTTCCCTCTGCTGCTCCACTGCATTGTTCACGTTCTTGTTGTTGCTGCGGCTGCCGCGTATCTAAAATTTTATGTGTCTGGCTTTCTCCCCTTCCGCCCCTCTTTGCCAACATCCCGCACCCGCCAAAGTCAATCTGCTGCCCTCACGTGAGCAGACGCCGGGAAGCTTTTGACGCAGCCTCCTGCGGTTCCATCAGCCTCCGCTTCCGCGCTCCGCCAGACGTCGTCGTCATCGTCGTCGTTTCGGGTGTCGCCGCCTCCTCCTGATCCTCCCGCTCCTGCCTTTGTCTGAACTTGACGAGGACCAAACGACCGACCTTTTGTGTTCCAAGCGAGAGAGAGAGAGAGAGTTTGAAGAATTAGGAATGAGGATAATTTACGACGAGTTCCCTCCGCGGGCAATCGTTTTCGAGGCCTAAAAGTATGCAATCCGCATAACCAATTTTCCCCCAATCCCGATCCCGATTCGACCATCTGCTGTGGGTCTGGGTCGGAGCAACTTTGGCATCGCTTTGCACAGAGTCTCTCTCTCAGAGGGATGGACGGACAGATTGAGGGAAGGTCGGGCAGACTTCGTTGTTGTTGTGGCCTGAAAATGGCTGCGGCTTCTCGCTGAAAGCTTTTGCGACGCACTTCAAGGATCATCAACTTCCCTCAAGGATAACTCGTCCCTCGGTCGGCGCTGCGACAATCTGTCTGCTGCGTCGTCGCCACCGTTGTCGTCGTCGTTGTCGTCATCGTGGTTCGTTGTCTGCATCAAGGACGACGTCGTCCGATGTTGGCGAGGGTTGGCGAAGATGACGAGACTCCCGTCTGGCGTCCGTCCGTCCGTCCGCGCATCGTTTTCCACTTAAGGCGCTCGTTTCTGACCTCGTCGGGTTGCCCGCGTCGTCCCCGCTGCCGCCGTCGCAGCCTCGGTTAATATTTAATGCGCCATAAAATTCGCATTCGCTAAATTCCAACATTTGCACGATTTATTGCTCTCGGTTCGGTCTGGTTTTTGTTGCTGCCGCGGCGGCTGCTGGGTCAGGGGTCAAAGTTTGTCTTCATTCTCTCTCTCCCTCTCGCTCTCTCTGTGTGTTTCTCTCCCTCTCTTTCCGTCGTTGGGTTTCTCTCGTTCCCTCTTTGTGTTTCTATCGCTCTCTCTCTCCCTGTCTGTCTGGGTTTTACTCACCCTCCACCTGTCTGGCAACTTTCATCATCAACCCCTCGTCGTCTTCTCTTCATACGCCACGTCATCCCTGCGATGTGACAACGACGACAGCTACAGGAATTAATAAAATCAAAAAGAACAGAAACAACAACAAGTCTCATTCCTGTTCTCGCTAATTTCATTTTCTCTGATCGCATCTGATCAGATTCAATTCAATTCGTTTCGTTTCGATCGTGCCTGTGACTCAAGTCGGTCTCCGGTTCAGTCACCAGACGGATGGACGGGTTCTATTTCGCGGCCTATGATGTAATGCCTTGCGACGTGTCTGTAACAGTCGTTCTCTCTCTCTCTCTTGTGCTCCCTCCCTCAATCTGTCCCTCCCTCAATCTCTCTGTCGACTTTATTAGTGTTTTCATTATCGTCTCGCCTTCTGCACATCGTCTTCGCTGCCTTCGTCCGTCCATCCTACGTTAATTCGCTTTGTTTTGGACTCAGTCGAAGCTTCGGCTTCTCTTCTCCTCCTGTCTGTCTGGCTGCCCTCTGTCTGTCTGTTTACTTGTCTGTCTGTCTGTCTGTCTGTCTGTATGCGATTGAGTTGGACACACCCAACGCAGCAACAAAAACCAGACGGAACAGTGCGTGAGTTGTGCAGGCGTTCGGTTGGGGCGCGTCGCAGACTCGAAGGCATTTCGATATCGTAGAGCACGCCGACGAGCTTCGGCGCCCCAAACTATGCAGTAATTCTACTTTTCAGCTGGGTTTAGAGAGGGAGGACGATTGGACGGAGATGGTTGGACAGACAGACAGACAGGCGGATGGAGCTGGAGATTCGCTTCGAGCTTCCGTCGGTAATTAAAGCGACGATGCACGATGGAGTTTCAGCAGCAATAACAACGATTGCTGACATGCCATGGCGGCAACTGTTGCTGAACTAATTTTTCCCGCCAATCACGTCTGCCCGATTCCCGATTCAACAACAACAACAGTAACAACCTCAGTAACGATAACAATATCTACAACAACTTCTGAGAAATTAAAAAAAAAAAGTGAGAGTCACTCAGCCGTTGGTCGTCGCGATCGTTGCTGCGTCTGCGCCCAGACCGAGCAGAGCCGACAACAACAACAATAAGCACATCATTCACTTGGATTTCCACTTGCACCCATTGTTACTTCCTTCTCCTCATCCTCCTTCCTTCTTCTCTTCATCCTCTCCTTCGTGACTGCTTCCTCTTTCTCTTCGGCTTCTCCTTCTTCTTGTTGTCGTTTGCGCTGCGCTTGAGTGATTCCCCGAGAGCAGCCGCAGTCACAGCCACAGTCGTCGTCGCAGGGCCTGTGGTTTCACAATCAACGGCGGCAACGACGACGACGACGGAGGCGAAATGGCAAGTGACTGCCCCGCCCCTCGACCTCGCCTCCATCACAAGCGGATCATCTGCATGGGGTCCATTCATGCATTTCATTCATTAAAATCTCTTCGTCAACCGCAGCCGTGAACTTTGAACGTCGTCCCCCGGCAGCCCGATGTCTGTCTGTCGTCGTCGCCGTCGCTTCGGACTCTTGGAGAACGGTGGGAGCCGTTTTGTTTCTCTTGTGTTATTCATTTGTGTTGTGGGTTCTTCTGCTGCTTTTGCTAAGCGAGCAATCAGCGACATTCGACATCACGCATCCGTCCTCGGCCGCCACCCCGCGCCCCCGACCCGGTCGAATCGATCCGTAGCCACCAGTTGTGCGCGCATCTGGCAACGCTTCGTCGACACTTCAAGTCAAATGTCACTCGGCGCGCCATCTTTTCGCAATTTGCCGTTGCTGCGGTGGCGTGGGAAACGACGACGATCTGATCCACCGGGGGAGCTTCGGGGCCAAGAGCTTAAAATCGCGAAGCTCGCTTTTGGATCCTCCTTGGATGGAGCCAAAGGCATTTTTTTTTCTCTCTCTTTGTTTTTTCTTAATTTGTGGCTGACGATATTTTTTTGTGATTTTTTTCTTAATGCATATCCGGTGGTTTCGGTGCTGTTGTTTTTGTTTTCTCTCGCCTCGCTTCGAAATGTGGACAAGAATTTTAAAAAAACCCGCACGCAAAATTTCAAAATTCTTCCTCTTGTAGATGTTTTTTTTTTTTGTTTTCACTCTCACAACGCTGTTTTGTTTACAACTTCACAACAATAATAACAACAACAACATCAGCAATAATAAAAACAATCACAACGGAGACGACGAGAAATTCTCTTTCTTCTTTGTTGTCAAAGCGAGTGACGACAACGATAACAAAGTGAAAAAATACTACACAGCAACAACAAGGTTGGCAGCAGCAACATGTCTATCCGGTGTCATTTAACAACAACAAAAATACGAACAACAACAATAAGAACAACAACCACAACTGAAGAGAATGCAAAGAATCAACATGTGTCTGCGATTTTTATGCAAATTCCGCTGAAAACAAAACACAACAAAAAAACATTTACAGTGGAGGTGGCGATGCAGGAAGGAAGAAGATGAGGATGAGAGAGTGACAACAACAGCAACAGAAATTCTGCCAGCGGCAACACATGTGTTGACAATATTGCACTCAACAGCAGCAATAACAACAACAACAACGAGAACTCAACGACTTTTGCATTCTTTGTCCGTTCGCCTGCTTCACGAACGCACTGTGAAAGTAAAAAAGGGACGAAGGGTGGGAAAAGGAGGGCGAACGATGAAGGATGGAGTGATGGAGAAAAACCTGCATGTGAGAAAAATGTCATGGGCAGGACATGCCGTAACAACACATGTTGCAGCTGCGTGGGAAAATCGCAAGAAATCGCTGTAATTTTGTGGGCGTCGAGGTTCGCGTCACGACGGACGCCTCCCTCCTCTGATTTCATCCCCCACCCTTTGTCGGCCTCAGCCTCAAGTGAATTCGATGATGATGATGATGTTGGTGTGGGTGACTCATGATGGCCTCTGGTCGTCGTCGTCGTAGTTGTTGTTCTATCATCACTTTGGAATTCTCACTTGCGAATTCTCTCTCTCAATTTTCGCTCCCTCCTCCTCCTCACCACAAAATAACTGTCATCGATGTGGCTTTTTGTTGTTGTTGTTGTTTTTGCTGTTCCACCCACTCAACTCGACTGGCAACACTTGCTATTATGGTTGTTGTTGCTATTGCTGCCGTTGGATGACGACACTCGGGTTCGGGCGTCGTCGTTGTTGTTGTTGTTTGCGACCAACAAACAACAACAAGAACATACTAAAGTCTTATTAATGCATTCCATGAGTTCCATTTGATTCGTTGTTGTTGTTGTTTTTCTTAGTTTTGTCCAGAAAGAAATTCCCCTCAAATTGTTTTTCCTCGGTTCTTGTTTTTTAAATTCATTATTTTTTTTTTATATCATTTTTTTTTATTTTTATATCATTTTTTTTTTATTTTTATATCATTTTTTTTTTAATTTTCATTTTTTCTAAAGAAGAATTTGCATTTTTCTCCCGAAGAGAAATTCATTCGTTGGAAATGCAACAATAATAAGAACAAAAACAACAACGAAAAAATCCCACAACCAATTTAATGAACGATTAAAAAGTCCGATCACACACTACTGAGGCGAGGCGGTGGTTCCTGGAAGCCGCCGGCTCTTGGCGTTGCCACCTTCTGCGAAACCCCCGCCGCTACGAAAACAAACCCGTGGGTTGCCAAAATATCGAAACAATTTAAAAATTCTCTTTCTCTCTCATTGTGCCGGCTTCTTACGTTCTCTTTTTTACCTGGCTCTCTTTCGAGCTGTGCAGGAGAGCGGGAACCGGTTTCCAACGAGTGGATTTCTCTGTTTTTGTACTTGTTTTTGTTGTTGTTGCTGCTGTGGTTGTTACGTTACCGCATTTTATTGCATCGCGTTACGCTACGACTCGCTTCGGTCGCTGTTGCTGTTGCCAGGCGCGCGTTTGTCCGTCGAAACCAAGATCAATAGCGAAGACGCCAACACCAACAACACGACAGCAACAACAAAAAGTCCTCCTCGTCGATATCAGCAACAAGAGCAACATAATTGGCAACAACTCTGAGCAACAACAACAAAAACACAGACATCACCTAAAACAACACAAAAACAACAATAATAACCAAGACAAAAAACAATACAACAACCACGACAAGAAAAAAAAAAACAACGACAACAGTCGTAAAGACGACGAAACAAAACCATTCGAATCGAATTGAATCGGAATCGATTTCTTGTCGTGTGAGAAACTTGCGTGCGACGAACGGACGGACGGACGGACTAAGTTGTCTGTGAAGAAAAGAGAGAGAGCGTGATTAAGAGGGAGGGAGAGGGGGCGAGAGACCCCTGCACTTGCTCGGAAAAGGTTGCGCAAGGTTAGCATATCTCTGGATATCTGCCGAGAATCCAGTCGGACGGCGCAAGGCAAGGACAGGTTGTTAATGAATGCATAGCGATCCTCATCTTCTTCTCCCCCTCTCTGCTCCTCTTCTTCTTCTCCTTCCTCCTTCTCTTCCTCTTCCCTGATTTCGATTCGAATTCGATCCATTTGCAGCATCGTGTCATCGATACCTGGCCCTCGAGTGTTTCTCTTTCTTTCTTTCTCGCTTGACATCGAGGGATCGGCGACGAAATTAAAAATCTGTCGTCTGTCGGCTTTTGATTCTTGTGTTCATTGTTATTGTTGTTGTTGCTGCTGTTGAGCTGCTGCTGAACAACGCATAGAAATCTGTTTTACGACTTTCGAAAGGCCATAAATTGTCGGGATGGGAGCGAAAGGGACGGCGTTAACGAAAGAGACCGAGATCAATGGGAGACAAGACGAAACGGCGGCGGCGAGTGCCTAAAATGTGTGCCACGGAACGTAGCGGGAGACGTCTTCGAAAGGTCAACAGAACCGATGACAACGATGCGATGGAAGATGAAAATTAGGAGAAGGGACTAAAAAAGTCCCACGGCGCGGCTGATCGGCTTCAAAGGAATACGGAGCAATTAAAGAGATTATGAAAATGGCCAGGGGACACTTTCGGGTCCAGAAAAGGTCGTCGCATCGAGATTGGGTTTTTTCCACAACTCTTTTCGAGTCCTCCGAATTCCTTCCGCCATTCGAACCGCCTGATTCTAACTCGATCCTCCGTTTTGGCCAGGCGTGAAGAGGCTTCTTCAGCTGGCGACTGAAATCGCACTCGACATTTTCCGATTTTCTTCGCTTTTCCAACGCGGCGTTGCCGTCGTCTGTCCGCCAGTTGAATCCGAGGGGGGCCGAAGACGCTGGTCACGTTCCTCGCAACCGGTCTGAGCCACATTCCTCGGCTGCAACTATGCTGGAAATTCGCAGTCACGCTGCGGCAGACTCAATGTCTTGTCGCAGACCCTGTCGTCGTTGTCGACATCGTCCACGGCGATTACCTCCGCGGCCAGTCGTCACTCGCCAGACGAAACCCATTTCGAGGTCGGCCTGGCCCGGCTCCTGCCCCACAAACACCCGGCGATCGTCGTCGTCGTCTTCGCGGCCAGACAGACGCGGCTTTTAGCCGGAATCCCTCGTTCTCAACATCGTCGTCGTCGTCTCCTCATCCTCCTCCTCCGCCGCCAGACCTTGCCTGGAATGCTGCTGCATCACTCTTCGCTCGAAGATCAACAACTTCACTTGGAGTGGGTCTCGGTCTTGGTCTTGGTCTGACTTTGAGTCTGGGTCTGTCTGACATCGGCCTTTCGCGCAGTTCTCGGCGAGCCTCTTTGGGCTCTTGTCCATGTATTGTTGTTGTAAGTTGTTGCTGTTATTACTATTGTTGTTGTTATGTAAATGAGTTGCACCATGGAATGACGACAACGTTTTCGCAACGAAAGTGAACAGGCGATGGATGGCGGCGCTCGTCTTCTCGTCTCATCGTCCGTCCGAAGGAGCCACACAAAGTAGTCGACGGCGGCGGCGGCGCTCCTTTGCTTCGCCACTTGTTCTCCAGCACTTGTTCTGGCCGGTGGGGAACTGGAGTCGGAATCACCGTGAGACACAGTTGGGGATTATCGGTGGGATGGGCAAAAGTTCCACGCGATCATTTTCCAGTTAGTCTGCATCTCTTCGTTCTCGGTCTTCCATCAGGTTCTCGGTGCCTGTCAACGGCCGAAGAAGTCATCAAATAGCAGCGAACCGTCACAAATTAGTCGGACTCTCGGATTTAATTTGAATTTAAATCTCCTCACCGTCCGTCCGTCTGGCCGTTGGTCCGCATTAATTCGCCCGCTGATGTCTCGTGCAGAAGTTCCTCCGTCCGTCCGTCTGTCTGTTCGGCTATTGAAACCACTTTATCGCCTCGCTGTGGTCGGTGTCGGTCGCTCGGTTGCTCGGTCCATTTAAATATGAATATCGGGTTTTTAATGAAATTTTAATTTAATCGCATTTCGAACTTTTCGCATTCTGGTTGGGGTTCGCCCGGTTCGACCCGGCAACCTGGCAACCGTGCAGCGGTCGCGATAATTTCTGCCTTTCGAATATTTGCATATGTGTCGAATTTGCTTCTGATTAGGACAGGTTACAGTTTGGTTTGACCATCCCATGTATCGATTATTTTCGACTATTGTTCAATTGCTTTTCTTGAGGAAAATACACGCTTCCCTTAGGACAATACTTTAGGTGTCTGGTGGTAAAAATTTGGAGTCTTCAACATTAGGGAATTACAAGCCTTCTACCGAGGTGTTTCTGGAATTCCCTTGCCACCGTTTTGGTCGTAATTAAACATCTGGAAACGCCCCGAAATGCAAAACACCATCTGATTACCATCTATGCCTCACTTGACGAGAGGTTTTCCACACTTTGCACATTGTTCCAGCGGTAATTGGGAGTAATCGCCATTACAGGCCAACCAACCATCGTTCGTAGTCGTCTTCATCGTCACTGCAGACAGATGCGAACGCGAGTGCAAATAGAAAACTCACGATGCAATTTATTTAATTGCCCATCGCAATGCCCAACCATTACCGCAACACATGCGCATAATTAAGGCCTTGTTTGGAGCTGACGCACACACGCACTACATTAATTAAGCAATTGAGGAGCAACTTTTTCTAGTCAGCTCTCTTCCTTTCTCTCTCTCTCTCTCGCTCTCTATCCATCGATCGATCGCCATTCGCCGGCTGCCCCTTTCACTACAACAACTATAGTAATAACTACTAGAGTAACAACGACGACCACCGCAACTCGTGATGTCGCCGCCAGCCGAGTCCACACGTGCGTCCGCCGCCTCCTTCTGCTCTTCCACCTCCATCACCACCCCCTGGGCTCCCCAGAGCAAACCACGTTGGCAACAACTCACGCAGTGTTCGCTCACACTCTCTCTCACTAGCTAGCTCGAAGCTAGCTGATAACAATTCGCACTGCGAGTAATTATTTTCTTGTCCCATTGTCCGTCCGTCCGTCTGTCTGTCCGATCGACGGGCCCCTTCTTTCTGCCCGAGCCGCAGATGCTCTCGGCGCGCAATTTGCCGACATGGCTTTTACACAGACAGCCAGACAGACAGAGAGATAGACCGGAATTGGAGAGGCCTGATCCTGGTCGTTTCTCGATTGGGTGGGAAGGAACGAAGGAAGAACGGATTCCTTTGGGTTATTAATGATCGGCCTTGATTGAAGCCGAGTCCTCCAACGGGTGGTGGGGGATGGTCGATGTCTCGTCCTAAGTGCGTGTCAATCAGCCCTCTAATCGTTATCACACAGACACTTGTGAGCCCCGCCCTGGTCCTGGCGTCGTAAGCGATTTGTGTGCGATTCGTCGCCCTCTTTTCCTCCACCTATCTGTCCTGCTTCTGCTCTGCTTTGCTCAGCTCGTGATGTTGACAGTAATTAAATAGTCGTCTCGTTGGATCCAGCCATCCGTCCAAACATCTATCCATCCATCCGAGTCGAGTACGTGCGGCTCCTCGGGGTTACTTTCGATTACTTTCTCCTCCGGAAGGCGGCCAGAGCGAGGCTCGTCGTCGTCGTCGTTGTGTTCGTCGCTTGGAGTTGCCGGAAAACGCCCCAATCCATCATCATCGTAGTCGTAGTCGTCGTCGTTGTTGTTGTTGCTCGCATTCCTTCCGTTACGCATACGTCATGTGATACGCCCACGGTCGCCGGCAACGACGCCGTCGATTTTCAACCGTTTAACGTTATTTTTCGCTATACGTTTATTGTAGCATGTGTTCTTAGCTACAAGAACAACAAATACTACAATAACAAAATTAATACAACAATGAAACTACTCCTACAACAATAACAATTAAAACTACAATCAACGAAAAACCAAACAAAACGCAATCAAGAAAAAATTCCAGATAACATTTTTCTTTCCTTTGTTGTTGGAACTTTGATATTGGTACTAATGTTGTTGTTGTTGTTGTTGTTGCTGCTGCTGCTGCCAACACTTACGCAAATGCGTAGCAACAGCAGCCGTTGTCGGTGGCCCGAAAGTTTCTTCTGGCCACCCGTCGTCGCCCGACCCCTATCGACTTGGCCAAAAACGCCTTTCCATGTCGACTCAGCTGCTCTGAGCGATTGTGCCTGTGTGTGTCTATGACGGAGTCTGACTGTGTGTGCGTAAGTGTGCGTTCAAATGCCGCGCCGTGCTCTACAAAATATTTTTAACTCGACGAGAAGCGGAAATTTGACGTCGTCGTCGTCTTTGCTTTCTTCGCCTTCGTCTTCGCGACTTCATCGTCGTCGTCGGCGTCGTGGTCGTCGTTGTTCGCTTTTGCCGCTCCCGGCCTCCTCCGCAACCCCACATCGACGTCGGCCTTCTATAAATATTCGCCAGGCCTACTTTATTTCTAATCGCTCGTCGCTGTTGCTATGCGGAAAATTGCGGCTGCCTTCCGACACAACGGCGTCGCCGCCGGGGGCCGAGGTGGGCGGCTCGGTCGCTTCGGCCGGTGTAGGCTTATTCTTCTTCTATTCTTCTTGTTGTTGCTTATGCTGCTGTAGTGAAATCGAATGTTGGGCTGGGTTGCTGAGGGAAGGTTTCAGTGGCTCATCGCGTGCTGTTGGCTCAATTTGTTTACCTTTTCGGTGGGCTCCCTTTTGGCCAATTCGGGCGCCTCCTCGCCCGTGACTCAGCCGTGACTTTTGCCTTCTCACCACACCCTCATCTCCTCCTGCTCTGCCTTTTATTTATTTTCTCTCTTCCCTCTGTGGCCTCTTATTCGCTTTGTTCTGTCGTCGTTTAGTGTTTATGGTCTGAAATTATGCAACTTTTTGTTTGTTGCCACTCGCAGTCGTTCACCTTCGGCGACTGCTGCGCGTCCTTCCGCATTTTCTATGTCTCTCCCTCTCTGTCTGTCTGTCTTTCTATTTGCCCGTCTGTCTGTCGCCACTCTTATGTCATTCACGTCATATTCGTCCCTCTCTCTCTGTGGCGACCGATTTTTAATTCATTCAATGCTTCCTTCGGTCGATCCATGACGGCGTCGAGACAGAAGCGAAGTCCTTAAAAACATCTCAGGACCTCGACCTTTCCGGAATCGGAGGAGCAGCTCCGCCGTACTTCGACCTCGCCCACACGCCTCCTCCTCTCTCTTCTCTCGTCTTGGCGGTGTCGCCTAAGCCGCTTACCTCGAGCTTCTGCTTCAGTGGGCTTCCGCATTGAGTCCTCCACACCACGACCTCGTCCCCGGTCTTCGCCCGGCGATGACGACAGCCCGACGAGGTGGTTGGGGGGGTTGGTTGGGTTGGATGGGATCCGATGGCATGTCGTGGCGTGTCATGTGTGCTCCTAGCTCAGGATTATGCAATGGTTTTGGGGTCGCCCCCGACCCTCGTTCACTTCCATCGCGCGACTGACAGCATGAGCCATTGACTTGCTTTAGAATTTATGGTCGACACGCGCCAGAGGGTGGTGGGAGCAGGGGGCGGTGCGTCGTGGCGTCATCGTCTCATCCTTGGGCGTTGTTTCCTTCCTTCCGTCCTTCCGGTGACGACGCGTCCTTCGTTTGGCGCCAAGAATCTGCGGAAGAGGTCGTCGACGGGATCCGGGTCGAACACGTGCTGTCCTTTTATTTCTCCCTCCCCTCCCTCCCCTCTCTCTCTCTTTGTTTGCTTGTGGTCATTGTACTTATGTTCCATTCTCTCTCTTCCTGTTGCAGATGAGGAAATCGACGTCGTGTCCATCGGCGACAAGAAGCTGCCGACGAACCCCTCGGACAAGGACCGCCGCGCCCTCCAAACGAAGGTCGCCCACAAGTTCTCGAACGCGCACATCGTGAAGACCGCCAACGGGGTCCGCACGATCCCGCCGCGCCGCCGCATCACCGTCGAGCTGCCGTACACGCCGGCCAGCAGCAGCCCCGTCAAGTCGGTGGCCAACTCGCGCTACCCCTCGCCCTCGGCCACGCCCTACCAGAACCAGTACACCTCCAAGTACGTCCAGCAGCAGTCGCAGCACATGATGAGCATGCTGGGCGAGGGCGGCGCCTCCGCGGGCGAGAAGCAGCGCAAGCGCGTTCTGCCCTCCGCCGCAGGCTACGTCGAGTACCTGCCGCCCGGCAAGAAGCACCGTGTCAGCAAGAAGCAGAAGCAGCACCACGGCCACAGCCACGGTCACGGCCACAGCCACAGTCACGGGCTCGGCAGCAGCAGCTCCGTCTCCGGCGACCTGGTCAAGCGCCACTACAGCCTCGACGAGGCGGCCGACACGATCGAGAAGCGCAACCTGCACAACGACATGGAGCGGCAGCGGCGCATCGGGCTCAAGAACCTCTTCGAGGCCCTCAAGAAGCAGATCCCCAGCATCCGGGACAAGGAGCGCGCCCCCAAGGTGAACATCCTGCGGGAGGCGGCGAAGCTGTGCGAGGCCCTCACGCGCGAGGACCACCAGCTGAGCGAGCAGAAGGCCCTGCTCAAGGAGCAGCTGCGCAAGCGGCAGGAGCTCCTCGCGCGCCTGCGCTCGACGATGCAGCGGGATTGATAGCGGTTACTACAACTACCACTACAACAAGGAGGCGATCGTGTCGTCGACTATGACGACGACCCAGACGAAAGCGAAGATGAAGAAGAAGTAGAGGTTGGTGGCGATGATAGTGAGGAGGAGGAGGATGATGACGACGAAGAAGAAGAAGTGGTGGAGGTCGTTCGGAGGCAGCGGGTGGCGCCGCCGTCAAGGAAACGGCGCGCGCCAGCCTGGATGAGAGAAGCGAGAGTCGCCGGACGCAGAGAGTGACGAGAAGGAGAAAGTAAGAAGGGGTGTGGCAGATCGCTGTCTGTCCGCCCGCCCACTGCCGCGACCCATCTGTCTGCATGTGGAGGGCTCTGGAGGCCCCAGAGTCGCGTCTACAAAGCTGTGCTTTGCCGAGGAGAATCACACCGAGAGAGTGAGAAAGAGAAGAGCATGCGACAGAGAAGGAGGATGAGAAGTAAAGAAGGAAGAAAGGATTGTGCTTTGAATTTTATTTAATTTTTTTTATATACATGCATATATATATACACACATCTATATATATATATATACATATACTATTATTTTTTCCTTAATTTGAACCTAGACGATAAGTGAAACTTGAACTTCAATATTTCGAGAGAAAGAGAGAGAGCGAGAAGGCGAGATGTATGTATTCACACTCGCGTTATATACATATATAATATATATATATATATATATATATATATATATATTCAATAATCGATTAATTAGTTAAGAGACGACTAAACTAAACAAAATAATTGAGAAATTGACATTGAAACTAAAACAACAAACAATCAAACTAAAATTTCAATCTTTTTCTTTCTCCGGACGTTTTTGTGATATAACGGTTTTAAGGGAAACGTGAGGGGAAGTAGAAAGAGAAGGCAAAGAGAGAAGACGCTTTATACTACATAATTCAAATAGCAGAGGAATATTAGGAGAAGAAGTAGACGAAGAATTTCGAAATTTCAGCAGGAGTTGAAGAAAAACAAACAAAAGTGAAGTGATAGACAAGTAAGAAGAGGAGAAATTACACTAAAATTAAATGATAAGGAAAATGAAGAAGTGAAGAAAACAAAAAAAAAACACTACTATGAAAGAAAGAAGAAACGAAGAAATCAACGAAACGTCAAGAGCGCGTGTAGGAAGAAGAAGAAGGAGGCGGGGGGCGTGTCAAGAGAAGATCGCTGGCTACGTCTCCTTGGCGGCAGAGCCGAAGGGTGGCGGTTGAGAGCGAGGGGAGGGGGGAGGGAAAGGGCGCCATTTGCCGGCTTGAATGTGTGCAGAACCCACCCAACCTCGCGCCCCATGGATCGCTCTCAAGCGTCCGCCCTCCGGCACTCTCCGCGTGAAGAAGAAGAAGAACTTTCTAAGAAAATGAAGAAATTTGTTGCAAACGATTATAGATATCTATGGTAAGAAGGAAGGATAGGACAGAAGAAGTTGAATATTTTTCAAGAATTACATTTTTATCAAATAAAAAAATAACTTTGCTTTAAAATACATTTAAAATACTAAAATTAACGTTAAAAGTAAATATGTGTACATATAGGAAGCATATACATACATTTATATATTTATATATTTTATTTTGTTTAAAAAAGTACGTTTTTCGCTGCTTTTCACTACCTTTTGTTAACAAGGCTAAAACGTAGTAGTAGGTAGTTCTTATATTTTTACTTCTTGAAATGGATTCAATTGTTCCGCAAAATACTTTACATTTTACTAGGAATATGAACACAAACATATATCTACACACACATATATATATATATTTATATATTTAGCTACTATATTTATCTTACATGCAAATAACAAAAACGAAAACCACAACAATAACAATAACTACAAAAAGAAACAAAAACAAAGAATAGGAACGATGAAATGAAACTAAATTTTAATACAAATGACGGTCGGAGGGGGGGCCCGGGTCCACTTCTGGCTGATTAACTGTCGATGTTTTGCTATAAGTTACACACTTTTTTACACACATACTTTACACACGTACATACAAACAAACAAACAATCCTACATATACGTGCAGCATATGTATATTTGGAATATATAGAATAATAGGAACCCCCAATACTAAATACACATCGGGTGTATATCGCGTCGTGATGAATGACTCTTGTAAATATTAACTGCTTGGGGCGGGGGGCGTGGGCGAGTTGCAGGGAACGACGAACGCCGTCGGTTTCGCGAGAGGGCACCAGGGGTTGCGCTCTGATTTTCTCTCACATCGCTTTCGATTGATTGCGATTGTTCCTCTTTCGCTCCGTTTGACGATTGGGTTTTGTACATAGCACATATTTACATAGAACGCTATACACATAGATACAGATATTTTATTTACTTTATGCTGAATGTTAATTTGCAAACAAAACAAGCACTAGAGAATACACAGAACATTGAATAACCTTATTATTTCCTACCTTATGATACGTTTATACTTACAATAATTATAATTACTTTTACTACATTATACATATTACTATTAATGACTAGATGTTAGAGAGCAAGCCACATGTTTAGTTTTTGCCTTTCCGATCTGATCTGTAACGCTTGGAGCGTCCCCGGTCACCGCCCCGCCCACCGCCTCCGCCCACGTCGCCCGGAAGTGTTGTACATAGAAATCTCGACTTCCGGTCGGTGGGGCGACGGCGGTGGCCGAGGCGCAGGACGACGCAACAGGTGCCGAATGAATTTTCACACCTGCAGAGCCACACACACACATGTATGGTAGATGTGTGTGTGGGGCCTGCGGTGAGAAACCAACAGCAACGGGCGAACCTTTTTGTTATATTTGTTTTTTGACATGATTTGCATTTTATCTACCGAATATTTGAGCAACCAAAACCTCTGATCCCTCGCATTAACTATATACACACTTATATACATATAGTCTATATATAGAATCAGAAACATTTTACACACACTTATATATACATATATATATATATATATATATTTATATACAACGTAAAACTAGAATCGAAGAAAACTAAGACAGATATAAAGAAAAAATACAAAAACAAAAGCAAAACTCAAAAAATGTTTAACAAAAATCGAAAAAACTCTATGAAAACCACAAAAAATTCAACAAAAATAAGAAACAAAAATTTGAAAACGAAACAAAAAAAAAACACAAAAACAAATGCAAAAATCTTAAAATGAAAACGCAGAATTGTGCGAAACAAATTGTTGACCTTTGACTTTTACATATTGCATATTTTTAAGCATTGATTCGAAGGAGAAACCCGAACAGAGACCGATCGGTAGAGATAGATCACGGCGAAGGGAGGGCCGAAGGCAACCCCTGGCTCCGGTTCGATCACTACGATTTCTGCTCCTTTCCGCGGTGTTCTGCCACTCTTTAATTATGTTTTTCATTTTCGAAAACCGTGGACGGCTTCCGTCGAAAGCCACTCCTGAATTATTTGTAATTTGCGAAAGTGAGCCACTACTTAACTACCTTTATTTTGCTACTTTTACTACTCTTAACACTATGCTACTAGCTACTTTATTTTACTACTGTTACAACAACAACAACAAAAAATCCACTATTGTTTGTTCTTCTCTATTCTTATTATTATTATTATTACTATTACCATTATTTTACTACTATTACTACTACTTATTATTATTATTTTTTATGAAGACTGTTGTTCGTCAGACGCAAAACTAAGCAGACAAATTGTTGATAAATAAAATATTGAAATTGAATTAAAAGAAAAAAATTTGAAAACACTCAAACCACTGTGGCCTTATTATTTTTCCATCAGTACCTTTTTTGTTGACGCTACGTTTTTCGTTCGTTCGTTCGTTGGTTTTTTTGGTTCTCTGGGTTCTTTTGTTGGGGATTTCGAGGGTTTTTGGTTTTCTGCATGTGGCACCAGACCTCGACGACAGGTGGTTCGTGGAAATTTCGTCGTCCTTCGAGAGGGGTTGAGTTTAAAGGCTTTTCTCCTCCCCCTCTTGTGTTTGGTGGATCTTTGTTATTGTTGTTGTAGAGAATGAAGTAGTCGCAGACGTGGCTGCAGCAGCAGCAGCAGCAGAAGAAGCAATTCGCATGCAACTGATTGACGGTGTTGTTGTTGTTGTTATGCAGCCTATTCAATGAAAATCGAACCGAGCTGCACGCAATTCAAGCTGCAATTTATCGCCTTCTCCCTCCCTCCCGCAATAGATGCGCATGGAGCGAGCGAGACCGGATGAACGAATGTATGAATGAAATCGACGCGGGGCAGTGGCGGCGAACGGAGGGGGGAAAGACCGCGAAAAAGTGGTGGCAACAAAGTTAACGAAGCGTTTAATTATTTAATCGCATGCTTCGGAAACGAAAAGCAACAAAAACCACAGCGAAAAAACTCGTAGTTTTTATGGCTAACACGACGGATGGAAGGACAGACATCCCGCCAAACGGACGGATGGGCAGACAGACAGACAGACAGACAGAGGATTGTGTGTGGTTTTTTCTACTTATAAAAAAGTAACGCAAAAGCAATTTGATGGGAGAGTATTTTTTTTATGCGAGCTTTTTCCATCCCATCGAGCTTTCAAGTTCGTTGCCTGTCGACGACGAAGCGAATCGAATTGAGCCGAACCGAACCGAACCGTTCATTAAGTAATTTTCTCTGATTGAAATATTAAATTGTTTTGTTGGTAGTGGTTGGTGTTTTTGTTGTTGTTGCTGTTGTTAAACAATTTAACCGCGTTGTCACAAAAACCCAGTCGTTCATTTCCCTCGGCTGGAAATGTCGGAGTAGTACCACAACAACAATTACCGGGCATTTTCTCTTCGTTTCCACACTTTTCCCAGGAGACCGAAAGGATGACGGACTTTCTAATGGACAGAGCTTCGAATCGAGGTGTCGTGTATTGCCGTTCATCGGTAGACGACTCGTCTTCCCAGGTTTTCACCTACTTTTCCATTAAGGTGATTGCCCATCGAATTCCTGGCCTTGGTTATCGATGGCTCCAAGACTTGGTCTTGAACTTCATGTGTTCAGGATTTGCCTCGGCAGCCCCACGGGGTTTCCGGTTCACACTAGATTTTATGTCGTTTTACTCTCTGGGTTTTCATTATCGCGTGCTTGAAATTTCTACCGCGCCACGCCCCCTGTCTTCGGCCCACTTGAGTGCCCAGCGCTGTCCCCATTTCCAGCAACAACAACAAGAACCACTGAGCAATTATTTCCAAAGGCATTGAGTTGACAATTTCCATCCAAAGCTCAACGCGAAAGAGATTGAGAAAAAACTCGCTGTCGAAGGTGAGGAGGGGGGTTGGCGGGTGAAGGGAGACGATAATTGTCCGCGGTTGTCGGTTTTGCACCGCGTATTTATCGGTGGCTTCGTTCCATTGACTCGGCTGCGCTTTTCGCCGGTATCGCCGTCCCGCTCACGCCCGCGCCGCCGTCTCGTTCACCCTCGCACCGACACATGGCTCAGCGAGAACAAAGAACGACGCGATCTCTCGGCGGCGGCCCCGTGCGATTTCGACATCCTCCGATTCCGTATTCGGTCGTCGGTCCGATTCAGCGCCGACTGCGGCCGAACCTCCATTGTTTTCTCCTCCTCCGCTTCTTCCACCTTCGCCTCATCGTCGATGGCTGCTGCTTCTGTCTGCACTTGTTGTCGTCGCTCTCGCCCTGGGTGCGACGGAAGCACCGACGGCGACGACGACAGCCATCGCCATCTGCCGGCGTTCTTTGTAGGTGAAGGTCAGTCGTTTGTCAGTCATTGTTTCGCGCGGTTTCCGCCGCTCCCCGGGCCCCGCCGGTGTCCACCGTGTTTCGCTATGTTTTTATTTTGGTTTTTTGCGCCTGTCTCGTGTTTCGCTGGCGGATCACCGGCGGCTTCCACTGAACACCGACTCGTGGGATCCTTCCAAAGGTCAAAGGTCTACTGGAATTTGAAAGAATTTCACTAAATTGTTTACGCTCTTCATCAGTTACTCATACTGAGATACATTTGCAAAAAAAACCAACTTTTCGTTAGAGGAAAACCTTTTGATTTTGCTTTTGTCATTGCTTAGTTTCTAGAAATTATTCGAATAAACAGCTGGAGACTTAAAAAACTTAATAGAAATGTCAACACATAGTACAAATAGCGGTTACGTAACTCGAACAGAACACAATAAATTAGGAACGACCAGAAACAAACATGGCAAATAGAACTAAATATAGGTTAACATACATAAAAACGATACAGCTTTGGCGACACAGCAAACAGAAGCCGGACTTCTTTGACCTGGTAACGAAGCAGCATACGAGTGTATAGAGATAGAATAACACTGGATTGAGATTGGGAGAAATACAAGAAAATACTGCAAAGTTACGCGATTTTTAATGGTTTTCAGCAGGAGCAATATTTATACACCATTCGATATGTTTACGCTTGTAAAAGAGATAGAAGTTATCCTAGGCTATTCACTGGTATCATAATTAATGGGCAAATATTTTCTAAATTGAGAAGGCCAAAGTCTGAAATATTGAAGTTCAACTGCTTGATGATGGACGGAAATCCTTGAATCGAGCATTAATCCTTACTCAAAGATATGTATAGCAATAACTGTCTAATATCACTTAGAGTTAATTGAATTGAATCCGAGATCTACCACGACTGCTGAAGGATAAACATTGTAATTAGCTAGGAATCGTAGCATACGTAATTAATAGAGGGAGTGAAATATAACACTTTTGTAAACATGAAAACATTGTTGAGAAATAAAAGAAACCTAATTCATGCATTCATTATTTATTGAAAATTTAATAAATCTGTAAATCTGTTAAAGTAGTAAAAAAACAAATAAAACTTGTAACAAGTAATATTGAAATAAATATAAATAGAAAGTATAAAATTAAAAAACAATTAATTACAAATAAAATTTATAAATTGTATAACGATAGAAAGTTCTTAGAAATTATGTACAGAATTAATCAAAATTAAATATTGGAAATTAAGGAGAAACAAACATCCCGCAAAATATTAAATAAAATTAATTTCTGACAAATTTAAAATTAAATTTCTGAAATGGAAATTTTGTTATTAAATATTAAATTACAAAACCGCTAGTTCCTTTGAAACTGTTATATTTTTATCTCTCAGAATAGTTTGAAATATTTTCATTTGGTGTTTGTTTATTTAGTTGATATTGTATTGAAATTATTATTAATTTGTGTTAAACATAAGCTTAACGAACTATTATTAAAAACAGTGGAGGCAAGAGTTCTCATAGTTTTTGTTTGGATAATTGTCAGGATATAGAAGGATAAGATAAATGCAAGGACAGGAATTGTAACTAATGTAATGTAATGTTAACCTTGGAAAGGACATCAATAAATTTTGCTTACTTTGCTAACCACTGAAGTCAGTTGTCTTTTTATTTATCACCATCCAAAACTCCAGCTTCGGCCCCCCGCGGTGAATTTGCAAAATTTTGGAATTCCTCGAAAAACCCCGTTCCCGTCCTTGGTCGGCCGATCGTCCCGCGGCGGCCCAGCGGGAGGAACCCTGAATCGATCGACGACCTGCAGCCGCCGGCAACAGGCCGACTAATCCGAGCCCAAGCTGAGGCCGCCTAATCGCTGCTCAAGGTGAAGTCGATCCCAGCCGGTCCTCGAAATCGGCCCAGGTGGAATTAAATCCCGGCCGCTGCAATTGTCTCGACCTGCTCTTGAGACCCGCTCGTTGCTGTGGTTGGAAAATTTGCTCGAAGGCAATTTTCTCCGTTCGTCGGCGTCCGTCTTCGTCTTCGGAGAAACCCAACCGGCTGCACTCGACGAAGGGGTGAAACCGGTCGCGAATCGGGCTCCGACGCGCCCCTCTTTCAATTAGCAATTAACAATTAACGGGAACGGATCGGCCGCTGTCATCGACGCGGTCGTCGTCGTTGTCGCCGTTGCCATCGTCATCGCCTTCGCCGCAAGGTGCAAAAGTGCTGAAGCATAATTCGAGTCAATTAAACTGCGGTTGGCCTCGTCGGAGCCGTGTGCGCACAGCTGGCAACCCTGCAGCAAGGACTCCGCACGACATGATCCTGGGCACGAGCGCAACGACGAGTGCAAAAACTCCTGAAACAACACAGGCACGCCTTCCACTTGCAGCAACGACGACGACGACGGCGACCACAACGAGGACATCGAGGAAGACCACGACGAGGTTCAACAGGTGTTGCCACCTCATCGCAAGGTGTGCCGTCGCGTCGCCGGCTCTCGTGCTGCAGATGGACCTCTCGACGCTTGACTCCCGCCGATGTGGGGTCCGGAGGGGGGGTCGCATCCAAATTGTTTTAAATCGGGCACTCGTGAGCGTCGACCAAAGTGTTTTCTCGTGTTCCCCGTGCCCAGATGAAGCAATCAATTCGTTCCCGCCGTCGACAGCGCGAAGAACGAATTCCGAATGGATTCCTGGGCGGCGGTCGACCAGCTACAGTGGCGTCGAAAGGGGGAGTGGGGCGTAGGTTTAATTCGCGGACGCAACCAGCTGCAACGGGAGACGCGAACCCGCACGAAACGCGATCATCCCCGGTCCTCGTCCTCGTCGTCGGTCGCAGGTCGACGACTGCGTTCGCCTCAGATGGACAGAGAGAGCGAGAGAAAGAGAGAGAGGAGGGGATGGAGCTCCCGAATGCCCCACAAGCCCTGCTCCCCAGGGACCCACGGCTGCCGCACCTGCCGACTCGACCCGTCTCGACTCGTGCCGCCGGTCGCCAACTAGGGCGAGATGAATCCGGTTTTCCACTTGAGCCCTTCCTTTCTTTCTTCCTGCCTTCCTGCTTCCTCCATCCATTCATCCTCCCAACCATCCTTCCTTCGTAATTGTTGTGGTAATTAGTCCGCTGTCTCCTCGGTCGACGCCAGTGGTCAGCGTGGCCAGTGATGCCACCTCACGGCGACCCCGGTCGACACGATGTGGCTCGTGTTGCGCAGTTCCTCTCAGACAATTATCTCGACCTCATGTTGGCCAAAGTAAATTAACTTCACTAAATTACAAGAACAACAGGAACAAGAACTTCAACAACAACAACAACAAGAGTAACAATAATAACAACAACCAACACACACAACAACACAGCATGAACTCCAAAGTGGACCTCTTAAAAAGCAATTATAAAATAATAACAACAACACCAACAACCAAAACGAACCGTGCCGAGCCGAACGAGCCGAACGGAACCTGCATCGAACCGTACCGACTGCAGTGGTTGCTCCTCCTCTTCTTCTTCTTCGGTTACGCCGGGTTGTTATTGTTTTTGTAATGCTCCTCCCTCCTCCCAAAGGAACAACTGATAACAAACCTGGCCCAGTCTCGGCGTCGTCCAGCTGCAGCTCTCATCGCCGACGCCCATCTCCTCTTCTTCCTCCTCCTTCTCCTCCTCTGGCCCAAGTCCACTGAAGCCCAGGGCTTTGGGTTTTGTTGATGTTAGAGTTGTAGTAGTTGTGATTGTATGTGTATTTGTTGTTACCATGCCAGATCTTCCGACGCAGTGAAGCGCACTCGACGCAGTTCCGAAGATTTATTCCACTCGTTGTTGTTCTTGTTGTTACGTTGCTCTTGGGCTAATGAAACCCGGAAGGCTTTTTAATTGACGGTTGGACAACTATTTGTCTATTGTATTCGAATCAGACCGAACGTGGCCAATTATCTGAGGTGGGTCGGGGGGCGATTTGGTGTGTTTGGCTGTCATTCGGTTGGAAAATCTTTAACACCTGCCAAGAGGAAAGAAACGCACTGGTTTCGATGAGATCTTCGGGTAATCGATCCTCAGCATATCCCAGGTTAATATTTGCATAAGCTTCACTTGAATGACTTGATCAAAACAATTCCAGCCACACCGTCATCGAGCTCTGAGAAAATCGTCCACTTCAAGCCGTTTCTTCGATAAGTGGTTCTGCACTGAACGCTCTGCGGCCTTATGAAGGAATCCCCGACCCAGTTGCATTCTTGACGACAGCGATTCTGATTCTGAGGTTTGAAGCAATTCCGAGGTTTGAAGCAATTCCGAGGTTTGAAGAGGTTCCAAGCTTTGAATCGATTCCAAGTATTAAAGCGTCGGTTGGGGTTCTATTTAAATTCATTTATGGATCGTTGGGTGGGGAAGCACGCGTAGTGCAAACGCGCCCTTGAACCCGATCCCCATGGAATAGAATTTGCATGTTTCGCAGTCATCGGTTGCGAAGCCCCGGCCAGTCGGCGCCGGCTGTTCGCACGTTTTCCTCGATGTTAACTCTGGGCTATGAGTCAGAATCCGGGATCTTGGAGGTCCCCGTTTTCCACCTGCGCCACAGTTCGAAGTACAATTCAAATCTAGGTTAGCACAAACAATAATAAAACTATAATTCAAGCTAGAAAAAACATATAAAAAATCATAAATGCAGTCTAAAAATATATAGATTCACAAAACAATTTCAATTAGAGTGCGTTCCCCCACATTTGTCATTATTCGAGATTATTCAATTGAGACGACGATCGGTGCGATCTTATCTGGCTCTCGATACGCACCGCGCACTTCGCAGCCCCCCTCACCACAGGGCTTCGATTAAATTCGTAATCGTAATTGGTGCTGCGACAGTACAATGGAAATTAATGAAACCGGCTTCCGAAACGAATATTCAAAATTTCAATCCACACCACCGATGGGTGGAAAACCCCAATTGGAGTTGACGACGACGACGATGTCGCTGATGCCGCCGCCGCCGGGGCCCGCATTCGATGGGACGCCGTGGAATTGCTTCTGATTAAATAATTACACGCCGAGGGGCGTCGGTGGGCTGCGGGAACGTTTGCCGAAGAAGAACAACGACCGATCTGTGAGTCAGGGAGCAGACTCCGCGGCAGATACTAGATAGGGGGGAGTTCATTCGGTGCTCGATCCGCAAACAACGCCTGATCTCGCGGCAGCTTCTTTCATCTTCGCTTATCGCCGCCATAAATTGTGAGTTCAAGCGCCGGCGGCCGATAACTCGACAACCTCAGGAGAGCTTGGTGGACCAACGATCAGGAGTCGCTTCGAAAAGTGGATCCATGCAGAAACCATGGTAAGGATTTTTAGACTTTCTCGGGAGGACAGCGATTTGTCAAACATATTGGAGAACCTTCCTCTGCCCCTTGCTATGCCGAGATGCGACCCAGTTTCGTTCCCAGGCTCGCCGGGATACCTGTAGCTCCGGCCGAAAGTCGCAAGTAATGACGGACATACATCAATCGCCGCAGCCCATTCACCTTCGCCACGCAGTTCCCGGTAGTCGTGAATGGGCCGCCCGAGCCGTCCCGTTGATGGCAGCTCGCATTAATCACCATTTGTCCGGGCGCAGACGGATGCGGAGCGCGACAACTCCCAGGACCTGGACCGACGGTGATTTTTCCATGTCAGTTGACAACGCGACCCCAGGGACACAGACGACGACAACATCGACTTTGACATCGACTCTGACCGACTTTAGCATCGACTCCGATTCAGGTGCAGGCGTCTCGTCCTGCAGGGACTCGTTTCGAATGCACTGCGTCTCGTCACGGGGTGACCGGGAACGAACGAACGGACAACATGACAAGTCGATAAACATTTCCCTCCGTTTGCCGTGCGTGACTTTCGTTTCCCATTGAGGAGTCCTTTGTCGACGGAAGGAACACGGGGCGACAAATGTCCTTGTCACGGCGTTGGCCGTAATTGTCGTGTCCCACTTTTGATTGCGTAGGCCGATGGCCCAGTCGGTCGTCCGTTCGGTCATCCATCAGCGCCCGCACCGATGCCGGTCCATTAATCTCTCCTTTGAGCGATGGGTTTTCGCCTGAAGCGTTCGCTGAAAGGATTTCGTTCGCTTGTTCGCTCGTTCGTTTATTCATTCGTCGGTTCCTTCGTTCGTTCGTTATTCAATCGTTCCTTCCTTCGTTTGTTCGCTTCAAGCCGCTCGTCCTTCCCGGAATTTCGCCAGGTTAAAGCCGAAGCTGCTGAGTTCCTCGAAAGTTCCGACACCCCTCGGTGGCCCCCCAATGTCCGAAAGCAACGACCCCCTCCTCCCCCTGATTAAGTCTTGGCTCTCATAATGTGGCCCATTAATCATGGAGCTGCGGAACCGCACGCCAAAGGATGTCGTCAGCCCCGGCGTCGCGTCGTCGCGTCGTTTCGCGATTCGTTCCTGTCAACGAACTTTTATTGCCGCTCGGAACCGCACCAAGGTGAACGATCGACCGAGCGAGCGGTGAGGGGAGGGTCCGGTTCTGGTCTCGGCTCTTTGGTCCCTTGGTCTCTATCCCTCGGTCACTGTCCTGTCGGTCCCTCAATTCAGCTCTGTGAAGTTTAACGATGGAGTTCCCGCCCATGAGCTCAGGTAGCGGATTTCGCGGACTCAGCGCCTCGGCTAATTGGCCATTGAGGAGATTTGCAAATCCGGATCGCGCGGTTCGGTCGGAACCCTGCAAAGGACACCTGAAGGTGGCCACCTGCGGGCAGTGGAAGCCACGCGTTCGCCACTCGCAAAAGGTGGCAACGACGGCGACTCTTAATCTCAGCCACAGTGAATCACGAATCGCTGTCGATGGTGCGAACTGCGCCGAAACTCGATGCGACGAACTATTTGTTTAGAACGCAGAATGCGTCCGTCCATCCGTCTGTCTGTCTATCCGTCCGTCCGTCCGTCCGCCTGGCCGTCTACGACGTAAAAGAACGTTTCTCATTTTCGGTAGTTTTAAGGTGGCCAGCGTAATCTATTGAAGATCGATTCCTAATGGGTGCATTGCTATGTTTTTGCGTGTTTCAGCGCGAGAATTTGGTAAACAACAATAAGACAAGGTCGAATTGACCAGCTGATCTGTTGGAGAAGGGGAGAATTGTGAGAGGTGGTTTGGGAGTGGCCACCGGATTGCTATTGCTGGTGAATGGGATTCAGAAGTTAGATTGAAGGGGGAGAAATGGGATAAAGAAAATGTATTGAGCGTGATAAATCTGTGTCCATTGATCCGTGACCAGAAGATCGGGAATGTATGGGGCACAAAGATTCGCCAAGGTTTCACCGAGTCTCGAGCGAAAGTCGATCGCAATGAAAGCAAATAATGACAAGCTGCAGCATCGATATTGCGGATGAATTATATAAGAATCTGACGTTAATATCGCGAGACCCGACATTGAAAGCACTCGAGCCAGGGACGGCGTCGACGACAACTGGATGGTGAAGCTGAAGGAGATGGGGGGCGATGTGGGCAGAGGTGGCGACAGTGGAACAGCTTCGCAAACAGACCGAGCTCCATCGTTTATCACTGACCTTGCCGAAGGCAACAACAACTCAAACTACAATAAGAATCATGATCACCAAGGGGTGTTCGGAAATTGCAGGGGTGGAGCGCGCGGAGCGGGGGGTGAGGAGAAATGTGACGAGTGCGTAGAAAGCTTGCGAAGAGAAGAACAGCTGTAAAAACAACAACAATTGTGAAAATTACTCGCAAAACGAAAATAAATATTAAATTGCTCAAACACAAAAAAAAAACACAGCCGAACAAGGGCAAAAGTAGCAAAAGTTTGCGATAGTAGAATCGCAAGGGAGCAGAGAGACCGAGGCCGATGGGAGACCGAGAGAGTGGGAGAAGGAGAGGGAGATTGAGTGTGTGAGTGACAGAGAGAGAGACGGAGAGAGAACAGGAAGAACACACGAAACATATGACTTTTATCAAACGCGGAAGAAGAAGGAAAGGTAGTAAAGCTGCCGATTTAATTATCGTCGCTGATAAATTTTGCATTGCAAATGTGTAGGTCCGAGATGGCGTCCATGGGTGTACGTGTGTGTGTAGCGTGTGTCTGTTGAATAATTCGGCGTCGACGTTTGCCAGTGTTTGATCTTCCTCAATGTTTCGCGATCGCACGATCGTTTGCCGGTCGGTCGAAGGTTTGCGACAAACATACGCGCGATGACAACAGCGAACTAGGCGAGCGAATGAGTAGCAAACGACAAATAGTAGTAGTAGTCATATAGTAGTAGCAAATGTCAAATAGTAGAAGTAGAAGGAACAAGCGTCGTCCCCACGATCGGTCATAAATAAATAAATTAATTACAAATGGAAGATCCAGTCATAAACATATACACAATATGAAAGTTGTTTTAAGTTGCAAACATCAAATGTTTATTGAGTCAATCTGACTTGATTCGTTAGCGTGGTGTTAGAGTGAAAAGAAGATGAGAAGATGCAAGAATTTCAATTATGCGAAACCATAACAAACCGTCTGAAGGCCTCCGTGTGTTTGCAAACAGTTCCGACACTTCCGATCAACGCACCCGAGAGAAGGAGGAAGGAAACATACATAAAATCGAATCGATTCAGTGAAAGGCGAACAAAGCGAAAAGGGGAAAATCAAAATTCAAACTGATTCGGCGAGTGATGCCGGATGAAATCGACACCCGCGCCCACAAATCGGAAATGTTTATTTTCCCGACATTCGCACCCACACGCCCCGGCGACGATCAGCCGCGAGATCCACGAGATCCGAAGACCTCAAGGCGCGGGAGGGGGACGCGGGAAAATCGCGCTCGTTACTGCGTAATCGGGGAAGATTTATGGGGCTCCTCGGGCTCAACCTCGGACACCTCCTCGCAGCCTCCACCTCGGGCACCTCCACAGCCACCACCTCGGGGACCATCTCGGCCACCTCCACCTCGTCTGTCCAGCGATCTTCGGCATCGACTCGGCATCAGCTGCGGCCGGCGGTTCAATGGGTCGGGGGACAGGATCGGACCGGACAGGGTCGCCTGGGATCCGATCGAATGGGATGAGATGGGGATGGGTTGGGTTTTGCGGCCGTTGCTGTTTCCATCGCTAAATTTAGAGAGATCGCCCGATCGCTCATCGGGGTGCGTGCGCGGCGTGCGTTCGTTCGCGTATCTCTCGTATCGATACTAGATACAAAAAACACTGCCGGAGTCTCGAGATTATTTTAGTCGCTCACTAAAAATACGGATTCGATACTTTTTATTATAGATTTCTTCCATTCAGCTGATGCCGCCGACGCTGCTAGAAGCTCTTCGCAGGAGGGCGTCTACAACAAACAACTACAACAATAACAGTGGAAACATCAAACAAAAACAAAGAAAATCGTGGAAAGTGCGCAAACGTTCGATCTACGTGAGACGTGCGAAAATAAAAATGGGTCAATCTATTTGCGGACGGCCGGGAAGAGGGTGGATGGGGTAAGGTGGGGGGCGATTGGGCGGTGTGGGGATTTCGGATCGGGCGTACGGGACCTGCGCGTACCGGGGATGACGTTGGATCGGACCCACAAGGTGTGGCCTTGTGGAAAGTTTCGCCCTCGCACGGATCGCGCTGGCATGCGAGAAATGGCTTAGGATAAGTTATGGCAGCTCGTAAAACCGCCACCAACGATTTTCACTCGGATTCTTTTCGCCGAGTTCTTTTCATCGGCCTCTCGAAACTAGGCCAACGCGTGTGGGAACCCGCTGACGGTTCGCAGTGCGTGGATCCCACCAAACGACCGACCGAACGAACGCTTGGACGTCCGCGGCCGTTTATGGAGCGTTCGCAACGAGGAGGCCCAGCGTCACCGGGTCCGAGTCGGCGGATTAGGGCCGATCAGCCACAGTCCAGCCGGCTCTGACAATTCCACGCCCCGAGAGCCGCCGACCGTCAAGAGAGCGCTCCAGGCCATCACGACGAGCGCCGCTTGGGAAGCGAACGGATTCCTGGATCGGATGATGATGCTGCCGCGATCGCTCTCTTGCCGTGGGCAGCCACTTCAGATGAGGCCGGCTTCGGAGTCGGCCGGAGTCTGACTTGGCAAAGCTGGCTCGAAGATCAAAACCAAGACGGAGACCCAGACCAAGAGTCAAGACAAGAGCAAGACCAAGATCAAGAGCAAGACGGAAGACAGAAGACCAAGATCGACAACCAAGAGCGAAGACCAAGATCGAGCCAAAACCGACTCCGAAGACCTTCGAAGCCGGAGCTGAGGCCCACTCGGCCTGGTCGTTGGAGGCTTGGGCTGTTGGATGGAGGGCGGGAGCACTGCGGAGGGGAGCCTCGAGTGCGCGTGTGGGCACCTGGCAACAGCGACAACCAACAGCAACAACTCCGAGGCTCGAAAGCTAATCATTCGAAAGTGCCCTGGTTTGAGCTGACCCTTCAAACCGGAAAGTAGGCATAGGTTTGTCTATGTGTGTGTTTCTCCTAAAAAAAACATGGTTTGTGACCATTGCAACAACAACAACAATGGTATGAGGAACAACAATAACAGTACGAGGAGCAACAACAATTATATGATGAACAACAAAAACTATGCGATGTACAACTTAGGCAAACACAACAACAATGAGTGGCGAAATAAGCGACAATTATGAGACATGACATTGAGGAAATGATTTCTTGACATTTAATTCAGCAAAGTGTATCACCATACAACAACAACAGCAACACCAACAACACCAACAAGAAGTACACGTACCCGAAGAGGAGGAAGAAGAGGAAAACGAGGGTTGGGGGATCTCGTTAAACCTCACGACGACGTTTACATGAAACGCAGCCTCAAAGCCGGAGATGTCTATCGCCGGTTCGACAGACATAAATCATTGGCGAGAAAGGTCGACTCAAGTGTTGCCGTGATATTCGCGAGATCGCGGCGGCGGCGTTGCCACCTGAATTTGTCGATCGACAGGCCGATGAGGAGGTGTTGTCTCGATGTTGAAGCCTGGAATGTGGTACAAGATAAGGTTGCACCCTCTTAAGCCGATAAATCGACGGAGGTCGACCTCGTTGACCCCACCCAACCCCAACACTCCTCCTTCTCCCCTCATCTCTTCCCCCGACCTCTTCCGATCGACGAATTCCTGTTCAAAACTCGTTCGTTTTTTTTTTTGGTTCACAAATGTTTTTTCTTGTGGTCAGTGTGATTAATGTTGTTGTTGTTGTGCTGTTGCACGCACCAATTGAAACAACAAGAGCAATTATAAAAACAACAATTGCCAACAATTCTCGCATTGACGATTCGGTTGGTTTCACGGCGACGCTAGACGAAAATTGGACCCTTCATCGGACCCTCGGGTGGTCGGGGTCGGGCCAGAGTCTCGAAATGGACCGAACGTCACGTACGGTTACCTTAATTGATTGACCGCTGTAATCCGCGGCACACGCGCCAACTGCATAGAGAAGGCGGGGCATCAGGGGGCGAAGTGCCAGGCATATGGGAACGTCTGGTACATGACAGAGAGTCTGGGACTTGAGAGTTTCCTGGTCAAGGATCGAATCCCACCTACGGGTTCAGTGGAAGGCGATAGAAAAGAAATGCCACGATCTTCCACTGAGCCTTCATTCTATACTAGAATATACTAAATACCCTGATTTTCCTAAAAATAGTCTCCGCGACCATTTAAAAGTAGATTTATTAGAAATGTCAGAACGCCGAAAATGAAAAGACACCACCTCCAGTGTCCGGAACCAGCGCCAATGGCAGTGATTCATCTCGGTTGTCTATTTTCGGAGCCACAAACTCGGTCACCTCGGAGTCCTCTCCACCTCTTACAGGGGGACGACACGAGGCATACCGTGAGTCTCGACAAATGCGACCAAAGTGACACGTTAACTTGGCTCGATGTTGATCTTGATCCTTTCCAGCTGTGCGAAGACGAGGTCTTCGGACCTCAACCTTTTCACCATCAGGCTGAGCGAAGATCGAAAACAGTCAACGGGATGCGGGCCTTGGTTGTGGAAAGTCCGGGCTTGAACTTAACCGTGGGACGTTGGGTTCATTGCAGCAGAACCTCCTCGTCGTGCTCCGTCGTCGTGCTCCAGGTCGACCCTGTGCTAATTGCGAGCCGACATATGGCCGTTGTTGTTGTTGGTAGTGACCAAAAGGTTAAATTTCAATTAAAATCCCACACGAACACGCGTGGTTTCCGCCCTCTCCCTCACCTTTTGTTAGACACCGCTTTTGGTGAGCGCTTCGCTGGCTCTTCCAGCCTACAGGAACAACAACAAAAACAACAATGTTAAAAACAAGAACAACACCAATAGCAATAACTACGACGACACTCGGCCTCACGATTATCGCCATTTTCCGATCGCGACAACTGGCGGCGGCGTTGCCAACATCGTTGCCAAATGTCACCCAATTTGGCCGGCGAGGAACAGCTGTTGGAGTCCACTCCCCTTGTTCCCCCCGCGGCGAGTGCGTCATCGCGTCGTCGGGCGTTTGTCGGACGCTCATTCATGGAATCGGAGGCCTTCGATCGATGGCGTTGTGCGAATTGGGCACGTGATGATGAGACCGCTGGACGGTCATCGGGCCATCGTGGGGGCGGCAGCCGACGACGTCTGTTTGGCACTGTTTACATCATCCGCGCCGCGATCAATGGGCTTCCTCCGACCGATCGGAGTCTCTCCGGCCGTTGGCCAAAACAAAAGCCTCCGCAAAGCTCCGATCGACGAGAGTCGTCCACGGATCGTGTGGCTCCGTGGTCTAATGTTGTTGTATTGTGTCCAAATCGAGACATCCACAACGACGTCGACTACGAAGACGGCGAAGACGAAAATGGTAGCCCCGTATCCACCAAAAATAACAACAACAACAACAACACCGACGACTTCTGATTGTGGGCGTTGCTCGAGTGCTCAGCGGATTTTGACTCGAGACGTGCTGCAGCAGCTGCCATGGAACGGTCCCCAAAAATCCATCGTGAACTGGGATATCGCGCGACAAATCACTCTGGAACGTGATCCACACGTGGAGCCACCGGCGTTCAGCACGAGAGTTGGGAGAGATGAAAGGTCACGAGGTCCCGAGATGACATCATGGAGCTGAGATCACCGAGGTGAGGCCGAGCGCTGGTGGATCCCAATCACATCCAAAGAGAAAGGCAATCGATCATCGATGGCTCTCAGTTAGACTCTCTCATGATAGGTTTGAAAGCACCGACGAAGTCTTCCCGTAGACTTGTGGATGATGCCAACGCACTGAATGGATGGAGCTCGAGTCAGTGGGAATCAAATTTGGTCGGAAAGTTTGGACGCAGAGAGACAGGCAGCCAGTTGAACGCTCAAGTGTCCACAACTCAGGCCAATTGTGGCTTTGGCCACAGCATCCTAGAAGCTCAGCTCTGCTCTGTTCCGAAATGGAGCCTCAAGTAGATCTCGAGCCGCAGCCACTCTGGGTTTTTGGCCCGTCATCTCGAGGCACTGCAGAGTTCGTTGATCTCGCGTTCGCAGGGTTCGCGGATGCATGGCCCGGGTACTCGGGAGTACGGGGGGAGGCGATCGCAAATGAAATAGCAAATCAATCATGATTTGCATAAATTGATAATTAATAGGAGGAGCAGAACAAAAAACTCCGAGCGAAATAAAGAGTTAATGAATTAATTTATGCGCCGATCGATTGTGATCTAAGAGGCGTGACGAGAGGGGGCGCTCGGGAGACCATGGCATTGTCCAGGGGGTCGCCGAGAAGAGAAGGGGGGTACTACCAAGAGAGTGAAAGAGAGTGAGCGACGTAGTTGTAAAAGTTCATTCATAAAAATTCGATCGCAGCTCGAAGGCTGTGGGCGGAAGCTCGGTGGGAACGTCTGCGATTGCCGAGCAATCGAATGAATAAGAAGAAGGCGAAGATGAAGAAACAGTCCGTCGTCGTGACGACTGACAGCCGGGTGACAGCGCCGATCGCACTGGAGCGAACCGCGCGGAGGCCGGGCGGAATCGAAGCAATTAAAATCGGGACAGAGTTTGAGCGAACGTAGGCGTCCGCCTGAGGGGGAGGCTTAGGCGGGTGTTTGGAGGAGGGGAAGGGCGTGTGGAGGGGCTCCCACGTTAGGAGAGGAGCCGATCGGTTCAGGCCGACCGGGTGTCCGTCTGTCTGTGGACCAGGAAGCCGCAGTCGCGCGGACGGAAGCCAAACAAAGACTGGGGAATGTAAACAAAAGCGAAGAGATCGAGGATGGAAAACAAAGGCTCGATGGAGGGAGCGGCCGTGGCGGGGGTTGCGCAACAGTGTAATTATTGACAATAACCCAGACAACAACAATAACAACAACTACAAGAAGAACAACCACAAGATCGCAATAATTACAGGCGTATTGGGAAAAATTTACAGCGGCCGCGAACGAGGGCGAAAGCAAAAGCGAAAGAAAACACTCGGCGGTTTGGGGCGAAGCAAAGCGAAGAAGCAGGGAGAAGGCGAACACAAACAAGAAGTCGAAACAAAAGATTCGGAATCAAAACAGAAACCGAGTCAAAGTCAACAATAAAACGAAACGAAATAAACCGAAACAAAACAATAATAATAACAACAACAACAAGAAGTCATAATAAAAAAATAAAAACAATAACAAACAACGACAATAAGACAAAATAACAAAAAAAAACACCAAGCACAACGACAGAAAATAAATAAATATTGGAAATAAAAATATAAGTATTCATATGTACATATGGAAGAAAAATAACAAAAGGCAAATATAAATCACAGACATTGACTCACATATGACAGGAGGAATAGCTAGAATAGCAACAACAATACAGTAATACATATATCAATAATATTGTAAAAGCGACATCAACAACAACAGCAATAGCAACAACAACAGCAATAGCATCAACAACAATAACAACAATTTCATTATAGATGAGAAAAAACGTAGTCAATCAAATTTGACACGAGGGAGAAAGGAGACTGAGAGAAGCGTGTGGAACGTGAATGAGAACTGAAATCCAGCAGCAGCAGCAACAACAACAACAACATCGACATGTAAATAAATAAGATTCAAAGGAAAAGAGGGCGACAGCCTCTCGAAGATGGAGGAGGGGTTGGTTTGGGGTTGATGTTGACCGGAGCCAGAGGGGAGAAGGACACAAGACCGAAATCTCCGTCGTCGGCCAGAGACGCGAACGTCGGGGGGCTCGAGGTGGGTTTCGAAAATGGGATCGATTGGGTCGGTCCAGCAAGCAAGCGCCAACCAAGGTTGGAGGGAGCATATGGAATCGTGTGAAACCGAACTGGGAGCCGTGGCTGGGGACATCGAACGGTGTTGGGGGGCGGAGGGGACGGGCTCGGTGCAAAGTTACCGATTCTCGAGAAAATTACGTACCTCGAATGGTATTTAAATCGCACAAAACCGGCATTCATCAGTCTCACACCCACCCAGAATCGTGATCTACGTTACGCATGTTACGAATTCTGAAGCAACAACAACCACAACAACGAAAACACCAAAAACCAATAGTGTGAAGAACAACAAAAAACAATAATAATAATAGCAATAGCAAAAACAACAACAAAAACCATTATCTTCGACTGGGAACAGGTTAACGAACCAACTGAACTGAACTGAACTGAACGAAAGAATCGAGTTGAATCGAATCGAACCGAACCGAATGTTGAGGAACAATTAACGACGAAATCAGAAATATTGACAGTATTATTAACAATTGGTAATTGTTGCTTTTATTGTTGTTGGTGTTGTTGTTAGTTGTGCTAGCGGCGTTCGGGAGGAGATATGAAACTACAACAACAATACAACAACAACCTCAATTGTTGAGGCAAATTTCTGGAAAATACACTGTAACAAATTTCCAAATGAAATTACAAAACATTAAAATCCAATAAAAGTCACCAAAGTGAGGGAAACAATAGATCTGTGGTAACCATGGGGGCGGGGGACGCTGATGATGGTGGCGAAGGTGGGAGCTCGAATATGTCGTTTGTTTGCAGCCCTGGGAGCCTTTCCAACAACGAGTTGATTCGGTGGAACCGTGGCCACATTTCACGGCTCATTTATCGCAATGGTGAATTCAATAAAGGTTTCGAATTGTTGATTTTCGGTGACTGTGGCTGGCGTTCAGAACGGCCAAAGAAACTCAGCTGAGAAATATTGGAATAGAATACAATAAATATTGTATTATGAGAATTGTCGTTTCTCATTTAACGAAAATAATAATAACAAATTAATAGAAAATCGCATAAAAAAAACATTTTTCAATATATCTTAGAAACTGAGTATTAGAAAGTTTTGCGAATATTTGGTTTTGAAAACGTATTCTGTTAATTTGTTGATACAATCGTACAATTTGTATATAATTTAATAACATTAAATAGTCAAACTTAGTCAAATCAATCCAAGTTTAAAAACAATTTGAATTTCATGAATTTTTGTCCATAGACCCGAGAACATTACAACAAATTATCCAAATAATTAAATTAACTTAAGCGGTTACCAACGATAACCATTTTTATTATATATAATTGGAATTATGTATGTATTTTGCAGTTAATATTTAATAAGTTCATTAATAAGTAAATGAATACAAAAATTATATTGAAAAAAATTCAACATGCATTTTTGATATTATTATCTTAATAATACAATATTTTATTATCATTAATTTAACTTAATAATACGACTTTTTGCTATCATTCTTTGCTATGCATCTTATTATAATCACACTAATATATCGTTTTGTCCGTTAAAAACCCGTTTATAGTATAATTGTTTACCCTCTTACTAAACGCCTTAATGTCCACTCTCCCCTATGAAAGTGGTAATTTTTCTATATACCTCTCTCCACCGAAGATAAATATACCGAAGTTAATGCTTGTTAATAATTCGTGGTAATTAAGTTGGCTTAAGGAAGAGCAGGAGGGAGCCGTGGAGACGATTCAAGGGCCGGCGGGGAAATAAAATAAAAGTCCACCTGACATCTGTAAGAAGCCGAAATTATGGGGAATATACAAGTGATAAACATAATGCGATTTACACTACGAGAAACGGGGCGGAGAGGGCGGCAGAGCGACGACGAATTGTGGGGAATTATGGGCCAGATCCAGTGAGGACGCCAATAATTGCTGTGCTCGAATAGAAGAGAGTTGTAAATACTCGTTTGTCCGAAAATAGAAGCCGAAGCAGAGCTGGAGGCAGAGGATGACAAGAATTACCCGAGGACGGAAATTCCAAAGAGTGTGAACGGAGCGAAGTTCGAGAAGGGACAGACAGACGGCTTCTAAGCCAAGAACAGAACACTTCACTGGTTCCGTGGAAGCGGGGGCTGCGACGATGGATGATGGAAGGCCTGCGAAGAACATGATGTAAGGAGAGCTTTCAAAATTTATTTGCACACTTCGACTCGAGACGAGTTGAGTTGAGTTGAGTCGTCGGACGGACGAACAGACAAACGGACAAACGGTGGGTCGACGATTTGGCAAAGAATGCGAAGGAGAAGCAAAACAAAACCCAGCAAACAAACCAAAAGCCCCCCCAAAAACAAAAAAAAGAACACAGTACAACAACAACAACAACAGTGGACTGGAATACAACAAAAAGAACACGAAAGGAAAGCAAAGAACAAGAAGACCAACACAAAAAAATACAGAACGAAACGAAATTAAATGAAATCTCGTATTGTTTTGGCCTTCAACAATTTTTGGCGGGCAATGAACCAACAACAACAACATCAACGACAACAACGCACACACGTTCGCCGCTCAGTCAGACAAACGCGACGCGACGCCGAATCCAGCGGCGACGTTGACGTCAACGACGACAGCGACGTCCGGGCCAACGTTGCTGGATGAACTCCACCGAACGCACTTCGACGAGGTGGCGAGGGGGGGCTCAAAGGAAGATGGAGGGGGTCTGAAGGGTCTCCTTTGGGAAGAGCCTCCTCTGGTCTGGGCCTCGCTCCTCCCTGGACTCCTGCCGAGTCGCAGTTGTTGTTGTGCACCCTCAGGCGGGAGGGGGGCGATGGGGTTGGGCGGGGGCCGAGCGCGGTTCTCACATCCGACGCGATAACGAAATCCGAAAACCGCATTTAATGGAGTCATTGGCTCGATCCCGCTTCTTAAGAGTCTTCGCGCGTACCCGACCCGGTCCCGGGCGGCCGGGGGACGGGGCGAGGAGTTGCCAAAAACCGAGGGAGAGGGGGCGACCGACCAAACTAGCGATCGAGCTTCAAACTCGACGCACAAGAGGCAGTGCTCAGAAATAATTACGAACCTTTGAAAAGAACGCAGAACTCAAACCACGCCGAACCGAAGCGAGCCGAGCCGAGCAGAGCGAAAAAAAATGGTTGAAGCCAAAGCTCGACTTAAAATTCTTCCTAAGTTCTGCGTAGTTACGATGGTTCTTCGTTTCTTCGTGCGGAGCCAACGCCGAAGGCGATTCATTGTCTCTTGTGAATGGGTTTCGCGTGCGGCACCGTAGAAGGGTTTGCCTAGGCCAAATATATCACGCGACCATTTATTTGATTTTTCTATTGTATCTAATCTTATTTAGTTTAATTTAACTTTATTTCATACATTATATTTTATTTTGTTTAATTTATTTATATTTTTACAAATTTATTTAATCTTATGTTATTCATTTTTATTTCATTTGATTTAATTTAATTTCACTTTTATTTAATTCTATTTAATTTTATATCATTTATTTTATTTTACTTTATTTAATATAATTTGATTATTTATTTAAAATTTGATTTTTTTTAATTTTTTTGATTGCCATTTTATTTAAATTTATATTATCTTATTTCAATTTACGAGAAAAAAGTATGATGTAAAATGGAAATGAAACTCGGGTAAACTTCACGGTATTTGGAAACCTAACGTGGGCCCTGCAGGAACCCTTTCGAACCCCCAGGTACACTTGGTCACAGCGCGGAGTTCTCACGGTAGAGACGTTTATATCGTTGTAAGCGGCTTCCAAATTAGTTGGAAATCCACTTGCACTACTTGTGTCCGGCCAAGTGAGCTGCCAAATAAAGTGGAAAAGAGCCGCGGGGGGAGGGGACCAAGGGAAGGCGGAGAGAACGAACAACACGAGCAGCCAGAAGAGACCCGAGTGGAGTAGATTGGAGTGTAGTGGAGTGGAGTACAATAGAATAGAATGGAATGGAGTGGAGTGGGGAGTTTGTTTTGAATTTCGTCCACGAAGCGAAAATAAAACAAAGGCGCAAAATAAAACTTTTGATTTTTAATATATCTCAGTTGCCACTTTTTGCTTTCACCTGCCGAACAGAAGAGCAGAAATAGAGCCATTGAAATAAAAACGAAAATAAAATCTTTTATTGTTTATTGTTATTGTTATTGCTCGTTCTACGCGCGGACAATTTTGTGAACCAGAAAAAGCCACATTCACGCGGATATAAAATTTAAGTGATTTTTAGCTGTAACGAAACACTTTTAATACCCTTTTATTCGCGCTTCGGCCGAGTTTATTTGCCGTGAAAGACAAGAAAGAAGTGGAAGCTCCTCAACTCAGCTGGCTGCCCTTCTACAGTGGGATTCTCTCACACGGATCCCTCTTGGAACCCCAGTGCAAGGGCATGGACACGAAGCCACCAGATCTACTGAAGCACACGGGAGGAAAAAGTGTCATGCGGGAGACAAGGTTTACGAGGAGCCACGAGAGGTTGTCAAACACTAATTACAATTGCCAGGGGGAAGCAGACGCTTCATTAGTTACACGGGGCCAGCGGGAGGAGGAGGCGCCTGGTCCGCTCTAATGATGTGCCGAACCGTGGACTAGGCCGAGGCTGGGGCCCTCCACGAATTGTGAACCCGTGCACGAGTCCACAACGAGTCCAGCGGAGGCGGTGCCAGACGCCCGAGGACCTTCCATTTAAACAAATACCTCGGCACCGCCCTCTCCGTCGTAATTAGATCAACACTTGGGCTGAGGGCGCCGAGCGATGGAAATTCACACGAGTGTAATTACATGGTTTCAACGGGTCTCGGGCGAACACGATGCGTGATCGGCCGCGAGTGGTGACTGCCTCGTCTTCGACTTTGGGAAATTACTTCATTTCTCGAGCTGGAACCGTTGCACCAGGTCACGCCCACCGATCGATACTGACAGCAGATCGCAGCTATTAATCCTACGATGGCCAGCGACTAATACAACAGCGGACGCTACCCCTCGCCCTGACCCAATCGCAATGTTTGCGCAAACAATTCATTAATCATTGGCTGCATTCAATTGCGGTCTAGAAATTCGAGCACCGCCCGCCGCCCCTGCCGCCTCGGTGGCTTCGTCATCCGTCATCCCCCTCTCGTTCGCCGCGAGGACGGGGGAGGTACCACGTACGGCTCCGGGTCGATACCCGGCTCGCATCTACGCATTTTCCACGAATCCGCGCTCGGCTCTTTTATTGCACACGTGCGTCTGCGTTTCGCACAGTTGGGTACTTTTTGTTTCCTGCTCGCACTTTACGATCTCCATCCCATTCCATCCTTTCTGACTCTTCCCTACGACCGCCGATCCATTACCTTCGAAATCTCTGCCGACCTGTGGCTATTTCTGACACTATATTCTTTAAATAGATTTTATTATTTTAATTCATCTTTATATCTCGTCGTTCAGTTTTTATTTCATTCCTTCTATTACTATTTCATTCTAGTTTTTATTTTATTTCAGTTCATTCTAGTTTTTATTTCCCTCTATTCCATACTCTTCTAATTCATTATATTTTTTATTTCATTCTATTTTATGTTAGTTATGAAAAACTGTGTGTTCCGAGATAACATAGAATAATTTAATCTTCCAATAAAAAAAAATGTTCAATGTTAATAAAATTCAAAATTTTTAATAAAATTCAAAATTTTCAATATAATTCAAAATTTTCAATAAAATTCAAAATTTTCAATAAAATTCAAAATTTTCAATAAAATTCAAAATTTTCAATAAAATTCAAAATTTTCAATAAAATTCAAAATTTTCCAATAAAATTCAAAATTTTCAATAAAATTCAAAATTTTCCAATAATTGGGTTCTTTCTGTGGATGATGTGGCTTTGCTGTTGCTTCCCAGAAGTAGCTCCTCGAAATCCGATGGGGTTGAGGGGGGCTTCGGAGCAACTGGAATTTCCGCCACTTCCGAGAGGACACGAATTTCAGTGAATAAAGAATTCATAGATTCGTGTGTTTGGGTGACTGACATCATCGACCAAGAGTGGCGCCAACGACAAGCGACGACTGTCGACTGGCACACAAATGGCTTAAACATCAACAGCTAGTTGTGCAATCATTTTGGCTCTTTGTTATAGCCATTGTTATTGCAATGTGGCAGAACCCAAGTTACCAGAAGCATGTCAACGATTTGCCGCGGATCCCGTGTGAACGATTCGACCAGGCAACATAATAATGAGATGATTGTAGTGATGATGATAATAATGATGACTATGTCGCCGACGAGACCAACTGCGAACTTTGGAGATTCGAGTCGCGGTTTTCACAGCGACAGATCTCAAGATCTACCAACATTCGGCAGCTCTGACCGTCATTGAAGTCGAAGGCGCCATCGTCATAGGCAGCATCGAAATCGAAGTTGACATCGTCATTATCATCGGCATCTTGGGAGTCTGGGTTGAAGTCGACATCATCATCATCCCGGTCATCGAAGTCCAAGTCGAAATCGGCATCATCGAATTCGAAGTCGCGACAGTTTTCCGCGCGACTCATGTGTTGCTTAACCTTCGCCTCCTCACCTGTTTCGCCCCCCTGCTCTCCCCTCCCTCGTTCGACACTCGCAGCCGAGACGCGCGTTTCTGGGCCATTTGCTTCCTTTTCGCACCTCCCCCCGACTCAGACTCTGGCTGCCAAAATGTGGCCAGACGATGACGCCATCTGGCACAACATTTGCAGTTGCCGGATCAGTTGTTGTTGTTGTTGTTGTCTGCCAATGACGCCTGCACTCGGCTGCACTGGGGCATGATTCAGCACTAGGCGAACTTTGTTGTTGTTTATGTAGAGCTTTTCCAAAGCTCCGGAAACCCAAGAGTTTTCTTCGGAATCGTCGACCGTCATCGTCTTGGAAATTCGTCAGCCGCTGAATGCAAATTTCCCATCGATTGCGCTGAATCACAAGGTGCTCGACGACAGGGCGTTCTCACCCAATGGCCTATACAATTTAAAGGCGGATGAGTGGGAGAGAGGCGGAACTCGATCACCCCTGACTCAGCTCAAACAACTGATCTCCATCGACTCTCCGCTTTTTGGCCCTATTTCTCCAACCCGTCCGATCCATCGCATCGTAGTCCGTGCCTCACACGTGACCCCAATTAATTTGCATTCCAGATTCGGACTCGTCCCAACCCCAGCATCGCGGACAGGTCCAGGAATCGGACGGCGGAATTTGACGATGGCACGTGCGTGGCAGGTTTCGCCGAAGTCACCGGAGTCAACGGGAATCGATCGCAGACAATCAAAAGCCCATTAGACACAAATATATTGAACATACAAACATATGTATATACATACATATGTATGTTAATGTGTACAGGTGAGGGCACATATGTGTTTTATATGCAAATATTCGTACATATCGACCAATAAAGATATGTATATTTGAGTATATTTGTATGCATATATTTCTTTGAACTATTGAGCATTTTAGTATTTAACGTTTTTTGTTGAAAGACTATTAAACTTTTCGCCTCTCCTTTCTATACCCAATAATAGCAAAAACAACAATAGCAGCAATAACAACAAGAACAACAGCAACAACAATTAACCAGCGACGATCTTGTTGCCGATCGCTAACGAGTTTCATCGCCGATAATCATAGGCAAAGTATAGCGATAAAGCAGATAACTATGTGGATCCGATCGCGGCGATATCTTTAATTAATGAGTCAAGCGAACAGGTTGCCACCCGATCATTTGAATAATCCTCCTCCTCCCCCTCACCATCACCATCACCTCACCCCAATTCAATTCATTTTATTTTATTTCATTTCATTTCGCTTCGTTTCCCCTTTCCCTTGGAGATCGTTTTCGGTTTCGCTTCCACATCGCCGGTGGTGTCGCCGATAGCTTCATTAGAGGCGACACGCGGAGTTCCGGGGTCACGGCGGGTCCACCCTAGAGAGGTAGGGGGGGAATGATCCATACCAAGCCCCCTGCTCGGCTGCGACACGACTTTATAATGTATCCAAAGTCGTTATCTCCAGAAACAAGCCAACACGACGCCCGCAGATTTATGTGCGAAAAGCACATGATTAAATAAGAGACGAAGATGAGGCTGAAGAGGAATTGAGGAAGATGCCCAAAAAGACTCGGAGCGATCGAGATGAAAGGGCCCCGAAGACACAACAAAAACCACGGAAAGGACCACAGAATGCGATCAAGATTCGGGTCCAGGAAGCAACTCAAGTAGAAGGGTCGCGATCGAGGCTAAGGAGACGCCAGCAAGACATTCCAGGAAGGGAGAGAGAGAGAGAGTGACGAAAGAGAGCCCCGAAAAGGGTTAAGAAGAGTTCCCAACGAATCAACTGCTGCCTCTCTTCGAGTGGAGCCTCCGATAACGACCCATCAAAGAGAATCAGGCAAAAAGATTCCGAACAATTTCGGGAAGAATGAGAGAACCGAAACCCCTCCATGGAGTCCTCGAGTGGATGACGAGGAGAGGAGGAGATGATGGATCTGCAAAATTGCAAGGAACCAGGCGTCCGACTCGTGTGGTGCGGACGTTGTATCCGAATTTATTCGGGTGCTGTACATTTTCGTCGATAGTCGTTGGCGTTGTTCCTTGGTTGTCTTTTGGGATCCCCAAAAATAAAACAAAAACAATTCTTGCCTTTGAACGGCGTCTCCTCTGACAACGCACTGTAAATTCACACTCGAGAGTAAATAAAATTCAGCGATGGCTTTTTTCGGTTGCTCTCGTTCCCTTCTCATCGTGGAGCCCATCTCCAAGCCATGTGTGAGTTTATGAGCTACGAAACGGACCTTGAGGAAATCGCTTCCCGAAGGTCCGGCATGTCGTCGTCTGCCAACGAGACCCACGTCTCAGAGGCGCCCGTCGAGAGAAGTGCGAAGTGAAACCGTGGAGAAAGCGGCGGGATCGAAATTGGCGGCGAAGTCTCGGCCACATGAGTGTGGTCGGACAGGCGGGCCTCCGTCATTGTTGGAGCCAAGAGCTGTAAAGCATACGAAGGACAGAAATATTTCAAAACTGCATGTAGTCAGCCTACTCAGTATTCAATAAGAGATAATATTCGATACAAGAGGTATTTTTCATGAAACTTATTGGAATAAAATAAATGTGCTTAATTAAATCCCTAAAAGGAATAATTCGATTATGTTTAATTGGAAAAATCGCACAATTTAATACTCCAACTAACCCACAGTTGATGAGGAAATCCCTTGACTCTTCCCTTGACTAAACCTTAAACTCGATCAGATCGAGAGTGGAGTGAAAGTGAAACTAGGGAAGGCCTAGTTCCATATTTGTCTTGAGGGAATCTTCAATCGGCTGGTTCTTATTTTATCGCCGACATCGACCCTGATTCCGCTAGTAACATGACAGAGCGAAATAATCGAGTTTAATACCGATTCTTCTTGATTTCAATTTTATTGCTTTATGCAAATAGATCTTTTTTTTATTGGACTTTTAATTTTTAACTATTATGAATTTTTATACCTCGGCCGCGGTCGGAACCGGTGACGTGATTCGCGCAGCAGGTGATTCGGAACACGCACACACATATATGTATACAACATAATACAAATGTAAAGGCAAAGGTAAATAGACGATCTTGAGTGAGCAGCGATCTCTTCGATTATGTTGGGGAGTTTGTTGTTGTTGGTGCGATCTGGCACCTCGGGGGAGGCGAAGTTGAGCACGCTCACACGTGCGTTCAATTATTTGCAAACCCCCTGAGTAATGAGAGGCTGTCCAAACGCGGCGAGAGGTGCTAAATTCGGCGTTTAGTGCTTTTTAATGCTTTCATTAAAATGCTCCACATCGCGTGGTTCCGTGGCTCGGGGGGAGTCTCCATGGGAACAGGGCTGAAAAAAAACCCTGCATACCGTGGAATGATAAAAGCTGAACCCTGACTTTCGGGCTATTAAAATGGACCTGCGGCCGCGGCGGAAAGTGTAAATACTACGAACTCGTGGTAGCCGAGCAGGCGTTTGGGTCTTGGGCTTTCAGTGCCTTTTGAAAAATGAGCCCTTTCCAACAGAAACAACAACAACAACAGAAACCACGACAACAGAGAAACCCTCCAGAACACCTTTCTTAGCTGTCCGTCTCTCTCTCTCTCGCCGATCGCCCCGGCCGCTTCCTCGACCCATAGGGCACCGAGGCGGTCGGTCGGTCGGTCGGTCTGTCCGAACTGATGACTCGCCATAAATTAAAATAATGATCCCCGCCAATGATGGCCGGGAGCAGGGGGCGAGAGGCGGACAAGTCATGAATGAATCTCTCACAGAGACGATTAATTATTTTCGGGTTTCGTTTAATTGTTGTTGCTGCTCTGGCCGTAGGCGACAATTGCAAGGTTCTTCTCAGCGACCGCACGATAAAATATCGCACTACAAGGGGCACAAGTTCAGAATTTGTCAGAAACTTTACTTGTCTTTGACAATTGGGGGCATTGAACTGTTCGATGTCCTTCCTTTGCGTCACAGGATCGCAACCAGAGATCGAGATCCTTCTCTCTCTCACCCTTGGGATCTTTTCCTCAGACTGCTAATGAGGCCACCCTTGGACAGGTTGGAGTGCGAACATTTCCCAGCGCAAGCTTCTGGCTAATTATTGCAAATCGGCGCACGGCTCTCATCGACAGCCATGTGTGGCCGAGAGGCACCGCGCAAGAGGCGGAAACCGGCGCGGACAACGCAACTCTTACTTTCGAAGCGCGCCGCTGCCTTAAAGAGTCCGACTTCCATTAGGGGCCCGAAGAGCCCACGGAAAAGCCATTACAGTGCGGCCGACCACGTCGGGACGATCAGCGCGGTGCGAGAGGTGGGGGCTGTCCAGACGATGCTGAATAAATTAGTTAATATTTGGGACACGCTGCTATTAGCGCGGCTCAGCGCTGGAGGCCACGGCGATTTCGTTCAAATAAAGCGAAGACCGAAGACTGCAAATAAACGATCGGCGATCGGTGGAAGCAGACGAAGAAGACGAAAATCGAAAATCATTTTGCTCGCAAATTCAAGGAAACCGAGAAGCATAAAAAAACCCATACAAAACCCACAAACCATGTGAAAAAAGAAGCCAAAACGGGCGCCGAAAAAAAAAAATAAAGAAAAAACGCCAACTGAAAACCGTGTGAATTTTCAAAGTGCGTCAGTTTTTCACCTCACTATGCCTATGTTCATGTATTGTTATTGTTGTTATTTTTTTTGGTTGCCAAGCGAAATTACTATTAAACAGAAATTAACGCATTCAGAGGCGTAAGCGCCCGGCTACACTGAGAGAAAACACGGCCGCGGGGCATCGACGAACCCGGTGGAGGGGGTTTGGTTGAATTGAGAAATTCGGGCGCCGTCGGAGCTTCCTCCAGAGCTACGGGGGATCGTTTGGGGGCTCCTCCTTCTCGCCTACCGAGGGACCCTCAATTTTCTCTCCATGTACAACCGCTTCCTCCGAGCTGAACTCGATTGGGCCAACAAGTGGACGCCTCGAAGCAGACCCGACCAAAAATTTGTCTCGAGACTAATTTCGCGCTAATGAAAAATTGCTTATAATTTAAGTAGCGAAACTATTGGTTACTCACGGCAGGCAAACGGTGGTAGGAGAAGGGTGATGGAGAGAGATGGGAGAAATACAATTTGTAAATTTTAATAAATTAATGGACATCGGAGGCGCGTGATAAATGAGTTTCGCGTCGAGATATTACCAAGTGTTCTTGGCCAATACCGAAGAAATATATGTATATATGGAACGATGATAAGGCGAGTGGACACTGCGACCTCCCCGATCCTCCCTGATGAGCCCTGCGGCTACCACCGTTCCAAGGTCTTCTCGCCACGTGGCTCTGGAATTCGTGTCCTACAACGATCTTCGAATGATTTAATTATAAATCTTCGGTAGAGTGGGGAGACCTTCTTAAGCAACGGTTCCGGGAATTGTGGGAAGCGCTCGTTGCGCTCTTCGCCTCGCCACCTTCAGTGATTCCTAATTAAGGCGATTTAATTGGACTGACTGCGACTCCAAGAACCCCGACAACCTGTTGCGTACGTACGACGTCGAGGCTCCGATTACGCCACCGCCTCCTCTGCCTCCTCTGCCGAGCATTAGTATGGCACGCGGGTTCGCTTTTATTGCAGCTCCCATTTCGAGCTCCCGAATCCCGGCCGCCTCCCTTCGCCACCGTCGCCGTCGGCGCGGAATTCTGAATGAGGTGCGTGGAGAGCGGCCGCCGAGGTTCGGTTCGATTCGCTTCGTTCTTCGGGTTTCCCTGAACCGCGACCGCGGCGAGAACGCGTCGTTGGTCGGGGGGCCGAGAGTCGGGGAGAGAGAGAGGAGGGATCGGCGGCCGGAGCTGCGTGTAGTTATTTGTCAATTTTTATGTCCCCCCGCAACGTGCGTGGAATGCGCGATGGCCGTCGTCGGGCCGCAGGTGAATGGAACGACTGGCTCCGAATTCTATTCGTCCGGCCCGGTAATTGGGGATCCTCGTTTTGGGGGACGGCGGGGGACGGCGTGTGATCGCCATTGAATTGAGCAGCTCGTGTAGTCGTCATATAAATCGCCCTCAATGAAGACGGCAAGGGCATCGCTCCGGCTGAAGAAGACTCCGCCGAACTCCAGAACACTCCACGGGAAATCGGACAAAGTGAGGGGCAGGAAACAACCAGACCCTCGTCATCAGCCGTCGGCCACCCCAGGCAACCCCCGGCCCGTCGTCAGCGCTGCGATGTTTGACACTTTATTTGACAGGAAATCCCCGCCTCGATAACGCCCGAACGAGACCCGCCTGCACCGTGCATCCCTGCCGGCCTCGCGCTCCCGTCCACCTCCTCCTCCTCAAACCACTTGGATTTCCGATATCTCTCGATTAGCCTCGTGCGGCCTGCGTGTGGGTTTCCTGCCCTTATCTCGGCCTGATTGACATCTGATGTCAATCGCTGTGAATTGGTCAATACTGCTCCACCCCACCACAAGCTCCGGATCGGCGGCGGTATCTGCACAGCGATCGCGCTGCCCTGGACACTTCGCCACTCTTCGGTCTTCTCGCCACGGCCGTGTTCTCTTGGAAACTTCATTAAACCCATCGTGGCGGTATTTGCTCAACAATCGAACCCTGTCGGGGCGGAGCGGACCGATTCCGGCGGTGGCAAGTAATCAAATCTGATGTGTGTCACGTGATACGCCAATCACGGTGACGTCGGGCTGTTGGGGAATTTTCGGCAACGTTATGAAATAGACTTTGAAGGGTCTGACGAGGCCAGTGAAATAGAAGAATATATGGATGCCGACTTTCATGGTGCATCTCCGGGTGGAAACATAACTTTCCTCGAATTCTCTCTCAAGCTCGCGACTTCCAGTTCTCCCTCCTTGGTCGTCTGGGTGTTGTGTGTATTGGTTGTACTCCATCTAATTACCTCACTTTGCATATTCCTCGTTTCCAGTTCACCTGCCACGCGAGCGTTTCCTTCGCTAGCAACCGGAGGATCGCCGGCGACGCCGCAGTGGCGGATCCTGCAATTGGCCTCCCTCCGTCTAGGGGTCGCGCAGTCACGAAACTCGTCGTCGTTTCCCAGGTAAACCAATGTTGCATGATCCGAGGGGGAAGCAGTTAAGTACTTAATGCACTTGCTCCACTTTTTATGCTCGAATTATTAGTGCCGAATTTTATTAGACCGGGTAATTTGAGACTAGGCTGGGATAATTTGAGACGGCGTGGGCTTTGTCTTGATGTTGGCCCCCGGTGCAGGGCAACCAAGGCAGCCAAGGTTTAGTGTGGCGTCAGGATGTCGCGCCCAGGTTCGTCAAGTCGCTGTGGAACTGCTGCAGGACCTCATCGGGCGCAGAAATCGCACCGGGCTGAACCTCGGGGTGGTTGACCCGACTTCCTGCATGCGAATATCCGTCCGTCTGGCTGTCTGTCTGCGCGAGTGATTTGCAATGTCGCCGAGCATGTGTCGGCTGTCTGCGGCAAGACATCTAATTGTATTTTTGTACGAGTACAGTTCGCCCTGCAGACGACGTGGAGGAAAATCAAAAACAAGCCTCCGCGTCGGTTCTGTCGTGGTTGGCGAGGGGTGGCGGAGGGCGAGGGGAGGCGGGTTTGGTTCCCTCAACCGGGTCGTTGCGGCTTCAAAATAAAAACATGTCGCGGTGAACGGATGGACGGATAGAAAGAAACCGAACCAAAACACGTGAAGTCGAAACGAGTAGAAACGAGGTCCTTGCGAGGACTTTCGAGCTACGCAATGCCTTCGGATCCTGCGTCGACAAAACGAAAACAACAACAATAACCAGACAAACAAACAACAAAGCCCAACCAACGAAACCAGTTCGCGTTTTCATTTAAATTTCCAAAAGTTGAGCTTCCTCGTCGAAAACACCTTGAATCCGCTTGTGTTTTGCACATCCTGACGAACAAAGGGATTCGCGAAAGGAGCGCGTTACCTGATCCTTTTCCAGAGCTCGCCCTTTGTTGTTGCCCTGCCCTTGCCGGGAAGACGCCGCAGCAAGGGAGGGGAGAAGGAGGAGGAGGCTCCTTCCAAGGCCTCGGTCGTCGCGCGTAGGCTTTTGTTTGGCCCGAGGAAGGAATGGATTTTTGATTTCATTGTTTTGATTGTGATTTTCTTGGAAGGGGCAGCGAACAGGGGCCTGTTTCGTGGAATCACGTTCGCCGAATGGCGAATTCTAGAATTTACGGCGAAAGCTGGAAACCGAAACTTGGATCGAAAATCGAACTTAGATGAGAACATAATCCCCATTAAATCATAGGGAAGGAAAAAGAATTAGAAGTATATATGTCTCCATATTTCATTCTGATCCACATTCTGTACACAATTTAAATAGCGATTCGAGTTTGATGAACCAAAACAAATCAGAGCACATATAATTCACATAATATTCCATCACCGGATATAGTATTCAGATCAGAGACAAACAGACAAGGAAACAAAAGCGAATCAATTAAAACCCAAAAAGCCAGCAAGAAGGAATAGAAGAACCGATCCGACACTTATTAATTTTCGATAAATGTCGGATTTAAATCGAAATGCGACGTGATCAGTGGAACGTCCAGCTTTCCTTCCCTTCCCTTCCCTTCCCCTCCCCACATTTCGGACAATTAGCGCCTCGTGCCGCGTCACACATCGAGCAGATCCAGATTTGAGGGTGATCCACCGAGCCATGGACATGGTCTTCAGCCCACCGATTGATCAATGGATCCATCGACGACGAGTCGATTGGTCTATCGTTCGATCTACCGATTGATCGAACCACTCAAATTGCTTGGCCAAAGAGAGACGCTCCAACTCGAGCATGAAGCTACACACAAATCAATGGGAAAGATCGCATTGTAAACTGAATAGGAAAGGCAAATATTGGGAAACGTAATCAATGTCAGAGCGGGATGGGACGAGGGAGGTGGGGAGGCAGCCACGCACGCACGTACTTCACGACCGAAACTCGGCCCAGGCCCGAGACTGCGGCAAAGAACATTGAGAGTGTCGGGAGAGATTGTTAAACGCGATTTTAACCTTTGCTATCAGTCAACGTGATAAGGGACGCCTCTGGATTCTCCTCCTTCCTCCCCTCGCCTTTGCATGTTTCTTCACAACCACTTTCAGTGTCTCTATGTACACAGAAGAAGAAATGGAAAATTCTCTCGTATCAGAATTAATGAATTGGGGCTGGAAATTATATTTCTTCAATGCGAGATGCGTTATCGACCCCAAGATCGATGTGAATCGTTTGCACTCTGCGAATGACAAGTTCTGGAATCCGAAGAAACACTAAGAAGTCTTCCGAGCGGATCGTTGATATTCGCTCCATTGTGAATTATAAAAGTGTCTATTATCCAAATTCAATACCTTAGTCACCGTATCTTCCCGAGAACTCCCCGCCTCCCGTTAGTTCCAATCGTCAAATATTGCGTGAAATGTCAAATACATAAGTGTGTATTTTATGGATCCATCGTCTTTCAAGATTCTCCAGCACTACTCAATATATCGATTAGATAAGCCGCGTTCGCGTTCTCGCTCGCCTGGCACCAGTCCAAGTCTATTTTTATGGGTTTTTCCTAATACAATTTTATCAGTTCCGAGTAATGCTTTTATTGCCAGTTCAGCGACTTTATCAGGAAATTCATTCACGCACTGAAGCGGCCGAGTTTCTTCCCGTGAGACTGAGGTCTAGCGCGGTATCCGAGCTATCGTAGCAGAACCTCCGCCGAGATCGTAAAACCCTTTATCGCTCCCAATTTATGCTCGCAATTATGTCTGTGGAAAGCTGCGGGGCGATAACTTGGCGTGGGGCTGGAGGGGTTGAGAGTGGGGGCGGGTCGAGTCCAAGCGAGGCGAAGGTAATGAAATGGAGAAGGGTCTCGTCGAAGGCGAGATCGTGTCAACGATAATGGTATCGATGGCGACTCTTCTGGGGATCACCGGTAGCTCGGCGCTGTGATCATGGACTTCTTTGAGAAGCGCCGAATTGGAAAATTGAAAGGATTTTAATTTGAGTAACAGGATCCGGCCATTCTTGGCGAACAAAGCCCAGGAACTGCGTCGCAGGCCATTAAAATCACATTCCGCTCAAAATTATGAATTCATGAAGATCCGATCGTAGTCGCAGAAGAAGATCAGACTCAGGCGTCGCCGGGGATGTTTCGGGATTTCCTCCCCTCGAGCCCTGTTGTAATTTCGGCTCGAGTCTGTCTGTCTGTCGGAATGCGAGACGGTAACAAATAATCAAGTGCTGGCAACGATATGACGAGGATCCCGATCCCATACGCGCTCTAATTAAAATGAATTCAAACACAATTAGCAATTGTTCCCAGCGTCTGGCGAGGAGCGGACGGGAGGAATGTTTGTGTTTGCTCCGATCCCTGCCATTAACAGCTTTTGTTTGCCGAGTCGCTGCTTTAACTGCGACGCAATTTCTAGTTACCGATCGTCCCTTCGGCGAGCGACCCGACAAAGAGTCGCTAAATATTTTCTCTCGTCTCAAAGGATCTTCGGCTTCTTCCAGAAACGTTCAAATATTTGTGCGGATTCTAATGCTGGGTACCTGCTTGAGAACAAGCAAGCAAGGGTTAAGCTTCTGTTTGGTCTCAGAGAGCGTCAAAAGTGCGTCTTTTCACAGGCAAATAAACGATTCGATCTCGGCGATCTCGCAAGGATACGCCGAATAGGTGTGTGGCATTCCTTCACCATGGAACAGGTAGTTGACCGAAGAAAATCGGTTCAGTTCGCCGATTTTAGACAGAAGTGTGATGTTTTAAATACCATTTAAATGGGAGCTCAGGAAATAGTACAGGCTGTTCCATTGGAGACATGTCTGTCCATTGGTACTCCAACCCTCCCATTCGGGTCTGTGTGCCAGATCGGAAAAGGAATGACGCATCATAAAATTGTGCCACGGTAAGCAGAGACCCTGAGGTGTCCTAAGGGTGCCAGGAACCCGGAACATGTTGCGACATGTTGCTCTAGCAGTGGGCTCATCCCGTAATTCCGCAATGAATACCAATGAAGTGTCTCCGGAAAGGGTTGGCAGGGCGGTCCGGAGCAATTGTCCACAACATTGTAATCATATTCCCATAAATAAGATGTGGAGTAACTATAAACTCGGATAAAACAATAAGATGTGCGATTCCCATTCAAGGTTCTTCGTCTTTGAATGAATTGCCGGCTGAAGCGCGTACACAGCGGCGACAAAACTACAACTGCTGTTCAGGGTGGTTCAGCGTCTGCAGGGTGACCATCCGTTAATATTCACATATTACGAAGATAATGAGTTGTACAAAAAATCGTAACATTTTCGAGAAACTAATATAGGAACTGATCGTACTTGAACTATAAATTGCTACTAGTGTTTTAAAAATGCAAAAACTTTTCGGTTCTCACAATTCACAGCTGGCCACCCTACTAGCGCACTCGGTTGCCAGAACAGCTGATTCTCCGTTCGCAATGTGCGCCGTGTGTTCGTCTCGCTCTCTCGTCGCTTCACTTTTAGTTCGTTTCTCGTGATTTTCGTGCGGATCCCGCAAATTAAACGCAAATTTAAACATTTATTCTAACCATTGACGAACCCACTGTGCAGTGACGTCTCGAGATGCTGCGCAAAGTGCCGTTAATCGTTATACTCGGCTCCACCGGCACCGGGAAAACGAAGTTGTCGCTAGAGCTCGCCGAACGCTTCGGCGGCGAAATCATCAGCGCTGATTCGATGCAGGTTTGTAGTCGTTTGACGTTTAGTGTTGTCGCGATGTCGGCTGTCGCTTGTGCTCGGCACAGTGGGCCACATACTGGAAGTATTATTCCGATGAAAAAGGACTATAAGGGAAAATGAAATCTTTATTCAAATTAGAGAGTGCTGAAGAGAAAATGATATATTCAAATTTAAAACTATGTCAGTTATACATATTTGTAGGTTGTCACAATGGCGAAACTAATTATTTATATTTTTCACATGAATACTCAAAAATAGATACAATAATCAAGTTTTGTTATACATAATCGTTCTGGTTCCTTTTTGGTCAATTCTATTTTATTTATCGACATTTATCCTCGGCATATTACTTATAACTTCACATAGAGAGAGATATTAAAACCGCAAGTTTCACTCACTTATATGAATGCATGCAATTCAAGGATTCCTACATATTTGTTAACAAAATAAATCATTTGTAATTTACATACATACATAGTTGTATGCTCATATTCCTATTACATAGAACATCATCAATGCCAACGGTGAACTTGTAATACTCCCCCATGAATACCACAAATACCTTGAAAACGCGTTCGATAATCCAGACTCGTTAAGCAATTATTTTAATTAATGTTCTGTTGTCATGGTCCCCACTAAACATTCAAACTAAGTATTAGAGACAGCAAACTCGTCTTTTTTAATTAGATTTTTTGAATCAACTCATTATCTGAGACGACTAAGTAATCACAGTATTATTATATACATATATATGTATGCACATAAAGAGAGCTGTTATCATCGTCCAAAGTTTAGATTTGTTCTGAAAAATGTGTAAATCATAAGAGAGAATAAGAAAATGATTCAGAAGCACGAAAAGACTTCAGATTGAGATTGAGATCATTATCTAATAGTATACAAGGTAACACCTTTCTAAATTATATTTGAAGAAACAGTTACCTAAGTTGTTTGAAATACCCAGTTTGAGATTGAGCCCATCTACCATTACGGAATCTGCAGGGAACTAGTTAAGCTACACAGGTACCCAGGTTAAGCATCTCAACGGACACACCCACTTTACACAGGGCCTATGATACTTAAGAGACTCTCCACTACATCTGTATACATAGTACATAAAGGCCCTATGTAGAAGCTCTCATTAGTCAATGAGTAATTGGACGACATACACGTAATTAATTAAAACACGCTGAAATCGTTTATGATGACACATGATTCTGAGAAACGGCGACATTTCGTGAAAAAAATGAATCGATCAGGGATCGGGAATTTGAATAGCGAGAATTTTACCCCACTACAAGGAAGTCCGACTTCGTAGCCATGTCTGCTTAAAAATGCGCATACGTTTAGTGAATTCTTTATTCATTAAGAACGGGCCGAACGAAAAAAATTCCAAAACTGATGCGAAATACGAGACGATCTGCTAAATGTATCAGCGTCGGACTTAATTATTTAGATTTTAACATAAATTAGACAACTTGAGAAAATTAAAGCAGCTTAAAGATCGTCTAGAATTCGAATAAAACGTAGAAAGAAAATCAAAATTATGAAGATAAATAATGCTGGAAAAATTTCAATAGCAAATATTTGACGAAAAAACCGAACGAACTGGTTTCTGGTTGGTCTCGTCTGTCTGTCTGACTGTCTGTCGCGGCGACGATCCCCAACTCCGGCGCAGCTTTGTTGCCGAGCAGGTGTCGGCCAGCGGATTCTTCACGACTCGGCGATGGGCCCGCCTCAGCCCGCTCTGCTCGTCGGACCCGACACGATCTGGTTTAAGCAGCGCGTTCGATTTACAACGAATTAAATAAGTGAACAGGTGATTTCCGTAGATTTGCATTTTCATCGGCGGAATTCCACCGGCGCCTCCCTGGCCCAAAGGTGCTGGTCATCGTCACCGGCGCTCGCCACAAGCCGAACTTCCACCTTATGTAAACGGACGCTTCGCTGAAAAGGGCCCGCCTGGCACGGCTGAACATCTTGAACAGAAGTTCGAATTATCATATTTTTTCATATGTAATTTTACGATCCCGATATAGCAATTACACCGATCCGATCGGAACCGATCAGCGCCCCACACGTGTGGGGCTCTTCCAACGTCTACCAGAGGTAAACAGGTAGCTCTGTAGAATCGATCGATTGGCGGAGTCGATTTGCATGATAAAAACAAAACGCCAACCATTGTGATTCAGCCCTTTTGGAAGACCTGCCCCGAAAAAATTCCACTCTAATTGGAGGCGTTTCTGGGAAGGAGCACTAACAAGTACCCGTTAGTATTCCAGCCCAAAAGAAACAGGAATTATACCTACTATTTAAATGCGCACTTATTATTCATTGATATTCATGTCATCGTCGTGTCACTTTCGTGAAAAATTATGCTGTCGTTTTTTTTATACGAATTCAAGTCCGAAAATTCAACATCCAAGACCTCGATCTCTGATCAAATATCGATGGATAATCTATGGATTTTGCAGCGTCCGTCCGTCTGTCCGTGGGGTGTCATAAAATCGATTCGAACCATGATTTTCGGTCTGAACAATCTCGACCGATCCGATCTGCCGATGACGGATTCGTCCAACCTGCCAAATCTCCAAATGTTTGCATACTTGTGCAAATTGGATGCGACCATGGCAGGCAGTGGGCAGCGTCGATGGAACGGCTCTGATTGGACTAGTTTCGCGACTTCGTCGACTTCCTGCTCGAAGACGTGCCATGTTTCACGTCACTTGTCGCCTCGTCTGGTGCGACTCGACGGCCGACAATTAAATCGTCAGCAAATGCAAATGCGGCAGGAGACAAGCCGGTGACAGCGAGCGCAGTGGGTGCAGCAGCGGCTGGGGCCGCGTCCAACCGGAGGCAGTTCCAGCCCAGAGGTCAACAACTCGAGGTCTGGTCGACGCGACGCTGCGCCAGACGGAAACCCTGCCGTCGCCTCCTCCCCCCTCTCCTGTTGCCCTCGCCACAATTAGTTCAGTTAGCGTCTGGGCTCGAACGCCGCGGCCAACAGAAGAGACGGCTCGCGATGCACGACTTGCTGTTCGCACCTCGCGACTCGTCCTCTGCTCTGGTCTGCAGCGGAAGCGCCGCTGCCATGTTGTTGTTGAGGAAAATTCTTGGCCAAACCATTGACGTCTTCTACTTTTCTTCTTCACTTGCAGGTCTACGCTAATTTGGACATCGTCACGGCGAAGGCCAGCCGCGAGGAGCAGGCGCGAGCTCGTCATCATCTGCTGGACGTGGCAACGCCCGCGGAGCCGTTCACAGTGCTGCACTTTCGCAATGCGGCGCTGCCCATCGTATCCTTTTCAAACACCAACAACGACCACCAGACCAACGCGTTGCTCAATGCTGCCGTCTTGTCGCAATAAATTTTTGGGTTCCCCGTGTCGGAAAGAAGAACGCCAAACATATTCATTGAGAAATCAAACAAGAGTAAACGACCAAGTCAACGACGACAAGCCCGAATCAAACGCTTGTTGGCCAAGCGTCAAACATGCGTTGTTTGTCAGCCGTCGCCGCATGTGCGTGTGCTTATGTTGTTGCAGTTGTTGTTGTCGCTTTAATGTTTGCTGTAACTGGCATTGGTCCCACTGTCAACAGCTCCACTATAAGCCGAGGTTCAGGGTCGGGCGATGGATATCGAATCGGTTTTTTTAACAACGTCCTCCGTCGGTCGGGCAGACGATGGAAAGCGAGGAAGGGTCGCCGAATTTCCGCCTTTTAACATTTGGTAAGATATCTAAATCTTTTCCAAACGATCTTTGTGGATCTTTCGGTTTGTCTCTCTGGTGTCTGATGAGAAAAACACCAGCAGCTAAGTGTCTTTCAGGGAAGCGGGCATTCATGACGCGAGCCGCTTGTTGGCCACCTCTGGGTGATTTCCGCCTCTCTGGATAGTTTATCCGGGGAATTTTTTACATTTCTCCGACTGTCCGTTGTGATTTTCCTGAGGAGCAAATCCCACAATGTCCGTTTATTTTCGGATTTTATTAATTTCGCTGTCAGCTCGCTTGCAAAACTACAAGCTACAGCTACGGGATTTCACGTGGGGGCGGGCGGGCCGCCGTAGACATGTCCACCGCGGATTCGGTGGACATCTAATTTACGCGCCCAAACATCAGCCCCAAACATTTCCCAGAAAACATCAGTCGGCCGCTCGTCGCCCGTCGTGGGCGTGGGCGTGCAAAGAGGATCCCTAGTTGGCGCGATCGGGCCACAGAGTCCGCCGCATTCCTCGCCAGACCCCAGGCCAGACCTCGTTAGCACGGCGTCGGCGAGTTAGCAGAGCAGGCCGGCAGGAGGAGGAAGAAGAAGACGAGGTGGCAGTTCATCGGCCCCGCCAAACATTCTTATTAACGAGACGCAAATCCGAAGAGCTCATCGGAAACATTTGGTCAACGAAACGAAGTGAAACGTCCCTCTTACGAATATCTGCATGGATTCACGATTCGAGAACTTTTACTTTTATTGTCTGCATGCGTCATGTTGACAATCGGGCTTCTCGCCCTTCTTCGTCGGGGTCTTCCTCGAGCTTTCCAGTCAGTCCCTCGGCGAGCTGCCCGGGACTCATTTAGTATTTCAAACAAGCTTTCAACTGTCCATAAAGAACGGAAGTGAGTGATTGACAAAGCGTTTTTAACCTCAGAACCATTTACTGCCAACCTCATCATCGGCACAACAATAGCAACAACAGCAACTACAATAATAATAATAACAACAGCAACAACAACATTAACAACAACAGCTACAACATTAGTACCAACAACAATAGCAACAACAAACGATAATTGATTGACAGCAGCGAATACAACAAAACATCCATTCATAAAAGCGTACAGCGAAAGACATCCAGACAGACAAACAGAAAGACAGACAGTGAGACAAACAGAGACCGAGAGACAACTCGCGAACAATGCAAAGTTTCTGGAAGCACTCGGCAAACAGAACCTTTCATGGGCTCCCCGAAAACCCAGCGAGAGCGAGAGTGTTCCATGGTCCTAACGAAGTTTCGACCACGCTACAAAAGGGGGATCAACTGACTTAAGAAGGGTCCACTCGCTTAGACTGATGATTTGATTCGCCATCGGAATCTCAAATTTGTAGATCGAATCATCTCACTATTATACCGATGATATACTAATTTACGAATCAATTCCCATCCCCTTACATCCTCCCTATAAAATTAAGAAGACCCACCTCTCACACTAAAGAATCGACTAAAATACTACCGAAGTGCAGAAAAGAAATTACTATACTCAAGTCCAAAAGCCATCTTCATTTTGAATATTTCGCTCATATCAGTCGAAAATTAATTAATTTATGTAAAATGACGTCTTCCAACGTCCACGGCCTAAATGGCCCAAATTCTGTCCCTTTAAATTATGTTCTGGACCTGTTATGTGCAGGAGTTTCTCCGGAGACTTCTTCATCAAAGGCCCCATCATGTCGGCGTCAGTTTCTCAAGTCGAACGAGGGCCCCTCTGTGATTCCCCAGGTCGTCCGGACCCACTGCAGCTGCCCCAAGCGACGTCTGCGTCTGGGCTTTCGAAAGCATTTCAAAAAGTTCCAACGGTTGCTCAACTCTTTCACTCTTTCCTTTTGCTTTCGGTCTTCGGTCGTTTTCGCGGATCTTCGTCGCTTATTTATTTACTGCAAATATTGTTGTCGGTTCTGTTGCTGCTGCTGTTATGATGTTGTTGTTGTTGTTGTCGTTGTCTTATTGCTTTTATTGTTGTTGTTGCTGTTGTTGTCTTGTTGCTTTTGTTGTAGTATCTGCGGTTTGTTGTCAAACAAAGCCATTTATTTACGCGTCGCTCGCGAATCTGCTCCCCCCCCCACCTCACCTCACCTCACCTCACCCCCCACTTGTCCCCATTTCTGCAGCACTTCGGCCGCGTGCATGATGAGCTGCGTTTAATAAACAGCAAACAGCAACTCGGACAACAATAACAACGAATCGAATCCATGTGTAGTCAGAAGAAGGAGAAGAGGAAGCAAGAAACGCCGACCGGCCGGCGTTTTTAACCGACTGCAACTGTCGGCCCGACGCCGTGAGTCATTTACGGGTTTTTGAACTTCACAAGGTTCGGCTCGCATCGCTTGTCGTCGACGCGCTGCGTCCGCGTCCAACGTCCGGCGTCTCGGCGACGGTGGGCGAGAGTGGCGTGCATCGGCAGCGTGGTTGTTGTTGTTGTTGTTGTATTTCATTAATATTTTCGCTACCCCGTCTTTTATTTTATTTTATTTATTTCACTTTACTTTATTTTATTTCGTATAATTTTTATTTAATCTCTTCGAGTTTTTATGCTTTGTTTTCGTGTGTTCTTTTGTTCGTTCGCTTCGTTTTCGTCATCTGCCGTCGTTGGCTCTCTTGATTTGCGTGCAATTCATGCGAAGTCTCAGACGCGGCCTCTTAAGCGATCCCTCGTCTCCCCACCCCGCCCATTACTGCGCCGTCCCCCACCGAGCTCATTAGCGAAATGACTCCCGATTCGCTCTTCCTCGAAATGTATCGATGGCTCCCCTCTTTATCACTCTCTCATTCTCTTTACGCCCATGCCGCTCAAGTGTTGCCACTCGGTTGGAAAAAACATCGTCTGTGGGATTTCGGATTTTAGGTTTTTCCATTGCGGTAGTCATTCTGTTGTTTAATTCATTTATTTTTATTTTATTTTTATTTATTGCATTCTGTTTTATTTGTATAATTTAATTCTATTTTAATTAATTTATTTTTTATATATTATTTGTTTTTTTTTTATATATATTACTGTTTTTAACTTCATTTTTTTTAATTAAATTTATTGCATATTTATTTTATTATGTTATTTATATTGATTTATTTTAATCCATATTACTTAATTTATTTTTACGCTTTATTATTCCTTAATTTATATACATAATTTATGTTATTTAACTTTATTTTATTTTAATTTATTTGATGTTATTCTATATTCTTTTATAATAACTTATTTTATAATATTTCATTGATTTATTTTTTAATTTATTTTATTCTTTTTTTTTGTTTTAATTTATTATATATATCATATATATTTAATTTATTATTATTACTGATATTTTACTTTTATGCTATATTATTTTATTTTGTTTATATTTACATTTATTGGATTTTTTCGGAATCGGAATTTGAATATGGAGACCATGCAAACGATCAGTGGTTTAAAGCCTTTCTGGGGTTCTCCCAGATCTCGTGGCAGCCCTGGCAGGTGTCCTAAACGAGATGCACCAGAGGCGGCGTCGGCTCCAGGAAACCCTTGCCCATAACAATAAACATAATTAAAATATTCGAATATTAAGTGGCAACAGTTTAGCGACGCGGGGCTCACTTTACGAGCCGAGGACGCGTCTTCCTCACAACTGGATAAGAACGGACCGCGTCGCTGCCGTCCCCCGCCCCACCGGGCTCCACCAGGGCCCCAGGTCCACGTCATCCTCCGACCGGCTCAAAAATATGCGATGCTTATCGGGCTCAAAGTGTTCGCGACGTGCGGGGCGGGCCCCACGATGAGGGGTCGACGGGCGAGGGGGGAACGTGAGCGGGAGCAGTTCGTCGGTCGAACCTTGAAAAATAATGACATGGACTTTTGAGACATGTTTAGTTAGGCTCTGACAGCTAAGAAGTGTTTATTTTGTGATTCCATTTGGCGCACATTAATTGCAATTTTATTGAGCCAGACCCACCGAAATCCCTCCTCCCCCTCCCCCTCCCTCGCCCCAACCATAACGAGGTCCTGCCCTGATGCCCGCCCGTCCCCTCTGGTGTTGAGCAGCACCATAAGGCTTTTTTGCGGTGGATCCGCATCCATTTTTGGAAGTGATTGACCTTCGACTGGCTGCGGGCAGTCGAGGACCCGTCCGCTCCAATCCCCGCCGAGTGAAACACGTTTCGACTCGATATCAAAATCCTCAAAATATATTCGGTGCATTGGCAAAATTTGATCACACGTAAATTTGTGTCCCCTCAAGTCGGGGGGTCGGATCCGATCGTACAGTTGCGTCCAGCTCCACTACACAGCCTTGCCGGCGACCGCCTGGGCGGCGAGGATGCAGAGGGCCGCATCCCCAAAGAGGACGCAGTTCTCGCCGGTGCCCTCCATCAGGTGCTCCATCAGCAGCGAGCCGTACTTGGTGAGGAAGGCCGTCAGCGCCATGCCGCCGAAGAGGTAGTTGTCCTCGTTGGTCGCCAGGAAGACCAGCGACACGATGTTGCCCAGGATGGTGAGGTCCTTGAGGGTCTCCGTCGAGCTGTCCTCGCCCTCCTCCGTGAAGAGCTTGGCGATCAGGTCGAAGGCCAGCGGGATGATGAACAGCCCGTGGCCCAGGGCCAACGAGCTGCTGTCCGCCGACTTCAGATAGAGCTCGATGTTCAGCAGCGGCAGCGGAACGATCTCCATCACCGCGTTCGAGATCTCCTGCACCTGGCTGCACTCGGCCTCCCCCTCGCCCTTCGCCCGCACGCTCTGGATGAGGCCCAGCAGGCCGTGGCAGCAGGCGAGCGCACAGGCCGAGAAGGCGTACGGCGCCGAGGGCGTGGTCGAGTACATCGCGTAGCCCGAGGCACCCACCAGGATGCCGTTGAACAGGGTCGACAGGTTGGCCATCGTCGTCGTCGTCGTCCTCAGTGTCGCCGCGTCCTTGTGGTTCTTTGTGGCGTTCGGGTCCTGCGCTGCGGTTCCGCTCTGGTCACTCTCTTACTCAATTGGGGCGCTGGAGCTGCTGCGGTTCTGAGGCCTGTTGTTGAAATTTTCGTTTGTTACTTGGGTTTTTCTTTTCTTTTTGTAGTTTTTGAACTGATCTGGAATTTTGACAGAGCACGAAACGAGTGCCTGACGAACGTCGAAACCCGTCCTGGGCAAGTGCGCACGATGAGATTTCATTTGGATAGCTCGTTGTCCAGTTTCTCGGCCTTCCTCATCGGCCGCCTCGGGTCCTCTTCTTAGGGTTTCGGTACTCGAGACCCTCCGAGATCCGGAAACCATGACCAAACCATGTCGTCCGTGTGGCCTTGAGTGCGAGCCCGAGTCGCCGTTGGGTGCCCGCGAATCGGTCGCTGGTTCCGAACAAACCCAGACTCGCGCTGTTGCTGGGCCCGCTTTGTATGCAGAGCAGCGCGGAGCGGAGCCCGTGGAAATGGCCCGGGGCGGCCGGTGGTTGGTTGGGATATCGTTTTTCGTAACCAGCCTGGGAGAGGGCAGCAGTAGCGATCTGAACTGGGCTACTTGAGGCGGATGGGGCGGGGTCGGCGGCGGTTCGAACGAAATAAATAATTTATGAAGTGTTGCACGCACTTCTTCTGACATTAAACATTCTCGTGTTTGCTTTGAAGCCTCTCCGCCCCGTATTTTATGAGCTCAGCCAGGCAGACAGACCGTGATACAGGGGTATAGACAGACAGACGTCGAGACAGGTGGGGGGACAGACAGAGGGTGCTCTGGGGCGGGGTTGGGAAATGAGTGTTGGAATTTGAAATCAGTCGTTTATGCGTGGCGAGTGCGTGTTTATGTTTTACATGCGTTTTTGATTTCGGCGCGACGTGCGCAGAAAATTAATCGACTGCGTCTGCGACTGCGCAGCCGACGGTGGCCTTTTCAATCCAATCCGCCCGGATTCGGTTTCGATTTCATTGAGATCGGGAGTGGCGCCTGCGCACCGGAAGTTCGAACGCCCCACAGCCCCATATCCTTTCGTGGTTATCTTTTCTCAATATCTTTTCCTTGACTCCTTGATCGTCGTCCTCGTATGCAGATCGAGCAGTTGTTGGCGCAGTCCAAGTGCCCGATCGTCGTCGGCGGCACCAACTACTACATCGAGAGCCTGCTGTGGGACACCCTCGTGAGTCCTGCCATCAACGTTGCCGACAAGACGCCACCGCCCGATGGATCGGCTTCGCTTGAAGAAGTAAGCTTTTAGTTTTTGATAACTCTTTTTCGACTCTATGTTTGACCATTTTTTTTTTTACTATCTGTATCTTTTTGACTCTTATTTTGACTCTGTTTTGACTACTTTATTTACTATTTTTTTACCATCACTTGATTCTTATATAATTTAATCTTTTTTCTTTTTAAATCTTTTTAATCTTTTTATGATTATTTTTCGAATCCTTTTTGAATCGTGTTCGACTATTTTTTCTAGTCTTTTTGAATTTTTTTTTACTCTTTTCTTACTTTTTGACCATTTGTTTAACATTTTTTTACACATATTGGACTCTTTTGACGCTTATTTAACTCTTTTTTGACTGTTTATTCTTTTTTGAATCTAAACACATATTTTATATTTTTAATTTTTTTTAATCTTAATCTTTTTCTCTCTATTTCTGTCTTGCAGTTGCCTGCGGTTCCGGCGCAGCTGACGGAAGCCGCCATGGACGCGATGCCCTCGGCGCTGCTCCACCAACATCTGAAGTCCGTCGACCCGGGGTCCGCACAACGCATCCACCCCAACAACAAGCGGAAGATCGTGCGGTAAGTCGTCTGTCATTCTGTCCTCCCCCCTCTCTCTATCTCCCTCACCGAACCCCATCGAGGAGTCCTGGCCCCAGGGCTATCGAGATCCCAGCCACGCGCGGGTTTTATGACGGATCCGATTCCCAACGACACGAGTCTGCGATGCACCGGAGCTTCGCGATCCATAGCGCACCTAATTGGCATTCAATAGCTCCATTGCCGGTGGCCCCACCGCTCTCACCCCCCGCCCCTCGTCTACCGCGGCCCCTACGTGAACAATTAGAACCGGGCTTCTGCTTCTTATTCTTCTTCTGCCTTGACACGCTCGACGACCGTCCATCTGTCCATCGTTCCCCTAAGTTCGCGGATCCTTCGCGAATGCCGGGGTGCGCGTCCATGACCGCGACTCGGACTCCGACTCTCTCTCTCTCTCGTCTCTCTGTCTGTCTGTCTCCGGGTCTGAGTCTGGGTCCCTCCAGAATTTCGCTGCTAATGGATTTCTGTCGACTGTTTTCGGACGCCCTGCTCGTCCCGGGCGGAGCTGAGCGTGATCCAACTGCGAAACACGCCGCAGACCTAATTAATATGTATGCGCGGTATTTATGAGGCTCCTCAACCGCAGCAGCAGCCGCGCAGTCGCAGCGTCGTCGTCTCTCTCTCTCTCTCTGTCTTGGCCCACGGACGCCTCCACTCTTCTCGCCTCGCAGCAGGACCGCCGCCAGACGCCGCGCCTCGCTCTGGGGCGGCCGGCCGAGCGCGACTAAAGGGCGATCTGATTAATTAAGAATTGGGTGTCTGGCGAGGCCGCCGACGGCTCCCCCCAGCGCGTCCCGATCGACCGACCGACCGAGCGACCCCCACCCTCCGGCGGCGACGGCACTCGGGCGGAGAGCTTCGGCACGCGATCGACCCATGTCCGACTGCATCAAGTGCAAGATCTATCCGTCCGTCCGTCCTGCCTTTGTCTTTGGCCAGGCGTCGTCGGCGTGGCCGTTGTTGTAATTATGAATGTTCCGGGAGGGATCAGTGGCTGCGATCGGGATGGGGATCGTGATCGTGATCGGGCTGGAGACCGGAATCGGACTGAGGATGGTGGTTGCGGATTAATGCTGCTGCTGGCGAAATTGATCGTCGGTAATGGGTTCCGAAGTCCCGGCAGCCGGCGAAGAACTTAATTTACGCCCCCCGCCACCAGACGGAGCGACTTAAACGAACATTAAAGAATTGCATTAACACGGCCCACCACCCACCGTCTCTCGCCACGCCTCGTGCACTTCGCAAACTCCACGCTCATCGTCAGTCGTGCGACGGAACACCGGAAGTGGAACTGAAATTGAACGTGAAATATGAAATCGGACGCGAGGCGATAGAAATCATTGTGAGCGTCGCTAACGTGTCCGCCATCTGGGCTGGGATGATCAGAGTTAGCCAAGTGCGAACGGCTGTCGTGGGGTGGCGACGGTGATTTACGCTGACGACGGACGAAGTTGGTAAATTTTCTTAAGACGATGTTCTTCGACATGATCTTCTCCACATCAAAGCCTGAGTTCGCGGTGGACAGCGAACGGCTCTTGGGCGATCGTTCACTTCCTGAGCTTTGATGCGATCAATCGAGGTCACTTTCGTCCTCTTTCGATCTGACACTGGGGGAGGCGATCTCATGTTGTTCTTCTTTCACCAGATCCCCCCCTTCTCCTAGAGAAATCCTCGATTCTAAGAACATACCCTTGAGTACCCCGGCGCCCCGATCACCGGGGTGGGTCGAGTACGTGAACCTCTCCTCCTAATGGATTTGAACTTCTAACACAATGACGAGTTCACATATTGGGGCGTCCAGCCTTGAACCGCAATAAATATAATATAAATAAACAACAACAACAGTAATAACAAAAACAATAATGAATAACAACAACAACAATAAGAACAGTGAGAAAATCAGAATAAAAAGCAAACGATCCGCCGAGCTAATCAAAAGAATGGCCTTGAGAGGCCGACAAACTAATAAATCAAATGAATTATAGGATGCACAGATGAACCAACGGACGGACGGACGGACATCTCGACAGACAGTCACACATATCGACAGAAAGACAAACAGACAGACAGAAAGGCGGGAGCGCCGTCTGCGGTTGCCCAAAGTTGAGGAAAAGTTGAAAACACACATCGCTGCACGCTTCTAGAATGGCAGACAGATGGACGGACGGAAGAACTAACGGACGGACGAACGGACGGACGAACGGACAGACAGAAGAATGGACAGACAGAGGCCACCGATAGGCAGACAGATGGCAGACTTGTCCCTCGCCAAGTTCGATTCGCCTCGAAATTGCGAATTATTGAAAAATGAAGTGAATTAAGCGAAAACAAATTCGAATTTGTTTCGAATTCGGCGGACGCTGGAGCGACGACCGACCGACGTCTATTTTTGGAGATTGCTTTGTTTCCAATTTCGTGCGGGTGTCGCTGATAATTTAGATGCATGCGGTTTCGTTTGTGAACCAAAGTGTCAGACACCCGACAGGCTTGCTAACAGGGCGAGAGACAGACACACAAACAGACAGATATCCAGACTGACAAACAGACAGACTGACAAACAAACAGACACAACAAGTAAAAACCCACAGCGGCACCGAGGGATGTGCAGTTGCCTCAATTCAAACGCCCGTCTGCTGGATTTTGTTTTTTGGCCAGTCGCATCCAAAATCATCCACAACAGCTGCAATTTGTGTCCCGCCTCCGCACCCGCACACGCCCCTTCTCCCGCCCATTTGGATGCGTCACGATCCGCGTCTCGTCCTCTCATTAGAAGCGACAAGTTTCGGTGCTCCTCATGTCGGAGTCCACAAAGAGCTCGGTATTAGCTTAATGTCGTATATTTATGTCGTATATTTGTGTCGTATATTTGTGTCGAATATTCATGTCGAATACATTTGTGTAGTATATTTATGTCGTATATTTATTCTACAGCAAGTCGATGGGACTTTGGCTCAGCCGTCGATCCCTTGCAGATGTGGATCGTACTGGTTTCTCATCACCATTATTATTTCGAATCCGTTTGATTTTGTTCGATTTTTCGATTCTGTTCGATCCCTTGTTTCTATTCGATTCCGTTTGATTCTGTTTTGTTTCTTCCGATTCCGTTCGATTTTGTTGATTTTCTACAGAGGTTGAAATGATTTTGATTTTGAACCTTGGATCCTTCACTTGTCGACATCGCTCAAATGCCACAGTCGTCGACGTCAATCCCACTGTGCCTGAGAAGCAGACGAGGAAGTCCTTTGGTCGAATGCTTTGAGGGGATTTCGGTTGCGGTTCAAGAGTCCACAGCTATTTCAAAGTCCAACGAGATTCGTCGTGGGATTCACTCGAGTGTTGCATTTAGGAGTTCTTCCGCATTACCACAATATTAAAACAACAAACAAAATAAATACTTTAAAAACAACAACAATAACATTAATAGCACCAACAACAACAACAACAATAACAACAACAATAACAACATGCATGCTCCATCAGCACCAACGCCACGCATTTAGCAGGAGTCAGACGGCGGAAAATGTCGCCTCTCGCCGAAGTTGTCCCAGTTCTGACAACCACCGAGGCGGAAAAGTCTATCTCTGATGCGTCTGTGTGTGTGTGTGTGTGTTTGTTTCTGTAAATATTTGGACATCTTCCACTTGTTGTCCACTTGCAACAACTAAGTAATCCATGACAGACGTTGACACGAGCGATTGGGTTACAGCGAGTCGAAAGAAATCCACGGTGTGGAGGGTGACTTTTGCCAAAGTGAGGGCGTGGCACGACAAGGCGAGGAGAGGAGAGAAGAGGGGCGTGGTGTGTTAAGGCGAGGGGCAGGATGTGGGGGGATGAGGGAGCAAAAGGAGACCAGGTCGCACGCGCCCGCCCGAGCTTGGGCCTCATGCCAATGCCGATGATGATGCGATGGCTGCGAGGAAATCAGAGTTACGTGACTTCTCGAACGATCGACATAATCTATATGTAGACAGATAGTATCTATCTCTGGCACAGATATTAACTAAATACTCTGTGGCACAGATAAAATCTGTCTGTCTGTATATCTGGTATACACAATAGACAATGGTCTGGTGCAAAAGTAGGAGTAGAAGATATTGTTTGAAGATATGAAAAATTGTTGGCTGATGCCCGTTTTTGGGAATCCAAAGGAAGATTTCGACAAATGCTGGAAGGACAAATGCTCCGAAGGTGGATCCTCAGTGGATTCGACCTGGATGACTCCGAGTGGAACGAACACAGACACATGGACACCTTAATGTGTGAATGTCTATGCAGAAACCGAAAGTGGAAAGAGAAATTAGCAAAAGTCGGATATCTCGATGGGCTCCGTTTTCATTGAGGGACAATTCCATTTTCGCTTGGCTTCCGTCGTTCACACAGCAGTCCACACACCTGCCTCCTCCGCCCACCTTCCTCTGCCAGCGCCGATGTCGGTTGACAAATTTCGGTTTCATTGCCGGACGAGAGACGGCCAGGGCCCTTTTAATCGGCAACACGAGCGTTTAAAATTAAATAATTCCCCGATTGCCTATTCAGTACTCTGCTTTTGCTTCTTCTTCGTCTGCCTTTTCTTCTTCTTCTTCTTCTGCCTTTGCTTCTTCTTCTGCCTTTGCTTCTTCATTGGGTGCCACACCCCCCGCTAAAGCGCCCCCACCCCCCCCCCCCCCACCGGCGCGCTCGGCCGACTCTTTTTGCCTACGCACGGAATTCTTGGCCAAATTCTGGCGGCGTCGACTCCTCATTAGGCGATCGGACGTAATGTTGTTGTAGGTCTTCTTCGCGTTGCCGTTCGCAGCCCGAAAGCGAGACGAAGCGGCCGACGATCGGCAGTCGTCCCCACCCCGCTTCTCCTCCTCTCCATCTATCATTTCGTATTCAGCACCCGATGGCGAACACGAATTTTTCATCGATTCCATCTGTCTCTCTGTCTTCCTCCCTCTATGTTTTTCTCTCTCTATCTCTTTATTGATCTCTGTGAAGACGCTGTTTAATGACTACAACAACAACAAAATTAGTTACAACAACATCAGCTATAATACCAACAACAACGACAACAATTGAGTCGAATGAGCGAAATTTGGACAATGGAAATATTTCCGGGGCAGGTCAATTGGGATCGGTTGAAGAGAAGAAAAGGGTGTAGGTGATAATGAAGAAGCATTTGTTGCCTTTTTTCACGATTTCCCAATTCGGAATTTCCACTTGTTATTTCTCTGGCGGGAAATCGTTTGCCCTAAACACAAACTCGCTGTGGAAACGAGCAGCCGCCTGACCGGGGGGGCTCGTTCAATGGATACTTGTGGATCAGAAGGAGGAGGAGAAGGGAGAGATGGAAAGGGAGATGATGCAAGGAGGGTGGAGGAAGAGAAGGAGCGAGCGTGTGGCCGGTGCAGGAAATATGAATGAAGTGCAATGGAGGGAAATTACAACTCGATTACAAGTTCGAACGCGCGTGTCTGTGGTTGCTATTGTTGGTGAGAAGGAGACGGGGTGGGACAGAGAGGGGAGGGCTCCATCACAACGAGAGTGCGCCAACCCCTCCCCCTTCATCACCTTCATCACCTTCAGCTCCTCAGCCCTTCGGACTCTCAGTCGACACGTGCCACAGTCGCAGTCAAAATATTGCTCACACAGCTTGCGTCATCGCAGTCATCGAGTGCTCCATGCACTGCAACGATGTCTCACCCAGCCCCACCTCTTCCTCATCCTCCGCACCCCATCTCGCTTACACGACTCTCTCTCTTTCACGCTCAGCAAACGTATAAAGGCATATCACAGAAGCCGTCCTCGTATTGAGAGTTCGAGTGTTCTGAAGTTGGAGCTTGTGATTGTGTGTTCGAAACGGGTCCAGGTGGGGTCGGCTCGTTGTCCACTTGGCCCACTGTCCCTCCTTGGGGTTGTCGTCGTGTCTATTGATTCGTCTTTAGCCGTCTCTGCTGCCTCGATTTTAATCCTGTCTGAAGCCTCGACTGTCTGGGACTCCCCAACCCGTCTCCCCCAATGACCCGATTGCGATTCGATTTCAGTCCTCGGCTCGGATCAATGGACGACAATGGACGTTTGTCGACTGTGCTCCAGTTTCTGAACAGACACTTCCTGACGCCTCGCTGAGGAGTTTGTTGTCAGTTTTTCCCACAACAACAGTAAATCCAACAACAACAACAAAAACCAACCAACAAAACTAACCCAACAGAACCTTGCAAAACTCATTAAAATAATATTTAACAGCAATGAAAATAAATCGCTGGAAACTCTTATCACAGCACGACAGCAATGGCAACGGCAACGTCAACGACTACAACAACGACGACGACGAGAGCTTGCAACAAATTGTAACAAATTGCACGGCAATTTGCGATCGCGAACCGCGGAAAATTATGAAAAGCCCCAACAACAAACACTTGCGGCAAAACCAATAGCAACGAAAACGACAAGCACGCCAATAGCAATAGCAATAACAACAACAATGATAATAACAACAACAACAACAACCGCAACCGCTGATAAGCCGGCAACAAGTGGAGCATCCATCGAGCCTGCCAGCGGCGCCTGGGGCCAAGGGCGCGGGTGCAGCAACGAAGCGAGTTGTTTGTAAATAAATAACTGAGTAAATAATAATAAATAAAGAAGAACGCGACACAGGACGGGGGCGCTAGGCGAGGCGAGGCGTGGCGAGACCCTCGGGCACCCGGTCGTATGAGTGACTTTCGAATCCCACTCCCAGTCAACCGGCGGCGGCGGCCCTTCGCCTGGCTCCGTTCGGCTCGACTCGGTTCGGGCCGGTTGCGTCATCTGCGTGCGTCGTCTGTGAGAACCGGGAACCAACCGTCGGCCACGCCCTGTCCCCGACCGCCCTTCGGCCTCGTCCCTGTTGCGGCGAAGGCGCGAGATTTATTTTCGGAACAAACACAAAAATCTCAGCACAGGACGATGAACTTCGTGTTGTCGCACGGCGGGGGAAATGTTTCCGATTGCACAACAACAACATCAACGACAACAACAACAACATCGGCAACGATAACTAAAACAATAACAATAAAAACTTCTAAACAACAACAATGACAACAACAACAATAAGAAAACGAAGAAAACACAATATGACAACAAAATAACACAAATCTAAATATCAGGCTAAAACGGCAGCAATAACAAAAATAACAATAATAACAACAACAACAACAGCAACAAGAGCAATAAACATGAAGACAACAACAACAAAACTAAAACTAAAGCAATAACAACAACTCAACTCCAACGTGTAGGGAATCGCTTTAAATGCCATAAACTGCGAAAGAGAAAAGAACAGAACGGAACAAAACAAAGCCGAAGACCAGAGCCGAGAGACGTTGAAAACACACGGGCCACACCCCCCTGACACCTACCCCCGCCCCCAACGCCGCCCGCGTCCCAGAGTCGCCGTCGTCGACAGCCCCAAAATAGACAGAAGGAAGGAAAACGTCTGAGGAAATGTCGCGCGCTCTTCGAGGCCGGAAAATCGAGTCGGGCGTCGCTGTCGGTGTATATTTAGTGTCGTCCAAAGGCAACAACAACCACAACAACAATAATAACAACAAAAACAATGACAATAATAGCACCAACAACAACAATAACAACATCGAACTCGTACCAGATGAAGTTAAATCGAGAAAGCAAGAAAGTTAAACAAAAAAACAGAAACAAACACGCAGCCGAAAGGCGTGTTGACAAATTCTAACATTTTCGGCAGAATTGATTTTCCACTCGCTGCCACAGTGGGGCAAATCGGCCGACGGCAGGTCGCCTCCAACAATTGGCATTTCCGGAAAACGAAAGCGATCGTCGCGGCCCACTGTGCGCCGCTCGCGAAAGGCGACACTTGATGGGAATTTTCTATTTCCGTAGCCGCGAGACGCGACGCGACGCGATCTCGACGCCGCGTAAATGAAAAATTTCCCAACGACGTCGTCGGCGTGCCGTGAAATGGAAACAAAAATAAATACAAAAATTAAGTCAAAAATGAAAAATCAAAATTCGAGGCAACCATAAAGAAACGAAGGTACCCACGATGCAAATGTCGCCCGCTCTTCGTCGTCGTCGTCGTTGTCGTTGTGGCCGGACAAAGCTCAGCTGCGTGGTGTAATTAATGGCAATTAGACCGACGACGTCGTTGTTGTCGTCGCCGGCGGCGGGAGAGATGCCATACTTTTGCGCACGATTTCCACGCGTTTTTTTTCCCGCCGACTGCGAGACTCATATTTTCACGCAATTGCAATTTTTGTCCATTTCGTGTGTGTTTCGCGCTTCTTTGGCGCCAAAAGCCAAAGAAGCTTGATGGGGCGAGGAAATGAAGAGAAGACGATGTCGCTCTCTCTGTGCACTCGCCGTTTGTGTTGGCAACATTGTCGAGCCGATGGTCGCGTTGTTGTTGCTGTCGATAATCAATAATAATTCCGATTCACAATCGTCGGATCCCAGCGGCAGCAACAACAATGTTGGGCCAGCGGCACGTGCGACCCTGCCCTGCGACAGCTGCTCCTGCCGTGGCCCTGACAGCGCGCCTTATCTTCGCCGGACTTCAGCCCCCGCCCCACTTCCGATGCAGTAGTCGCGTCGCAACATTTAAAATGTTGTAACTTCTATTTTCCATACATATTCCTGTTTTATCGTCTCATCTCCTCCGTTTGCGTTCGGGTTGCGCGTCTGACGACTTGGGGGAGTTTGGGGCGAAGCCATCGACTCGCTCAGGGATGGTCAAAGGTATTCAAATGAAATGAACGAAATGTTGTCGTAATACTTATGACGTATTTTGGTGATTTAGTTGGTTTGATTGATATTAATTTTTATCGAAATATTTCAACACTGGGTTTTGTTTCGTTCATTCTGATTAATGATTGATTTATAAAGATTATCATTTCCCTCTGATCTGTCTTCAGTCTTCAGTGTAGAGGTGGAGATGGTCGCCTTCATCGGTTGGAGTCCGTTGATGTTTTTATTGATAATTGGTTTCTTGATTTCATGTTTGGCTTAAAGATTTGAATTAAAATTCTAAGAATTAAATTGTTATTAAATTCTACATCCCGAAGGGGAGGAAATTAGGTATTTGAAAAAATCTCGATTTCAAAAATATCTTAATATCAAAAACATCTCACTTTCAGAAATATTTCTTCGGCTCAAAGATTTTATGTTTCCTAATTTTGCCATTAGTCTGTTGGAATTTCCATGAAATTCCTTTCGAATACTTTACGATTTCCTCATTGCTTCAAATGCTTTCGATCGGTGTATCTGGTGCTTCATCGTCTGCTTCATCTCTCTATCCATCCATCCGTCTGTCTCTTTATTCGTCCGTCCGTCCATCCGTCCGTCCATCTATCTGTCAGTAAGTTGTTCACTGTCTGTCCACTGTCCGATGTCAAAGCCTGTGTAGTCACTAATCGTTGTTGTTCTTCTTTTAGTTTTCTTTGTCTGAATTCTTAATTTAGAAACACTTAAATCTTAACGCCTCGACTTCTACGAAAATTCCATAAAACCCCGGAAGCAGAGGGACGAGGATTGCGGCGGCCAGAGGTGGGGTTTGAAGGGGGGGACGGAGAAGCCACGGGAAGGGGGCCGAGACAAAAACGGAGGCTACGACTGTGGGAATCAATTACGATCGCTCGCTCGCGACCGTTTTAATTAATCGACTGAGACGAGGAGTGAAAGACAGAGTAGATAGAGGAATAGAGAGGGATAGGAAGAGAGAGAGTGAGAGAGATACAACAACGCGAGAAGATCGCGGATGAGTTCCTCCTGTGTAGCTGAAACACTCCAACTGCTCCGAAACCCGAAATCTCGGTGTTTCTCATCCTTTGGAGAAAATCATTTTTCTTCCTTTTTTCCCCATTAGAATCTGAATTTTGGATGAGTCTTCGCTGAAGTCTCATCGCAGTGATGTTTTATTTTGTCTGCCAAGTTTCCAGGATTGAGAGGGCCAACAAATCAAAATCGCGGTCCAGCCGCCCCACGCTCTATTGATTTAATTGATTGCTTTAAACGGTCCCTGGTGTTCTCCACCCTCACAATGCGTTTACCGAAGGCCACGCTTTTAACGGCGGTCGATCCGGTGGTGTCAGACCCAAGCTAGGCCAGACCAGAGCGTTGCCCTTTTTTTCCTGTGCCGGACTCCACTCAAAATGACGAAAAATGGCGCAAATCTGGGCCAGCGACAGCGACTCCGGCCGACGACTCCCCCATGGCGCTGATTCACAACTCAATTAGTTGCACAACAACAACAACAACAACAAATCGGAGGGAGGGACTTGGTGGGGACGAACATGTGTTCGCCGGACGCTGCGACGCTGACGGCGGCTGCGACGCGTGTCGACTCTCGATTGGCGCCAAATTTCATCCACATCCGCCTGGGTTTTTGTTGAGGTTTTTTTTGTGAATGTTGTTCTTACTGTTGTTATTGTTGTTGTTGTTATTGTTGGTATTGTTATTGTTGGTATTGCTATTGTTGTTGTTGTCATGTTGTCGTTGTCGCTTTTAATTAAAATCTGAATGATTTTTCATTTTTCCCGTTTTCATTTTCCATTTTCTGCCCTAAAAGCCCCGAAAGCTTCTCCGGCTAATGTGTTTCGGCGCCAAACTGTTTATTGTTCGCTAATGTCTTCGATCGTAGACAGGGGAGGAAGTGGAAGCAGGCAACAACAACAACAACAAGAATAACAACCGTTTTGGAGCCCATCTGCCACAAGGTCGAAGGGCCAAGCACTTGGTCGCCCCAAACAGACGCGGAGGTGGGGAAGCCCCGATTTTATTCCAATCACTATCTGAACTGAGCTCTTGACTTTTTGTTCTTCTGCTTCGATTATTTCTCACCCCTCTTCTTTTTCGATTATTTCTCGCCCCCGTTCTTCGATCGATTTCTCGCTGCCTCCGCTTCTTCGACAGTTCAATATACATATTTCAATATTTGTACATACATACGTAGTTTTCTATTTGAGATTTTCTGGTTCTGATTGAAATTTGATTATTTTTATCGCTTGACCATGAATGGTTTTTTTTTCGCCAACAACTTGATTTGACTGCCGCTTTGTGGCCATGAGACCGCGTTATCGAGCCTTTTTTTGCGCGGACCTGATATCGATCTGGCCACTTCATTGGGCCCAACGCCCTGGGACTTTCTCAAGGAAATTGCCTCAATATCGAAATCGCCTCAATATCGAAAACGCAGTCACTTGACACGAACCGTCGAATCGGCGTCGATTCGAGGTTCCCCTGTTTGTGGGATCGATCGATCGATCGTGGTTCCCCCGCTCGTGGCAATCGACCCCCCACTCCTGGCGAACCCAGTCCGAGTCAGTGCCAAACTATTTCCCGTTTCATACCGTTCCATCCACGTGGGCCATAAATCATGGGTGCGAAGCCGAAACCCCGCGAAACTCCCGCCGAAATTCACCACCAGACCTCTCGATCAGTTCGAGTGCCAGCTACCGAAAGGGGGCGGCGACGTAGGGGTTGGGCTGCGGGGCCGGTTGAGGGGGAGTCGCTGCAAAATTAGCACTCGCTCCACATCGGCGACGACTGAATCATGACCAACCCCTCGCCCCTCGCCTCTCGCTGCCCACCCCATCAAGCGTCACATGCGGCGTTAATTATGTTAATAATTTTTCCGCCCCTCGGCTGTCGCGACTCCGACTCTGACTCCGTCGAGTGGTCCGGCGTCGACGTAGACGTCGTTGTCGTAGTCGAGGCAGATCATTTCTACAACTTTGTGATAACGTGGTGTGGTTGCCATTGTTGTTGTTGTTGTCGATTTTAAACACTCACCAAATTGTGGAGCTCAAACATTTGGCGCCTCGGTTCTTATCGCTCGCGAAACGTGTAACTTTTTTCCACATGAAAATCGCTTGGAAAAAAAACAAAACCAACCAACAATCGAAATAAAAATGAAATAAAATTGTAGCAAAATGTATTCGTCCCCAACCCCCGCTCCGCCCATCGCCCCTCGCCCCCTTCGATGGCCTTTGTATCAATTTGTATTGCGCACAGCGATTGTCGATCAAATATTTGCCCCGCACCATGGCGGCGAAAGGGCGTCCACTCGAGCGGAAACATCTTCGGAAGTCGGGCCGAGCCGAACCGAAGCCCGAACGCGGGGAGGCGCCACCCACCCTCCGATTCGTTGTTCGCCCAAGTTCCCACTTCGACTCCTTCCACCTGCCCCTTTTCCTTTCCGAGTGGATGTGGCCCGCTTTGGCCCCGAAGGTGCGGAAATTTTGTCCTATTCATCTTTTCAAAAATTCTGCAACTGTTAGAAATTTAATCAGTTGCGATTGCGTTGATGTGTGCGTGTGCGACTGCTTTTAAATATATGTAAATGTGTGTGTGTCTCAGTGTCTGTTTGTACAAGTTGAGTTTTATTTCTTTATTTCATTATTTGCGTAAATTGTTTCCACTTCGTTTCCACCTCCGTGTTATCAACTTTTCTTTTCTTCAAGTTTTTTTTGTAAATATCACTTGTCGTCGTCGTCACGGTTCCTAGTGTTCTTGTTGTTGTTGTTGTTGGAGGTTTCGTTGCCTGGCGCCCGCGGCAACAGCTGATAAAGAGAGAAGGAAATACCCGTAAAGTCCTCCACGGGACGCTCTCTACACCCCCTCGGCCGACTGTCACGTGGATCCCACACAGACAAGCAAGGGAGGAGCAAAAAGAGTGTGAGAGAATGAGAAAAAAAGGGAGGGAAGATGGGGGAAGGGCACCGATTGGAATTAATAAATTTTAATAGACGTGATAGCACGATCAAGAATCGAGAATCGTGGTCCTAAAAATAAACCGTCGACGCACAGAAATGTATCGAAATTAAAAACCACACTCGAATCGCGATAACGGACTCCAAGTCATGATTATTATTATTATTTAATAGCCGGAATATACATTGATTGGCCAATGGTCCAACGAAACTGTTCTTGGATTCCTCTCTTCCTCTAAAAATTTAATTTCATTTTTGGTTTTTATTTTTTTTTTTTTTTTTAAAGAACAATTAAATATTTTAATCAAAAATAATGAGAAATATTCACTCCTGGGAGAAATATGAATTGAAGTTATCAAAATTCTGCATACTTTTGTTAGCCAGTGTATAAAGTAATCGAGGTAATGAGTTGTCTAAATATGAATAATCAGGGGTTTTCGGAACTATTCAACAATCACCTTGACTATTGTAGATATCGACAGCAGATATTGATGGGTGCACGTGAATTATCCGCATGACAAATTGTTGAATTAAAGGAATTTTTTAATAAATTTCCTCTGTCTTTCAAGTATTTCAAGTATTGACATTATCGAAGAAATAAAGCAACTTCTATATTTGGGAAATGACAAAAACCGAAGGCCAATAGCTAAGAAGAGGAAGAAGAGGATAAGGGTGTGCGCGTGTGTGTGAATGTGTGAGTGACGGAGCATTTTCCAAACTAAACCGATTAATTATATGTACATATTCAAGAGCTAAAGCAACCAAGCCAAGAAGATTCCGATAAAAGGCGTTGATAAGGAAGAAGATGGTCAATGGGAGACAAAGCACGGAAGACTGGGGGGAAGCCAATTGAATTCCTCTTCCGAAGAAGCGCAGTGACCACCGCAGTCGAAACGGGACGTGCGCAAATCGAGGTCAGCGAGGGTCGACCACGTCTTCGCGCCGAATTCCGTCAGAGCCACATCCAAACGAACCGGGTCCGTAATCAACCGGGGTCAGGGTCCCGCGCATTAGGCGACACCTCCTGAGAGGCTGCACCGATCGCAGGAGGACTGCTCCACTCCCTCTGTCTTTCGCCCTATCTATCTGTCTGTCCGGTCTCGTTGTCTGTCGCTTTTCGCGCGTCTGTCGCTAGGCACGTCGGGCGGCAGCAATTAACTAATTTATAGCTGGAGCGTCTCCCGTGCTTGGCGCGCTCGCGAATCTTATCAAAATTGGGTCAACTTCTGGAACGTATTTCGGCGTCGTTATCAGCGCGCAGCACATGCCTGGCAGGTACTCGAGGCGTGCCTCGGACCCCGCCCTCATCGCTCTCCGCATCGCACCGGTTCTTCTATTTTGGACGCGGAAACGCTCGCCTTGGCGACATTATGCAATTGGTATTTATAAACAATCGGCCGGCCGGCTTATGGCCAAGTTAAGGAGTTCGTGGAATTCGGCCACGGAATGCACTCCACTCGCGATACTCGTGATACCGGTTACGATCGAATCCGATGCGATACCATGGTCGATACAATGGAGCCCATTGTCGACGTGTGGAATGAGGCCTGTTCATGATTCGCCCCACTGTATTTTGCCGACTTCATTCCGCGGAATTTCGACCTGAGGTCTTTGGGACTGGGGACGATCGGATCTTCTTCTCACCCTCGATCCCTTTTGATCCGATCCCATCCCATCCCGAGCCAGATCAGATCTCCTCGGGTCGAAATTCGTTCTGAATTTCCGCAACTTCGACTCCATTCACTTCGGCTTCGTTCTCGCGACGTCGTTTGGTCGATCGTTGGGCCGTTCGTTCGTTCGCTCATCAAGAATCATCAAAGGAATTCGGAGCATGCATGCGGCGTCTCGGATTTCGAGAGCCCGCTCTCGCCCTCAGTTCGAGCCACTTCAGCAAATTGTCGCTTCCTGTCGGCGTCCGGCGGCCACCGTTTCCTGCGCCAGCAAAAAACGCGACTCTGGCGCATGGTGTGTCTGTGTCTACAGAATGTGTGTGGGTGACTGAGGGGCACCTTTTTTGCAGTGGGCAGAGGGGGTGACGTCAGAGGCAGAGGGGATGTCGTTGGGGCCAGAGGAGGATGACGGGAATATCTATGGACGAAATCGCATCGGGGTCTGCAGTGAAGAGAGGTTCTCTGGTGTTGTTGTGATAGCTTTTGTGGTTGCTCTAGTTGTTGTTGTTGTTGCTCTAGTTGTTGTTGTTGGGAATTTCCGCTCCCCTCTCGAGCGATAAGCTCGTTGGCGTCGCATTTCCCGTTACAATTGGGTCTTTTGTGCCCTCTTGATTTACGACCGACCTCGAGGGTCTGTTTTTTTAGCGAGCTCGTGCACGGCGGTTGTAAAAGGCTTTGTCCCACTGTGCGGGCGAGGGGTGAAGACGCGAACTCAGCCGAACTACCGATCGCGCAGATTGGCGCCAAATATTTTGTGGAGCCCGTGTCAAGGACTTGGGACAAAACCGACCCTCGCCCCTCGCCCACAAGGGCGCAACAGAACTGAACAGTGGGCGACTTTGATCGTGATTCCCGGAATCGCAGCGAGAGAAACCTTCAATCGCACCTTGTTTTGACGTCTCACCATCACCTCTATTCCCGGAAAGGTGGCAACGCCTTCCGGAGAAATCATAATATTTGCATTGCGAGCGAGGGGTTAGAGAGAGAGCGAGAGAGAGAGATGGTTGTTGTTGAAACTTTGTTGTTGCTTGTTATCAGAGCCGCGTTCGCGCGAAAAGTTGCAATTTTTTATATTTTCCAACAACAACAATAGTACAATAGTAACTTAATTACAACCACAACAACAACTTCAACCATAACAATAACTGTAACAACAACCGCAACTGCAACCGCAACTGCAACCGCAACAACAACTTCAATCATAACAACAACAACTGCAAGCACAACAACTTCTGCAAATACTACAACAACTGAAACCGCAACTACAACAACAACTGAAAAATATAAATGCATATTGTTTGCAAATATTTTCAGATCAAGCGAGCGTTAGCAACTAACACAACAACAACAATAACAATAACAACTACAACAACAACAACAGTCGCTATAACAACAACAACAACAACATCATCCACCACAAAAACAATAACAACACCAACGACATCCACGAAGACAAAGTTCGCTTTCCGAGAATCGCTCGCACGTCACCCGAAGCCGAAGTCGGCTCAAGCTCGATCGGTCGCACTTTCGACGGGTGAGTGAGGGAGACGGATAGAATGCGGAGCAGGAGCGGTGAAGTGTCAATAGCGGTGAGAGGTGAAGAATGGGAAAAAAATCGCTTAATGGGAAAAATGTCAGGGTGTGAAAAAAAAAACCCGCCAACAACAGGAATAAATTCACGAGAACAGAATGAATGGAATCTGCTTGGCAACAACAATAATAAGAACAACAACAACTACAATAATATTAACGACTAAATACATACATATGTATGTAGAATAGAAACCGCAGCTAAAACGTCAATTAGTGACAACAACAACAACAATAACAATAACAGCATCAGGAATGCCGATGACGATTACGACTACGGCAACAGCAGCATTTGTAACAACAACAGCAGCATTTGTAACAACAACAGAAGCATTTGCAACGACAACACCAACAACAATGTAAACAAAACCAAACAACAATAATTAAGACAACAACAACAACAACTATGGCATTAAAATTAAAAGCAACAACTCCAACTAGTTTAATAACAATAACAACGGGAGGGTGCCGGCGAAATCGCAGCCGAAGGCGAAGTCGGCGAATGCAGCACACGACGTCGTCGTCGTCGGGCGGTCGGCCGACGTCGTTTGACGCACGCTCTGCACCGGGTTCCGGATCTCGCTCGTGTGCGTCGTCTCTCTCACTCTCTGCATGTTTGTGTGTGTGTTTATGTATTGGTGTGATTGCCGCTGACGTCGCTGCCGACCGGCCGGCGCTGATGCCGTTCCAAAGAAATAAAAATTTTACGAGTTTTCATGAATGAATTTATTTTCTTGCCTGCTCCGGATTTTTGTTCGTTCTACAAACCTCAGCCACACACGACATCCCCCACCCCGCCCCCTCTTTTCCACGCGCTGCATTTTCGTCGGTTGTCGATGCCGGTGATGCGTGTGCGATTTGTTTACATCGGTTCCCGCTGCAACGACCGCCCTCTCCACCGACCCCAAACAACTGCCAACGACTTCACCTCCGCGCGCCTACGTCTTTCCCACCACCCACAGGGCGTCTCAGTTGCCACGCCTTCGCTTTCGTTTCCCTTCGCTCACTCAACGGACTCCCCCACCACCCTCACACACACACACACTCACGCAAGGGCCGCCACTCGCCTCTCGTGAGGTCGTCTTTCGTCGTCGCAGCTCCTTCCGCTTCCTGCGAAGAATTCGCTCGGAAATTTCGCCAACTCGCCGATAAGTGAGTTGTTGTCACTTTTGTTGTTGTTGTTGTTGTTGTTGTAGTTGCCCGCTGCACGTGGCTTTTATTATTATTTTGTCTGGTTTTTCTGCTTCTTTTTGCTTGTTGTTTTTTCTTTGTTTTTTTTTTCTTTGCGATCGCACGATCGCTGCGAGTGGTTTTGCTTGTTGCTTGCATTTGTTGTTGTCAGCATCGTCGTCGTCGTCGACAACAACGATTTTGTTGTGGCTATGGTTGCAGTTGTTGTTATTGTTATTGTCATTGTTGATGCTTATTGTGATTGTTATTGTTGTTGCTGTTGTTGTTGTAATAAACATTGTTGCCGATTCGACGTACGCGAAGCGGGTCCCGCCATTTTTGCATTTGTTGACATTTGACGCGAGTAGAGTTGACGAGGCAGAGTTGCATTTTCTCACACGTGCGGGCAGCGAGTACCAGTAACGATTATCACCGGGTACTCGCAACGATATATACCAAGTACTGATGATGATTGCGTTTCATTTGATTGGATTCACCTTTGGTTCGTTGCGAAACCCGGTACTCGGTAACTGTCGCCAACAACAATGACAAGAACAGCATCAGCAGCAGCAACAGCAGCAGCGACGCCAACCGGTGGCAACCGGTGCGGGCCCAGTTAACAACCGGAGGCCCTCCGAGACAAACGGCCCCATGTCGGTCCGGGCCCCACAAAGGCTCAGCGATTGCCATCGCTCATTAGTGATCGATGCGCATCGTTTTTGTTTTTGTTCCAACCGATGTCGTCGTTGTCGCCGTCGTCGCTGTTGAGTGCTGGTTGTCGTTATCGTCGTTGTAACGGGTCGTGTTCGACACGCAACTCCATTTAGCACCGCGCCCGCCCCCCCCCTCGCTAGGGATTGGAGGCGCCCCCTCTCTGGCCGAATCGATCGCGAGTCGGTCTCCCGGAAATCGCTGCTAATTCGCGGCGACCGATCGAGATTCGGCTTCGACCACGACCAGGGAAGCTCTCCAACCCTTGCCTCTTCCCTCCATCCCCTTCGCCATCCTCAACAACCCCTCATTCCCCTTCTTCGCCCGACCAATCGATCGTTCGCTCGTTCATTCGTTCGTTCGTGGCTGATGAGGCGCGATTTCGTCATCGTTAGTCAGCGATTTTCTCGCCCCTTCCCCCTTACACCCCCCGGCCAACATATTTTCTTCCTCCTCTTCTTCCTCTTGGCCCCCCTTCATCCTCTTCTTCATTCGCCCCCCCTCCCCCGTCCATTGCCACTCACTCAACTAATCATAATTGTTTAAATGTTTGATTTCATCTCCACGCGTCGTCGCCGATGTCGTTGTCGTGGCCGTTGTTGTTGTTGCTGTAGTTGTTGTTGTTGGAGCTTCTGTCCCCACCAGCCGATAGATAGTCAGCTGTGCGTGTGTGTGTGTGTCCGATCGACTTCCGTGGCCATTGAACGCTCAAGCGCACTCCAAGACCCGGGCCAGCCTTGAACGGCGGACGTCGGTCGGCCGGTCGGTCGGTCCGGGCCGAATCGGTTCGATTGGATCCCTCCTGCGCTTCGATAGGGGTCTGGGGACCCAACCGCGGACGACCCCCCGACATTGCATGGCGCCAAAAGTTGGAGCCCGGAGACCCAGAGATCGATCGGGGTCGTGGTGGGATGAGTCCCCAATGAGACGGGAATCAGGCGGCGGAGGAGGAGGAGGCGATAATGAAGCGGGGGCGGGGCGACAATGGGATGATTTATTCGCGAACTCCTTGCGAGGGCGTTCGGCGCTCGTTTGAGTCCCATAATTCATCCATATGCGCTGAGATTCCTCGGCCCAGATACGAGTGTGAAACGTCTGCTCCCGAGTTGGGGCCAAAACAACAACAACAACAACAGGTAGCGAAGTTACAAAATCTCCGATAATTTATTCGGGACTCTGCTTCATCTTTTCCGCTCGCCGTTCTCTCTAGTGGGGGAGGGTGGGTGAGAGGGGGGTTGGGAGCCGAAGCCGGTCGGAAGTCGGCCGTTCGGGAATTCGAATTTCGCGTGGTTGTGCGAACCGGAGAAGAACTCGAAAAATCCGAATTTCGTATTTCGAATTTCGAAACTCGTTTTCTTTTCGAGGAGGCGTCGACGTCGCTGCCGCTGCCGCCGCCGCGGATTGCGCCAACAGACGGACAGGAAGTTTTAAATTTCAGAATTTTATTGCGTTTCGCTGATGTTCTTGGTGTTGTTATTGCTTGCTATTGTTGTTGCTGTTGTTGTTGTCATTTTGTCATGACGTTTGCGAGTTTTTGGTTTTTTTGTCGGTTGCAGTTTTTTTTATTATTTCGATTCGAAGAATGCGAAGCGCAAAAAACGAAGACGATTTCGTTTCGGTCGCACGCTCTCGCTCTCACTCCCTCTCTTTCACTCACTCACTCCACTCCTCGCATGCATGTGTGGGTTTTTTTTGTCAAACGACGACGCACCAGCAACAACAACAAAACGAACGAATTCCCAACGCGCCCGTTATCGTATTTTTGACTGCGGCTGACGTCATCGGCCGGGGGGTGGATCGCGAGGGGCGCCCGTTTCGACCAACCCCCCGATAATCTCCCCCCTCCATCTCCCGCAACCCCATCCGTCGACATCGATTTTCAGGGCGGGGTGGGGCGAAGTCGGATTCCAGACGCGAACCCCAAAAGAATTCAAATCATGGAAATTTTCAGAAATCGCAAAATTAAGCAGGCGCCCCCCAACTCTTCTCCACCCCGCCCATCGTCGCCGTCGTCTGCAGCTGCCCAGCCTCCCCCGAGGCAGCGACGCCCGCTCGCTGTCGGCTTCGTCGTTGTCGCTGTCGTCGCCCACCCCCGTCATTTCCACAGACGCCCACCCAGGCGCGCAGCCCGCGCCGCCCCAGACCTGCCGCAAAGCGTTCCACGTTCTGCCGGCGTCGCCCCTGCGCCCGACGCCGCTGTGTGTGCGCGAGAGTGCGAATACACGAGAGCGCTCGCGTGTGTGTGTTTGCAAGTTGGCGCCAAAAACGACGCTATCGCGTAGGAATACATCGCGACGAGCTGCTCATTCGGGGGCTCCCCCTCGTCCGCTCGCCACCCCGCCTCGTCCGCTGCCCCAACGACCCGCTCCACGTTCGGTTTCGTTTTCATTTTCATTTCGCTCGCCGTCCACGCCGCGCCGCCTCTCGCTCTGTTTTGTTTACGTTTGGGAACTTTTTTTCCAACTGTACAACAACACTTCGTGGCAGCGAGCGCTCGGCGTCGAGAGAGCGACGAACGAGCTTCTTGTTCTCTCTCTCTTCGTCGCAGCTACGCGCGGAAAGAAAGAGAATTCCGCGAAAGCTCTCTTCCAGCGTGAGTGAGAGCGTTTGAGTCGCTCGTTGAGTGCGTCGCTGGGCGAAGAGAGAGAAAGCACTCAATTTATCGTCGTGAAGGAGGAGAGTGAGAGAGCGTGAGTGAGTTTGAAAGTTGAGTGGGAGCGTCTGGGATTCGGGTTGCGGTCGCGCTCCTCGCCGAAAGGTAGTGAAAAGTGTTGCCGATTGCGTTCAGGGGCGACGACGACGGACGATGAATGAGGATGTGGATCAAAGAAATTTAGAGTGGGAGAGAGAAGGAAAATTCCTGTTCTATCCTTGGCGCTTGTGGAATTTGGATTCCATACGACTTCGCGTCTTGGACTTTCTTCCTCCGATTATCGTCCCTCTGGTCTTCGTCCCTCCAGCCATGGTCCCTTCAGCCACCGTCCCTCCTCTGCACAGCTGGAGTTTTGATCCCCAATCGAGCCACGACGGACAGATCTCTTCCGCGAACAGACTTCGCATAGACTTCGTTTCTTACTAACCTAGATTTGCGCTGCCGTCTCGCCCACTGGCGGCGACGCCTAATTATGAGCCTTCGTTACCGTGGACAAGGGGTGCAGACGGGTGGAGAGGTGAGTCTGGGCGGCACCTCCCGAAACGAATGAAATCGAATCGAAACAATCGGGGCGATCTTTAATCCGATCTACTGCCACACACACACACACACACCCGCACACCGCCGACTGGTCTGGGCCCAGATAAAGGCGGCTTCGAGGAAACGCGACCACGACTGGACCCGACCCCAAGGGGGAGCGGCGGGGGAGCCGCTTCCAGGGTTATGCGATCGTGATCCGATGCGAACTGGCTTCAGCAGCAGCAACAACAACAACAACAATAATAATAACAACTAATACAACAATCATAAACCATAAACCGCGTTCATTGAGAACCACGACGGACCGAAACCGGTTGCCGAACCACGGCCGGAGCTTCGAGTCGAACTTCGAAGCCGTCGACACTTGGGGCCGACGTCGTCGAAGCGAGGGGATGGCGAGAGGGCGGGAGGGGAGGCTGTGGAGAGTAGGGGAGGAGGGGGTGGGGCCAGGAGGGAGGTCAGTCGACGGGGGCCACCGAGGTCAGGAGCAGAGCCAGGAACACGCAGACGACTCGTGGTTCATTCATGGATTCGCGATCGATGAACCTCCGATCGATCGATCGATCGTTCGCCATCGAAAGGAAGTTTGAACATTTTTTCTCCGGAGGATGAACGACGAGTCCGCCCTCTTTTAGACGCCCCCTGTTTCTCTATCCCTCGCTCCAAGGATCAACCTCTCCCTTCCTTCCTTCCTTCCTCTGTGACTCCGACGTCCCTCACGATCAACTGAAATTGGATTTGCAATCGAAGTAATTGATGGCCGGGCACGTGGCGTCGTCGCCAGCATCCCGAGTCTTAATGGGCTTCCATTCGGCTCAGGAATCCAAATACTCCGCCCTCCCTTCTCTTCTCTGCACACCCAAACTAATCCTATTTGGCTGCCATCAGAAATTTCAAACATCTCGACGTCCGCCCTCAGACGACATCGACGAGGAAGACGACGACGACGACGACAACTTGGAAGACTTCTGTTATTTTTAGGGCGTATTTACAGAATTTGGAAAATACCAAGAACAACATGGCTAAGAATCCGCCAGCCGAGGTGGCCAGACTTCTTTGTTATTTCCTCCGTCGTCGTCGCACTTTCGGCTGTCAGTCAACGTGAAGCGAGCGGGAAAATGAGTTGGGAAAAACTTTTCAACTTTTCATAATCAAAGACGAGTTGGGGGAATGGAAGGAGACAAAAACACATACATTAAATCACTCACACACACACACACACACACACATTCACTCACTGACTTAATAATTCACTCACACACGCGCACAGGCCGAGGAAGGAGGGAAATCCATGGGAAGACAGCTGGAAAAATGCGCGCCGTAGACAGACATATCACAGTTTCTTCTTGTCTTTCGCTTTATCTTTCGTTTTCCTTCCTCGCCCTTGTTGCAATTGTTGTTATTATTATTATTGTTTTTGTTATTATTATTCTGGTTATTATTATATTGTTGTTGTTATTCTTATTTTTATTGTTTTTGTTTTTATTGTTTTTGTTATTGTTGTCGTATTAATTAAGTCATCAACCTCGGATATCCTGTTGACAAGACTCCATTTCCGGAACCGATTTTTCCGGAAGTCATTTCGCTTCACTTCCACACAGAAATGACGAGATGGAGTTGCCGTATCAATTTTCATTCCTTCTACTTCTTTTGCTTCTTCATCTTCTTCTGCATTCGCTGTCTCACTCTCTGTCATCTGCTCTCTCGCTCTCACCTGATGCAGCCCGGATCTGGGTCAGTGGGTTTCAGAATCCCGCCTTCGTTCACCCACCTCGGCTTCGGCTCCATTCGCCGCGATCGGCATCGATTGTCTATCAGTTCGTGCATCGGCATATCCATCTATCTGTCTGTCCATTGGTCGGTCTGTCCATCTGTCTGTCTCTCCGATAGCGGTGGAATCCATTCACTCGATCGACGCTCGCTTTGGCCTGGTTTCGCGATCACCCCCGGCCCCGCCCTCTTTCCTGCTGCTCCATCCACCGCACACGTTTCCATCTGCGCGGTTTCACTTTCGCCGGCGGTCGTCGGTCGACGCAGGCGCAACTGCAACTACAACTGCGACTGCAGCTGCAGAGCTGATGCCGTGCATTCCCGAGAGTAGATGCGAGTGAGATGCGAGTGGCGAAGGCGGCGGCCACCACGACTGCAATCAATCATTACATCACTGGCTGGCGCCCGGCCCCCTCGATCGACCCCGAGCCAACCTGCCACTAAAACCCCCCCCCCCATTCTGCCGACAGACCCGACCGATCCCCCTCCGACCTCCCGCCAATCCCCAACTTCGTCGGTCCGCCGTCGTATCCGAATCGTATCTGCGTTCGTGCTCGCAGTGGTATCCGAGTTTCCACGAATTTCATTCATCAAAACGAGGTTGTCGTCAACCGCTCGGCTCGGCTTGACTCGAGACGGGACGGCTCAACATCGGTCACGGCTCAGCCTCTGTCGGCGTCGGCGTCGGCGTCAGTGTCGGAGGCTCCAACGCCCCGGGCGGATTCGCAGACGACGACGACGACGGTTGGGGCCGTAATTGTTGACACAGCTCGGAGATACGCCAAGTGTATCTGTCGGATGCTTGTAGATAGATCTCTTTCAGTATGCTATTCTTGATGTTGTTGTAACTAGTATGTTGTTATTATTTTCGTTGTTGTTATTGTTGTTGTTGTGGTTATTGTTGTTATGGTTATTGTTGTTGTTATTGTGGTTATTGTTGTTGTTGTTGTTGTTGTGGTTATTGTCGTTATGGTTATTGTTGTTGTTATTGTTACTATTGTTATTTTTATGCCTTTTGTCATTTCATATGTTGGAGTTGTTGTTGTTGTTGTAGTTGTTGTTATTTTTATTGTTGTTGTTATTATTATTATTGTTGTTATTATTATTGTTGTTATTGTTTTTGTTGTTGCTGGTTCTGTTGTTGATTTTTCACGTTCGCGTTTATCTGCTGTGTTTATCTTTAGCCGGTTGTGTTTCTGCCGCGGAGTGTGCAAAGTATCCATCCGATACATGGTGCGATATCTGCCAGATACAATTCTCAAAATTGTATCTTTTATGCTATTGTATTCCCCCCCCCTCACTCCCCCCCCCTCCAACCTCCTCTTCAACAACCTCCCATGGTTTTCATTTAATTTCGCATTCATTGAATTAAACGTTTTCTCAGCCGATTATCGTCGTCGTCGTCGACTTCGTTGGCATCAGTCTTGAAGTTGTTGCTAATCTTGTTATTGTTGTTGTTGTAGGTGATGTTGTTATTGTTGCTGATGTTGTTGTTATTGTTGTTGTTGTCGTCATTATAATTTGTATCTATTACATCATTTCCTCCGCGTCGCTGTTGTCGTAGTACTTTGATTGAGGATAATTAGAGGCTCTTTCTATCCATCTCTATCTCTCACTCCACCCAGCAAGATCGTTGCATCTCACTCGTCCGTCCGTCCGTCCGTCTGTCCGTCAATAGGCGGAGATACGCTCGCCTAGACGCAGCCACGGCAGCGATGCCGGCAGCGGCTGCAACCGAATTCCAACTCAAAACTCTCGAAGTCGAAGTCGGACTCGAGTGCGGACTCATGAATGGAGAATGGCCTCTGCCCGTGTGACTGGGCGCCGGTGTGCGTGTATGTGTGTGTGTGCGTGTGCGTGTGAGTGAGCAGTCGGCATCCTTCAATTCATTCATTCATCCCGTCGCTTCGTCAATTAATTGATTCGCACAGACGGATGGACTGACGAACAGAGGAACAGATGGACGGACAGACGGAGGGACAGATGAACGGACAGACGGATGGACTGACGGACAGACGGAGGGACAGATTGTCATTTGTCAGTGGAATTTTGCACGCGACTTTTATCGAGCGTGGTTTTTGTGCCTTGGCATCCATTGTTGTTGTTGTTGTGGTTGTGATTAAAATGATTGTTGCTATTATTGTTATTATTTATTATTGTTTATTGTTGTGTTTTTTTTTTGTTATACCAATGATTTTTGTTGTTAACTTTTATTGTTGTTCTGCACATGCTTGCTGTTGTTATTATTTATTGTTGTTCTGCAAATGGTTATTTTTGTTTTTGTTGCTACCTGCATTTTACGAATGCATTGTTGTCATTACTATTGCTGATATTGTTGTTGCTACCACTTTTGTTGTTGGTACCACTTTTGTTGTTGGTACCAACGTTGTTGTTGTTATCATGACCATTGTTGTTAACGATTGGGAAAATCGCAAACATTCGCCAAGAAGTGTTGCAATCGCCTGTCGTTTCACGTGATCCGCCGATCATCAGAACCGCGGGTCTGGACTCGACTCGGGGTCGATCGAATTCCATCGATCGGGGGCGGGGGTCGAAAATCTCCCGAACCGAATGAGACGCGGGAGGTGGCTAAAAAAAGCCTGCTCCAAAATGCACCAAACGATCATCGGCAACAACAGATCCCAGTCTGGAATCCGAACGACGACGACGATGAGGATGAGGATGAGGATCATCTCGCCCATCTCGCCCACGTGGCTCCATCCGTCTGTCTCCACGGCGAATGGACGACATTCTTCTTCCGTCTCCCCCATACCATTCTCCATCTCATACCCCCAACACCAACACCATTCCCGATCCCATCCCCCCCCCCCCCCCCTCACCCACCTCATTAGATTCTTCTTTTACATTGGAATCGACTTTTACATCGACTTCTTCTTCCTTCCTTTGTCGTTTCAGGGCGATCGAGGTCTTCCAGCAGTCGGGCCAGACGCTCACCTCCATCCTGCAGCAGCAGCGCCAGCAGCCGGGGGCCAATCGACTGGGCGGCCCCCTCCGCTACCCGCACACGATCCTCTTCTGGCTGCGCTGCAACCAGGTAAAAATAGCCCGAGGCGTTTTCCGGAAAGTGGAAAATCCCAAATGGCACGGGTGTGGGTGGGGAAATTAGAGAAATGAGGGACAGAGGGGCTGAGGGAGGAATAGAGGGAATGAAGGAATGAGGGAGTGGGAGAATGAAGGAATGAGAGGCCGTGTTCGTTGACAAATCGTTGTCGCTGCCGCGTCCGCCCCTGAAATAGAACAGAAGCGGCCGAAGCCCCCGCGGCATCCCCATAAAGGCATGTAATTTATGTCTCCGACAATCCCGATCCGCTCGCTGACGATGTCGTAAATAGACAAACTGCTCGGCCCCGATCATCAGCTGATCCCCCGACCACTCTTTCGCCTCTTGCGTCCGATGGCTCCTGAGTCTTTTCGGATCCGTGAAGTGGACTCCTTCGATCATCGAGATTTTGTCCTTAATCTTCTTAAACGACTCCAGATTCTCGACTTCAGATTCTCGATTCCAGGTTCTCGACTCAAGATTCTCATCTCCAGGTTCTCGACTCTTCATTCTCAACTTCTGATTCTCATCTCCAGGTTCTCGACACCAGGTTTTCGACTCCAGATTCTCGTCTCTAGATTCTCGACTCCCAGCGACAAAGATCAACTGGGAGGAACCGGCGAAATTGCCGAAAATGAGTTGCGTAAAAAATCGAAATTAGCATTCACGACGCGCCGTGGTGGACTCTTCGTGGACCTTCGTGGCCGCGAACCTCGCGAACCGCAGCCACGGCTGGTTCAGGTTCGGCCAGCGAGTGAACGAGCGAGAATCACGAAGACAAATCCCAGGGAGGTCGGGTGAGGCGAAACGACGAGGGTTGGCGAACGAGAGGCAGGGAGGGCTGAGTGCGAGGGAAACGAGAAATCGAGAGAACCGTGGCTTGGAATGCGAAGTGAAAGGAGTTCTACCACTCGGACGGACCCGACGAACGATCGCGAGCGATGGGTGCGAGCGATGGGGGTCAGATGAAGGGGGGCCGGGCCGGGCAAATTGACCGGAGACAATACCGAAGTGGCGAAAAATTGGCAGAACACGACGCAGCGGGCGAAGAGCGGAGAACGAGGAGCGAAGACTTCGAGCGGACGAGGGGGATCCGTGGGATTGTGGGCTGCTCATAAAGAATCGGAGTCGCCAACCGGGAGGCGTCCGCTGAGTTATGAAGTGGAGCTGCGCCGTCGACGTCGCGCTTCCGCTGCCGCTCACGTTGTCGCCGCATCGTCGTCGCGGTCATCGTGGTCGTCGCGGTCACCGTCGTCCCTGCGATCCCCCCACGAGGAGATCCTTCCGCGATCCACGTCGCTTGGCCGGGGGCGGACGGGTTTCGCTCGGGTCCGTGGCGTGGTCGATGGGTCGCCGCATGTGGGCAGAGTCGTGGGAAGCCTTTCAACGAGACAAGAAGAGAGAAAGAAAGAGAGAAAGAAAGAGAGAGAGGCATCTTCCGCCCACCTTGGCCCCCTTTCCCGAGGGACTCCGATTGTTAGGATTCTGGTTTTCCTGATCAAAATCGACCACATTAATTCGATCGACGAGCGGCGAAGATTCACAAGAAGCTGATGAAACGTTTCCAAGGGCGTGGCACATTCTACCGATGCCCACCGATCCACCAGAATCTCGTCCAATCTTAGTCTTGGATTCCTTGGTTCTTCTCCCCACCGTAAAACCACATACCAAACTATTATAGAAAAATAACCTATAAACTTCCGACACACGCGTCGGTCCCCAAAGTTCGAAAAGTTCTCGACTCGTTCGACTTGTCGTCTCGATGCGACTTCGATTAGGAAAGTGGAGCAAATTGATAAGCCTCGCCGAGGTCCGGATCGGCCGATTTTCAAATGTCACTCTATCACTACTCTATCGGAGCCATAATAATTAAAATAACCAAAATAAACCCTCTCCACCGTCGATCGATTCGATCGCTTCTTCGATCGGCTCGGTTGCCAACGCATTCATTGTGATTTATCAAAGCGATTCGAACGAGCCGGACCGAGTGCCAGTGTCCAGTGGGCCGATATTTGGAGTTGGGGAACCGCTCGGGCTCCGGCCCCTAGAGCAATTGGACGGCGTCCGATAATGTGCCCGTTATCACAGCTGATCGCCGCACACAGGTGTCGATGTCACACATTCGTCGATAGCGGCCAGAAGGTTCTTCTTTTTCGGCTTGGAGTCAGAGTCGGTGGGTTCAACTCCGAGGGCACTCATGATCCACCGCAGTCCACCATCAGAAACCTCTAATGCTAATGGTTTATTGGCGAGGAACCATTGGGATTAGTTTTAGGCTAATTTATGATTTATAAAAGCGTTGAAATCAAACCTTTGTAATTTGCATACCTGGTCGTTGTCTGTCTGTTGCGAATTGAAAGAGGTCGGGATGCCGAAGTCAGGTCATAATTCGCTTCAACAGGAATCTTCGACTGGGGGGTGGCGGGGTGTCGTCCAATGTCCAGGGGCCTCGGGAGAGGTTCAGGGGTGTCGGACGTAGGCTTCAACATGGTTCTACTAAGAACCCTTCCGAAGTGAGAATTGAGAACGAGTGGATTCCATGATAGATTTATTGCTCGGCCCCATCTCACTGTGATCTCGCTCCACCTCATTTTGATCCCGCTCCACCTCACTTTGATATCGCTCCACCTCACTTTGATATCGCTCCATCCCGTTTTAATCTCCCCACCTCGCTCGAGGAGGCCGTCGTTGTCTCGCGATGATTTCCTAAAATCGATCGATCCGCCTCCCTACAACGAGTCGTGACAGCGATCTGGCTTTTGTCCCTTGTTCTCGCTTTATTGGTCCTCTCGCTTTATCGATATTCTCTCATCTCCAGGACGTGCTCAACGAGCGCTTGGACAAGCGCGTGGATGGCATGCTGGAGCAGGGGCTGCTGCGTGAGGTTCGCGCCTTCCACGCGCAACACATGTGCGGCTCCAGGTAAAAAGATCGACAACAACAAGATCATTTCGATATAGTGATTAATCATTGGCGATCGCTTCTTCCTCAGGGGCGCCGAGGACTCGTACACGAAGGGGGTGCTGCAGACGATCGGCTTCAAAGAGTTCATTCCCTATCTGGAGAAGTTCGACGAGGCCAACGATCGGCGGATCGAGGAGTATCTGAAGCTGAACGGGTACCGACTGCCTCCAAGAGGTAAGTAAGAATGGAAAGAACACCCGGGGGGTGGGGCGGACGAAGGTACGAGTACCGATCATCGTCTTTTCCAGTCTGTCTTGGTTTTTTCTCTTAGTAAATTCCTGTCAAATTTGTCTCTCATCAACCAGGCCAAGTCCAGACCAAGACCAAGACCACGGACGTTTCATCGATTGACCCTCAGAAGGACGGCGCGCTGCCCCCGGGGCTGGACGTGCTGGGCGCGTGTCTGGACGAGCTGAAGCTGGTCACGAGGCGCTACTCGCGCAAGCAGATCAAGTGGATCAACAACCGGTTCCTCGCCTCCCAGGATCGCCAGGTGCCCGATCTGTACGAGCTGGACACGTCCGATGTGGGCGTCTGGAACGAGGTGGTCTTCGGCCGTGCGGCCGCCGTCGTCGACAGCTACCGCAAGGGCGAGGCGTGCGAGGTGGAGCCGATGAAGAAGCGCGAGCACCCGGGGGCCGGACTCGACGAGGAGGTGGGTCTCGCTTGTTCTCGGTCTCAATCTCTTTCTACCTTTCATTCTACTCTCATTTTATGTTTGCTCTCGTTCAGACGAGCCACTTCTGTGCGGTCTGCGAGCGAACTTTCATCGGCGAGTTCCAGTGGCAGTTGCACATGCGCTCGAACAAGCACAAGCGCCGCAAGGAGGGGCAGCGCAAGCGAACGCGTTTGGGAGAGGCCAAAGAGGACCCAGAGGGGGCCAAAAAGGGAAAGGGGGAATCAGAGGGTGCCAAAGCGGTGCCAGAGGAGACCAAAACGAAATCAGAGGAGTCCAAGGTAGAACCGGAAGTGGCGCCTGAAGGGGACGCAAAATCGTAGTATGCAACTAATGCCTAGAATTCTTCTTTTTTTTTGATTTTTGAAAACTCAAAAGAGCACACTTCCAATAGATTATCGCAATTTAAATTAAACTCTCATCCAATTAAAATGTACCTTCCAATTACTATGATAATAATAAAATAATATAGTTAAAAAAATTGCAGTACAATAAAGACGTTTGCGAAGTTTGTAATACATAATAACGAATTGTTTTATTTGTCCTTTTCATTTTGGTTTTATTGTCAACATCGATAACATTTAGTAAATACTTCGTTTTGTATACTTGTGCACATTTCATGTACATATTTTAATATAGGTCAATATATATATAAGTATCATAGTAAATAGCATTCTCTTCTTTCAAATACAATAAGATCTCTTAAAAAGTACCAGATGATGAGTGCGTTGTTGTAATATAACATACTGGAATCGATATATACTATATATATTTTGTTAAACCTCGCCCCACCGTCTTCGCTCTCTGAGATTTACAGTGGCTTCGGCTCTCTCGAGGAACCCTCGACATGTGTCGAAACTGCAGACTTATTTTGTAAAGTCTTGTGGAAGTGATTGGAATTTGGAGATAAGAATGCCATAAAGAAATTCCATGATCTTGATGAGTACTCTTGTGTGAATCTCTTTTGAATCGGATGACATTTACTCGTCTTTGTCATTATTTCAAAATACTGCTAGACTTTATCAACCCAGAACACCGAAGTTAGATCGTAAAACTCAAATTCCCAACTTCCACTAGGCCTCGTCGTCAGTTTCGACCCATCCGATGGACCCCATTTGGAGCGAAAAAAGACCCCAGTTGTTGTGGAACGGATTCGATGGATTTTTTTACAAGATGTGACACGTAGGTTATTTGATTGAAACACAGAATTCGGCGAACGAAACTTTCGAACACGATCATTTAAGCTTATCACAATACGAAGGGAGAACGTACATTATTTAATTTAATAGAGAACCTTTAAATATTTGCTGGGGATATATAGCTGCGACATAGGGTCTAAATAAATATATGTATATGTATTGTCTATTAAGTGTGTATGTATGTATGTATGTATGTATGTATATGTGTTTGCTACCTAAGCCTCAACGTTGGCAAGAACTGATCCTGAATAACTACCATTGGCTGAATGACCTAAGTAAGTAAACCTAGATATGCCTGACTCCTCTTCTGCCTTCCATGGATATGTCGTCTGTTCACAATAGTAGGTATGTAGGTACTTTATTATACTTGCACTATATCGAGTACGGAAGTGTTATATTTGTATATAGTCAGACAGTGCAACCGATTTAACACATTGCGGAAGTCGTTGGTGCGGCAACACAAAGAAGCAGCTCGACCTCTTCCCGGTCCCGTCGGCGTCGTTCGCGAGACTCTCAGACCTTGGTCATGGACTCCTCGAACACGCCTCGGGATCGAGGGTCCTCAGTCTTGAATGATGCGGCGGTGAACGGGGTCTACGCTACACTATGGAGACGTCGCATCCGTCCGGCGACCTTCCGGCAACGAAATAACGTGTTGTAAATTATTGTCCCATTCAGTGCGGGGATTTCAAAGGCGAGCCCGTGATCGTGAGGCCCGGCTAGAGTAAAACGTACCCGTTACGAGATTATTCGAGAACTTGTAGATTATTGTCGTTTTGTGTAGGATCGGATCTGATCGGGAGGGAACCCCTTCCAAAGTCGGATGACTTATGCGATATATGTATGTGTGTGGATGAAGTACTTCGTGAGTATTTCCTCAGCATTTAAACTTTATAGTATTTACAATTTGCAATTATTTTATTGTCTTTTGATGCGAGCCTCGGCACACTAACCACATGTCCCGAGGCCAATTAATTCAATTGCTATATTTGTCGATCTTTAACTAATAGCTCTTTGCTAACTAACCAAATTCGTCCATTCCTAATTCATTCATCCCCTTCCTTACCCTCTCCCTTTCTTTGTTTACTCCTCCTCCTCCAGCGTCTTCTCGGGCAGGCCGTACTTGGGGCAACACATGCCCTCGGTTCCGTCCATGTTGAAGCAGAAGATCGTGCGCTCGACCTCCGTCGGCTCGTGCGGCACGATGCCGTGGACCTCCTTCAGCTCGGCCTCCGGGAACCAGGCCGGCTCCGAATCCTCAACAACATTGATGCCGCACAGTCTGCGAGAAGAAGGCGACAGTGATGAGTTCATTTGGTTTATGATATCGATAATAGAACTCACCTTAGGATCGCTACAATGGGGATCCAGAGGATGGACGAGAGGATCAGGATGAAGGCCACGACGATGCACCAATGGGGCCACTCCGACGATTCGGTGTCGGCCTTCGAGGCGATCCAGGCCGGGTAGCTGCTGCCCTCGGTGAGCAGCTGGTAGAAGGAGGCCACCAGGATGGTGACCATGGCGCACGGCGACAGGTACTTCCAGCAGAACATCCAGTAGAAGTTCGGTCGGGAGCCGGTCATCATCTCGATGTCGTCGGCGAACCTAAGCGAGGACATGGTGCAAACAAATATGAAATGGAGCAAACGATGAATGTGAACAAATGATAAAAGTGAGCAAAGGATGAAAGTGAAGAAACGATGAAAGTGAAGACAGGGTGAAAGTGAACAAAGTATGAAAGTGAAGAAAGGATGAAGGGAGCAAACGATGAAAGAGAACAAATTATGAAAGTGACGAAACAAGAAACAAACAAATGATGAAAGTGAGCAAATGATGAAAGTGAAGAAACGATGAAAGTGAAGACAGGGTGAAAGTGAACAAACGATGCAAGTAAAGAAAGGATGAAAGGGAGCAAACGATGAAAGGGAGCAAATGATGAAAGGGAACAAATGATGAAAAGGAACAAATGATGAAAGTGAAGAAAGGATGAAAGGGAGCAAACGATGAAAGTGAAGACAGGGTGAAAGTGAACAAACGATGCAAGTAAAGAAAGGATGAAAGGGAGCAAACGATGAAAGGGAGCAAATGATGAAAGGGAACAAATGATGAAAGTGAAGAAAGGATGAAAGGGAGCAAACGATGAAAGAGAACAAATTATGAAAGTGACGAAACAAGAAACAAACAAATGATGAAAGTGAGCAAATGATGAAAGTGAAGAAACGATGAAAGTGAAGACAGGGTGAAAGTGAACAAACGATGCAAGTAAAGAAAGGATGAAAGGGAGCAAACGATGAAAGGGAGCAAATGATGAAAGGGAACAAATGATGAAAAGGAACAAATGATGAAAGTGAAGAAAGGATGAAAGGGAGCAAACGATGAAAGTGAAGACAGGGTGAAAGTGAACAAACGATGCAAGTAAAGAAAGGATGAAAGGGAGCAAACGATGAAAGGGAGCAAATGATGAAAGGGAACAAATGATGAAAAGGAACAAATGATGAAAGGGAACAAATGATGAAAAGGAACAAATGATGAAAGTGAAGAAAGGATGAAAGGGAGCAAACGATGAAAGTGAAGACAGGGTGAAAGTGAACAAACGATGAAAGTGAAGACAGGATGAAAGGGAGCAAACGATGAAAGTGAGCAAATGATGAAAGTGAAGAAACGATGAAAGTGAAGACAGGGTGAAAGTGAAGAAACGATGAAAATGAAGAAACGATGAAAGTGAAGACAGGGTGAAAGTGAAAAAAGTATGAAAGTGAAGAAAGGATGAAGGGAGCAAACGATGAAAGTGAAGACAGGATGAAAGAGAAGAAACCATGAAAATCAAGAAAAGATGAAAGAGAAGACAGGATGAAAGGAAACAAACGATGAAAGGGAATAAATGATGAAAATGAAGAAACGATGAAAGTGAAGACAGGATGAAAGGGAATAAACGATGAAAGGGAACAAATTATGAAAGTGAACAAACGGTGATCGATGATCGACTCCATCCAGACTCACCTTCGCACGCCGTAGACGTAACTGATCGAGAGGCACTCGGAAAGGGCGATGATCAGGAGGGGGAAGTTGCCGGCGAAGCTGTCCATCAGCTGAAAGATGTAGCTTCCCGCTCCATGAGCGAAGCACATCGAGATCAGGCAGCAGGTCAGGCAGAGGGCCTGGGGAAGATCATTATGGGGACGATTATGATGGAGAAGATTATGATTGGGGAAACTCAATTCGGACGTCGCACTCACCCCCACGATGTACTCCTTGGGCAGGTTGGGGAAGAGCTTCATGTCGACCAGCGACGTGACGACGCCCTCCAGCGTGCCGAACTGCGAATCGATGCCGAGGGTGAAGAGCATCAGGAAGAAGAGCACGGCCCAGATCTGGGCGCCGGGGAACTGGTTGATCGCCTCGGTGAAGATGATGAAGGCCAGACCGGTGCCAGAGGCGCTCTGCAAGGAACAACAATAACTTATTACAATCCTCTCATATCAAGTATCTAGAACTGATGGGACTCACGTTCGCCAACTCCTTCTGCAGGTCGCAAATGGGCAGGTCGTGTGTGCGGTTGGCCGCGATCATCGCGCCGCGTTCCTCGGTGCAGCGATCGAAGGTGGCGGTGGCCTTGAAGCCGATCACCGAGAAGACGACCACGCCGGCGAACATCGAGGTGCCGCAGTTGGTCAGCGACACGAGGATCGCGTCGCGGTAGCAGTTGTTGTTGGCCGGGTTGTACGAGCTGAACGCGATCAGGCCGCCGAAGGCCAGCCCCAGCGAGAAGAAGATCTGCGTGCCGGCCTCCAGCCAGACGACCGGGTCCAGGAGGGTCTCCCAGCGGGGCGTGAACAGATGGGCCACGCCATCGGCCGCACCTGTTGGCGACGAGAGACGAAACGATCGGTCAGAGGAGCCAGGGTGGAGGAAGTCAGTGGGGGATTTTTTTTGAGAGCATTTCGAACCCTGCTTCACAGAGACTTCGCAGTCACCCGACATGGAGGTCATTTTCCAGCATCAGTTGACGCACCAGCGCCTCATCAGCGGCGCCATCGGACGCGGGCGGCGCTCGTGGAAGCGCTGGCAGAGCTGGTACCCGGAGGAGCAGAGGCGCCAGTACGCGCACATGGACCGGGTCTACCGGGAGACGCGCGACCAGTTCGGCGAGGAGTTGTTCGCCCAGCTGGCCCAGGAGCGCCGGCTGAACCAGCGGATCTACACGCAGCAGCAGGTCTCGGACCTGGACCTGTCCTACTTGGCCAAGTTGAGTCCGATCGAGACGTCCAACGCCGTCTACGGACGACTGCCGCCGTACAAGTACGAGGTGTGCGATCGACGACGAGCGGTTCGATGAAGGAATCCCGCAAAGCCCTGCATGGATCGATCGAGTGGGACGGAAGGGACTGCGGCGTGTTGTTTTTGTTGTTATTGGACGCGGGGGATATTCTGGATTGCTTGTGAATTACATTAATTTGAGGGAGGGATTGAGGCGCGAGGGGCGCAAGTTTTATCATATAAAATCTGTGCAGAACAATGTCAATGTCCAAACAAATAAATTGTCGCTGTGTCGAGCGTTTCGCAAGGAGATCCCTGGATTCATACGAGGGCGAGGTGTCTCCCCCCTCTCTAAGCGTCGATTGCGCTGGTGGAGCCCTGTGTCAAGGTCAGTCAACCGCGACAATCGCCGCCAATTACTTACAACAACAACAAATGTCCACAAATTAAGCGTCTTTAATTTCTATAAATAATTTGACAAACCGTGAACGAAAACAAACGAAACAACAAATGACAATAGAAACATCAAATAATAACAAAAACCCTCAAAAATCAACAAAAACATAAAATAACAAAATATCAACATATAACAACAAAAACAAGAAATAACAACAAAAACTACAATTAACAATAAAAACAACAAATAATAAGAAATAGCAACAAAAACCCTCAAATAACAAGAAAAACAATAACAAATAACAATAACATAAACAGAAACAGAAACAGAAAGAAGCCAGAAAGAGGAATTTTAAGAAATTATATCATCAATTGATTTCATGTCATGCTCTCGATAGTTGACAACCAGACCAAAGCATGTACTACAAACCTCCGACCGCACTCCACTTGCCATATACACACACACACACACATAGACATAAAATTACATGAGTAGTTGTTGTGAATTTACCTTTGAGTGTAATGCCACGAAAGAAGAATATAATCAAGACAACATATGGAAAAATCGCCGTCATGTAGACAATCTTCCCAGATGAGGTGATCCCCTGTACCATGCAGATGTAGACCAAGAACCATGACACGACCAACGCGATGCCCATGTGGTAATTGAAGCTTTCCGGTTCATTAACACTCTCCGAGCACTGGAGAGTTGTGCGGTACCAGTAGAACTGTGTAGGTGATGAGGCCTGCAACGATCGATAGAAGAGACAGACCAACAACCGACCGACCCACCAAACGACCGAAAGACCGAACGACAGCCAGTCAGGCCGGGAGCCGGAGTTGGTAGACATTGTGTAAGTAAATGGCACTAAAACCATAACAAACGAGCCTCGATTGAGTACTAATGCGTTACAAATATGGTCACAACGTTGCTGGGGTCTTTAAAGAGTTAATTGCTTGAACGCAAAATTAAACACAAAATACTGTAATCGCAGAGATTGAACAGAACAGAACCGAATCGAATCGAATCGAACTGAGCCGAACTGAAGTGAAGAGCTTCGAGTCGAAATCGGAGAAGAGGTTGTCGAGAAGGGCGAAGAACTCGAGGGCGGTGGAGTTCTGGAGAACGGTTGTCCCATTTGGACATCGACTTGGTCGGCTCGAGAAAGCACAGCTCGGAGAATTATTCTCGGACTATTCTTTGCGAATGAACGCCTAGCTTAGCCCAGATAGGACAAGCATGAGTCAACAGCATATTATGGGAGATGAAAGGGAATCCATTCTCCATCGATGCTCCACGCCCAATGGCTTATAGCGAACTTCGCATCCTCTCTTGGTTCTCTTCTCCTGAGCCAACAACCGACAACCTTCTGCTAGGCGGACAAACATGACCCGATGTGAATGAAGGGCGCACTCACCACACACTCGGGCTCGTGGTCGTAGGTGAAGTTCTTGTAGAGGCGGGTCGGACACTCGGCCCATGGCAGTGGCGACTCAAAACTGTGCAACAAGTAGATGAGGCACCAGGCGATGATGGTGTTGTAGTAGAGGGCCACGATGTAGCTGACCACGGCCGACGAGATCCCGATGCCGCCCAAGTAGGGCGAGACCTGGAGGCGGAGAAGACATTTCGTCAATCAATAAAACTCTACATTGAGGACTGAGACCCACCTGACTCCAGACGCCGATGGCGCCCTTGCGCAGTCGCTGCCCTATGGCCAGCTCCAGGTAGAATATGGGGATGCCCTGGATGCACAGCATGATGAAGTAGGGCACCAGGAAGGCTCCGCCGCCGTTCTTCTGCGCCAAATAGGGGAACCGCCAGACGTTGCCCAGGCCCACGGCGTATCTGCAAGGAGCACAAAGGAACCATCAATGCTCAATCACAATCGTCAGAACCTCCCCGAAATATCCCAAAATTAATTGACCATCATTATTCTTCATTCAAAGCGAAAGCTATTCGGACGCATTTGCGGCCGGATTCCATTTGTGAAGCTTCATTGCCAGCCGCTTGAGCCTTGCTCTCCTTCCGCCAAGTGTTGCCACTCAATCGAGCCTCCTCAGCAAGGGGGACAAATCAATCCGACCTCTTCCACTTACCCTTCCCTTCCCTTCGCCATCCTTTCCCTTTGTCCACCCCTCCATTGGACGAACGACGACGACGTCGCCACTCACTCAATCACTCACCCAATGGTCGCCAGCAAGAACATGATTTTGTTGTCCCAACTCTCGCGCTCGTCGCCCTCCCGCTCGGGCACGATGTCCTCCTCGTCGGGCGCGTCGGCGGCAGCGACCGCAGCCACCAGCTCAGCCTTCGCCTTGCTGCTGCCGGGCGCCGCCTCCGGCTCCAGCTCGGACTCCTCGTCGAAGACGTCCGAGAGGAAGGCTTGGTTGGTGGCTCCGTACATGGGCTGGTGGTGGTGGGCGTGGTGATGGCTGCCGCCCCCGCTGCTGCTGCTGCCGCTGCCATGCTCCTTGTGCACGAGGCGACCGCGCAGTTCCTGCAAGAGTTGCAAGCGAGATTGTGTTTGAGAAAGTGCCCCACTTCCGGTTCCGTTTGCATAGCAGCAGCATCTTAATTAGACCCGATTTCGGACCCCGTCCACAACTCACCCTCAGCTCCAACTGGTCGATGCTCTTCTGGCTCTTTAGGACGATGTCGCGTGAACTCTGTCGTCGCAATAGTTGCGCGGTATTCGCCATGTTGTTTGTATTGGTATCGTCGTTGGTTGGTTAGTTGTGTGGTGGTTGCAGTTGTTGTATTGAAAATAGATTAGTTAGGGATTATTCTACCGTTTCTCTAGAGTACGAGGGGTGCGTGACGGTGACGGCCTGAAGTCCGCTATCCGGTGCTATAGTGCAAAAGCTACTTCAACCGTAATTGAGCTTATTTTTTTCAGTGTACGTATTGGTTGAGTGTGCGGTGCTCGAGACGTGGTGCGTTCACATCCATGTTTGCTTAGATATGGTGTTAGTTGGAGATGCTCGCTATGCTAGACATACACTTGGACATTTGGGTGGACACTGAGCGAACAATTAGGCTAAAAGGAGGCACATTTGATATAAATCAATGCAGGTCAAACGATGGGAACTCTCGAAAACGAACCCTTCGAGTGAAACTAACAAACCATAAAAATACAAAATAACCGATTTCCATGCCAACGATTATTTGAGCGACTTTTTGTAACGAAAAAAAGAATAAATCATAAAAATACAAAACAATTTCTATAAAACGCATTCCTGAATTCCATGCAATTGTCAAAGATCCCTTGAGAGAATATTTATTATAAATATAAAAACAGATAAATTCTTCACATGGCATGCATATACATGTACATGTATGTATGTACATAAGTCCAATGTTCACACATACACTTCTAATTAATGCAAATATAGTTATTGATAATCATTACGTAGACAATTTACTAATTATAATTTATTATTTTAATTAAAATTTCCATTTAAATTGGAAAAGCAATCATTGATAAAGACAAGCAGTGTTATTATTATTTTATGCATATTTATTTCTATTGTTATTCCTACAATAACGACTCATTAAATGTGCTCTTTCGTCTATGCATGTTTGCTTAACCACGAGAAGCAACCGAAATACGTGAGAGAAATCTTCATGTGGATGCAAAAGGTAGAGCGGAGGAATCGATTCGAATCGTTCAATTTATCAATATCAGCCTAATTTATGGAACAACATTTGCCATTTATCGACGCAAATGGGCGGCTCACATTCAGGTGGTGATTTATGCATATGAGTTATGCATATCACGGACGAAGTTGGTGACCCATTGTTGGAAATAGGAGGAAGCTCAGTGGTCAACGGAGCCTTTCATCGATGGACAACGCTGGAGTCCTTCGGGGTGAGCGGAAACATACCAACAGGAAGGAGCACGAGGTGGGAATCGGAAGGGCATGGTGGGCCCAGGACCCACACCATCAACAGGGTGCGACGACAGCTACGTCAGTTTTATCGATCGATCCGTGTGTAATGTGTAAGTTAAATCGAACGAACGAACGAAGGACTAATTCAATTACTGAAAGTCGACGAGAGCCTTTCTCTCCGTTAATCTTCCTGTAGTCGTCTGTACTCGTCTTCCTCTCGGCCGTTTACCTCGTCTCCCTTTTGGTCACGTCCCCCCCCACCTTAATCCTCTTATGACAGTCTTCTTTAAACCCAAGCGAAATGCTTTGACTTCCGGACCTATTTGGGAAATAGGTCAATTGCTATTTAGTTTCCGTTGGAGTCCTCGACGGTGGATTCTCTCGGTAACCTTCGGACCAACCCGCAAACCTTCGGACGAAAAGTTGATCCCCCAACCGCGAAAGCATCACCCGAATCGATGGAGGGGGGGAAGGAATAAGCGAAAGAACACAGAGAAAACACCGTGATACAGGAGAATGTAAACAATGGGGAACGAGTGCCAAACTAAATGCATGCTTTAGAGTTAAATAAAAACGAAATCGATTTCGTTGCTGCACATACACGCACACATACACACACGCCGGAACACAAATTGGCGAACGGTTTCCGGTTCCGCTGCAAGAGGTTACCTCGAGTTTTTGATATAATTTGCACTTGGTAATTCGTGGGAATTTTCACTGAATATTATATAACGCATGTATAGCGTTCGTGCAGCAGTCACTTTCGCTCGTGGCGCGTCGGTCGCTGCGGGTGCGAGTGGCGGGCGGGGGCAGTTGGAGGACACTTTCACTCAGATCCTCGGGATCCTGCATGCAGTGGGCGGTGGGCGAGGGGGTGGTGGTAGGTTGGTTGTTGTTGTTGTTGGTGGTGGTGCTGGTGGTTGTTGGAGGCAACAGTCGTGGTCACTCGTTGAGGATTCAGATTTTTCCTGGTCGTCGGGTTGCGCAACGGTCGAATCTCGCACTTTTCGGCCAAAACATTGTCCACTACAAATGCGAGGTGAGATTTATTCGCGATTCACGTTGATTTTCATCTCTTGAAATTGTGTATCTTGAGAACGTTGGGGCTTTTGGTTCCTCCACAGACAGCGTGGCGACCGAAACGACAAACTCGACGGAGCTACGACAACGCACGACGGGCAGCACCGACCTGGTGAACGGCAGGATGGAAACTGTTGAGGCCACAGTCAGAGCAAGGATAACGCACCAAACGAGGATGCTGTTCACCCTGTTGTTGTTCTTGTCGTTGTTGTTGTTACTCTGTCTGCTGTACTAAAACGAAGTGTGTTCTAAACGCAAACTCGCAGCAACTTTCATGAATGACAGAGCGAAGGAGCAAAGAACGTGAAAAGAACGCGTGCCGACGAAGAAGCCATTGATTTTTTCCAGTATTTTAGGCCATTGACGGTCCTGAGATGAGAGAGGAGCAGGGGGTGGGTGGCAGCAGCAGCAGCAGCATACCTTCAGACAAGGGATGAAGGAGCACATCTGTTGGCAACGACTACAACACAACGATAAGAGTCGTTTTCTTCGAAGTCTAAGAAAGCCTTTCGAGCCACATACGACGGAGGCACCAGTTGCGCCCTCTCCCATGACGAACTCGTCAAGACATTCAACAGATTCTTAACCTTTTCAACAATCATTTCGTCAACATTTTTATTCTACACTTGTTTTTATATGCTACAATAAAAATAACAATTTTGTAAAGAGTTTTTAGAATCCCTTCACATATTTTGTTTTTTTCTTTTTCTTGACTGTTGCAGGCTTCACTTTGGATGATGAGGATGCAAAGGAAACGTTCGGCAACGTTTGGTTCTGTTCGGTCTGTGCTGAGATGTCCAGCTGGTCTCTGGCCGAATCGTCGAATAACTGTGTCGACTGTGGAAACTCGTTGGCGTTCAATGAGAAGTCCAGTTGGAACGATTCATCAACGGTGTCCTTCGTGGATGCATTGAGGTCCGCAACGCTGGCTGGAGCAGGGTCAGCGGAGGAGGACGGAAGATTATCGAGTGGCACGCTTGTCATTGGTGGGACACGTGAACTGGACTCCAACCAATCGTCGACTAGTGCTTTGGGGTCTGGTTTTATATTCAGCGTCTTCTTCAGATCGGAGAGCTTTATGTCCGTTTCATTTTTGTCGAAGTCGATGTCCCAGACAGAGAGGATGTCCTGTACCAAAACATCCTTGTAGGAATGCAGTGTTTGGATCGATTTTTGCCACCGACCCAAAGATCTTCTCTTTTTTATAGTAGGCTTTTCTTCCTTCTCATCATTTCCGCTGCCATCCACGTCCTCATCAATATCTTGCTTAATTCTACTCAAATTAGTGCAACGGAAAACCTTGCTCATAGCTGAAAGAAGATAATATAATTACAACGATAGTTGCGAACTCTAATGGGATTTGATATACCATTCATTTCAACAACTTCGGTGAAATTCAAAGGAGGCTGAGTCAGTTCACAAATTTTCTCTTCGAATTTGACCATGACTTCGTCTGTGAATGCCGAGGTGCGGGGTTCATGGGCCTGAGACTCGCGTTCGCCGATGTCTCGCGCAAACACATCACCATTCGAGGTGGACGTCAAAAGCAATGATTTGTCCGAAGCGCCGTCGGATGCAGAGTAAAACGCCATCCCAGTCCTGCAGCAATTGATGCGATTTGGAAGATCCGACTCGGGTCGCAAGCACTTCCCACGCAAACGTGCACCATCGTAGGCCTCGCGCAGCGTTGTCGGTTGATAGGGCAACGTGAGGGTCTTGTAGGAGTATTTCTGCGATTTTGTCGAATCATCCAACTTCGCCTTCTTCTTAGGACTTGTCTTAATTTTTCCACAACGCATCAATTCGCATATGTGTAGATCATCAGGAACTGGACTTGCGAGCGCAATAAATTCCGAATCTTGGTTGCGGAATGTTTCGAGCATTATTGGTGGATATTCCATTTGATGGGACCACCGACAAACGGTACCAGCTTCGCCAAACCTGTGACCCCAGCATCGCGGATCAAGACCGTAAAGTTTATGCGTGGTGCCAACGTAGAACTGATTATCAAACTCACTGAGAGCCAGGCTGACAATGTTTCCACAGAAGAAATCGCTGTCTCCAAATCCACACGCATTCTTTCGCCATTCCGTCGGTGACGTTCGCAAATCCATAAGCAAAAGTTCTCTTGTATTCGCATAGAGGAAGGTGTTTTCGTCCCAAGGCTTCACGACGTTCCACAATTTGTGACTGTCGCTTTCGCCGCCCGCCTGAAACAGCTTGACCAGAGTGGGTGTGGATGAGTTTAGATCGTACACACGGACGTGTTCTTTCATCGTAGTCAAAATCAATTTATTGAAATCGCTATTCGATTGAGCAACACTGATGAAAGGTGTCGTCCGATTATTGAATTGTTTGATTTGCTTCAATTGACCATCTTCCTTCACCGTATACAAGAAAATTGTGTTCCTTTGTCGCGACAGGAAACAATTTGCATAGTCATCCTTACTAGAATGAAACAGACTCAGCTCGAATATTTCGCTATTTGCGGTTAATGTTTTGCTGTGCAGTTTCTGGAGTTCGTTTGAGCCATCAGGAAATTGAGATATACCTTTAAGAAGAAGACAGTGCTAAAGACATTGTGTACACATCATGGTGCCAGTGGAACTTACTCAACTCCATCAGGTTGTCGCCACTCGCATGCACAACATAGCTTTGTTCGGGTAAAACAAGCAAATTCCCTCCCGTGAAATAGTAGTCGTAGGAGCAATTGAAGTATGGATCGGGATTGCGTTCAAGGCGCTCCGCCAAGTCGAACACTGAATTGGGAAATATCGACTGTTTTTCCAAGGCTCGGTAGTTTCGATTCCCTGCAAAAATCCATGCATAAGTTTAGTGAATGCCTTCGGGCATGGATTAAATATCATACTCTTGAGGTGTGTTTCATATCGAGTGGCGGAAAAATGCAGGCGTTTCTTGTAATTGGTCCTTGTCAAGGGACGGCGGTGGCAAATGTCCACCCGTTCACAATGCTTTGGTTCCACATATATGGGTTGCGGCACGGAAATGGTGCAGTTTGGAAAATCTTGCAACTCTCTCAGGCTCTCCAGAGGCGTTTCAGTGACGCCGAAATCCGGGAACAGGAAATGTTTCAGGTGGAGCTGTGCGTGTTTGGTTATTTCGAGCATAATGTCGTCCAAAGATAACTTGTTGGATTTCCTGCTAGACGGTTGAGGGGGCTCCTAAACGTGGGTAAAGAAATCATGTTATTCTGTCGATATATGAAAATAAATAACCATACTTGTATCGCAACATTTTCCGAATTCTTCGCATCCTTTTCCTTTTTGCGTTTCAGCAATTCCACTAACGTTTGAGGCTTCGTCGGCATTTGATTATTTGATTGTTTATTTAATTCAAAAAATCACAATTTAAAACATAAATAAATAAATGTGAGGTTATGTGGATTTCAATAGCAAGCAGGGTTGCCGAATGCACTTCAATCGATGTGTTTCACTTCACTTTTGATGTCAACACTACGGCACACCATTTTTTCAGAAAACACTTCACTTTGCTAATCGGAGATTTTCGGTATATTAATAGCTAATTTCGTCACATTTTGAAAATTTATCAGGGAAAACCCATTATTATTTTTGTGGTCAGCAAAAACATTTTTGGGCTCGTTTTCGGTGACTTTGTCCAACTTTATCCAATCACTCAAAAAAGGCAGCTGTCAAAGTCCAAAACAGCTGACCGCGAACATGCAGTGATTGAGGAATTATTCAATAAAATTAAAATAATTATTATTCAATTAAATAACATAAATAAGTAAAAAATGCGTCTCTTCTCGCTTCGTCCGCGGCTGACGAATCTGTCGACGCGCATCAGCAACAAATTCACATTGCCAGAGCGCTTCAAGGGCACCATGGTGGAGAAGTGGGCCCTCTACTGGAAGGGACTGCTCAGCGACTACCAGGAGGTGGGTGTGAATGCGGTCAAAGAGGCTTGGTCGAAACCGAAGAAGGCTGCTATATACGGTGGAATTGGCTATGGGCTGTACACCTGTTCCAAGCGAAATCCCGATGAAGAATCGTTCATTCAAAACCTGCGAGAGTACAACAACCAAATGGTGATGGTGGCTGAAAACAATCAAAACCCAGAATCGGCCGAGTACCTGAAAATGCTGGAGACAGCCATAAACCAGGGCACATTACGCCTGTTTTCACTGGGCATTTGCACCCTGATGTGGATCGACATGCACGGCAAGGATGTTTGCGTTTACGAAGCCATCTGCAAGTACACCGGTGTTGGATGGTGGAACTTCCATGAGCGGATTGTCGATGTGGGATTCTGGAATCACTGGTTGCGACTCGACTGGAAAATGAGAAACTTCGATGTTAACTATTTGTAGGCGCAATGCATGCAGTGTCATCAATGAGCAATTTTTCTGTGAGAACAACTAGTATATTTTTAAAAGAAGTATAAGGTCATCGTAAAAAACAAATTTTTGTCTCATTTATTTTTGTAACAAAAAAATCAAACACGAAGAAATTGAATTCAATTCTCTGCTTTTTAAAGTTGTTCAGGAAGCCTGTGCCGCTGGCTTAGGCACTTTGAAATGCTCTTCCAGTAGAGCTTCGCATTCGCTGATTTTACTCGGATCATTGATTTTGGCTTGGAAGTTGTTTTCCTTTCCGTTGCCTTTTCCATTCAGGAGTTCAACGAACATTGGACCAAATTTCTGCACCAACTCTGGATCTCCGCGCAAAACCATGTGGCCCTTGGCATTGCTCCCACTCTCAGAGACGGTCAAGAAGTACAAAATTCCCTCGGGCGCATTCCGCAAGAACGTGTTGATGAAATCCGGTTCAATGCCATCTTTACGATGCAACGAATAGAACTTGGGTGGAGGTCCAGGCATATTCTCCAGTTTTTCGGCTTCCGATATAGCTATGTCCTTCAGCAATTTCTGGAAGCTCTTCTGAGCTGCTTTCAAATTATTTTGAAGCTTTTGAATTAGCTCCAGGTGTTGCTGAGGTCCGCCTCTGTGAAGAAAATAAAATATTTAAAAAACTCGAATGGGTTGCACTTATAAATCGTACTTCAAGGCCAAATTTAATTGTTGCTCCCGTTGGTAGCAGTTGCCCAGCTGCCGAAGTACTCGCTGCCCAACCACAAAGTGCACGTAGACCTTTCCCTTCGCCTTTTCGGCATGCAGCAACTTCACGGTCTGCAGCTGCGACAAGTTGGAGACATGGGTGCCGCAACACATGTTGCTCTCGAGGTCCTCGATACGCACGACTCGCGCCTTGCCGACGTGATCCTTGGGCAGACCACGAGGAGCGCGGGCATCTTGGAACTCGACAGCCTCCTCTGGATCGGCAAGCACAACACTCACCTGCCGGCCCTCGAGCATCAAGGAGTTGGCCATGTTTTCAATGAAATCCAACGACTCGCGACTAATCAGATGCGGTGTGCTCAACTCTATGTACGACGTTTCCGAACCCAGCCACCAGGAAGTGGTGTCGTATCGGAATTCCCGATCGAACAGAGCCGTGATCAAATGCTGTCCCGAATGCTGCTGCATGTGGTCGAGACGGCGGTCCCAGTCCAACTTGAGCTTCACTTCTGCGCCCTCCTCGAAGCTGGTCTTGCTCTCGACAAAGTGCACAGCGTCGGCTCCTCGGCGCACCACACTGCGCACGGGTTGGTCGTTCATGGTGCCATAGTCGCAGGGTTGTCCTCCGCCCTCGGGGAAGAGTATCGTGTCCTCCAGAACCACATTGAAGCCTCGCAGTGTCTGCGCTTCGCTTTCGCCCGGAGGAGTCCAGTCCAGAGTCGCGAATTCGCACGAAACGACGGTCGACGTGAACTTTAATCAGGGTGAACCTTTAATTGTGAGCATTGGATAATGGGCCAAATACTCACTTCCTTGAGAAAGCTGTCTTCCTGGCACTTGAAAACCATTTCTCGACACTGCTTTGGTTAATTATGCAAATTCTTGGCAAGAGTGCAACTTCTGAGCAGCAGAACTCGAACTCGCGGACAGAGACAACCGCGGACGATATCTGAGCAAATAATAAACAAAACACGCGAAAGAAGGTTATTTATTTGCCGCGATCAGCTGATGCCGTCCAAGGTGCCGCATCAAAGATGCCAGCCTGTTTTAAATCGATACTTGGTATTGGAGTTCATTTCTGATTCAATTTTTTATTAGAAAATTTCAAATTAGTCTGTCATTTGATTGAATTGCACTGAATGCCACGAAATGTGCGAATGCTGGAATGATCCGAAGCACCTCGAGAGCCTGGAGCAGATGCTGCCGAGCTTCGAGCACTGCAAGACGCTGTACACGAAATGCGACTTCAAACTGGAGGCGTGTGCGCACGAGCAGCTGTTGGTGGTGGAGTCGGAGCTGCAGGTGCATCGATTGCTGGTTGAGAGCGAAATGAAGCTGCAGAACATGCTGATCGATCGTCTGTGGGTTCTGTCCCAGATCTATCTGCTCCTGACCAAGTAAATCCCAGTGAATTGCTTCCATTCTCTTCGATTTCATTTTGTGTTCTCTGTTTGCAGCAGCGGCGTCTGCGTAAAACCCTACCCGGAAGTAGTTTCCGAGCCGAGGGAGCAACGGACGCTGTGCGAGTTCCACGAGAAGCTGCGAGCGCTCAATAACTCGAAGTAGATGGAGAATGTTATAGATTTGAAAATGTTTAACGATTGTTTTCCCATAGTTGTCGCATGTCGCAGTCGTTGCAGCACATTCTGGAGTCCATGGGGGAGCTGGATCGGCGCTGCTCCCGCTTGGACATGACTGTCGACAGCACCTTCATCAGGGGCGACGCGTTCAACCGACCACTCGCGTACTCTCGCGAGATCCTCTCGGACCTGTACAAATTCTTCCACGGCCACCTGTGCAAGCTCAAGTGCTGGGCTCAGCTGGTGGATCCGGGTGACGCGGGCGCCGTAGAGGACTACATGGCCCTGGCCAAGTCGGCGGAAGACTTCGAGAACCACTTGATGACTCAGATGGCAAATTGCAAGTGCTTGCGAACGAAAAATCCCCACATTTGAAGGAAAATAAAATGGTGTAGACTATTTAATATATTTTAAATATAAAATTTTCTTTTGGAAACGAAATAAAACTACAAGAAATAATATTGAGGACGTTTCACTTTGAACACCTTGTACTTGTTCGAGTAGTCTGGCAACTCTGCCAAAAACATAACCTCTCATTTTTCGAAACAAAAACCGTCCCAAGCATAAACATTTATTTTTCGCATATTGTTGTAAATAGTTGGATAGAATGGAAGAAAACTCGACCTCACACCTGGAGGCCCACTACGAAGCCGAGGGACAAACGCTGCAACAGATCCTGAAGTTGGAAAACCAATTTCGGGAACACTACGAGCTGACACAGAAGGAAATGCAGACCCAGAAGGAACTGACCGACCGACTGTGGGTGCTGTCGCAGCGCTATATAATTCTCGTCAGGTGAGACGGCTGTGAAGAAGTCAATCTGATTATATTGATAACTCTATGGTCCAACAGCACTGGCCCCTGCTGCAAGTATCCAGACATTTATTCAGCTCCCGCAGAAGATGTCATTGTGTCCGAGTACAACGAAAAGCTGAAGCAGTTGCGTTCGTCCATGTAATTAGTAGCATTAGATCTTGGAAACACAATTAACAATGTTCACTTTCAGTTACCGCATCATGAAGTCTATTCATTTGTTGCGTGCATCGTGTCGCGTCTTCGAGGATCTTTGCAGCAAACTGGATATGACAATCAAAAGTCCATTCATTATAGGCGATTGCTTCCACCAACCCATCTCGTATTTCATTGAGTTAATTAGCGATTTATTCAAATATTTCTATGCGATGATTATGAAATTGAAATATTGCGCACATCAATTTGAGCCTGGAGATTGCACGGGGTTGGAAAACTACAAAAAATTGTTGATTCCATCCGAGGATTTCGAGGAGTACCTAATGGTTGGCTTAACGTACTGCAAGTGTCTGAGACCAAGCAAACCCTTGTGCTAATTATGTTCAAAAGACGGAACAATAACCAAAATTGTATGTTGAAATTGAGTGTCGATACAAAATTCATGAATGTGCAAAAACGCCTAGTAATGTAGAAGTCGTACCTGTTCCATATGATCTACTCTATTTGTTATTATGCTATGTTTTATAACAAGAAATGGTTGAGACAAAAAAAATTGAATAAAATACTTCATGTTTGTTGAACATTCTAGTGGGAACTCGTCCAAATTTGAATCAGTGCACTTTTCACCCAAATCAACTCATATTTTGTATACAAACAACCTTCATTGTTTTTGCGCCACCCATCATAGTGGACCATCACTTAGCACAATAATAATAATCACAACAATGTTTGTTAAGCTTCAGAAAGACTCTTCATTTATTTATAACACTTCCGAAAACAGTATTTCCAAGAAAGTAATAAAAAAGCATATCATCCAATTTGCAACGTACGTATCCGCAACTGCAAAAAAATTACATTTAGTCATCAGAAGAAACGAAAATTCGCAACAAAAACAAACCTTCAAATAATTGAATAGCCTTCCATGACACTTCCCACCTCCACACTTGGCGTCCTTAGCGAAGTCTTCTTGCTTCACGTTCAGATTCCAAGAGGGTCAGGATGTCGCCTTCGCGCACGGGTCCCTTCACGTTGCGGATGATTTGACGGTTTTGCTCACCGAGGAACTCAACTTTGACCTGTGTACATTGACCCTGGGAGCCAGTGCGGCCCAAAACTTTGATGACACGTGCCCAAACGACTGGTTTATCCATTTTATTTTACAAAAATTTGTGATTTTTCGCAAAGAAATTCACGTGCGACAAACACTCAAAGTGACAGCCGGAAGTAAAAAGAACGTTTTTTCGTTCATTTTCACAGATTTGACGAAAATGGCTGCGGCAGAAGTTAACGATGACTCAATATAGGCTGAAGTTGCAGCTGTTTAGCATAAAATATGAGCATGTTCAATGGAGTAGTTGTCTTGAATCGTAGAGTTCGACAACGCGACAACGACACGAACATCACGAAAACATGTTTGTGGAGAGAAATGTGGTTGCCGGTGTGTAATCTTTTTTGTTTATTAGGAAACAGTAGTCCAAAAATTCAAACATAATTCAGAAACAAAAAGAAAATTAGAGAGAATAATGAAATTTTTTTAATTGCCGCTTGTCTAATCAGAAATATATTTTTTCGTCGACAACTACAATTGCATATTTTCGTTATGTTGAAGTAGAGATTCCTCATTACAATTTAAAACTTTGATTTATCCACATATAATACAGTAGTGTATAATTATACAGCAATAGAATTTGGGTGATTTATTGCATTTTTTGTATATATTCGCCACAAACAATTGTTGCTTTCGGAACACTTCCATAACAGGGCGCTTGTCAATTGGTGTAGAGTTTCGTTGAAACGCGGCTCCACGTAATACGTTTTGTAGAGTTTCGGCCCATCTGACAGTGAAAGTCGCGAGCAACGTCATTCGTTCGCTCGCACTTCGTTTTTTGTCTTCGTTCGCCTTCGTTTGTCGTCGTTCGTCGTCGTGAATTTTTAGTAAGTCGGTCGGTCGAGCTCGCTTCTCTGTCACGTCTACGGTCTCGGCGCGAGTGTTTTTCTCCTCTGCATTTCGATTCGATACAAAGGAATTTTGGCAATTTTATTTCTATTAAAGATGAGGAACTATCTGCTGATCCTGCTCCTGGTGCTGCCGACCATCATCTGCACATTCAACGCACGTAAGTACAGTGGGCGCTGCTCGCAACTCAGCGGTGAACGGGCCGCAAGTGCAACCGTCGACCGTCGTCGCTGGCAGCAAATCACGACGTGGCAAATGCCGATTGAAGAAGACGAACGCAAGCGGCGAAGAAGACGGCCAAGACGCGAAGAGGCGTCGACAAGTGGAGCCCAGCTGCTTCGAGGACATCGAATGGGGTCACCTGCCTCAGCTGGTGGGGATCCTTTCCCAAATCCCGGGACTTTTCGTTCATGATTTCGATGCAGACTCGGGAGCTCCACCCAAAAAGTTTAAGCGTCAGCGAAGTGCGGTTCGTGGTTGCATTCGGGGCAGGGAATCTCTCCAAGAGCTAACGGTTTGGAGTCAACAAACCCCGGGCACTTTCGAAAGTCGATCAACTGCTTTAATTGCCTTTTCGGTTTTCTCTTTTCTCAATCCAGCCAACAAACTCTTCGCCTTCGGTGACGATGCTATCGAAGAGGACTTGGTCGATGTTGATGCCGAAGACGGCGCTGTAACCGGAGAGGATGCGGAAATTGACGAAGACGCGGACTCCTCCAGCACCACTTCGCCCTACGCCGACACCTACCTGCTCTTCACGAAGCCCCTGTACACGGCTGGCCAACAGCTGGATCTGCCCGGTGGCAAGCCCGTCGAATTCCTGATCGGCTTCAGCAACAAGGGCGACAGCGAGTTCGTCATCGAGACCGTCGAAGCCTCCTTCCGCTACCCGATGGACTTCAACTACTTCATTCAGAACTTCTCGGCCGTCGCCTACAACCGCGAGGTGCAGCCCGGCTCCGAGGCCACCGTCTCCTACTCGTTCATGCCCTCCGACCAGTACGCCGGCCGTCCGTTCGGCTTGAACATTGCCCTGAACTACCGCGATGCCAATGGTGCCCAATTCAGCGAGGCCGTCTTCAACGAAACCATCCTCATCTCCGAGGTCGACGAGGGACTCGACGGCGAGACCTTCTTCCTGTACGTCCTGATGGCCGGCATCGTCGTTCTGCTGCTGGTCATCGGCCAGCAATACCTGTTGGGCTCCTCCGGCAAGAGGAAGCGCTCTGCCGCCAAGAAGACCATCGAAACTGGCACTGCCAACGACAGCAACATCGACTACGAATGGCTGCCCGAGGAAACGTTGCGTGCTTTGCGTGAGTACTCTTCGAAATCTCTCCTTAGTAATTGATTAATAATTTTTGACTTTGCAATTGATAATTGCAGAAAAATCGCCAAAGTCGAGGACCCCCAAGACCTCGCCAAAGCCCGGCAAGCAGAGCAGCCCCAAGCAAAGCCAGAGCCCCAAGCAGAGGAAGGTCAAGCGCTCCGCTGGCGATGATTAGTTAGTTCGTAAGACTGTAACAATTCACCAACTCATCCCATTCACCCAACAAGCTTCCCTTTATACTTAGTTTCCTCACTTTTATATTTTATTTGAACAACATTTGTAAAATTAATGAGAATTATTAGAGGATTTCTTGCTTGCTATGTTCGTTTGTAATTCAAATCGAGTTCTTATTGAGTGAAGAAGGATCGTCGATCGCTGCAAAGCGATGGAGCACAAACCGAAGAGAGGAGCCGAAGCCCGAGTCCGAGTGCCAAAAAGCATTTCCCCTCTATTCCTCTACTTACTAAAATTCCCTCATGATTTGTCTTCGTTACTAGAAGACGCCTCCGAAGTGCTCTTTCGCTCTATTGCACCTCTCGCTTCCGCTCTCTCCCTTCCTCTACTTTTCGTGTAAGAAATGAACAACAAACATGTAAAGTGGAAAGTTGCATTCGTTGGAATGTCGCCTCCACATTGATTAATTTTCGTTTATAATTTTATAAGCTAAAAGAACCTTCGACGAAATTAATTTAAATAAAGAATTTCTAAAACGAAAATCTCTTGTTTTTCTCCTCTCTTTTGTGCACACGTTGGCACTTGTTTGGAACTTGTGCCACAGGTAGAAACTATTTCGGAGCAGTCCAGGTCACTCCAGCAGCTGATAAGTGTTTGATAAGATTCGAAATATCTCTGCGACGCCAATTATGTTTCGTAGTTGCTTAAGTTTTAGTCGCCGTTGGATTGGGGTCTCTTCTCGGTCAACGATTAGATAAGGTGGCAAATACGATCCATTCGCAAGATTCTTGTCTTGTTTTGTATCTTTGACATAAAAAAATAAAAATAAATAAAAAATAAATTTCAATGCAGTTTTGTTTTAATTTTAGTATTTACTTGTTTTTTATAAAAATAATTTTTTTTTATTTTTCATAAATTTTATTGGATACTGTGTTCAAAAATTGTATTCTCATTAGGGGTATTCAAACTCAGTCTCGTAGGCTCGTAGGAGCGTAGAATACGTGCAAATTTGTTTTTGGAATCTACGATTGTTTTCATAATGTGTTGTTCCACAAAATTGTTCTAGTTTCATTTAAATAATGTTTTTGTTGTTTAGTTTGTTGTCCTTTACATTAATTTGCAATATAATTTGCAATAAAGGATTTCGACTTTCTGCGAATGAATGAAAGTTAATTGAAAAAAATGATATGAAAAAATAAACTCATCGAATTATGGGTCGATTTCAAAATTCGCGTATGAGAATTTATTTTTCCAATATTTCTCCTTTAAATTTCAGTAGTCTGATATTCGAATCACCCTGTTTCGCTTGCTATCTGCCGAGGGAGGCAACGAAGTCTATTTGTTTTCAATGCGATATCAATTTCAGTAACAACAACAACAACAAGAACATTATAACAAAACAGAAGCCATAATGGCAGGTACTCTTGACTACAACAATAATAAAAACAACAACAACAACACACTGTCCGCATCCTGTCGACGCGCCGTCTTCTGAAATTCAAAGAATCATCGACATCAGCGTCCTGCCGAATAAAATTGAGATGCGTATCCTTGGCATCCTCGTCATCCTTGGATATGCAAAGTTACTCCTGCTCCAGCTCCACACACACACACAAACACGGACATCCTTGTTGGAGCAAGTCTCCAAAGACCAAGTTAGGGTTCGTAAATTTTGATTGTTTTTGTTGCTGCTCTGTTCGACCGACCGACCGACCGACCGACCGGCGGGCGTCCGGCAGTGAAAGTGAGCAGCGGCCACCAAAGTGCGATAGTGAAAGAGTGAGTGAGAGGAAGGGAGACAGTATGAGCTGAATAGAGTGAATGAGATGGAGAGGGGTGGACAGAAAGAGTAAGCAAGACATAGAGAGAGGGAGAGAGAGAGCGATTTGCGCTCAAGTTTACTCAAGTGTGTGATTATGTGCTTTTTATTTATAAATAAAGTGAAGCGAGGCCTGGACGATGAATGGCGGGCGGGGGGAGGTGAACGGGGGACGTCGAACGGAGAACGGGGGACGTCAAAAGGAGAACGGGGGACGACGGTCGGAGGGGCAGCAGCAACAATGGACGGATTAAGGCACCGTTGGCCGGTGGAGGGGGGGCGGGCAGACGGACTCAGCGCATAAACGAACGGACGACCGAGACCAGGCCGGTTGTGGGGTGGATTTTCAGTTGCAGCCCCTTGGCCATAGCTTCCCCCGCTGGCCACTCGTCCAGCGCTCCCCTTTGGGCCCATGGTCCATGGCTCCTTCCCCAAGACGAACCGAGCGAAAGCTGAGTGCCAGTAAGTGTAGTGATAAGCGATTAGGACGATGGTGGGTGGACCGTGAAGCGCCTGGACAGAGGGAGGGAGGGTGGAGAGAGAGGGGGTCGGTGTTAAGTGTGCTCGCAGCACACTATTTGGCGGAGGAAATGGAATTCGTAACATTTTTATGAATTTTTAACCAAAATAAATCTCCATAAACTCGACAACGCGCATCTGTTGCTCCCTGCTGCTGCCTGTGGCTTTGTCGCCGGCTGTTGCTGTGGCTGCTTATGCTGATGTGGCTGCAACCACAAGAGGAGCAGCGGGAGTCATGGAGACGAAGCGAGACTTTTGTCATCCAGAAGACAACAACTTGTTGTTCCTCCGTGTTGATGGCGGATGGCGGACGGCGGAAGTGGAGGCCGATGATGTGGTCACTCATCGCGTTGTCCCCCCTTCACCAGCGGGTGCCATCCATCGGGAGGCCTCTAATGAATCCCTCTTGGGGGCCGTCGATTTGCACGTCGTATCCGTCGACACCCGACATGAATTCAAGGCCTTCGAGAGAGGGAGGCTGCACAGTTGCGAAAGCTCTCTCTCTCTGTCGTTCCCCTTCTATTGCTCTCTTTAGGCGAAAGAAAGAGAACAGAGAGAGAGCAGAGAGAGACGGCGCAGGAGAAGAAGCTCGGCTACAACGAGGGGAACTGGTCGAAAATGCGTAGCCTGGGGAAGGCGAGCGACAAGGCGACAACTGTCTTTCGGTTTTGCAGCCTTGGAGCGCGCCAAGGGCGAGGACCAAGGTGACGGCGGAGGCGTGTGTGGGGGGGGGGGGGGGGGGGTGGGAGCGAAGCGCGACCCACACCGGGGCTGTATCCCGACGAAGACACGACGCATCCTGTCGACTGACTCGGCCCATTGTGTTCGGGCGCTCGGTCGGCTGGTCGGCGTCGCTCGCGTTCGGGAGGAGTTCGGTTGCGTCGCTGAGTGTTTTTGTCGCGCGCGCCCATTCGTCGTTGTCTCGCGTGCTCGTGAAATCGGCAGCGACGACGACTACGACGCCGACTGAGACGTCGGCTATTGTGGATGCTGACGTTGCGAGCGTTATTGCCAGCATCGTTATCAGGAGTGGCAGCAGCGACAACAACAACAACAAGGAGAACAACAACAACAACAACAAGGAGAAAGACAACAAAGAGAACGACAACAACAACGACGACGACGGCAGCGACAGCGACAGCGAGCGCTACAACAAAAGAGTATTTTTGTCAACGACATCGGCAGCAGCAGAAACAGCAGCAGCGTCGGTCGCCTCGGTCGAAAGCAGCGACTGTTGGCGCTCATTCAATTTTCCTTTGAAACTCATTCGCGCACACGACGTCAAATCGCTCGCTGGAAACCGTTACTCGCATCCTTTCGCGTGCCATTGTGTGAGTGTTTGGACGAGGCTTCCGCAGATCGCGCAACGTCAACAGGACGAACCAACGAGAACCATAGTATTTTAATTTAATTAAATTGTTTAATTAAATTAAATATAAAACAAAAATTTCACCTTCTCGCGAGGCGGATTTGGAAAAGTTCGCCGTGACCAACGAAAGCCGAGACCCATCGTCAGGGTCCTGGGTCCGACAGGGCGACTCGGGGAGCGAATTCGATTTCGTGTGTGACACACGCATACACACACACACAGACACTCGCGGATCCCTAAGCAGTCGCTGAGCAAGTGCGCGCCACACACACACATACACACACACCAACACACATCCATCGTTACAGAAACAAGCACTTGCAGGCACTTCGTGTACATATTTTGTGAATCTAATGAAACATCCACTTATTACCGTCGCTGTCGCCACTCGTGTCGTTGTCGTTGTCATTGTTGTTGTTGCCGTTTCCGTTTCCGCTGCCGCTGCCGCCTCCACCGTAGCCACGGCCACGGCCACAGTCGCAGTCGCCCCCGTCGGCTGGTGAAGTGAACACACGCTCTGCCCGGCCGTCCGTCAGGCTTCAGGCTTCAAATCCGCTCCACCCCCGGTTCGGTCCGATCTGGCTCCGGCTCCGTTCGGTTCGGTTCGGCGCGCGTACGTGAAATTGTTTTCGAAAGCTCCTCAAATTGAATTAATTTCAAGAAATTAAATTCGTACGTCTCTGCCCTCCGTGGTTGTTGTCGTTGTCGACCGTCGTTTTCATCGTTGTTGTTGTCGTCGTTTTTGTTTCTGCCTTCTGGAGTTTCTTCTCAAGCAGAATCGAATCAAGGACCAGGGACACAGATAACTTTGAGAAAACTCCGAGGACTTCGACTCCAGGCAGCGATCCGCAGCGAGGTGAGTTGTGTTTTCACCTTGGTTTTGGGACCAAGATGTGATTCTGCAAGGGTAGTAAGGGAAGAAAGGGCTGAGAGGGTGATGCTTCACATTCATATTCCCAATCGTGAGGAGAGGGAGGAAGCTGCAATTGGTTTGACATTGACCTCGACGGTGCATCCAACTTGCAACCGACCTTCAGCTGGTGGTCGTGGACGAGGGAATCTCGAGGGTTTCGGCCAAGGACGAGGACGAGGGAATCGCGAGGGTTTTCGGCCAAGGACGAGGGAATCACGAGGGTTTCGGCCAAGGACGAGGAAATCACGAGTGCTTCGCCCAAGGACGAGGACGAGGGCGTGGCTTTGGATGCATCAAACTGCACTTCTGTGCACACTTAGTGGCAGAAAGTCTTCAGGGAAGCTGGACCCCAAAGAGTTTGGGAAAGAGAATGATAATGGGATTGGATGAATCTTTTCCAACCGAGTGCCATCAAATATTGATGTAAATATATTATTAGTATACACCGATATAATATATCATCTTTTCCAATCAATACAAATGCTGTATAAAATGCAGAATGAGCTCGAGTAGAGTTCACAGAAAGAAAGTGAAATGTTTCTCGATTTATTGCCATCGATTGAGTAAAACAAACTGATTTAATAGAGAAGGATTTTATCAAGGAGTAGTCGAATGAACGGAGGACGAATTCAGTTGGCTGGGATGAGGTCCTGGAGTCCACATGGACCTGGTGAAATGGGAATAACATAGAGTAGATGATTCTGGAAACCTCTTGGAAAACGAGTGTGTTTCTGAGAAATCGGTTGGTGTTCGATTCGTTGGGCCAAGAATCGTCGTTGGCCATGTTAAGGGCCAGCACTTTATTCTCCACTTCGAGGGAAGCTTTTGCCGCCCACTTCAAGATTGACATCTTCTTCGTCTTCTTCTGATTCCTTTCTTCCTTCTTCCGGGTTTTCCATCGAAATTTGAATATAAATTGTGTATTGATTAATTTCGATTTGATCCAATTTTCAACTTTCCCCTTTCCTCATCCATTCGCTTTTATGCGGGCGGGCCTGGGACGAGAAAGTTTCAAAATGAAATGAGTACGAAAAATACAACAATAACAACTATGATAACAACAAAAAACAAAGAGCACAAAAGGGATAGCGAAAGTTTTCCAACCGCAGCAACAATAATTACAACAAGAACTACAATAACAACAACAACAACAGTAACCGATAAATGTCCATTTAGTTGACAGAAGCACAGACACTAACACACGCTCACTCACACAAACAAACATACAGACACGGACATGAATTTTATCACTCTCTGGGTAAATAGAACGACCTGTAGCCACAACTTAATTAATACATGGACTGCAGCCACACACACGCACAGACTGACATGGATTGCACACAGACACGTTGACCCACCTGACTACGAAGGGGTTGAGGGGTTGACGGATGGATGAAACGATGCAAACCACGAACACAAAAGTTTCACAAAACTTGAAATAAAATTGAAAGCCCTGTGGAGAAGGATAAAAGGGATGAATTAAAAGGGACGCCTACGAACGGAGCGGGCGGAGCCGGTGAGAGTGAAGAGCTAATAAATCGAATTCAAGGACCATGGAGCACTCGCAGCTCTCGTAGTCTTTTGCGGCGAGGCCGATGGCGAGGGACGAGGGGCGCGAGTTGGGCAAGGACGAGCAATTGGAGTCGATTAAGGAGCAATTTCACAATGGCAGCCACACCAACAATGAGAACGACAGCGACGAGGACTAGGATGACGACGAGAACGACAAGGACGACGACAAGGGCGACGACGAGAACGACAAGGACGACGGCAACGATGACGACGACAAGGGCGAGGAGCCCGCGGTCGGAGGTCGCGCTCCTGCCGGCAGCTCGAGTGCCCCGCCCTCCTTCGTCCGCTGGAGCCCAGCAAAAAACATTAATTGAAATTTCCCAACCCGTTCGCTGAAGGCGGGACAAACGACGACGTCGACGATGGGATGGGAATTGGAATTGGGAACGGAAACGGAAACTGCTGCGAATTGCAATTTCGAGCGAGGGTCGGATGGAGTGGAGTCGAGTTGGGTCGGGTCGGTTCGGTCGACGGGCGTCGAGTTCGTCTGACACGCCAGGATGCGCGCCATTTGACACTTTCGCCTTAATTTGGCGCTAACGACGTTCGGGCTGCTGCTGCTGCATCTTCTTGTTGTTATTGTTTTTACTCCTCTGGCTGTTGTTGTTCCTATTATTGTTTTTGTTTCTCCTGTTTTTGTTGCTTCTTGTTCTCTGTGCCTGCTGCAGCTCATCTTGCTGATGAAGTAATTGTTGTTGTCGTAATTGTCGCCATCGATGTCGTCGCCATCGCCATCATTGTCGTCGTCGCTGTCAATGTCGTCGTTATCGTCGTCGTAATTTATTGAGACACGTCTTGAAGCGATGGAGAGAGGGAGAGAGAGATAGCGGGAGGTACGGCAGAAGGAAGAGGAAAGGAAGAGCCAAGGAAGGGAAGGAACTAAGGAAGATTGTGAGGCTGGAAGGAACATGACGTGTTCGACAAGAACTCGCCGGAGCGAGGCACGAGAAGGCCGAAGGCCGGTGGGGCGACTGTGAGTGATAGGAGGACGAGGGCAGAGGGACGAGCAGGAAGGGAGGTCTGAGGGGGGGGGGGGATAAGAGACAATGAGGAGGAGTCACTGGAAATTATAGACGAACTTGATGGGTGTCATTGAAGTGGATATGCAGATAGGACTAGAGGCAGAAGAGGGAGAGACAATGGGTGGCAAGCATGGTAATTCGTTAGTACAACGAAGGATATGCGATTGGTGCGACCGGGACACAACAGGAGAAGACAACCGAGGGGGAACCGTCTGTGTATGTGTGTGTGTCGGAAATCCGAGGTCATATAATGGAAGATCGAGTGCCATGAATATATTACAAGGAAGAATATTGCACGATGGATTCGAGGGAAGAATTCGGTTTCGGAGCAGACAACGAAATTGCAGAGGAAGACAGAGAGAGAGAGAAAAAGGGAGAGAGGGGAGGAGAGAAAGAGGAAGAGAAGAGTGAACGGAAATCACACTTGGTGGAGATGGAAATGAAGCCGGTGTAATTAAAGAAGATTCCGTAGGTTGGTTCGTCGTCTGTCGGGTGGGTGGTTGCTCGGAGAAGGCGGAGGGCGACAGGTGTGAATGTGTGAAAATCCTCATTAAAGTGCTTATGTGTTCGTGTGTTCTAATTTGCCGACACATCGACGCACACAGTGAACACACACACACACACACACACATAGAAGACTCACACGCAAGCCGAGATTCCCTCACCTCGACATTATCAAGCGGCAATCACTGTCGACTTCCGGTTTCCGGGCTCGAGAGGGATAAGAGAAGAAAGTGAGAGAAGGGTGCAAAAGAAAAGAGTGATAGAAAGAGACAGTGTGCGTGGAGGAAATGGCGTTGATATCAGCTGGTTATCGATGGTTGATGGATCCACCCAACCTGGAGAAAAATCTTCGTCCCAAGTGTTTGGGTTAAACACGATATTTTCCTCATCTCAATCGCCTCCGCCTCCGTCTCCATCACTCACTCGGTTCTACTCCTTTCTCTCTCCCTCATCATCAACCTCTGCCCCTCTCTCTCTCTCTCTCTTTAATCCTGAAGCCTTTGTAATCCGGTCCTTTCCTTCCTTTCCATCGCTCTCTTTATCTCTCTCTCTCTCTCTCTCTATCACTCTTTCTGCCTCGCCCATTTATTATTAAATACAAATAATGAAAAATCGATAGGGTTTATTTTTAAATTTCGAAGGCGAGAGCGACAACAGCAGGAACAAAGCAGCAGCACCATATCAATATCCTTTCCACCATACATCAATCCATCCATCCACAACAACAACGTCATATTTCTGCTCAAGTATTTTTGGAAAATTTATGTATATTCTCCGCTTCCCTCCGTTCGTTGTTAGCGTCGTCATCAGGGAGGGTTTTGTTTATGTTCCCGTCTGTTGTTTTTGTTGTTCGATATGTCTTTGTGTCTTTGGTTCATGAGATGCACGGATATTTCTGCTTCAATCCTGAATCCTGAGGTGAAGGCATTCGATAGCAGCAACAATAAAAACAGTAACAACTACAACAACTTGGGACAATACCAACTGCAGTTGAACGGCTCCAACAGAGCTCAAGAGTCGATCGTGTGAAGGGGGAGTTGATCAGGAATTGAATTGAATTCCGAACACAAAGGATTTGCTGAACACCAGGACGATTATCTGACGGCAGGACGAGTGTCCGCTGGCAGGACGAGTGTCCGTTGGCAGGACGAGTGTCCGTTGGAAGGACGAGTAGGTGACAGGACAATAAGGTGAAAGGGGAAATGGTCTCGAGAATTCCGCGAGTCCGATTGACTTCTGCGGAAAAAAGAACAGAACAGTTGACCAAATGACTTTTTGTCTAGGGATGGAAACAAATATAAGACCATCATTTGGAAGAAGGCTCGACATGAACAAGTTAAAACAAAAAGTTTGGATGGATTTCCACAAACTGCGAATGCATCAATTTCCGTTCAGTGCGCTGAGAGAAGCAGGAGCGGATTTAAGAAAATAATTACGAGATGCGAGACTGCGGAGGGAGGGTCGGAGGAGGTTGGTAAATGAATGAAGTAGCAGCGTCACCTGGTTGTGTGTGTTTGTGTGTGTATAAGCATGAGAGTGTGAGTGAGTGTGTGTAAGTGTGAGTGGATGAATAAATGAAATGAGTTCCGCTGGAGGAAGCGTGAAGCAGCAGACGACGAGGACGAGGGCGAGCACGAGCACGAGAACGTGGGCGTGAGGTGACGAAAAGAGAAAATGAAATAAAAAGCAATGCGACTGGAATCCTGGTGAGTGTCGCCCAGTCGACGCCTCGTCCTCCTCTTCATCGTCGTCGTTTTTGTCGTCCTTTCGGCGGCAGCGAACTGCGAAGGCATCCTTTGACAGGGTGCGAGGACTTAAATAAAAACAACAAGATGAATAGCAATAAGAGGAAAACAACAACAGAGAGAGAGGAATAACAACAACAAGAGGAATAATAACAACAAAGGAGAGAGGAATAACAACAACAACAGGAACAACAACAACAACAATACGACCAACAAAACCAACAAGAGGAGGAACAGCAAAAGCAACAGCCACCAAAGTGATTAACAACGAGCTGAAATTGTTCCTCTCGCCTCGCCGCTTTTTCTCTTTCTCTCTTATTTATTCCATCTCTCTCGCTCTCCTCTTTCTCACTCGCAGCCTATCCCTATCTCTATCTCTATCTCTATCAAAAAATGCGCTTCGTCCTTTTGTCGGCTTTGTTTCGGTGTCCACGTAGTCTTCGATGTTGTTGTTGTCATGATTGTTTTTGTTTTCACTGTCACCATTGTTGTTGTTGTCATTTACACCATCGTTGTTGTTGTTGTCATTTACACCGTTAAAGTTGTTGTTGTTGTCATTTACACCGTTAAAGTTGTTGTTGTTTCTGATGCTGCAGTCACCTTAAAAGCATCCTCTGACGAAAACTAACTGTGGCAGGCTTCGTCCCGCCCCCGATAGCCACGCCCACTCTTCATCTACTCGACGCTTTGGCGTGTTGAAAACGAATTCCAAATGAAACTCGAAACTCGTGTCGAGGTGATGAAAAAAGGCGACGATTATGCGGAAGTGAGAGCAATTAACAACAACAAAAGTAACAGCAATGAAAGCGAAAACAACATCAACAACAAAAGTAACAGCAATGAAAGCGATAACAACAACAAAAGGAACAGTAACTACAGTAAGAACAACAACAAAAGTAACAACAACAAAAGCAACAAGAAAAACAAGTTTAAGAACAACAGCAAAAGTTCAAAAAATGCTAGAAAAAAAATAAATTTGACAACAACGACAACCAAAAAGGACAACGTTGAGGATAACGATAAAACAGCACCTGACAAACGTGTCATTTTCGTTTCGGCAGCCGCCTCCGCGACCCCCGCCCCTCAGGGCGCCCCAAGGACTTTAAAGCGGTGCCGGCTGCACCCGGGTGAGAGTGAGTTTTAGAGAGGAGTTCAGAGGAATTCAAAAATGTATGAACTTCGGTTTGCTTGACTTTCAGATATTTTAAACAGGGTTTCAAACTAGGAATTCTCTTGGAGTTTTTTCAGAGTTCTCTCAGAGTACCCTTTCCATCAAGGTCATAATTTTGCACCGCCTGCCCCCGCCCCGAAGCCATGGGAACTCATTAAAAGTTGTCGGAGAAGACTTTATAGCTGCGAGGGTGCGTTGGGTGCAGCACCACCTCCCCACCAAACCCCTCTCAACCCTCGATCGAGCTCATAAATTCACATCCTCCCCCCTGCGTCTATCACGTCAGATCCGTTATAGTTTATCTGCTATTTTATTGCAGCTATCCCTTGCCTTTATCTCCGTTCATTTTACGCTCGCCTTTTGTAATTTTAATTTCTCAGAAAACACATTTAATTCATCTTGGCTTTTTCCACGTCCTCCGCTCGATCCCTCAATTTTATGGGGGTTGGGGCTCGGTGCAGCGTTCTTGGGTCCTTCGTTTCCTGACCAGAGGCAGTCGTCCCTCCGGCCTCTCCTGGTTCCTCCTCTGCTCTTGCTTTTACGTTGACTCCTTCCGGAGAAAGCAATTAAAAAGTCCCTGAATTCGTGGCCATATCAAAGGATCCCTGTGGCTGTCGAAGGTTGGATCCCTGCAGCTATGGTAGGTTGGCTCACTCGTTGTTGTCGTCCTGTGGGTGTCGAACTTCCTTGGACAGACGCCCCGATCCCCCTGGGACGAGAGATAAATGTCACTCATACGTCACGTGGGTCGGAGACGTGCCTCCGATTAAACCCGTTTGGGTCGCATGGCTACCGGGGGGGCTTCGGAGGGGGAGGAGGGCGATGAGGGGGAAGGGACCGAGTGCACGGCGAATCCGGAAGGAGAAGCAGCAGAAGATTTTCCACAATCAGCTGCGGGCGATCAAATGCGATTGCTTTGCATATAAATTACACAAGTGCGCAGGGGCGAATGAACACATTCGTACATGTGTGTGTGTGTGAGTGACATGTGAATATTACAAACACAAAAAATACACACACACTCACGGTAGAGAGAACATACAGACGGACGGACGGACGGCCGCTCCTCCAGCAGTGAATACGAATCAAAAAGCGTATGATTTGCATAAATTCTCAAGCGGAACTTCCGCTCGCATGACAGCACTTCCGCCCTCCGGCTCCTGCGGAGAGGGAGGGTAGAGAGGGGAGTTCTCTGAGAGAGTTTGAGGGTGGAAGGGGAGAGAGGAGTGGTTGGGTTCCGGAGGGCAACAAGGTTGTATCTCCAACGGAAAGTTGCGAGGAGAAGGAGGCATTTGTACTAATTAGCTGCTGCCCTTTCTTTGGCAAATGGTTGTGTAGTAGTTGTTGTTGGTTGTTGTAGTGGTTCATGTTTGTGATGGTTCATGTTGTTGTACCGGTACTTGTTGTTGTGCTGGTACTTGTTGTTGTAGTGGTGGTTCTTGTTGTGACGGCATTATTTGTTGTTGCTCCTCTGCGGCTCCTTTGTCAGTTTCAAGGACCTCGAGGATCTCGACAGGTACACGAAGTGAGCAGCACCTCGAGCAGGACCCTCGACTCGATCACAAAGCCGACGACCCTTCGTCGTCGTGGCGATGTGTCCCAGTGTCTCTGTGTATGCGTGTGTGTGAGTATGTGTTGGTGTCCTTTGAAGCAAAGTCGCTACAAAATTCGGGACTGGAGCACATTGTTATTGTTGTTGTTATAACTGTGTTGCCTTTTAGGCAAGTGATTTTTTTCGGCTGCTTTCAGTGATTTTTACGCTTGAATTAATAAAAGGTTCATTTTACACATTTCCTTTTGTTGGCTTGGGTGCGTCTGCATGGGTGGTTGAATAAGCATGTGTGTGTGTGTGTTCGTGCTGAAGTGGCTCACACACACACACACACACACACAAGCAGGGGCTCCATGGCAAGCACGCACTCTCTCGCACTCGCTACTCATTTGCATGTCCCTGGGACGTCCTGGCGGCGAATCCTTCATGCGTCCTTCACCCGAGCAGCTCTTGTCACTGGGCATTTGTTATTGTTGCTGTTGTTATTATTGTTGTTGTTGTTGCTGCTGTAATCCTAGCTGCCACCGTCACCACCATTGCCGAGTGAAAATATTCCTTCCCTCGCAGACCTCGCAGCATGCGAAAGCAACGGCTCAACAGCTCATTCGTCCACCCAAGTGACATCCAGGGAAGAGAAGAATCGGAGAGACGTACGGACGGACGGACGGACGGACGGATGGAAGAACGATCGTTCAGAACCAGGGGGAGGCGGTCGCCGAAGTTTTGTTGAATTTTAAACCCTGCTTTAAATATTTGCTTGTATTTGTCGGGACACTGCTGTGAGTGTGTGTGTTTTCACCTTCCTCTCTCGCTCCATACATTCGTTCATGTCGATGGCAGTTGTTGTAGTTGTTTCCGCATATGTATGCAATGAGTGTTTGTCTTAATAGTTCTTGTTGTTCTTGCTATGATGATTCTTGTTGTTCTTGCTATAATGATTCTTGTTGTTCTTGTGGTTGTTGTTGCCGCTTGCTGTCGTTGTCAGCACTTGTTGTCATCGCTGTTGCTGTCGAGTTAATGATTTTATGATGTTCGCAGGTGAAAGTGTTGCCAACTCTACCTGCCTCCCGCCCCGCCCCTCTTCTCACCACCCACCCACGGCGCATTCGATGTTTGCGCTCCGTCTGCTCCCGTGTTGACTGTTGTTGTTGTTGTTCCTATTATTGTTGTTGTTCCTTATAATATTATTGTTGCTGTTCGTGCTATTGTTATTGTTGTTCATTTTATGATTGTTGTTGCTGCTATTGATGCTGCTCCTGTCGTTATCCTGCCATTAGCCCATTTCGTTATTGTTATTGTAATCGTCGAGTTGCGCCATAAAATCGAGCCAAGGGTTTTTACGACGCTCTAAAATTTGTTACGAGCTTCGTTTTCCATTTTTTCCATTTCCATTCCATTTCAAGGAAGTCCGGAGGGCAATCAGGGCAAAGGACCACGAAGGCGAGGAGGGGGGCGTGGCAGGTGACATCCTCAAGAATGGATTGTCCTTGACGTCGCCATCAGCAGCAGAGGTAGCGGCAGAGGCGGAAGCAGAGACAGAGGCAGCAACTCGTCTTTCGATATCATTTCTCATCTTTAGAAATTCCTCATTTTTCACCCGCAGAACGACATCCTTTCTGAGCTCACCACTGCCCACTCCCCACTCCTTCAGACTCTCACTCATACTCTCACACACATACACCAAGGATTCGCACCTGGATCCTCGCGTGTCGCTGACAGTTTAATTTCGCAATCGCTCCGCTCGCGTCGTGCAAATTTATCACGACCGCTGAATTATTTATAATTCCCCCCTCTCTTCCTCCCGCAGCGCGAAGAAACGGATAAAGCGGATAAACCGGATAACATCAGCTAAGATGTTGTAGCTTCTATTGTACACGTTGTTGTTGTTGGTTTCTTGCTGTTTACTATATTGAACAAGACTCAAGGATGAAAAGGAATTGAATTCAAATGAAAATTGCGTCGATCGGAGCGGATGAAGGGGGTCGAGTGGGAGAAGAGAGTGAGGGAGAGAGAGATGAGAGGTAGACTAAGAGAGGGAGAGGGAATGAGAGATATATTGAGAAGAGATTTTCTTTAATTTTATACGATGCCCCTTGGAGATTTGACCTTCGCCTTATTTGAAACTAAACATCAGCATCAACTACAAGAAACTGAGCAACAATATTAGCAAAAAAAAAATACAAAAAAAAAAAAACAAAGCAAAATTATAATATCAAATAAAAAGAAAAGTAAAAGAAAAAAACAAAATGAAAACAAATCAAAAAGAAAAACATCTTAGGTTGCTACCTATCTTCACACAACAACAACAGCAATAAAGTAACAAAATACTTCAAACTCAGCAGCAAAAACAACAATCAACAATAAAGTTTATCATTTCAAACATTTACCCGAATTTCCCTTTTCTTTCCTCTCCCTCTCCCTCTCCCTCTCCGACTTCTCTTCCTCCCTTCACCTTAGCCGAGCAAAAGGAAAGAAAAGGACCACAACAGCGAAACAACAGCAACAACGAAGCAATGTCGGCGTCTCCACCGCCAACGAAAGGAAACCATCGAAACCTCAACGAGACGTCCGCCCTGATTGCAACCAGGGCTGCCGGTGGCTGGATTTCGGAACTCGGATCCTTGGTCATGAGTCTCGGCTTCCACGTTCGGGCCTCCGGTCGTCGACAGGAAGTTTGCATAATTTTTACATCAACCTCAAGCACAGGCGGCCCGAGGGGGTCGAGGCCGAAGGGCGAGGGGGGGTCGGAAAGGTGGTCGAACATGGGCCGAGGGGGTCGAGCGGGAGGCGTGGGTTATTGTTAGATGGAACGCATAAAAGTCAGACACCCCGGGCGGCCCTTCTTGTGGTGGTTGCCCACCTCTGGCGAACTCCTTTGTCTCGGATCGATTGTCATTTCGGACCTCGGCCGCGCATTCGGCGACGACGACGACGATGACGTCGAGAAGATTATCCTCTTAGGCTCATAAAAGAACAAGGAGAAGAATAAGAAGAACCATTCGGCCACCCTCGTCGGTGTGTGTCTGTGTGTGTGGGAGAGAGTGGAATTTTCCATTTCAAGGATCACAATAAATCATTCACAAAGCCTTGATGCAGGAGCTCCACCGTGGTTTCGGTGTTCAGGGTTTGATGGCGGAGGGGGTCAGGGGTCAGGTCAGGAAGATGGAGGTGGTCGAAACCACAGGCTGCAATTTGCGTATGCCTCAGTTTAGGATTTAGTTAGCGAGATACGACGGCGGATGCGACTCCGATTGGAGTCCGCGCGAAGTCCTCGGGCGAAACACCATCTATCGTTCCAAAGACAGACAGCCTTCTGTCATCACTTAAACGCTTCCCTCCCCTCCCTTCTCTCAACTTCGCCCCGTAAGTCCCCCTCAGGACGAGTATTAATTCCAATCGAAATTCCATTAGGCAAAAGGGGGCGGCAGGCAGGAAGGGAAAAATAAGGAAATATGACAAATATAACTGAGCAGGGGGGTGAAAGAGATAGAGGGAGAGCGAGAGGAACAGAGGGAGAGAAAGAGACAGAGAGAGAGAGCGAGAGAGAGAGAGTTTTATTGGATTTTTCACTCTTCAAGATGGCGGAAATTGTTCAAATTGAATTCGCTCATTTCCGTTTCAAACGGCGACGTCGGCGTCGACATCGACATCGAGCGTCAAGTGTTGCCAGAGTGCTCGGAATTGCCAATTGAAAGGGAATTTCGCGCGCGCCACTTAAGTTCAATGCTGCATGCCATTAACTTTGAAGCGTCCCGGGGTGGGCGGGGCGTACGGTGAGAGATGGGCGGTGGGCGGCACCGACATCAGGTCGAAGTGCATTTTAATGGATTTCTGCGGAGGGCGAGGGAGAAGCGGAGAGGAAGGTGAAGCGGATACGAGGAAGAAGCGAAGATGAGGGAGAAACGATCGGAAGTCGAATTCAATTAGTTATTTTTCATTGCCGTCCGGTTGAGTTTGAGGAGGAGGGACGATAGGAAGGGCGAGGATGAAGGATGGAGGGAAGGGTGAGGACGAGAGACGAATGGCGCCAGGAAGCGAAGGAGAGATAGAGTAAGAGAAGGAGAAACTCGGAAGAAGGATGAACTTCTGAGGAGGAGAAACTCAGAATACGGAGGAACTCAGGAGGATCATTCAACTGGAATCGAAATGAAATTGAAAATAAATTAGATTGACGTGACTTCGCCACGAAGGTGAAATTGTCCTGGAGGAAATGCAATTCAAATGAAACGGTGATAAATTTAAAAAAAAATAAAACTCAAATATGAGCAGTAATCATATTGAAATTGAAATTATGTAAAATTAAATTATTAAATTATTTATGCTAACAAATATTACTGAAAGAGCGATGGAGAACTGAGAATGGAGATGGAGAAATGAGAATAAGTTGTTCTAAGTTATTCATTCTAAACGAACTACAGATATTAAGACGTGAACAAGAAGGAAAATCGATTTCAATTAAGGAGAATCAATAAGAAAACAATAACATTGGAATAAGGCAAACCCGAGGGAATTTGAAAATTAAAGACGAAGTGAAAATGTAGTGGGCAGGGTAACAGTTTGAGGATGGAGCGGGCGTGGCAACTGTTTTTCAACAGCAAACACAAGATGATATCCTAAGCTGGCTTTGTCCGATTGCCAACTAATAAAACTTTCCTAATTCCTGCAAAGCCCAAGTTCGTTCCTCGAGTCTCATTCCGATGTAATTACGATAACGACGTCTCGGACAAGTTCCCGACCAGAGACCGGATTCCCTGGATTCACAGGGCTGCCACTTGCAGGGTTGCCTCCCGCCATCGCTCCCGTCGTCCCTCGTTGCCGGGGCGTTTTAAAAGTTTCGCCAACTTTCATCCGGTCGCGAATTGGCGCGGCCAGGAGCTTGGAAAGCTCGAGAAGTCCCAGCTAAAAAAAACAATTTCCCCTCTCCCTCAAACTCCTGGTGAAAATCAATAAAGACGCCGGCATCGTCGTGGCTCCTTCGTCCTTTTTGAGTTATTGAAAGGCGGCGACGACGCCTCCTCAGTGTGGGCTGAAGGGGCGTGGGCGGGTCGGGTCGGGCGGTTTGATTAGTGCCGACAGATTTGACAGATGATGCCAACTGGGAAATCAGTCGACGCGTAGGGGCGGCGGAAGTGTTTTTGCATCTCGCATCTGGGGTCCGCAATCGGTTGGTCGGCCGAGCCCCGCCCCATCTGCAGTGGGGGCGAAATTGCTCCGTCGACATTTATAAATCTTCATTGACTTCCACTGAATGGTATCTTTTGCCTTGAATACTTTTTTGAATCGAATTCTTTTTTGATTCGAATTCTTCTTTCGTCTCGAACTCCTTTTGGTCTCTAATTCTTTTTTGCCTCGAATTCATGTCGATTTCACTTGGACTTCCGCTTCCATCCGATTGTCACAACTCAGTTTCGATATCTCAAGGCGATTCCAATTTCGGTTTCTTTTAACGTTCCACCTTTTCATCGACATTCATCTTCTCTTCTCTCTATTTTTCTGTCTATTTTTATCCACTCTTCTGTCTACTTTCAATTCTTCCATCTACATTCACCAACTCCTCGATCTGTTTTCAACCACTTCACCACTTACTTTCGACCATATTTCGATCTGCTTTCAACCGCACTTGTTTCAATTTCATTCACCTAATGCGTGTCGATTTGTTTTCTCATATTCTATCGCTTTCCCATTCAATCTTCCTTTCGACAGGACCTCGACGTCCTCGACTCCTTCTACTTCGCATTCTCATCACGTGGCTTCGACACCACCGACTAGGCGCCTCCTCTCCCTGGCCCCGCCCACTTTCGGCCCTCGGCGGACTCCGCTTAACGCGTTTTATTCATATTATTTTATTATCATTATTATTGTTATTATTATTTTATTTGTATCAATTTCTCGTGTTGCTCTCGGCCACGCAGCCTTTGCTTTGTTTGTTATTTGGCGATTGTGTTGTTGTTGCTGATGTTGTTGGGATCAGGACATGCAAGGCATGCTGATTGTTTATCTTCCATTTTTGTTGTTATTGGCATACTTGTAGCCAGCTGTGTGGGCCTCCCCATATTTATATTTGTGTGTGTGTGTGTGTGCGTATCTCAGCAAGGATTCGATTTATCTTCGTTTACGAGATTGCTATTTTTCGTTTCCTCTCGTCAATAAATAAAATGCGAAGATTTCCGAGGGCCATCTTTTTATATCCAATTAGACCGACGACGACGATTGTTCACCGATTTCGGTAGCCGAGTCCGAGTAACCCGAGGCCGGACAAGTCGTTCTTCGTCCTCCCGCCCCTCGAGATCCCTGGGGCTCCCAACACTCGTGGATTGCTGTCCCGAAGCGAAACCAATTTAATTTTTAATTCCGATCCGTGGCCCACGAAGCGATTTCGGGCTCAGACGGAGTTTTTGGTATTCGTCGAATTGATTTTAATTTGCGGCGCAATAACAGCGAAATATACATACATAAATATATACATAAATACAGACATAAGGGTGTGAACAAGAAGGAGAGAAAGAGAGAGGGAGACTCTTAAATATCGCAAACACCTCTCTCGTTGGGCACGAAAATTAATGGTGTTCCCTCTCCCAGGAATCATTTAAATCAACCACAAAATGTTTGCGAATCGACGACTGAGGAAGGGAGCAGAGCGAGAAAGTAGGGGAGAGCTGAATGGGAGAGAGAAGAGTGTGAAAGTGGGGGAGATGAAAGAATGCCTTGGGTACTCATTTGAATGACGCAGTTTCACCTGCAGCCGTTCTCCCTTGGCTGCCACAAATACATACATTCATACGGCTGTCATACACACACACACACGCACATACATACATTTACTCACAGAGTGTGTCCAATACAATGACAACTGGAGAACAAATGGAAATGAATGCAAAGCAGAGAAAAGCGAAATTAAATGAGATGAAAATGTAAATGAAATCGCTATTAAGTATTTTCTAATGAAATCACGTACACAACAACAACAATAACAACAATAAAGAACAATGACAACAATGATAGCAACAACAATAGAAACAAGAACAACAACAACAAAATCAATAGCAGCCAAAGATACAGACCCAAGAACAACAATAATTTGGATGAAAGAATGAAGGAGAACCGAGGAGAGAAATAAAGGACGAAGAGAAAAACGAATACGTAGACGAAAACCAAGTCGTAGACGAAATCCGTAAACACAATTGAATGATATCTTCCTCGGCCCTCGAACGCGACGCCCTGCCCGGTCTTGCCACGCCCCCATCCAGCCCTCATCCGCCGAACGCGGTCGATGGCAGCTGTCAGCAGCCACCGGGTCAGGCCGGGTCAACGCAGGACGAGAGCAATAACAACAAGGATGACTCCAGCGAAACCGCCTGACGCAGCACTCAGGTAGAAAGGACATTTAAGCTGACTTAGGGAAGAATAAGGAGCCCGAGTAGGGGGAGAATAAGAAGGCCAAATGAGGAGTCTGTGTAAGGAGCCCAAATGAGGAGGCTGAAAGAAAAGCTACAGCAACAGAAACGGAAACTAAATATTAGTCTTTGGGTCAGCACTTGTCAATGAAACAAGGCGAATGGGGGGCGGTGGGGGGAGGGAGAGCTGGATGTGACGCAGACGGAAATACGCGGCCAGACAATTGTGTTCGCCGACTTCCATTCATCCGGGACACGCCCCCTCCGTCCCCTCCCAGGACGCCACTCAGGCCACAATAATCGATGGCTGTTGCTTGTGGCGGTGGAATCTGCGGATCCGAGGCCTCTTGAGCTATTGAGATTGGGCCACGGGGATGAGAAAATGGTGGAAATTATGCTGAGTGGTGAACTCGGTACAGTCTCCGTTAACCCAACTGTGCTCAGGGCAAAGAAAACCGAAAGGTTCTGCTGTAGTCAAAGTCAGCTTGAATACCTAAGGAAGTTACTTTCTTTTGGGGTTCGCCTCTTTTGGAGAACATTTTCTTTGGCGATAGTGAAGGCTCCTGTGCAGATAGTTTGAAAACACAACCTCACAGACTAACACAAATACACACACACACAGAGACTCAACCACACTGAGATGCGCAAGGAATAAAATGAAACTAATTCATCATGAAAAACAAACAACGTTTTTCTGCCTGAAGGCGACGCTCTGGCGGAAAGAGAGATGTCAAGTCCTGCGAACAACTTCGTTAGGAATGCTTGGAAGATGCAGATAAGAAGAGCAACAGAAACAATAAAAACAACAAGAACATCAACAGGACGACAAGAGAAAGTTGGATGATGAAGTGAAGGAAGAGAGGGGAAAAACGAACAACATGCTAAATTCGTCGATAGCTACAGCAAAAGATGGAGGGGAAGATAGATAAAGCGAGAGAGATGAAGTGAGGTGCAGAGACGAGACTAGGAGCGACAAGGCAAGAAGATGAGAGACGAGGAGAAAGAGGCGAGTCGAGGAAGGATGTCGGCAGGAAATCTATGTAGATTCGCCGAAGGAAGCGAACTTAATTCTCGAGCGTTCGCCTGGAAGACACACTCATTAGCGATGGAACGGAAGTCGCACGGACGGACAGACGGAAGAGAAGCCGGACAGACGGAAGGAAAGACGAACCGACGGAAGGACGAACAGAATTTTGTCGGGGAGGATTCGACGAAGAGTCCTTCCTTCCTTCCATCCGAATGCCGTAGAGGAGAAAATTTACATGGTACATTTGTGTTGGAGAAGTGTATTTAAACAACATTTAGAGAAACTCGAGCGAGGTCAGGTTGGGGTTCGGTAACGACTTCGACATCGAGATCGGGATTCGAGGACATGGTCGTGGAGCATCGATTGGTGCTGAGCTCGTGCGCACGACTTGTTGACTGAACAACTCGTTCAGTCAACAGTTCACGGAGGATTTGTTGAGGGAATTACGACGACTCCGGGGGCCGTGGACCCATCAAAGGGGGGTGTTAAGGGGGTCATGTCGATGAGATTGACATTTGATGGGTGTCTGTCAAGCCACAGCGGGGCATTTGAACTCTCCGCGGACGTGTTTTGGAAAGCAAACAACTTGTTAATGCGCCCCAAAGACACACAACTTTTTCTAATTTCCGCCCATCTTCCCGCCCTTCGACCTTCGCCCTTAAAGTCCATATCCCATTGACAGCTGGTCCTACGACCTGACCTTGGGTTCGCTTTCAGAACTTTCACAGAGGGCTTGTGAGGGAAATAACATCCATTCCAATACAGGTCAGTCCACCGTCCAACCGTCATTCGCTCAATTTTTGCACTCCCCCCAATGTCTCCGCATCTTCTGGGTGTTTTCACTCCCTCCATCGCCGTTCACAACTTTTCCCAGTTCTTGTGATTTCATCTCAGCCTCGTTGTTGTGGTCGTAGGCGCCATCGATTTCTCCCCCGGGAATCCCCATAATGTCATCAAACAATTACGCCGCGGTCGTCGGGATCCCGTCGAGCCATCTGCTCCCAGTACAAATTATTATTATCGTTGTGGCAAAGAATGTCTCACAAGCGATGGAGCGAGGTTTGGAAACCGCACCCAACAGAGAGGGGAGGATCTCCTGAAGTCACCGTGACAAATCGGGATTCCAAGTCCTAATAATTCCACATAAAAAACACACACAGTGACTTCCATCCGAGGTGAGACAGCCTGAGTTCAGCCTTGGGTGAACTATTTTCCTGGCCTCGTTCCATGGTGCCAGTTCTTTTCTGCCACTTGGACATGAAACTGACGTTAAATATCGGCCCATTCATTCTATTCCACTCAGGAGTTTGTCCGAACTCAGTTGGTCGACTCTTGTCGCACAAAGGATGCCTTTCACGGCAATTTATCCGTGATTTATTAAATTTTCTGCAATTTATGGTGATGAATGCTATTTCGTTCACTGCAATTGAACTCTCATGGCGCTCAATTAAATAGAACAACTATTCATGGGGACGCCAGCACTCTCTGTCTCTTTCTCTCTTCATCCAATCGTGCAACTATTACTAACTTTTTCAGCGGGTGTGCCGAGTCCCACGGCGTCCGTTTTAGCTCTCAGAAAAAGTTGTATGCGAATCAGAGAAAAAACAAAGAGAGTTTAATTAATTTTATCGCATGAAATATGAACACCTCCCATTCTTGTTTTTTCTCTCTCCTTCTGACCCTCTCTCTATATAACTCCCTTTCACTCTCACTTGTCGTTCATTCATTTACGCTTTGCGAGATTTCACAAAAACACCGCGCAGTGGCAGTGGGGGGCGTGGCTGGGGGTCGTACCGTGAATACACGTCGCTCTAACTTAGATTTATTGTGAGCTCGCTCGGTGATTTCGGAATTTCCGCGTGCTTTTCTTGCGAACGCAGCGGAAACGGAAGCAGCTGCACGCCTTCAACCGGAACTGAAAGGGAGGTCATGGTGAGGCAGAAAGGAATGGAGAAAGGAATTTAAATGAAACGTAGGATCGATTGGAGCGCATTGAATGGAGCGAGATTTCAGGGAACGTGCTGATCTCTATCTTTCCGCGCAAAGGGGCAGCCTCCTAAATTCATTGAGAGTTAATTCCCCATTAATTAATCTCCAAATGAGTCGAGTTCATGAGCCCACAATAGACACGAGACCTGAGCTTGTGGCGTTGACTCGGAACCAGATCCTTTGTTTACCGCCAACAGACTGACGGACAGACAGACACACGAATGGGGGACTGAAGTCGACTTTTGTTTGCTCCTTTAATTATATATTCCTAACTGGAATGGCTTATTTGCTAGCAGTTTCTCACTAAATTACAATTACAAGTACAATGATGGTGAGTGGAACATCAGCAAGGCCTGATTACAGAGAAGCCCAGTGGTAATTATCCGAGCAAATCGGCGTGTCAATCAGACTGGTTGTATGACACAATCAGCAAACATAACATAACGAGCCAAACGATCAGAGCACGGCATTCGAGATGTGCGATTGCAATTATCCCGATCCGATAGAGTAAAACCAACTCGTATCAATTGTACGGTACACGATGCAGTTCCGCATTCGCAATTCGAGACACGGGGCCCTTCCCGAAGTTCCATAACCCTGCCAAGCCCTAACGAAGGCCGAAAAACAAGGGAAGGAAAGAAGAAAACAAGGAAGTCGAAGCGTCTATAGTTAACTTTATTCACACCACAGTACCCCTAGTATTTGCTCTCGACTTGTAGCACGATCTCCGTAATATAGCTCACGGGGCCGGTGCCGTTGAAGACGACCTTGTAGAAGCCCTTCATCAGGTGACTGGGGAACTTCTCTGTCGAGACCTCGCACTTGTTGAGCGTGTACAGCTTCCGCTCGAAGACAGGCGCCTCCTGGCCCTTGGACTGAGGCATGTCGGAGCACAGGGCGAAGTTCTCCATCACCAGGGTCTTGTAGCTCGTGGCCATGTAGTGGTTCACCTTCTGCCTGGGCACCTTGAACGGCAGCAGCTGATACTGGTTGTTGCCGGACGCGCTGCGATATGACAAAACCTCCAACTGAAATCGGTAAGAGTGGGTTCAGTCATATGGCCTGAGACCTGAATACGATCCAACTCACATAGTACCCATCGGTCACATCTACGTTAATGAGAATAGTTCCCGAGAAGGCGTACGTGCCGCGCCTAACTAGCTCCACCTTCACGCCCCAGTGGATCGCCGAGTCGTCCTCGGACGTTGAGTTGATACTTATGACCGTGTAATCCCAGGTCTTCGGAATCAGGGCGCCATCCATCGAGACCGTACTCAGGATCCCCAACACACAGACTGATATCGGTAGAAGTTGCATCGAGGCAGCAGGCGTATGTACTATACTTCCGATCCAACGTAGTCTTTTACTTTTATAGTTGCATCCACTGTTATATTCTAATTGACGTGTCCAATTATCGAAATGCAATTATAGAAATCATTTGCTTATCAGCTTGGAGACTAGATAAATAGTATAAAAAAACAATAAAATTATTGGTGCTACAGCCCATCATTGGCTTTACCCTAACGAATCATTGGAGTTGTGGAAGTTTACACCAATGAAAGAGATCTATATATATTCTCATTTTAAATTTTACCCTCGGAAGTTTGTTATTGCTCGTGAAATGGCATACCAATAACAATAACACAATACAAATATAATCAATACAAATCGGTCCATACCTTGTACTACCAATTTACTGCTTATTAAGCAAATACAGGGAAGACAAGTTTGTAATTTCGAACTTCGCTTTAAAATGTCCATTTCCCATTGAAGGTCAGTAGTTTTACACTTTTCGAATAAAACTATGATTTTTGAATTCGATTTTGTATATTTAGTATATTTAGATAGTATAAAGAATTAATTGTTTACGATAGATGAAAACTAAGGATATTCTCATATTTCTCATATTGATATTCTCATATTGCATCAACTGCAACTAAAGTTTAGTTTCGATATGAATTATAAACTCAGTTGTATATCCCACTGGTCCAGTCCCGATGAAGACGACCTTGTAGAAGCCTGGTATCAAGTGACTGGGAAAGTGCTCTGTGGAAACTTTGCATTTATTGAGAGTGTAGGTCTTGTTTTCCAACATTGGTGGCATCTTTCCCTTGGACTGCGGGAGGTCGGAGCATCCCGCAAAGCTCTCCATGAAATAGTTTTTATGGCTGGTTTCCATGTAGTATTTCACGGACTGCTTTGGCAGCTTAAAGGGGAGCAGTTGGTAGTTGTTGTTGCCAGATGCGCTGCGATACGATTGGAGGGTGACCTGGAATTGAGAAGCCGACTGAATTGAACTGAACTGGACTGAATTGGCCAGAGGCCAAGATATTTAACTTACATAATAGTCGGCTCCATCACCAACGTGGAGAAGGATGGTACCAGACATCGCGAATGATCCCCTATCGATGCGATCTATCTTCACATTCCACTTGATGATCGAATCGTCTTCTGATGTCGAGTTGAAGCTTAAAATCGTATAATCCCAGGTTTTCTGTTGAACGAGTCGAAAGTGAGAACTGCAGAGAGACAACTAAAGAAAGAGAGTACATACCTTCAGCAAGAGCGCATTCGTTGGTAGGATGGAGCTCAGGAAGCAGACACAGATCAGTAACGGAGTCATCGTCTACAATTATTATACCCCGTGGCTTGGTCCATTTTATATGGTCGGATTTGCGATAAACGAGTTAATTAACAAGTGTGACTTTACGGGTATAATTAGAAGTGTTTATATTGCACTCTATTGTACGATAACATAACCGCATATGCGTGCATGGAATCAGGTCGTAATCAGATTTCCCCTATCGATAAGAAGTACCATCATAAAGAGGTGCACATAGTTGTTTTGATGGGGGATTTTGGTCCAAAACACACAATTTACGTGTTGTTTACTTGTAGCAGTTTTTTTAAATATTTAATTTTTTTAAGTTGGAAAAACAAATTTTGTTTTCCATTAAAAACGTCGACGAGTATCGGAAAGATTCAATAATTGTCGCCACAACTACATAATAATCATCTTTATATTTGGTTGGGTGTATTCAAATCTATCAATCACGCAGGACAAAATGCTTTCGATGATGACATAGTTTGCTATCTAAAGACACCCATAGTTGAAAAATATTGGTGAATAGTGGCACACTAATAGTACTAATAACATAGTATACTACCAGAGACGGGTACATTATAGTTTATATTAAGAATGGGATATGTGGATAGAGAAAGGATTGTAAACTGTTCTGAACTCTAAAAATTTAAGAAGAAGGGTAGATGGTGCTGATTTTACATATCTTAAAACTCGATTGGTTTAGGTTTTCCTAGTGTAGTTCATTCAACTTTATATCAACTCAATATGCTTAAGCGAATTTTTTCCTATCGCATTATTTTTAGTACATGTATATTTCATACTGGTACCATTCTAGTTTTAAAAGTAATGAAAAGAACCAGAAAAACAAATAAGGGGAGAATATTCAGGTTACTACAAAGACATTATTATATTCGATTATTAATAAAAGCAATGTCGATGGCATTGATCGAGCTTTTTCACATTGTAGCCATCCCGATTCGATCAATGGGCACTAGGACTTATTTTCTACATGTACTATAAACTCAGTTATATATCCCACTGGTCCAGTGCCGTTGAAGATAATCTTGTAATATCCTGCTATCAAATGACTGGGGAAGTGGTCCGTAGAAATCGCGCATTTGTTGAGTGTGTACAGCTTGTTTTCCAGAACCGGGAGCTCATTGCCCTTGGCTTGCGGGAGGTCGGAGCACTCGGCGAGGCTCTCCATGAATATGTTCTTGTAGCTGTTTTCAATGAAGTATTTTGCTGACTGTTTGGGCACCTTGAAGGGAAGCAACTGGTAGTTGTTGTTGCCGGAAGCACTGCGATACGATTGGAGGCCGAGCTGGAATTGGGAAGCCAATGATAAAAACTTAACTGGTCCTAGGCCAAATAGACTGAAATTATCGTAGGCAGAAAAAAGTTAACTTACGTAATATTCGGATCCATCACCGATCCGGAGAAGCATTGTTCCAGACAACGCGAACGATCCTCGATCGATGCGAACTATATTGACGTCCCAATGAATCACAGAATCGTTCTCCGAAGTAGAGTTAAAACTTAATACTGTGTAATCCCAGGTTTTCTGTTGAAGGAGACGAAAATTAGTTATTCTAGTGGAGAACGAGAAAAATAAAGGTAAGTTCATACCTTCCGCATGTTAGCATCCGTTGGTAGGATAGAGCTCAGGAAGCAGAAACAGATCAGCAGTGGAACCATACTTGCAGTCTACGAGAAGTATACGCGTGCAGACCTCATGGTTTGGACCCTTTTATATGGTCGGATTTGCGGTAATCGAATTAATTAACAAGTGTGACTTCACAAGGGCAATTAGAATTGTTTATATTGCACATTGTAGTACGATAACATAACTACATGTAACTGCATGAAATCAGTTCTAAATAAGATTCCTTTTGTCGATAAGATATTGGGATGCACGTAGGTGTTGTTGCGAAGGGTTTGGGTCCAATATTTTGTGCAATACGTCAATTGAAACGACTTCGACAAGGGCATCCTCGAACAAAATATCTTAAAATATCTCCCAAGAGAACCGATACGAATACAGAGAAATGGATTGTAGGCTAAGTAAAAATGAAGTTTCCACGAAGATAAAGTTTATGTTTTTGTTATTGTGCTCCCTGAATTAATGGGACCAATTTTTGTGGTTAAGCGGTTCTAATGACTTGCTCTAATTATCGCGTCCAATTATAAAAATCGTTGTAATTGACCAGATTCTTTCGAAAGTACGGCAATATTAAGGTTCAAACAGAAAGCGTTAAAACTTTATGAGTACAAAAAGCGTTTTACTCGCATGAAAGTGTTGCGTTCTCATTACTGGCTTACTTTCATAGGGAACAGTGAAAGCGGTTTAGTTTGCACTGCTACGTGAGTCGCCTATCTGTGGCTTTGGCAATGAAACTTGTACTACAGTGGTGGTCCAATACAACGAATGATATAATGTCCAGGGATCGTTCGTTATATCGAAAATTCGTTATATCGAGTTAGTAGCAAGGTAAACTCTATTCGTATTATATTAATTCATTAATTTAAAAAAAAACAGAAAGCGTTCGTTATACTGGACATTTGTTATATCGGCATTCGTTATACTGGACCACCACTGTATTTGTATTTATACTAAGTAATTTATTATCAGAAAACAATAGGTGTTAGTTTAAATAATATTAGCAACAAAATGTGTGAACCGTTGTAAATAAATTTTGTAAAGGTCATTTATTTTAATTTCCATGCTTTAAACCACTCTATTTGTTTCCGTGCCATCGCGCTTACAGTGGTTCCTACAAAGCGCTTTATGTGTTCCACACCTGAAGTAGAAAACAGAGATACATTAATGAATGTTAATCAGTCTGAACAAATTTCAGACTCGTAGCAATATTTCTGATATTCTTTCTCGTTGTTCTGCTAAAACAAAAAAAAAAAAATCAAAAAAGACCCGTTTAAAGAATAAATCACAAATATTCTACAAAATTCAATGCTATATAAATATACTAAAATACATAAATTAATTTGAATAGTCTTTGAAATAGTGGATACGTAAAGATTCTATAGTTTTTTATATTTAAATCCACCAACATTCAATTCGATTTCGAATTTCATGATACAAGAGAGAATTTATTGTTACGACAAAAAAAAAACCTTGTTAATTGCATGCAAGGCACTTGGTGCGCTGCATGTTCGTTATTATGAATACATCAACTATAATTACGATTTATTTTCTACATGTACTATAAACTCAGTTATATATCCCACTGGTCCAGTGCCGTTGAAGATATTCTTGTAGAATCCTGCTATCAAATGACTGGGGAGGTGTCCGTAGAAATCACGCATTTGTTGAGTGTGTACAGCTTGCTTTCCAGAGCCGGGAGCTCATTGCCCTTGTCAAGTTTAAATAGTCTGAACTAGACGTAGACCGAAGGAGGTATTTTACATAATACTAGGATCCGTCGTCCATTCGAAGAAGAATGGTACCGGACAACGCGAATGATCCTCGGTCGATGCGTACAATCTTTACGTCCCAATAGATCACCGAATTGTACTATAAACTCAGTTATATATCCCACTGGTCCAGTGCCGTTGAAGATATTCTCGTAGAATCCTGCTATCAAATGACTGGGGAGGTGTCCGTAGAAATCACGCATTTGTTGAGTGTGTACAGCTTGCTTTCCAGAGCCGGGAGCTCATTGCCCTTGTCAAGTTTAAATAGTCTGAACTAGACGTAGACCGAAGGAGGTATTTTACATAATACTAGGATCCGTCGTCCATTCGAAGAAGAATGGTACCGGACAACGCGAATGATCCTCGGTCGATGCGTACAATCTTTACGTCCCAATAGATCACCGAATTGTACTATAAACTCAGTTATATATCCCACTGGTCCAGTGCCGTTGAAGATAATCTTGTAGAATCCTGCTATCAAATGACTGGGGAGGAGGTCCGTAGAAATCACGCATTTGTTGAGTGTGTACAGCTTGCTTTCCAGAGCCGGGAGCTCATTGCTCTTGGCCTGTGGGAGGTCGGAGCACTCGGCGAGGCTCTCCATGAATAGGTTCTTGTAGGTGTTTTCAAAGAAGAATTTTACTGACTGTTTGGGTACCTTGAAGGGGAGCAACTGGTAGTTGTTGTTGCCGGAAGCACTGCGATACGATTGGACGCTGAGCTGGAATCGAAAAGTCAAGTTTAAATAGTCTGAACTAGACGTAGACCGAAGGAGGTATTTTACATAATACTTAAATCGCATGCTAACAAAATCTACAGATTATCTACTGGAAGCACATGGACACGGAATAAAACTGGAATAAAACGTGCCGAATGGAGGCATCCGACGTAAACCAACAATCCTCTATTAGCAGTTGTCGGGGCTCACATAAAAACAATAGTATAGATTGCATTAAACATTTAATAAAGCTCCGATGAAGTAAAGAGCTGCAACAACTTGTGAAATGAAACTTCTATGGTCACGTTTTTTCAAGGTCACGGACGCTCTGTTCGTTTTACAGTAATTAAACGAACAAAGCAGAGACACACACCGAATGCATGTGTACTCGTTTCTTCACACTCAGAAACATAAATGATGCTGCGGCGTTTGACTCTGTCTCTTTCGCAAACACGTTCTCTGAGTATAATGAAAAATGTGATGCGATACTCGAAGTTGTTCAACGATTTTCAACGATTCAAATGAGCTGTTTAATCAAAAATAATCCTTTGATTTCATTTGTAAAAGTTTCAAATAAACTAATTAAAACATCTTTAATTTGTATCTGTTGGATTTGTTGGATGCATGGATGGAAGTCACTTATAACACCACCACCCTTGCGAATGCACGAATGTACATTTGAAAGAATGTATGTTGAAAGATCCTAAACATTTTTGAAGGAATTGCTAAAAATCATGGATCACATGTACATATTTTTTTGAAATGAATGAAATAAATATTTTGAATATAGATTTTATGTATGTAATGAAAATACGTTCTAGTTTTCAACTTTCTCGATCTGCACAAAGAAATTTACCTCCCAGGTAACTGGGCCGGTGCCAATGAATGCGATGTTATAGTAGCCGGGCGGCATATAGCTTGGAAATTGCTCATTGGAGATTTGACACTTGGTCATGGTGTATGTCTTCATTTCGAGCTTCGGCTGGTCCCCCTGTGGTAAATCGGAGCAAGTGGCTACCGTGTCTTTAAACAAGTTGTTGTAGCTGGTCTCCACGAAATGGGGTAGCGTTTGGTTGACGATCTTAAAGGGTTGCTTCTTGTAGTTATTATTTCCGGTAGTGCTGAGATACGTTTCGGCAGATATCTAGCCTCGAGAGAAGAATATGGAAATTCGCTAAAAGGAAATTCCTTCGTAAAACATGCTTACGTAGTGTCCATCGTCGGCATCGATGTTCATTTTGATCTGGCCCGAGATGGCGTAAGTCCCGCGGCTGATTCTCTCCACTTTCAGCTCCCACATGACCTGGTCCTCGTCACTGGACGACGCATTGATACTGATTATCGTGTAGGCCCAGGTTTTCTGGGGAAGGACATGGTATTAATTTCGCCAATGAATGAAGCTCGCCTCTTCCCTCACCCGTCTGACATTCACGCCCAGCACTACGGGAACCAGGATCGCGGCCACCAGTATCAGTTGTATTTTCATTTTTCTGCCGTCGCTGATCACAGAAGAGTGGATGTGTTAAACCGGGACAACGTGCTTTATACCACTGGAAAGTAGATTAGTTGTAGCACAATCGCTAATTGCACTGTAGTTAGCTAATTGCTCATTATGTACCTTTGTATATGGCTACTTTATCTGAATTCGGCACGGGAAAACCATGTTAATCTGAGCACGAGCCGATTCCAGGTACGGAGATGAAGTCACTAATTGGTTGAAATTTCGGTCTCGATCCCCCAAGGGATAATGCCTGCCCTATGCCACTGATCTAATGGCGTTCAGTCGATCCACACGCCATCGGAATGCCGTGTCGTCGGTTAAGTTTGTCTGGGGAGGGGTGCAAAACTCGTGTCATGAGGTTCGGTCGATATTTGACTATTGAATGTTTGTGGGATTAATCAATAGGGCAAAAATAAGCATATGAAATAAGAACCAATGGCTTCGTTCTGAAATTTCCGATTGTGATTCTTATGTGCTTCATACAAATACAACCGAGCTACTCGCAATCATTGGTGTTGTGCGTTTGTAATGTTTTACACCAATGAGAGAGACCAACAGTTTAATGCTGAATCCGATCGGCTAGGGTGAAAGCTTTTTCGGAAGTTTGCCATTGCTCGCCGAGAGCAGGAGGCCGTAAAGAACAATGCGCATCTTCTGCATCATTCTGTACTGATCTCTCTGTTCTCATTTTCTTCCGCAGGGACCCCAAGAAAGAAGGAAATCAGCGTGTCAGATATCGGCGGGCCGACAAGATGCGTCGCTCCTCCTTCACACCCGTCTTCAACCTGAGCACCCAGGAGCCGCTGATCGTCGTCGAGGAGACGATCGTCCAGAATGACGGCGAGGGCGCCGCCGGCGGCGTCGACACCGCCACCCGGCGCTCGAACAGCGACGACTCGGAGTCCGATTCGCCGGTGAATCCGTACCTCTTGTGCCCCTTCCCGGACATGCAGCAGCGCCGCAAGCACTCGCTGCCCTCGCTCCAGATCACCGAGGGCATCACGGCCAGCCAGGTGCGGCGCCTGTCGGAGGCGGGCGGCGAGGGCGGCGGCATCAGCTGCAAGGACGTCGAGTTCCTGGCCACGCTCTCGCAGAAGGCGAACCCGGCCGCTGGCGGCCGAAGGCACTCTGTGGTCACCATCTCGGCCGTGCCGCCGACGCTGTTCGGGCGCAATCGGCGCGAGTCCATTTCCGGTTTGCCGTTGAGGTATGTGAGCGACCGCGCCGAGCGGAAATGCAGGCACCGCAGACAACCGGAAGTGCGGCACCTGCATCAGCACCGCCGGAAATTAACAAAATTACACTTTTAATGGAATTCTTCTCTTCTGCTCTCTTCTTTTCTTTGTTCATTGTTATCTGTTTCTTTTCATCCATATTCATTGGGCTCCTGCAGCGGCAGCCGTCGTGGCAGCGCCTTCGCAGGACCACCGCTCACCGACCACCGGGGCAGCATCCACAACTTGCAGCTGGACATCATGGACGGGATCGCGCAGGCACGCAAAACCCGCTCCGGCAGCGGCGTCTGGGCCGCGCCGGTGCTGCCCGAGGCCGACAGCAACGTCCCGGTGCAGACATAAAAGACTCGTCGCCGACACCCGCAGCCCGCCCCCGTCGCCCACTAGCCACTCCCAGTGTTTACCACCGTCATATCTCAGCCCAAGCCGCATCTTAATCAACAAATGAAGACATCAGAAGAAAGCACCCAACGAAAGCATAAGGAAAAACGAAAATGGACAGGTGCATCGTGGCGGGGAGAGTCTTCCATTCAGGAGGAGGTTCGAAAATGGGTCGCGGACCCTCACCATCGGTCATTTTGCCACATCTAACTTCATTCACTCATTATATCAACGTGTTCCCCAAAACTAACGACAGAGGCAGGGCGGCGAGGGGCAGTGGATCGAAGCACGGTTGCAGGTATGTGTGTCCTTTTCGGGTACGTGTGTGTGTGTGTGTAACGATGAATGCATGGCTGTGTTGCGTGCCCTTGGCCTTCGCACAACATCCCTGCCGCTACACTGAGTATTGATGGAATGAAAAGTTTCAGACTTCTCACAAATGATTGGTGGGCAGTGGGAGGCCTGTGACTTTGTGTAAGATTGTGTGTGTGTGGAGTGGGTAAAAGGGTTTTATTGGTGTTGAAGAGAGAGAGAGACAGCATTACAACTCCTTCTCTTTTTTGCAGCGGCAGATGCGAGGAGAGACGAACGGATTTAAAGCGATAGGAGGGGGAGGAGAGCGGAAACGGAAGTGGAAGCGGAGGAGATCGTTTAATTATTTAAATCAGGAATTGATAACTTAGTGAATATTTGTATGTGTAAACTTAACTGATAATTGAAACAGTATATATGTATGTACTTATATCTATATGCATGCTTGCATATACACACATATGCTATGAACTTGTAGTTTACCATGGAAACCCTGTAATTGCCCACGGTAGAGAACTAAATGCGGCCGTTAGACACTATCAAACTTCGCTCTGGGGCTTCCTGGCCCAAATGCAGCTACATCTTGTTACTAAACCATCTCCATGGAAGCTCCGATGGGTGGTAACTCCGGCGTGGAGCTCAGTAGATATGTCTATGTGTGTGTGTGGGCAGCCCCAACAATAAGTAGAACATTAACATCAATAACAATTACGTACACCAGATCTTCCTCAGGTTCAAATAATTGTTTAGCATTGTAATCAACAATCAATCATGACGCAAAACAAAATGCATTATGATTAATATTGATAACTCTTTGTTTCGTTTCGACAAACCTTAAGAATCGTTTTTTAGTTATTGGCAAACGGCTGTTTCGCATCGAGCAGCCGCCTTGCAATGAGATGCACCACGTACCTTACAACAAAACTAACTACATATAGATTCCATCAACTGTAACTTCCCTGCCGATCGCGAACGAAGGATCAGTGATTGGATCGCTTCGTCTCCAGGGTGTTTTTTTCCATTTTGAATGTCGTAGTCCAGCAGTAGTAGCAGAAACTCTTTAATTCAGGGTCTTACCTTTACGATCGATATAATATATATGTATATTGTATACAAGCGCGATCTCTATTGGATCCTCGTCAACCGTATGTTTGTGTTTTGTTCCCAGGACTCAAGAAGCAATAATTCGAAATGTCTTATGACCCATAGCCAGGCACAGTCGTTCTGGTCAGCGCGATGGCAGCGATGTGCACGTGGGGTTCTCCTCATTCGGGTCTCTTTCTGCCACTGTATTTTGTGAAACGATAATTTCTCCACCTCATTGAAGACATTTCTTCTGCAACAGATCAATGCGAACTACTCTTTCAGGTTTTCCGTTCGAAGTCCCACCACTGCGTCTGGAAGATTATAAAAAAGGAAATTTGCACTCACTGTGCTTGAGATTTCTGCGTTTTCATAAAGTTTACAATGTATAGCGATCACATTCCATATATACTAGTTAATATAAACTTAAGCCAGTGTGAACAATCAGTGTTGAAATTTACGATTAGCAAATTACTTACTTCTCTAGTTTAGTTCAGAAAGAAAAAATATATCAGATGAAATATTTCGCAATCTTCTAATAGTACTTAAAAGCAAAAAAATAAGATTAAAACACGTTAAATGAAATCAAAATTTGTGTATTTTGTGAATTTGAGATTTTTATTATAAATGTAAGTTATGATAAATGATGCAACAACAAAAAAAAAAAAACAAATACAAATGCAATATTTCAAGAAGAATGAAAGTCAAAAAATGATCAACTTTTTAAGTAGTTTTAAAATTAAAATTATTATATTAAAGAATAACCATAAATATTTATAAAACCATGTTAAAAAGTTTTCTTATTAGTCAGAAAAACCAAATGGATTTGATGTCAAAGTAAATTGAAAAATATTTTATTGATTACAATAAATAAATAAATTATTTCATTATATTATTACGAAAAAAGATAAATATTGTTCTTATTTCGAAAAAGAGAATGGACAAAGCAATTCGGTTAATGAACAAATGTGTGTATATATAAAATTCAATGGTTTGACCTGCACTGTACTTGTAGTTTGAGAGTAACTGGGTGGGATGTATATATAAATTTCAATGGCTTGACCTGCACTGTACTTGTAGTTTGAGAGTAACTGTTGTAGGTGGGATGTTGTTCATGGAGCATTTAAATCAAGTGAAGACTAAAGTTGGGGTACAGTACGGCATAATCGACCCCAATATCTCTCCAACTGTAATGCCCATAAATGTTATATTAAACATGACTTGAACTTGAATGTGACCGTTACACACTCTAGTTGACGCTGTATGGCGTTTTTCTTTTTTATGCCAGCACTTTTGCCATAATTCTCAGATGGTTGACTAAGCTACTGAAAGCAATGGTATAGTTGCCAAAAGTGAGTTACCAGTATAATGAATAAAAGAAATAACAAACTTGAGTGTGTTCTCGAACAATGAGACAAATCTCGAAGGTATCTCAAAGAAAAAAGACGTCAGAAAATAATTACAACATTAAAAAAATAAGATGTTCATTTTATTACTGTATGGTTCTTACAGATAGAGAATAACTGGGGAAGAAACCTTTTCAACTGTAGTTTTACAGTTAGAGAACAACTGTATTTGTAGTGTAAATTGTATTTTACTCTCATTCAATGCTGAATACTCTATTTGTTAAAAACATTTTTAATGAGGGAGTAATACAATATTTTATTTTCATTTTAATGAAACTTCAGTTGATTTTTATTTTAATGAAACTTCAGTTGTCATGGTCGCAATACGTTTTTTTTATGCGTTAAATGAAAAAAGTTTCTGAGAAAGTAGTACTTCAATCATGTCAACTAATTTTAAGTTAATTTTGAAGAATGTAATAGAATGTAATATAATATTTGAGCTGGTGCGCAGTGGACACATCTATCGAACAAGTTGTACTCGCGGTGTGGGGGTCCACCATTAGTTTGTCCACTTCCACCTATTTGCCATTGAAACGCACATTCCAAATTTGACAAAATCGATTTGAACGGATTCGGTCCTGTGTATTTTGATATTATTTGTGGGCGAATGATGAAGATATGATATTGTTTCTTCCACATTACATATAATCTATGTTCCAAATTTCAATAAAATCGCCTCACGTAATTGCGTCACAAACATACAGACAAACCAATACTTGTTTTGTATTATAATAATAGAGATTTATTTATTTTATGTTATATATATTTATATTATATATTTTTATATCTTTAAATGAGAACTAAATTATTTTCTCAATTTCCACAATGAATACAATCTGCCAGGAAACTGCACCTGTCCCCGTGATTATGACCTTGTAATAGCCCTCCAGCATGTAGCTTGGACAAGCATCGTTTGAAATTTGGCACTTGTTCAAGGTGTATGTCTTCTTCTCCAAAACCGGGTGGTTGGATTGTGGTGAATTCGAACAACTGGCTAGCGATTTCATTAACATATTCTTGTAGGTGTCCCGTAGGAAATGGTTTAACGTCTGCTTGTCGACCTTAAAGGGAAGCTTCTTGTAGTCATTATTTCCGGAAGCACTGCGATACGTCTGAATATCTATCTACATTCGAGAGAGTTGAAATAAAAATATACTAAGACAATTTTTTAAACGGTAAGAGGCAAGCTCACATAATCTATATCGGTAACTCTGAAATTAATGGCGACCGAGCCCGACATTGAGAAAACACCACGTCCGAGTCGTTGCAACTTCAGATCAATCTTGCATAGTTGCTCATCACTTGACGACGAATTAATACTCAATATGGTGTAGGTCCAGGTTTTCTAGGAAAAAATAAATAAATTCCGATTATGGATGTATCGCCTGGACCTCACCTTTGCGGCGAGATTTATGGTTAGCGCTCCAGGAGCCAGGATCCCGGCCAAAAGTGCCAATTGCCAAATCATTCTCTTGTAGTCACAGAAACCAGAACAATCGAAGTGATGGGTCATGGCTATGAGATGTGATTTATATATTTGAAAAGCAGATACTGTGTGCATATAGATATTATAGGTATTCATCACGCTATCGCAATAGAAATGTCAGTGAATCCAACGGCGAGATGGATTCCCGATAGGAGCTAGTTCCACAATTGATGTAATAAATATGAATATGTCGTTGATTGTGTGTAATCGGAAAAACTATAAAATCAAACAAAGCAGATTCGGTGCTTGTAATAATTACGTTTTATTTAAACAACACAGACTAATCTAATCTACATATGTATAACTTTTAAATAAATTATAATCTAGACATTCTTTATATGTTACTTTTATGTGGTCTATGTTCCAAAGTGAGCACTACACCATTTTCTCGATTTCCACAAGGTACTCGGCATTGTAGGAAACTCCACCTGTGCCTATGAGTAATATCTTGTTGTAGCCTTCCTTCATGTAGCTTGGCCAAGCTTCATTGGATACAACGCACTTGTTCAAGGTGTAAATTCGACCAATTGGCAACCTATTTCATGAACATTTTCTTGTAGGTGGTCCGCATGAAATTGTTTATCGTATGTTTGCCGATTCCTATAGTTGTTACTTCTACTAGCACTGTAATAGGACTCGAAGTCTATCTAAACTCGAGAGATATGAAATTGAGTCGGCACCGGCATCTTGTTAATGAAACAAGCTTACATAGTCTATGTCGCTGACTTTTGTTCCCCGCATAATCAAACCCGAAACGGTATCGTCTCATCATCAGATAATGAAGTAATACTCAGTATGTTGTAGGTCCAGGTTTTCTAGGAAAAATTATGAATTTTCCTTTGAATGTACAGCATACATACATTAATAATTATGTATTTAAGTATGTCTCGTCTGCCCTCGTTTTCGGCTCGATTTAAAACATTACAGAGAACATTTCTGATAGTTCGTGTACACTTTTACTTAATTGGTAATTGTAGAATACCAGCTGAACTACATAAAACGATTACCTGTTGCCTGGCATGTTTATAACACAATATTTTACTAAATGTTGCTCAAAAGGAAAAAAATAAACTTAAAAAAAGGAGTAATTATTGTTTTTGTTGTACTTTTCGTTTTTTTTGCGTTGAAATTGCATTTTTTGTAATGTACATTTTTGAAATACTGTACATAAATATAATTGATAATAAAAATGTATGTACATAAATAAAAAAGTAGCATTTTTTGATTAGAAAGTTGAAAAATTTAATATATTTTCTGTGTGCAAACTTTTAACCTACTGTATATAATCAAACATATTATGTACATAGATAAATAGTAGCTAATCCGCATGCAACACGCAACCACAAGAGAACTGGATGTATGGGTCAATGAATGGTGATAAAACTTCAATTAGGCTATTAATGAGACATCCGAATGCCGTATGTCGCTCGATCGATTGATAAAAATGGCGAAATTCAAGTTACGAGCGCGATGGTAGTGGAATGAGTATATTTCTAGAGTGATATATCGTCGAAATTTTGTAATGATAATGAAATATATATAAATCTATACCTCTATTACTATATCTATACTCTATACTAATATATAAAACAAGAAAGTTGTATGTTCGACTACAAAAATCAGTTAAACGGCTGAGAATGTTTCAAATTTTATATTTTTAGGTTAATTCTTGACGACCTATACATTTTTGAAAATTTCATATTTTAGGCAATTTTTCATAGAAATCTTAAATCGTTCATATCTCCTTAAATACGCGTTAATTCGCGAAAAGGACGTTAATTCGTGACGACCTCAAAATTTTTGAAAATTTCTTAATTCACGCAATTTTTCATGTAAATCTTAAATCGTTCATATCTTCGTAAATACGCGTTATTTCGCGAAAAGGACGTTAATTCGTGACGACCTATAAATTTTTTAAATTTTCATAATTAATGCAATTTTCCATGTAAATCTTAAATCGTTCATATCTTCGTAAATACGCGTTATTTCGCGAAAAGGACGTTAATTCGTGACGACCTATAAATTTTTTAAATTTTCATAATTAATGCAATTTTTCATTGAAATCTTAAATCGTCCATATCTCCGTAAATACGCGTTATTTCGCGAAAAGGACGTTAATTCGTGACGACATATAAATTTTTGAAATTTTCATAATTAATGCAATTTTTCATTGAAATCTTAAATCGTTCATATCTCTGTAAATACGCGTTATTTCGCGAAAAGGACGTTAATTCGTGACGACCTATAAATTTTTGAAATTTTCATAATTAATGCAATTTTTCATTGAAATCTTAAATCGTCCATATCTCCGTAAATACGCGTTATTTCGCGAAAAGGACGTTAATTCGTGACGACCTATAAATTTATGAAATTTTCATAATTAATGCAATTTTTCATTGAAATCTTAAATCGTCCATATCTCCGTAAATACGCGTTATTTTGCGAAAAGGACTTTAATTCGTGACGACCTATAAATTTTTGAAAATTTCATAATTTAGGCAATTTTTCATGGAAATCTTAAATCGTTCATATCTCCGTAAATACGCGTTATTTCGCGAAAAGGACGTTAATTCGTGACGACCTATAAATTTTTTAAATTTTCATAATTAATGCAATAATTTCATGTAAATCTTAAATCGTTCATATCTCCGTAAAATTACGTTATTTTGCAAAAAGGACGTTAATTCGTGACGACCTATAAATTTATGAAATTTTCATAATTAATGCAATTTTTCATTGAAATCTTAAATCGTTCATATCTCCGTAAATACGCGTTATTTTGCGAAAAGGACTTTAATTCGTGACGACCTATAAATTTTTGAAAATTTAATAATTCAGGCAATTTTTCATTGAAATCTTAAATCGTTCATATCTCCGTAAATACGCGTTATTTCGCGAAAAGGACTTTAATTCGTGACGACCTATAAATTTTTGAGATTTTTTTTCATGGAAATCCTATATCGTTCATATCTCCGTAAATACGCGTTATTTCGCGAAAAGGACGTTAATTCGTGACGACCTATAAATTTTTGATATTTTCATAATTAATGCAATTTTTCATGGAAATCCTATATCGTTCATATCTCCGTAAATACGCGTTATTTCGCGAAAAGGACGTTAATTCGTGACGACCTATAAATTTTTTAAATTTTCATAATTAACGCAATTTTTCATGTAAATCTTAAATCGTTCATATCTCCGTAAAATCACGTTATTTCGCAAAAAGGACGTTAATTCGTGACGACCTATAAATTTTATCTCCGTAAAAACACGTTATTTCGCGAAAAGGACGTTAATTCGTGACGACCTATAAATTTATGAAATTTTCATAATTCAGGCAATTTTTCATTGAAATCTTAAATCGTTCATATCTCCGTAAATACGCGTTATTTCGCGAAAAGGACGTTAATTCGTGACGACCTATAAATTTTTTAAATTTTCATAATTAATGCAATTTTTCATTGAAATCTTAAATCGTTCATATCTCCGTAAATACGCGTTATTTTGCGAAAAGGACTTTAATTCGTGACGACCTATAAATTTTTGAAAATTTAATAATTCAGGCAATTTTCCATGTAAATCTTAAATCGTTCATATCTCCGTAAATACGCGTTATTTCGCGAAAATGACGTTAATTCGTGACGACCTATAAATTTTTTAAATTTTCATAATTAATGCAATTTTCCATGTAAATCTTAAATCGTTCATATCTCCGTAAAATTACGTTATTTCGCAAAAAGGACGTTAATTCGTGACGACCTATAAATTTATGAAATTTTCATAATTAATTAAATTTTTCATTGAAATCCTATATCGTTCATATCTCCGTAAATACGCGTTATTTTGCGAAAAGGACTTTAATTCGTGACGACCTATAAATTTTTGAAAATTTAATAATTCAGGCAATTTTCCATGTAAATCTTAAATCGTTCATATCTCCGTAAATACGCGTTATTTCGCGAAAATGACGTTAATTCGTGACGACCTATAAATTTTTTAAATTTTCATAATTAATGCAATTTTCCATGTAAATCTTAAATCGTTCATATCTCCGTAAAATTACGTTATTTCGCAAAAAGGACGTTAATTCGTGACGACCTATAAATTTATAATTTATTTATTTTTCATTGAAATCTTAGATCGTCCATATCTCCGTAAATACGCGTTATTTTGCGAAAAGGACTTTAATTCGTGACGACCTATAAATTTTTGAAAATTTAATAATTCAGGCAATTTTCCATGTAAATCTTAAATCGTTCATACCTCCGTAAATACGCGTTATTTCGCGAAAAGGACTTTAATTCGTGACGACCTATAAATTTTTGAGATTTTCATAATTCATGCAGTTTTTCATGTACATCTTAAATCGTCCATATCTCCGTCAAAACACGTTATTTCGCGAAAAGGACGTTAATTCGTGACGACATATAAATTTTTGAAATTTTCATAATTAATGCAATTTTTCATTGAAATCTTAAATCGTTCATATCTCTGTAAATACGCGTTATTTCGCGAAAATGACGTTAATTCGTGACGACCTATAAATTTTTTAAATTTTCATAATTAATGCAATTTTCCATGTAAATCTTAAATCGTTCATATCTCCGTAAAATTACGTTATTTCGCAAAAAGGACGTTAATTCGTGACGACCTATAAATTTATGAAATTTTCATAATTAATTAAATTTTTCATTGAAATCCTATATCGTTCATATCTCCGTAAAAACACGTTATTTTGCAAAAAGGACGTTAATTCGTGACGACCTATAAATTTATGAAATTTTCATAATTAATGCAATTTTTCATTGAAATCTTAAATCGTTCATATCTCCGTAAATACGCGTTATTTCGCGAAAAGGACTTTAATTCGTGACGACCTATACATTTTTGAGATTTTTTTCATGTACATCTTAAATCGTCCATATCTCCGTAAAAACACGTTATTTCGCGAAAAGGACGTTAATTCGTGACGACATATAAATTTATGAAATTTTCATAATTAATTAAATTTTTCATTGAAATCCTATATCGTTCATATCTCCGTAAAAACACGTTATTTCGCGAAAAGGACGTTAATTCGTGACGACCTATAAATTTTTGATATTTTCATAATTAATGCAATTTTTCATGGAAATCCTATATCGTTCATATCTCCGTAAATACGCGTTATTTCGCGAAAAGGACGTTAATTCGTGACGACCTATAAATTTATGAAATTTTCATAATTCAGGCAATTTTTCATTGAAATCTTAAATCGTTCATATCTCCGTAAATACGCGTTATTTCGCGAAAAGGACGTTAATTCGTGACGACCTATAAATTTTTTTAATTTTCATAATTAATGCAATTTTTCATGTAAATCTTTAATCGTTCATATCTCCGTAAATACGGGTTATTTCGCGAAAAGGACGTTAATTCGTGATGACCTCAAAATTTTTTTAAATTTCATAATTCAGGCAATTTTTCATGGAAAACTTAAATCGTTCATATCTCCGTAAATACGCGTTATTTTGCGAAAAGGACTTTAATTCGTGACGACCTATAAATTTTTTAAATTTTCATAATTAATGCAATTTTTCATTGAAATCTTAAATCGTTCATATCTCCGTAAATACGCGTTATTTCGCGAAAAGGACGTTAATTCGTGACGACCTATAAATTTTTTAAATTTTCATAATTAATGCAATTTTTCATGTAAATCTTTAATCGTTCATATCTCCGTAAATACGCGTTATAGATATAGCCTATAGATTTTTGAAATTTTCATAATTCAGGCAATTTTTCATGGAAAACTTAAATCGTTCATATCTCCGTAAATACGCGTTATTTTGCGAAAAGGACGTTAATTCGTGACGACCTATAAATTTTTTAAATTTTCATAATTAATGCAATTTTCCATGAAAAGGAAGGATGAGATCTTCATTTTTGCTGGGTACGATAAGACATCGAAATGGGTACGATACGATTTCCTACCACGCTATGGCAAAAATGGCAATTTTGTCTTGAGAGGCGTTTAAGTTTTCGTTTTGACCGCAAAATAAATTAAAGAACTGAATAAAATAAATAAATGATGTGCCGTTCGTGTTGTTCTCAGTATTCAACTACTCTGAATTCCTGAACCCTGCTGCTAATCTCTGAATTATTATTTATCATGATCATATTATCATTATTATTGGATAAAAAACACACGTTATTCTAATTAATAATCTAATTAATAATAATAATTAATAATTTAAATTTATTTTTCAATTAGATATATATGATATAGCCGCTGCGGGTATTTCCTAGTAATATAAACATGAAACTATTTTTTGATCTCAATTTAGTCTCAAATTCTCACGGAGTAAAGTAACCTATAATTCAGTGGTCACAAGCCATAACCGCCTAAGTCTGTTTTTCAAAATTTTCGTTTTATTTAAACAACACAGACTAATCTAATCTACATATGTATAACTTTTAAATAAATTATAATCTAGACATTCTTTATATGTTACTTTTATGTGGTCTATGTTCCAAAGTGAGCACTACACCATTTTCTCGATTTCCACAAGGTACTCGGCATTGTAGGAAACTCCACCTGTGCCTATGAGTAATATCTTGTTGTAGCCTTCCTTCATGTAGCTTGGCCAAGCTTCATTGGATACAACGCACTTGTTCAAGGTGTAAATTCGACCAATTGGCAACCTATTTCATGAACATTTTCTTGTAGGTGGTCCGCATGAAATTGTTTATCGTATGTTTGCCGATTCCTATAGTTGTTACTTCTACTAGCACTGTAATAGGACTCGAAGTCTATCTAAACTCGAGAGATATGAAATTGAGTCGGCACCGGCATCTTGTTAATGAAACAAGCTTACATAGTCTATGTCGCTGACTTTTGTTCCCCGCATAATCAAACCCGAAACGGTATCGTCTCATCATCAGATAATGAAGTAATACTCAGTATGTTGTAGGTCCAGGTTTTCTAGGAAAAATTATGAATTTTCCTTTGAATGTACAGCATACATACATTAATAATTATGTATTTAAGTATGTCTCGTCTGCCCTCGTTTTCGGCTCGATTTAAAACATTACAGAGAACATTTCTGATAGTTCGTGTACACTTTTACTTAATTGGTAATTGTAGAATACCAGCTGAACTACATAAAACGATTACCTGTTGCCTGGCATGTTTATAACACAATATTTTACTAAATGTTGCTCAAAAGGAAAAAAATAAACTTAAAAAAAGGAGTAATTATTGTTTTTGTTGTACTTTTCGTTTTTTTTGCGTTGAAATTGCATTTTTTGTAATGTACATTTTTGAAATACTGTACATAAATATAATTGATAATAAAAATGTATGTACATAAATAAAAAAGTAGCATTTTTTGATTAGAAAGTTGAAAAATTTAATATATTTTCTGTGTGCAAACTTTTAACCTACTGTATATAATCAAACATATTATGTACATAGATAAATAGTAGCTAATCCGCATGCAACACGCAACCACAAGAGAACTGGATGTATGGGTCAATGAATGGTGATAAAACTTCAATTAGGCTATTAATGAGACATCCGAATGCCGTATGTCGCTCGATCGATTGATAAAAATGGCGAAATTCAAGTTACGAGCGCGATGGTAGTGGAATGAGTATATTTCTAGAGTGATATATCGTCGAAATTTTGTAATGATAATGAAATATATATAAATCTATACCTCTATTACTATATCTATACTCTATACTAATATATAAAACAAGAAAGTTGTATGTTCGACTACAAAAATCAGTTAAACGGCTGAGAATGTTTCAAATTTTATATTTTTAGGTTAATTCTTGACGACCTATACATTTTTGAAAATTTCATATTTTAGGCAATTTTTCATAGAAATCTTAAATCGTTCATATCTCCTTAAATACGCGTTAATTCGCGAAAAGGACGTTAATTCGTGACGACCTCAAATATAAATTTTTTAAATTTTCATAATTAACGCAATTTTTCATGTAAATCTTAAATCGTTCATATCTCCGTAAAATCACGTTATTTCGCAAAAAGGACGTTAATTCGTGACGACCTATAAATTTTATCTCCGTAAAAACACGTTATTTCGCGAAAAGGACGTTAATTCGTGACGACCTATAAATTTATGAAATTTTCATAATTCAGGCAATTTTTCATTGAAATCTTAAATCGTTCATATCTCCGTAAATACGCGTTATTTCGCGAAAAGGACGTTAATTCGTGACGACCTATAAATTTTTTAAATTTTCATAATTAATGCAATTTTTCATTGAAATCTTAAATCGTTCATATCTCCGTAAATACGCGTTATTTTGCGAAAAGGACTTTAATTCGTGACGACCTATAAATTTTTGAAAATTTAATAATTCAGGCAATTTTCCATGTAAATCTTAAATCGTTCATATCTCCGTAAATACGCGTTATTTCGCGAAAATGACGTTAATTCGTGACGACCTATAAATTTTTTAAATTTTCATAATTAATGCAATTTTCCATGTAAATCTTAAATCGTTCATATCTCCGTAAAATTACGTTATTTCGCAAAAAGGACGTTAATTCGTGACGACCTATAAATTTATGAAATTTTCATAATTAATTAAATTTTTCATTGAAATCCTATATCGTTCATATCTCCGTAAATACGCGTTATTTTGCGAAAAGGACTTTAATTCGTGACGACCTATAAATTTTTGAAAATTTAATAATTCAGGCAATTTTCCATGTAAATCTTAAATCGTTCATATCTCCGTAAATACGCGTTATTTCGCGAAAATGACGTTAATTCGTGACGACCTATAAATTTTTTAAATTTTCATAATTAATGCAATTTTCCATGTAAATCTTAAATCGTTCATATCTCCGTAAAATTACGTTATTTCGCAAAAAGGACGTTAATTCGTGACGACCTATAAATTTATAATTTATTTATTTTTCATTGAAATCTTAGATCGTCCATATCTCCGTAAATACGCGTTATTTTGCGAAAAGGACTTTAATTCGTGACGACCTATAAATTTTTGAAAATTTAATAATTCAGGCAATTTTCCATGTAAATCTTAAATCGTTCATACCTCCGTAAATACGCGTTATTTCGCGAAAAGGACTTTAATTCGTGACGACCTATAAATTTTTGAGATTTTCATAATTCATGCAGTTTTTCATGTACATCTTAAATCGTCCATATCTCCGTCAAAACACGTTATTTCGCGAAAAGGACGTTAATTCGTGACGACATATAAATTTTTGAAATTTTCATAATTAATGCAATTTTTCATTGAAATCTTAAATCGTTCATATCTCTGTAAATACGCGTTATTTCGCGAAAATGACGTTAATTCGTGACGACCTATAAATTTTTTAAATTTTCATAATTAATGCAATTTTCCATGTAAATCTTAAATCGTTCATATCTCCGTAAAATTACGTTATTTCGCAAAAAGGACGTTAATTCGTGACGACCTATAAATTTATGAAATTTTCATAATTAATTAAATTTTTCATTGAAATCCTATATCGTTCATATCTCCGTAAAAACACGTTATTTTGCAAAAAGGACGTTAATTCGTGACGACCTATAAATTTATGAAATTTTCATAATTAATGCAATTTTTCATTGAAATCTTAAATCGTTCATATCTCCGTAAATACGCGTTATTTCGCGAAAAGGACTTTAATTCGTGACGACCTATACATTTTTGAGATTTTTTTCATGTACATCTTAAATCGTCCATATCTCCGTAAAAACACGTTATTTCGCGAAAAGGACGTTAATTCGTGACGACATATAAATTTATGAAATTTTCATAATTAATTAAATTTTTCATTGAAATCCTATATCGTTCATATCTCCGTAAAAACACGTTATTTCGCGAAAAGGACGTTAATTCGTGACGACCTATAAATTTTTGATATTTTCATAATTAATGCAATTTTTCATGGAAATCCTATATCGTTCATATCTCCGTAAATACGCGTTATTTCGCGAAAAGGACGTTAATTCGTGACGACCTATAAATTTATGAAATTTTCATAATTCAGGCAATTTTTCATTGAAATCTTAAATCGTTCATATCTCCGTAAATACGCGTTATTTCGCGAAAAGGACGTTAATTCGTGACGACCTATAAATTTTTTTAATTTTCATAATTAATGCAATTTTTCATGTAAATCTTTAATCGTTCATATCTCCGTAAATACGGGTTATTTCGCGAAAAGGACGTTAATTCGTGATGACCTCAAAATTTTTTTAAATTTCATAATTCAGGCAATTTTTCATGGAAAACTTAAATCGTTCATATCTCCGTAAATACGCGTTATTTTGCGAAAAGGACTTTAATTCGTGACGACCTATAAATTTTTTAAATTTTCATAATTAATGCAATTTTTCATTGAAATCTTAAATCGTTCATATCTCCGTAAATACGCGTTATTTCGCGAAAAGGACGTTAATTCGTGACGACCTATAAATTTTTTAAATTTTCATAATTAATGCAATTTTTCATGTAAATCTTTAATCGTTCATATCTCCGTAAATACGCGTTATAGATATAGCCTATAGATTTTTGAAATTTTCATAATTCAGGCAATTTTTCATGGAAAACTTAAATCGTTCATATCTCCGTAAATACGCGTTATTTTGCGAAAAGGACGTTAATTCGTGACGACCTATAAATTTTTTAAATTTTCATAATTAATGCAATTTTCCATGAAAAGGAAGGATGAGATCTTCATTTTTGCTGGGTACGATAAGACATCGAAATGGGTACGATACGATTTCCTACCACGCTATGGCAAAAATGGCAATTTTGTCTTGAGAGGCGTTTAAGTTTTCGTTTTGACCGCAAAATAAATTAAAGAACTGAATAAAATAAATAAATGATGTGCCGTTCGTGTTGTTCTCAGTATTCAACTACTCTGAATTCCTGAACCCTGCTGCTAATCTCTGAATTATTATTTATCATGATCATATTATCATTATTATTGGATAAAAAACACACGTTATTCTAATTAATAATCTAATTAATAATAATAATTAATAATTTAAATTTATTTTTCAATTAGATATATATGATATAGCCGCTGCGGGTATTTCCTAGTAATATAAACATGAAACTATTTTTTGATCTCAATTTAGTCTCAAATTCTCACGGAGTAAAGTAACCTATAATTCAGTGGTCACAAGCCATAACCGCCTAAGTCTGTTTTTCAAAATTTTCAGGAAAGCAGTTTAAAGTTTCAATTAACATTGAAAGTAATGGGGCTAGGTGTTTCTTTTTTACATTTTTTAAGGAGTCTAAAAAAGATACAAACATGAAAAATTGATAGCAAATAGATTTATACACGCTGAGCACGATCGAACTAAAATCTCAATTTTGTCCTAACTCGACTTAGGCGGTTATGGCTTGTGACCACTGAATTATTCCGCTTTGAAATACACAAATTGTGTTCAAAAATAGAGCTAGAACAATGTAGAATTGCATAAACATAAACAACATATCATAAACATCATTTCTGTAAGAACAACTCGAGATACAACCAGACAAAACTAAACAATAATTAGCTGAGACAATCCTCGTTAGAAAATTTGGTATTACCAAATATCAATGGTGTATGTCTTCTTCTCCAAAACTGGGCCTTGTGGTAAGTCTGACTAACACATAATCTACATACAACTATATCGGTAACAGCTTGCCGTATGTGTGTATGTGAGCGACCGACCGACCGGAACTGCGGCACTTGCATTCTTGCATCTTTCGTTATCGTTTCGTTCCTGCTGCGGCTGCCGTCGTGGAAGCGTCTAGATAAATATCAATTGTTTATTCTGAGCTATTTTAATGCTTTGAGAAACGGTTTTTGGAACTATAGGGAATCAGATTTACCCCACATTGGCGGATCTTATATATGAGTATATACGATTAAGAAATGGGCTTTGTCGACGCTTTGTAAAATGTAATTTGTGAATATGTCCCTCCAACGTGGAGATTCCCGATAGGTGCTAGTTTGGAAATTAATGGAATAAATACCGGAGAACATCAATCGTCAACTTACGTCAAAGTTTCAGAAAAACAGTAAATTTTACTGCTGTAATAATTACGTTTTATGTAATGTAGATATTCTTTATACGTTTCTTTATACGTGTATGTAGATATTCTTTATACGTTACATTTGTACAGTTTATTTTTTCAAAGTGAACGCTACCCCTTTTTCTCTACTTCGAGAAGAACCTCGGCATTGTAGGAAACTCCACCTGTTCCTATGAGTAAGACTTTGTAGTAGCCCTCCTTCATGTAACTTGGCCAAGCCTCGGTTGTTAATGCGCACTTGTTAATGGTGTAGGTCATTTTCACAAATACCGGATTGTCGGATTGCGGAAAATTCGAGCAATTGGCAAACGTTTTCATGAACTTTGCCTTGTAGGTGGTCCGCATGAAATTACTCATCGTCTGTTTGGCGATCTTAAAGGGTAGCTTCTTATAGTCGTTACTTCCAGTTGCACTGTAATAGGACTCGAACTCTATCTGAACTCGTAAGATATGAAATTGAGTACGATCGGCATCTTGTTAACGGAATAAGCTTACGTAGTCTTCATCGGTAATTTCGATGCCTCGTAAAATCGAACCTGAAATGGTGTAATCACCACGTCCGACTCGTTCCATTTTCAGGTCAAACTTGAGGAGCTTTTCATCACCAGACGACGAAGTAACACTTAATATGGTGAATGTCCAGGTTTTCTAGGAGAAAGTATTAATTTTGCCCTTGGATGTATCACCTGGATCTCACCGGTGGGACAAGTTTCAAAGGCAGCACTCCAGCAGCCAGGATCGCGGCGAAAAATATCAATTGCCAAATCATTCTCTTGTGGTTGCGAAAACTAGAACTGCGGTAGTGATGAATATTGGCGACGACAAGGGTTTATGTATATCGCTGGAATGCAAACAGATTGGTTTTAGAAGATCATTATTTACATTTTTAATTAACCCTGTTATGTGAGCAGATAAATCGTTGATAATCCGCATGCAACACGCAACTATTGGTGCAGTTACTTTTAATTGAAACAATATTTAAAAAAATAAAGAAGAATTTCGTGATCAAAATGATAAGTGTCTCAAAAATACTTTCTATGCATTTCATCAAAGTGTGTATATGAATTACTTAATATAAAATTGCTATTCAATAGCAAACTCAAGAAAACTGGATGTCAAGGTGATCTAATAGTGATAAGGCTTCAATCAGCCCATCAATGCGACATCCGAATGCAGTGTTGTCGCTCGATTTAATTGATTAAATGGCGCTAGTCACGTTTCGATATTTACAGGGTGTTATAGCGATAATTTATAAAATGACATTCCAAAGTAAACAATAATTAATTCTCCTTAAAAAGTATGTACAGTTCTGATTTAAAATAGAGCTGGAACACTTTTATTCTTCGGTCAATATGCAATTATTACTACGGTTGCGGCTATTTTAACCATAAGATGCGATTTATTCTGTATTCAATTACTATATTCAATAAATTTACTAGTCTAGTATAAAGATTTTTTTCAAACCAATAAAAAAATACGTACATCTATTAAAATTATTTTACAATGTTATCAAAATAAAACTCAAAATAGGGCCATAACTTTATTTTCTAGTTCACTTGAAAACATTCACCTTCAAGAGGGCAAAAGTAAATTTTCGCGTGTGAACTTCAGCTATTACCTATTGTGTGTTGGCACAGATTTTATTAATTTCCTTATTCCCCTCACTGACGTTCTCTGCTATCATTAACTTCTTGAATAAACAAATAAAGCAAGAGTAAATAGCAAAGTGAAGGCAAATAAGTATGTCTATGTTTGGGGTGCAGTTAAGTCGGTCAATAAATAATAAATCGTCGATTCATACCTATGACGACGATGTTTGGCCCAGCGATTGTACCAATGCATGAAAGCTCTCTTCCCCAGCTTTCAATAGTTCGTTGTTCCGCGCCTTCGCATGGGTTCCCATTTATACATGCGATCGCCACAACAGCCCCCAGTTCAGACTTCGCCTTCGACGTCGAAAAAACAGCAAACTATGGATCGGTGGCAGAATCGCGTGGCCGTCGTAACCGGGGCCAGCTCCGGCATCGGGGCGGCCATCGTCAAGGACCTGCTGCAAGGTGGCATGGTTGTGGTGGGGATGGCTCGGCGGACGGAGCGCATCGACGACTTGCGACGATCGTTGCCGCTGGAACAGCAGCCACGACTCCACAGCGTGCACTGTGACCTCATGGACTCCCGGTCGGTGGACGAGGCGTTCGATTGGGTCGTGCAGAAGCTCGCCGGCGTCGACATCCTGGTGAACAATGCGGGCGTCATGGCGGCGGGGCCGATATTCACGCAAGATATTGGCAGGATGCGGGCCGTGCTGGAGACGAACGTGACGGCGCTGCTGCACTGCTCGCAGCGCGCCTTCCGGTCGATGCGGCAGCGCCACTTCGACGGCCACATCGTGCACGTGAACAGCGTCGTCGGGCACAGCGTCTACAACCCGCCGCCCGGCGTCCTGCCCGAGTTCAACGTCTACACGGCGTCGAAGCACGCGGTGACCGCCATCACGGAGCTGATGCGCCAGGAGCTCCACGGGCTGGGCACCAAGATCAAGGTCACGGTGAGTACGAGTGATGGGCCTTTGACCTCCCATTGATTATTTGCCTCGAGTTCCCATCTCACCTCTTTCTTTGCCAGAGCATCAGCCCTGGCCTGGTGGACACCGATATCGTGCCAGACAGCTTCAAGTCGATGGTCATGTTGCGGCCAGAGGACATTTCCCAGGGGATCCTGTACGCCATCTCCACGGCGCCGCTCGTCCAGGTGCACGAGTTGACCATCAAACCCATCGGCGAAACGTTCTGATTTGTATTCTCATTGGCGTTATTGTTCTAGTGAATATACAAGAAGACATGTCGGAGGAACCAATAAAAGATTTACTTTTTTCAGTTTTTATTAAGAAATTATACTTGATATTACAAAAACGTGCACATGGAATGAAGTACCGAATCCTTTTACTGTAAAAATTTAAAAACATGTTGAAAACTGAAACCTAAAATGATCTACATTCTGAATTTTTGTATTGTTATTATTATTTTGATTTGGACATTAATTCGTAGTATTTTTCAGTACATCATATGTTTTACATCATTTGCTTTACATTAATTTATTTCTAGAATACATTCTTCATTCAAAATTCAACTAAAGATCAGTGTTCTCGATTTCTGCTTCGGCTTTCGAGCATAACCGGAATTTAGAGCCTGCTCGGTCCTTTGACATATATGGCTAATTTTGAGTTGTATTACTTTTAAAGTGAGAGTGCGATAAATTCCATCCTTAATCATACGTAAGAATGTATCGTTTTACTTACGGTGGAGGACGGAAGGCATCTTGGAGGGTGGCGCCCGCGTCGTAATTGACCGCAATTAAGGACGACTTAAAGGACATTCAGCGACATGAACTAATCCCGATTTATTGGCCACCATTTCCGGTAGAAACCAGAACCTTCGCCTTCCCGGGCTGGTGTGGTGTTGTTGTCGTTTGTGGTGAGAGCGAGGTATTTAATTTTAATGGCCAACAAAACTAATTAACAAAATGCAAAGAAGCCTTGAATAATCGCATTTATGGCGAGGACGACGGACCCCGCATGGCACCTACACAAACACACAGACACCCACACAGAGACATTTATGCGACCCTCCTGTCGTACACTATTAACCGCTGTGCCGGTGAGAGAGCGTCGTGGGTGGGGGGCTCCATGAAACTATTGGGTCCGCTGGACGGTGGAGCGGGAGGAGGGAGTCGTAGGCCGCAAATGGACGCTTAACGCGCGGTCGGTGTCGGAGCCAAGAGCAGTCGCAAAACGACCGCGACACGGACTCGGGGGACGATGATGATGACGTCATAATCTAATTACAGTAACAATTAAATTTTCACCAGACAGGGAGGAGCGAGGCCCCGACTGGTGGAGATTTACGGAACTCGGAAATGCGGCCATAAATGAAAATTCTACATGGGCCGGCCTCCCTTGGCCTCAGCCCCATCCGGTGTCGTCCTCTGCCGCGCCTCGCCCAATTGGCCGGCTCGAGGACGACGGCAGCGTCGGACAATTAACGCCCCCGCCCATCCGAACGGTGGGCCAGGCGTCCGCCCGAAAGCGCTCCAAGTTAATTTCGACGAATGAAGACAACTCACGCTTAAGTCGGATTTTCATTGCTGACAAATATGATTCCATTCGAGGACGAGGCCTCATGAGGACAGGATCGTGAGCTCTGGCGAGGCCAGGTCAGGCCAGAGACCTGACCCAGACGACGTACGACAACAACGAGCAAGAACAAAAATGACAATGACAACAAGAACAACTGGCCACGTTGTCCACGGGGAACACTTTAATTTAACTCTCGCATAAAATCCAATGAAATATAATTTACGAGCGAACCTCGAGCGGCTCGCCTCGGCTGCTGTCCTTCCCTCCGCCCCGCCAGAGGTCGTTCTCCCTGGACGTCCCCTCCTCACGTCCTGAGCAACTAAGCTGCAAAATTATGTATTTGCTTAGTTTGTTTTCGGGGAGATGGTCGCAAATTATTGCTGCAGCTCCCCGAAAACCATCCTCTCCTCCTCCCACAACAGTCATCGCTCGCTCCAGCAAATGAATCAACATCCAGGGCTGCTCGGGGTCCAGCGGGAGACTCTAGCGCTTCGTTGGAGCAGGATGGGTGTGTGTTGGAGTAGTATGAGTGTGTGTGTGGGTGTATGAGTAGCAAATGTGTGTGTTTGTAGGACTAGCCTTCGACTGATGACGACTTATGAAGAGTTGCCAACTCAATGGGAAAACTCTGCGCTCTGTAATTTTAATTGAAACATTCACTTCGCCCTGGTCCCTCGCCCAACTATCGCGGGTCCAATGCAGATTTTAATTAAAACTAATTTCGTTGTGTGGAGCACATGGGCACAAAGACAATCTGTCGTCTTCATCTCGACGACATTTTCCTTGTCGTCGTATGGTTGCTGAGACTTTTGAGGGTCCTGGAGGGTAGTTCAAGAACCTTTCTTGTGTCTTTATTATCAAATTTTTACCACCTACACGTAATTGTTGAATTGTATGAACTTTTCAACCACCTCTTAGTGCTTTTCTTGTTATAGTATGAGCAAAAGAATTTTTTCTGTAACTCACCTACCCATAGAAATGAAAATATCAGGTGTTTTTACCTCATTGTTAGCGGAGGTGGGAAGCAAATTGGGTGAAAAAATAGAGATTGATGATAAAATGAATTTAGTATTATTCGATCATTGATAATATTGGGTATTTTCTAGCACCAAAACCTGAATGAATTAAATTTGTTTATATTTTAAAACAAATTTAATTCTTAAAGTGGGTCTCAAAGACTCTTTCTAATCTTAATCTAGGTAAAATGTATGCTTAAAAACCTGAAATATAAATTGTATGTAAATTAAATTCTCCGTCTATTGGCCTTGAACTTTGAGAGACATCGACGTCATATCATTTACAGTCGTTGCCAGAATTCTTGCTCGCCAAATCATATTTCTTTTCTATTGCCGTTTTGTTATTTTTCTTTATTTCTCATTGCCGCGACCTTAAACTCCGATGGCTAAGGCCACAGGACAAAAATATGTATTTATTTTTCCTAACATAAAGAGCAAGGCGAATTTTTCCTTATTTTCTATTATGTCAACCCCTTCTGCAAATCCGAAGAACCTGCAAGAATCTGGTAGTCAAAGTTTCTTTCATCCACAGAGGAAACCTCAACCCCAGTCATTCTCAATTCTCTCATCCTCCACCACTCAAGTAGGAGCTTACTTCGGAGGCAGCGCCAACCCGCACGAGCGACATCTTGAAAGAGTTTAAAAGACTCTTCCCTCATCCTTCGGTCGACTTACCTGCGCCCCAGGCGGCGACGGACTTCTGGCCCTTTACGAGAGAATTTTCCACATTGTTTCGCAATATTGAATACTTTAAAGAAAGATTTCCATTTACCAAGCAAGAATTTATTCATTACGAGAGGAAGGCAGGAACTCTCATCCATCCACCACGGGGCAAGGGAAAGCTTAGGCAGGAATGTAGGAGGATCCGTAGAAGGACCCTGGCCCCTTGGACCTTCAACTGTCGGTCGTCGTTTGTGTGGTTCATTGTTGATTGTTGTAGTTAAATCAGCTCGCCCATCGGCTTGATGACCACCTCGGCGATCTGGACGTGTGCCGGTGCCGCCAGGGCGAAGAGAACCGCACGCGCCACGTCCTCGGCCTGCAGGATCTTCCCCTGGCAGATGCGCTTCTGCTTCTCGGTGATGAACGGCGTGTCCACCAGCCCGGGGCTGATGCTCTGCAATCATGGGAGTGGCCATGGGTAAGCAATTGTTTTCGAGTTCCCCGCGCCCACTTACCGTGACCTTGACGCTGGTGCCCAGGGCCTGGAACTCCTGGCGGTAGATCTCGTTGATGGCCGTCAGGGCGTGCTTCGTGGCCGGGTACATGGCGAGGGCGGGCACATGACCGGGGATCGGGGTCACGTGGTGCCCGAACACGCTATTGATCAGAACCACGTGGCCCCCCAGCGCCGCCTCCTGCATTGCGCGGAAGGCGTGGCGCGTGCAGTTGACCACGCCCATCACGTTCGTCTGCCACACCTCCTGCACCGAGGCCGCGTCCATGCAGCACAGCTGACCCGATCTCAGGCATCCGGCGCTGTTGACCAGAACTCGCACGGAGCCGAACTCGCGCGCGATCCTTTCGAAGACTTGCTCCACCTCGGCGGCGTCGCCGACGTCGCAGCGCAAACCGTGCAGTCGGCGTCGCTGCTCGGGCTGGGGCAGCGACGAGCGCAGCTGATCAACGCGTTCGGGTCGGCGCCCGAGGGCGATTACGACGAGGCCGGCGTCGAGCAGGTCCTTCGCGATGGCCGCCCCGATGCCGGAGCTGGCGCCGGTCACTACGGCGATGGCGTCTCGAAGATGCTCCATCTGGGTGGCGCAACGACTTCTCGACAATGAAGCGACTTGACAGCGACTCGACTTCACAACGACTGGGTGCTGCGAGTCGAGGGCTGGCGATTTAAGGCTAACCCGAGTAGAGTGAGTGTGACGATTGTGAGGGGCGAAGGGAAGAGGCGGACCAACCACACTGTGGTTTCGCCGAAGCACGGAGCTCCATCGAAGTGCTCCGTTTCACATTAGCCACACAAGCAGAAGCTGCACAACGGCTGTGGTTTGCATCGAGAGATCTGAAATTAAGGCCCACACTCTATTCCACAATAGGCCCTTCCATAAACGCGTCTAATGTTGATTGAGTGAAGTGTCTCACAATTCGTTCTAGCGATTGTCGGGAGGAGGCTGGGAGCACATTTGCATGTATAATTTTGTAATTTTTCATTCCGGACTTTGAGAATTCATCAAATTACAGTGATGTAAATTGAGCTTTAAGAGTATGTAATGCCTCGAGCAAATGATTACTTAATAAAATTAAATTCAACATATGCGGATGAGGCACATACACACTGCCATACTCATACACTCACACTCATCATCCATACTCATGCACTCACACCCATCATGCACACACATATACACTTACCCATACCTCCACGCACACATTCATGCATTTGTAAAGATCCAACCCTGACTTCAGCGCCGACCTCATACAACTCAAAACAAAGCAGGGAACCTAAAGAAACACGCAAATCCTCGAGTTAAATCCTTTTAAATCCGAATACGCATACGTACGACGCACACGGGCACACACACTAACACACACACACAGACAGAAACGCACATACATCAGCCGAAAAGCCGGGAGCGGCAGAGACAAGGATCGGTAGGAAGAACAAGAGCGGACCAAAAAATATCCCAACTACCAGAGAAAGGAGGTGGACGTGAGGAGTTAAGGGTGGTGGAGAGAAGTGGAGTGAGAGTTGGAGATGGGGGAAATAGGAGCAGTCCCGAGCTTCCACTCATATTACGTGAAGTATTACGAAATGAAACCAGAATCCGAAACGGCACAGATTTTTCATACGAATGGCACAAAAGAATAAGGATAAGCACAAGGAAGGACTCGAGAGAAGAACAAGTTATGGAAAGGCACAGGACTTGCAACAGACGAGCACGAAGCGAATAACGACAGAGAGCGGGAGAGAGAAAGAAGAGAGATAGAGAAGAAGTAGCACTGAGTATAGTTGAAATAGTTGAAACAATTTATCATTTCACACTCGACTTTGTTGCTTTTGTCTGGTCTGGTGCGTCTTAAGGACTCGAGCGGAGCAACCCTGTGCCACATGTAGATGCATCCCTGCTGAGCCAAATCCTCAAGTGCTCGCTCCAAGTCGACCGCAACAACCAACTGAACCACCATCTGTCCGTCCGTCCAACTGTCAGTCCGTCCAACCGTCGGACCAGCGACCAACGACTGACGAGCCAAACTTGCTGAAGGATTAGAGAAAATATTCCTTTTGAAATATTGCATTAGAATCCGTCGGTGGTGGTGCTGGAGCTTCTGCTCCTTGGAGCAGCACGACTCGAATTGCTGCAGTACAATTCCTTTAATTGAGTGGCTGATGGCGAGGGCGAGTAATTAGGGAGCCGAGGAACCGGGGCGAACCGCAAAACGAAGCGATATAATTAAAACGAAAGTACTCTATAAATCTACTTTAAATGGATTTTTTCGGAGAACCAGCTATTCCACTCGAACTTCTTGAGAGCTTCTGTTATTGAAATTAATCAATTCGTTTCCTTTTTCAGTTTCAGGGAAAACACAAAAGATCGGTGATCGGTTTGGGTTGAAGTGTGTGTCTTTGTTATATTTTCTGGTATTTTTCAGATTATTATTAAAATAGAAAATTAAATGGAATTATTTGTATGATTTTAGACTTATGGAGCTTTTTTTATATATTATTTTAACAAGGAAATGTCAATACATTGCGCATGATGACCTAATTAAAATACTAATTACAAATTAAAAAAGTATTTAAATAAATTAATTTCATTAATAGGGAAATCTATGTATATTCATATATGTATGTTGAGATGAAACAGTTTAGTACATGAAAGAAAGAAACGATTACAACTCAAGACTATGGGAACAACGATAACCTCCTCTTTGTGAAAGTTGGTGCGTACTAATTGCAACTTATTGCACGGAATTATCTTCTGCATATTTATATAAGGCGCAGTACGAAGAGTGAAACGGTGTCAGTGATAGCGTTCTGCTGGTTCTCAAACCAATGACGAAAATTCAAAGATTCTACGATGGCCAAAGGGTGCTCATCACGGGCGCTACAGGATTTCTGGGCAAAGGTTTTCCTATCTTTCGATTCATTCCTTCTTCCTCTACTAGGGTATCGAGTGATCGAGCGAAACTTCATCTGAATATCTTACTTTCAGTCCTGCTGGAGAAACTGCTGCGGTCCACGCAGATCGACCGAATCTACGTATTGATCCGCGTGAAGTGCCACCAGACGATCCAACAGCGTCTGAAGGATCTGTTGAAGCAGAGTGTGAGTGTTCGATATCGAGAACATGAGTCGATAAAGGTTTGTCGTTTGTCTCTTTCTTATAGTTGTTTGAGGAGCTGACCGGGAAGTCGGACAAGGGCATGAATTTGCTGCTAAAGAGGGTCACGGCCGTCCAGGGCGACTGCGGTTTACCAGGGCTGGGGCTGGCGCCGTCCGATCGGGACCTCCTGCTGCAGGATGTGAACGTGGTCTTCCACTGCGCCGCCACGGTGCGCTTCACGGAACCGCTGCGGTCGGCGGTACGGGTCAACGTGGGGTCCACGCTGGATCTGCTGCTGCATGGTGCACCTTAAGGTTAAAGCGAGCCCATGAGTGATTTGAATGATGCCATCTCATCCTCTCTTCCAGAGCTTCGTACATGTGTCGACAGCGTTCGTGGGCTGCACCCAATCGTTCATCGACGAAGGCAACATCGTTGTCCCGAAAATGGAGGAAATTGGAGGCGACGACGCTGTCTCTCGACGCTAGCTCTTGAGGAGTCTAACACCGAGAATCCTCGACAAATATAAAAACAGCTCATACCTATTCACTAAAGCTCTAGCCGAGGAGGTCGTTGTTGCGGAGGTTGGCGACCTGTCCCTCTCCATCTTCCGACCCGGTATTGGTGAGGATTCGTCTACATTTTACTCCAACTGAATCATAACATTCACCTAAACCTCATCCTGCTCAATCTCATTCCAGTGCTTTTGTCCTATGCCGAGCCGCATCCTGGGTGGATCGATAGAGCGGTCGGGGTTACCTCTTGATGCACAGGACTTTGGGGTTGTTGCATATCTTGAGAGTTTCCAGGACAGCAACTTTTCCAGCGGTGCCCATCGACTACACTGTGAACGCCATGATCACCTGCGGCTACTGCACGGCACACGAGAATCGAGGGTTGACCTTGATATAGGATAAAGCCTTTCAGTAATAATTCTCTATATTTCTAGTGAAACCCAAACTGTCTACAACTGCGTGACCATGATCTCACTAGATAAGCACTAGATAATCCTCACTACTATGATGTACTAGAAGTTACTTATGAGAAGTATGGGAATATTAAATAGCGTATTGTTTTTATTCAAATTAAGTTCCTGGCTTACCCGAAGATTATATTCGATATTATAATCGAATATTTCTATAGAAAAATGTGCATAGACATATGATTTTGTAATTTGACAATTGATCATAAACAATTTTGGGTGTATGGGTCAATGTGTGTGGAGGACTTAGGTGTCGAATTCCAAGGACTTTAGATCAACTTTAGACTATAGATCTAAGGGGATCTCAAATAGTTAATTGAAGGAGAGAATTTGGAAAAAAAACCGAAACTTTAAAAGGACACCTTAGCACGTCGCAGTCTGTACACCAAAGTAATCCCGTTCCTAATAAGCTACGATAAATAGACGTCGTCTATTTGCTCGAACTCTCTTCAGTCAATACGCAATCAGCGAAATTCGTTCTAATCCACTCGTGTTCCTTAAACACGTTCGCAAATAGCACGTACTTCCAACTCACACACACTCTCGCAGACACACTAACACAGTCACATGGGTAGATGAGAACCAGCTTCATATGCAGCACTTGGCTCATTTTTACTCACATGCAATTTATCCCGCCCGTGCTGTTCTATGTATGTGTGAGTGTATGTGTCTATGTATGTGAGGGTAAAGAAAAAAAGAAATAAGTTTCGACTGTAAATATTTGCATGCGAAGGATTTAAGGCGTAGACGGAGGAGCTTAAGGCCGCCTCCTTCCGTCGAATTGAATCGAGTCAAACGAATTCCTCGAATGACAATTTGCGTGAAAAGTTTGGAAAGAAATTTGTTTTACTTACAATCAGCCCCTCTCAACTCCCGGATGGGGATCGGAGAGCAATCGATGGATAGACTCGGAATTCTGCTGGCATCGCCAAGTGATTTATAATCGACCTCCATTGGTCCCGTGAATTGGGGCTGAGACGAAAAAATTTCTCTGTGACCGGAAGGTGTAAAATTACATTCGGGGAGGATGAAGGGTGAGATCCCGTGTGGATGGAAGTGGGGGAGGCGAGATCTATAAAGTGGAAGACTAAAGCTTCTGCTTCTCATAATCATTATTCAATGAAATGAAACCCAGTCCTGCGGGTGGTGATCAATCAAAGCCCTCTTTTAGGATGGCTCTCAGAAAGTTTACGACTCATCATCAACCCACTACGAGCTCTTAAGCACTCCGGACTTAAACCGGAGAAATAAATAAATTTTTGCGGCATTGCATTAAAATTGACGGTGCTTTCGGTGGTCCAAAGCGTTCCTGGAATTTAACAGGCCGGAGTGAGAAGGGAGAGGGTGAACAAAGGACGTAAAAACGTAGCTCGGGCCGTTTTAAAATCGAACGCTCACACAGACAATCGCATCGCGGCTACTGGGAGTCGTTTATTAAGTTGTTGTTCGTAAAGTGGTGTTGTTCATAAAATAGTTGTTGGCGTTGTTGGTGAAATGGTTTCGTGTTCTGGCCAGATGTTGTTGTATTTTATTATTTTTACATTCGCAATTTAAAATTAACGGTTACTTGGTACTCGTAACGGTTGCTAATATATTTGTTGTTGTTATCTTTGCTTTGTTGTTATTGTGTTTGTGTTGCCTGTCGCTGTGGTGAAAATAGTTCGTGCGATCTTGTTGTTGTTGTTACCCATTAACATTTAAAATTCGCTCGCAACGTGTTGCCAAAAGCCACTTCAACATCGTTCTCCGTGACCACAACTCCAACAAAAATAGTACAAAAAGAATAAAAAAATACTACCAAAATACTACAGGAATATCCACCATGTTAACGCCAACTACAGCTACACTTACAACTACTCGTAGGTAATGAAATATTGAGGCGGAATCGCAAAGAGAATGAGGGGTTTTGGAGATTTATAATTTTTTTTTTTTTGCGTACAAACACTTCTGAAGTTTTTTTCACACGATGTTTTTCAGTTCCATTTGGCGAATTTTAAGTGAAATAACATATATGCTAGCAATTACAAGAACAACAATAAAACGAAGAAGAAGGTCAAGAAAATGGAAATGGAAGGATGGGAAAGAAAGGGATACCTCCATATGGTACTACGACGTTTATCATAATTTCGCTTCACACATTTGCATAGGAGAAATTGCAAATTTGAAATATCGCCAGGAGAACAAACAACAACAACGCATGGCACGAAAGAAAGAAGCAGCAGCTGCTGTTGCCAAAATACAAAATCCGAAAAAATATATATATGAAATTATGCAAAACTAACGCAAGTGCAGTAAGGATCTCATTGAGGGCCGCAAAGGCAATCAGAAGGGATCAGGCGAAGCGCATGGCCATGATTTACACAGACACCTATGCAAATGGCTGAGGTGGAGAGGCGGAAGTGGTGGGCGGGACATTTCTGGAGAACAGCTGGAGGAATTTGGGAAGGAGGTCTGAGTAAGTTGTGGTCATTATGTCGAAGGCCGGAAGTTCCCTTCGAAGTTCTTTCGGAATTGGATGAACTGCATTTCCAGGGAGACAGAAAGGGAAAGAAGAAAGGAACTAGAGGGAGAGAAAGAAAGATAGGAAAATACCTATACTACAGCTCCTAAGGTAGACCGAAACCCTCAAGACTCCTTGAAGAGTAAAGCAGAAAAACGGTTTCATTTCTTCGAGCCGGAAAGGGGAAAAAGCGAGGGGTGGAAAAGTAATAGAGAGATCGAGAAAGAGAAGAGAAGAGAGAGGGAGGTGAAAAATGGGGCTTCCTGACAGCATATGCGTCAGCCTGTCAATATTGCGTTTGACGTGAGTGCAGCGACAAGGACGACAACATCACCATCTCCGCTACAGATGCATATTTTCGTTTCGCTGCAACGACATGGCCTCCAACAACATCGGCAACGGGAACTTGACAGGCAACTACTACAACAAGAGCTATAACTACTACAACAACACGCACTCCAAGGATACGAAACGCAAACACGTTGGATCCTTCGCCTTTTTCTTTTGCCCGCATCGTCCTCGTTGTTGAGAGTCGTTCGCGCGGGCGCACGAGCTCTTTTTATTATTTTCTGCAAAATTTTCCGTGGCATAAACAGATGAGATCCGTTGCTGTAGCTGATGTTGTAGTTGTTTCAGCTGCTACTGTTGTTGTTGTTGCTGTTGCTATTGTTGCAGTGGTTGTTGTTGTTGAAGCTTCCCGCCCACGTTCCACAGCCACCAGCAGTCTTTAAAGTTCTGTTCCTGTCCCTTTTCCTGTAGCTGTCACTGCGGGTGGTGTAATCAGACATGTTGTTTTATTTACTGCCGGATGCTAATAACGCTCGTTCATGTCTCCAGAACGAGCGTAAGCGTGTATCCAGCTAAGAGATAAGCTTCCTTTACATTCTGTATCGTGTTGTTATTTCGGCATTTCTCCGCTCAGTTGTTGACGTTGTTGTTATTGTTATTGTAGGGTCTGTTCGTGATCCCATCGTAGTTGTTCTTATAATTGTTTTTACATTTTTTCTGTCGCTCCTCACTGCCATCTATAGTTATTTAGTATAGTATAAAAATAGTCAAAGTAAGTTGAAAAATGCAATTAATTCCACTTCGGTTTAGGTTATATGTATTAATTTTCTATGGATTAGGATGTATAATATACATTTTGCCCTTCAGTTTGTAAGGTTTGCTCGTGATCATCTTCCATTAAAGATGACCTATGTCTTTGATATATTCACCTTCATATTCCACCTTCTTATTACTCTGTTTTTTCGATCACATCCCATCTTTCCTATTTTTTTCAATTCTTTCTTCCATTCAAGCCTTCTCCCAACCCTCCTTGCCATACCTTTTAATTCAGCCATTATCACATCGGCACTGAAGTCTTTCACCTCTCATCCTCATCTTCCCCCTCATGCACTCAGGCAGTGTTGAAAAACGATATACAAAAATCGATAATCGATTTAACGCTTGCTTAGACGCCTTGATTGCTTTCAGGCAAGGCGGTGAAAGTTTTGACCTTCCTTTCCAACCACATCCTCCCTTTCCTCTTGCCGTCCTGCTTTCTCCCATATAACTTATTACCTCACCGAACTTATTTCCTCCTCTGTCCGCCTCGTTCTCGCTCGTTTTTCGCGGATTTTATCGGCTGAGCAGATTTTTTTCGCTGAAGTGTTTCATTTATATTTTCACCATGGCCTTAAACCGCTCTCCTCACCATGGTGAGAAAGCGGTTGCTGTTGTCGCCGTTGTTGTTGTTGTCGTTGGCGCATTACCAGGAGCCCAAGCCCGGGTAAAGGTTCCCCCCGGGCCCCGGAGGCCGTCATCACGTATGTTGGCGAATTAATTGGCCCGCTTATCGACGGATCGCGATCGGTGAGGTTTTTAATGGGCGCCTGGACGCTCGGCCCCCAGGCATAATACTCACTCTTTTTTTTTAATGCTGTGTGGAACTCCGGTTAAGCCGCTGGAAACCCAAACGCGGCCCCCCATCAACCCCGACCACTCCGGACTCAGTCCCCGATCCATGGGTTGTGGCCACGTAGGAGTTGCCTTAAGCCTCCAAGCGTGCGGATGCAGTTAAAGCGGCGTTGCCAGATGCATAACAACAGCACCAACCATATCGGAGGACTTTTTGACGTGCACCTCGACCACTTGGAAGTTTTCTCAAAATCGCCGCCGACTCGAGTGCAGTTCATGAGCCACGTCCACTGCGGCGACATTTATTATCTCCACTCGGCCCACGCCTACGCGGACTCCGCTCACGTGACCGGATGTCGGGAGAGGTGGCGACGACGGCGGCCATCATGTCGCAGCTTCCGGCGCTCAGATTCCGTCCATTGCAGAATCTCGACACGTCCTCGTGGCTGGCCTAAATGTTTTGTAAATTCCACTTCGTCCTACTGCCACGATAACTCCAGCTCTGCCTACGACTCCAACTCTGCCGAGGCTCCAACTCTGGCTCCAGCTCAGTTTCTGGTTCCAACTTTCATAATCAGGGTGCAAAGTTTTCCATTTGGAGGCTGAATTTAATTAGCTGCGATGAAATTTCATTGTCCTGGCAAGTGTTGGAGCCCATTCAGCCAGCGCACGATGAATACCAAATGATTCGGGGGTTTTTGTTGTTGGTCTTGTGGTGGCAGATAGTTTCATGTGTTGGCAACAAAGAGTTGAACTTGTCGTGGTTACTGCACTTTGGGTCCATTCTTCTGATCCTGATCTCGAGCTCTCGCTTGCAATGGTGGGAATGATCCACGACAACATCCACTTCCACGGGTCCTTTTCCGATTTTAGTTATGCATTATTCTTGGGGTTCAATCCACTCTCACATCAATCGTATTGGTGATTTTCAAATATCGGCCTTCGAATGACGAAGTTTTGAGGCAAAACCCAGGATGAAGGATAGGAGCCGAGAAGTGGGCGGATTGGATTTGACGATGATGGATAAACGGAGATCGAGTAACTGACTTGGGGTACTCGGCACTGGGATCTCCGATTCTCAAACAATCTCCTCTCCGGTCGTCTGACCCAGCCCATCCTCGTTCGTCGGGGTTTCCGATGCATTCCGCTCGATTTGAACGCATTAGTTGAATCAATTTTATGCCGTTCCTAACTGAGAGCTTCAGAGGAGGCGGCGATGCCCATAAAGGATGCATTAGCATCCATCGTCCTGTTTCCTGAGTGTGTTTGTCTGCGAGATTTGTGGTTGAATCGAATTTGGATTCTGATTCGAATGTGAGATGGAGTTATGAAGGAAAATTCACTGTGGCTCGATGAATTCATTGCACATCGGTCCTTTGCTATTTTCTTGCTTCTCCTCCCCCTCCTCTCTCATCGCATTCTTCGCTTAATGAGACGATATCCTTGCTGCCATTGACAAACAATGCAAAGTGATTGCTCGGAGCAGCTGCAGTCAAAGCATCACAATCAAATGTACAACAACAACAACAACAATCATCAACATCAGAAACTATAAAAGCCATAACTGGAATAACTACAACAACAACAACAATCGCAAATAATACCACAACAACAGTCAATAATGCACGCCTTCAGAAATGTTATGCAAACAAACATTTTACGAGTCTTCAGGGTTTTCGAGCCACGCGCTCATTGGTTGCGTGTGTTAGTGCTATTGAGCTTGTTTGTGTGCATGCATCTGTATGTGTTGCATTCTGCTCGTCGGTCCCAGAGCACTTATTGATCCGGGTAATTTGATATTTTAACACTTTCCGATGGATTCGATCGGGTGCCACGTCCTCCCCGGGCCGGTCTGTTGACTCGGCTAATGTGCCGACATAACAGCTCTTCCACCTTCCCCAACTCCGTCACTCGTCCCTCGTCGATGGGTTCCGTTTTCTTCGGTGGTTGTTGTAATTAAAATGCATTCGTCCTTTCTGCCACCTTCAGTCATTTGGCCTCCTTCTATGGCTCCCAAACAATCTTTCCTTTCGGCCTCTTCCTTCTGTCTCCTTATCTCCTTCCCCCACAACAGGAGCTCTCTTGGGGCATTGAATTTATCTGACCAGATCCCGATCCGTTGTCGTCATCGCAATCGAAGTTGAAATTTCATGAATTCGCTGCAACCGGCGCGTCAATCGAGTTCAATCGAAGCCAATCAATCGGTGCCGAAATGATTCAAAGTCTGCATCGCATGCCGGCAGATGCAGTAGTCATCGCTACAGATGACCTTCTCTCTGTCCGTCCGTCCGTCTGTCCATTCATCTGTCTGTCCATTTATCCATCGGTCCGTCCATTTATCAGACCGACTGTCCATCTGTCTGCATTCTGATAGGAACCAATTCGATCGAAGTCCTATGCACGGGCAGCAGGCAACTGGCACCTGGACAAACATCGAGTGCGGTCGTCAAAGGGTCCAGGAGGGGCGGGAGGAGCAGGTGTCAGGACATGCCTTTTGGTTTGCGCAAATGGCACGTCTGCAGCTCCGTGCGTTGCAAAGATATCGCTCAAGCGTGAGGCGAATATTTACTGCTTAACGGTAGCTAAGCCGGCGGCACATGACTGCACGTGAATTCTGGGTGTGAGTGTGTTACATATGTGTGTGTGTTACGAATGAGTCTGAATGTGTTACAAGTGTGTGTGAGTATACGAATCTCTGTGTGTGTGTGTGTGAGTGTTGTCACGATCGTCCTTTTTCCGCGGCCGCACTTAATTTCGAACGCGAGTTTTTGTCGAACTCGCAAACGCGTCTACTGCACCAACACACGGACATGTGGCAACGTCGGCGAGTGCAACGACCACTGAATAGGGGTCGTGGAGCGGGAGAGGGTGTGGCATAGTGTGAGTGAGAGGGAGGTAGAGAGAGAGAGAGAGAGAGACTGGTCGGTCGATGGAGGCCACTGGAAACGCTCTCGATTCTAAATTGAAACGGAATTGAATTCCCAGCGTAAACCATACACAAACACAGATACAGACATATCCCCACACAACCATGCACGGGTGTAATACACTAACGACAACAACAACAACAAAATCGACACTCACACTACGACACCTAGACTCACACTACAACACTTCGACTCTCACACCGATGAACGGACACGTTTCGTTGAAATCTCATCGAGGCTTAGACGACATAATTGAATTGTGTGAGTGAGTGTGTGTGAGTGAGTGCATTTGTCTGAAGGGTGTTGCCAGCTCGCATGTGTGTGTGTGTTCGCATCACGCGCGTTAAAGTGTGTTTTTTAAATAATTAAAAATCGCAGACGTCCCCCTACCTCGTTTTAATCGCAGCGAAATCATTTTTGCGATTCGAGCAACAGTTGCCGGGATGAGCCCCGCCCTCTGTTTGCCGCCCACCACGCCGCAGACTCAGTGCACTTTGATTTGGACGTGATTTGCAAGGGAGGATCGGTGATATGGAGAACGGGGCCGGTGAGAGGTCGAGGGGGCCGGGCTGACGAGGGGCGTAATTGAATTCGGATTTCAATACTCTGCGCTTCCTGTCGACCGACGAAGAGAATGAAATGAGACAGCGAACTGAGAAGAGAGAGGAGGATGGTGGGAAAAGTGGGTGGAGAGGGAAACAAGGAAGGTGGAAAGGTGAAAATAGGGTTTGCGGCAGGTTATCGAGAAGCTACGAGCACAAACAGTGGTGGCGAAAAATGAGCGATTCGCAGTTTCGACTTTTCGAGGAACACGCATTGCCTTTTTGGCTAGATGCAATGGGGTAATGGAGGTGTGGATGAGAGGGAGATAGAGACGAAGGGGAGAGAAGAGAGGGAGAAGGGGAGGGTGTCCAACAACAGTTAAACATTTGTGAAATCGTTCCAAACCTCACGTCCCTAGCCTTCCGCCCACCATCGACCGTCGACCCTCGACCGCAAACCGATCGGCGGCATTTCTAGCCTGAAGTAGAGGACCGAGAAGGAAGCGGCAGAAGAGGGGCGTGGCATGTTTGAAACGCTGCAACAGCGGCGCATAAATTAATCAAGATGTCTGCCCTGATGCTCCTGCCTCGCGCCTCCCCCTCCCACCCTTCAAGACGATTGCCGAAACCTGCGGATCTCATTGCCAACACTTCTAGGGATTTCAATTACACTTAGCTAGCGCCGTAGGATCTGGCAACGCTGGGTGCAATTCAAGTTTTTAATTAAAAATTCAACTGCCGCGCGGAGGCGCAGCTGAGCGCAAACGCACACAGGCACACACACACCCACCTTCACATTGGCACACAGAAACCGACAGAAAATAACCAAACCAATACAAACACTAACACTGACGCAAACACGCAAGCAAATGCGAGTGCACTGAGAGAAATCACAACCACGAGCTTCAACCAACAAGAAACAAGAAGGGAGCAACTACAGCAAGAACAACAGCAGGAAGAACAGTAACCACTATAACAACATCGATAACAAAAACAACAATTTCAGTAGTGGCTACAAACACCGGAAACGACAACAACAACACCTACAATGACAACAACAAGAGCTAATTAAGCATTTCGCACCATTTTAATTAATTTTTTTTTGTCTATTTGAATTATTTGCGGCAGAAACTACTGGTGTTGTTGTTTTTGTAAAATGTCCAACAGTGAGTGAATTTTCTGCAAGGGTTGCGGCGTTTATGGAGGCAACGTTATCGGTGGCAACAGCAACAGCAACGATGACTTTATTAGCATAGTAACAACAGCAACGGAAGCCGCTGTAACTGATGCCATCCTTACACTAACAACACTCTAATATACTATATCACAACCGACATCATCACTAACAACAACAATAATAAAATTATAACCAACAACATCATTACCAAAATCAACAATAACAAAAACAAAAAGAACAATTGTAAAACCGCTGATTAGCATAATGACCAACGAATTTAAATGGAAATCGCGCCTAAAAATGGCCGCCAGCAGCCATGTTGCTTCCGGTGATTGTGATATTCCCTTCTCATGTTGTTGTTGTTATTCTGTTTCCTGTATCAGATGCAGTCACTAACTATGTGAAATTTAATCCGAAAATTTGATGTTGTATCCAACAACAATAGGAGCAACACAGTATCATGATAGAATAGCTTGCGGCAACATTTTCACAGCAGTTGTCGTTGTTTTTGCTTCCATTCTCGATTTCATCGTCAATGGACAGCGTTGTGAATTTTGTTGTTGTTGTTTAAGTTGTATTTGTTTTTGCTGTCGGAACGTGATTCAAATTTTCAGCCCAATTGACGAGCGAAAGTAAACAACAATGACAACAACAACAAAAGCCATTGACTCCAAACAAACAGCGACACGGATGAAAGGAAGGAAGGACGGACGGACGGACGGAAGCGTGGATGGACAGACAGATAGACCCATGGGACGACAGTCACTGGGGTGAACAAAAATTATTGCATTTCCACGGGGCAAAAAAGATCGCGAAAACTTCATTTGGAGCGAAATCGCATTGTTCGCAATTAAATATAGGTAAATAAATAGTCAATGTTGTTTTCCTTCCATCTATGTACATATTGACAATGCTGACAACAACAACAATATTCGCTACAACAACTGTAACAAGAACAGGATTATCCCCAAATAGAAGTAAAGATACAGGAGGCCAATAAAAAATGTTTCAATTGTAATTAAAGTTACATTCGCGGCGGAATCACGCGTTGCCAACTGGTTTTTCTGCGCTTTTTCTGTGTGATTAAAGTTTTTGCGGCGATGTCGCGTAATGAACTTCGCTTCGAAATGAACTGTGGGCATGCTTAAAGGGGCATCAGCGTTGGTTGGCTCAATTGAGTTTTATACGAGAAATTTCAGACAATTGAAAGTGATTCCAAGGAAAGGGTTCCGAACACTATTTGAGCCACAACAACAGGGCGACCGGGTCAAGGCCTATCGTTTTAGAGACTCCGCCGAAGGTCCTCGCTTTGACATCTGTCCGATCTGGAAGGGCTCGCGGAGCTCTGCCAGCTGACGGCGGCACCTGTCAGTGCGACGGAGGTCCTTTTGACGTCGCCCTTACTTACGCCCCTGTAATTTCTGTGTCATTTCCGAACCCCTGCCCCGCATGACCCAACTTACGGCGAAACTTTTCATCTAATTTCACGCTTCGCGCAGCTGCCAGCCGCAACTTGACAAGTGTCAGCCGGGGCTACACCGGGGGCTGGAAGGATGTGAACGAAAAGTGAAATTTTTACTCAACCTTGGAGCTGGCTTTGGGGTTGAGAGTGAATGAGGAAGGGCGAAGAACGAGGGAGTGTGAGAGTAATAGCGAGGGAGAGAGAGCTAAATGTCATGATTACAGTTTAAATACCTTTAACGAGCTTTTGACGTCGCGCCGACCCCACCCTGATCTGGTCCACGTGTGTGTGGAACGGTGGGTGTGGCTGGGGGCGCATATGGGCGTGAGTGTGTGTATGTGTCGGCTGACACATGACGTGAAGCCAGCAGCGTTAAGCGATGTCAAGAGTCATGTAACACGCTCCAATTACAACGCGAAAATCATGTATCGTGGTGAGGATATGGTGTGGGCCCAGGAGGAGACCGAGGTGCGATGTGTGAAGGAGGGAGGTCGAGGCCGGTCGAGGGGACGACAGCAGGTGGGCAGGCCTAGGGCCACCCCGGATGGGCACTCAAACAGAATCAATTAGAGGCATTCGGCGGAGGGATTTAATGGGATTTCGCTCTGATCCTCCCAGTCTTTCAGCCCCTCGGACAGCTCCACCCATTTCTTTCCACCTACTCCACTAAAGCCTGCTATTCTTCCTAAGCCATAAACCTTTAAACCTGCTTCTTCTTCTGGCCTTCCCTGCCTCTCGACCGTACCTCCCTTTCTTTCTATCTCTTCCCGCTGTTCGCAGACGTTTCCTCCGCCTCGAGTGTCTAATTATGCTGATGAGCGGATGGGCGGAGGGAGGTGGGGAACTGTAGGAGTTGTCGCCAAGGTCCTCCGGCGGAAGCTGCTCCTTAAATGAGCCCCCGAGATGCAATTGCAATTTCCCCACGAGTGCCGCGATGACTGCGCGGGGAAGGAAGACGAGGACGATGGAAGCAAGTGAAAGCGGAAATGTTGTGGTGGCGCCGACCTCAGGGAGACATGGCAATGAAAACATTTCTTTTGCACTCAAGACAGACCTCGTCGTCGCCTGCAAAAGGAAAACGGTGACAAAGAAGAGCGCGAGGAGAGAAGAATTTCATGTTGAAAAGGAAATAATTAGAACAGGGCTTGCGAGAAAGGAGAAGCAATGATTTTGATCTTCATGATATTTGAAAATTTGTCATTATTATTTTCGTGGCTTTATTTTGGTTTAAAGTAGACATTATTAAATTTTAATGATTTTTTTACTACAAAGTATTGAATTATTGTAAATTTATGAATTACTATACTTACACTTAACTTGATCTCTGATCTCAATCGATGTCCGGAATGTCTCCGGCAAAGGAGACCCCGACATGTTCCACTAATTGCACTATTATTCGATTTCTCTACTTTTTCACTGTCTGTGTGTGTGTCCGAGTGCAATCCGCATATTCTGTTATTGTTTCTTATTATTCCTTTCGCCTCATTGGGTTTGTAAAAAATCAATGGACCATCAAAATACACTTCTCTATCGGTCTGGCCCGACTCCTCTCTGATCCACAAACACCAAGCCTTAGCAGCAAGTCGACATCATGCTCTGTCTCTGTTCCTTTCCCCCACTCGCTGTCTGTCTCGTTCGCGTCCGATGTGAGGTCTGGGCCCATGGTCTCCTCCGTTTGGTTGCGCCGGCGACGTCTTCGATCCGGCCACACGGCCATTAGACTTCTGTAAAATGCTTGTATTTATTGCATAACATGTACGTGACCAATAAAACTTTAATGTTCTTCGATGCACGGCTACCGTTAAGCCACGCCCTCTCTCCTCCCCTCTCCCACGCCACCCTTCTTCTGCCGTCGAACTCCTTCTTGGCTTCCTCGTCATGTCTTGGGCCATGGGTGGGGCGGGTTCAACTCGAGGTTCTGCAACCACTGGATGAGCACTCGCAGAGCTCTCGCCGAGCGATGATCACAAAATGAAGCGTAATGATTATGTTTCTCTCTCATTCACTCACGCTTCTGCTCTCACCCTCTTCGTGGTGTTTTCTGTCTCTTGGAATTCATGTGCAGGTCGGTTTTATTATTTTTACAAGTATGTATGTGTTTTTTCTGGATATTTTTGCTGCTGCCGCTGTGCCTCTGACTCGAACAATATTGTCTGTCCATCCGTCCGTCTACCTTTCTGCGGTTGTCCTCCCGTATGAGTCTGCCCAGCTGTCTGTCTGTGTGTCTGTGGGTGTCCTGCACAGATTTCACCTTCACCTGACAGATTTAATGGCTGCACAAATGCTGGTTACCATAAAACGGCTATAATAACATTATTTTTGTTGTTGTTCTTGTCGAGTTGTACAATCGTTGTTGTTGTTATTCAGTATTTTTGAAAGGAAATGGGAAGAAACTTCAAGGATGAAGTCTGTGAGCGATGTAGAAGGAATCACATGAATATATACATACATATGTATGTAGTGATATAAATGTGAGACAATTTCAAAGAGATATAAAAGTGGAGTGGACGAAACCATCGAAGATGTCAAATGGAAAACGAGGAGTTTCTTCTGAGGATCAAAAAATAATTTGCAAAATATTTCAGAAGTTCGCAAATCGAAGTTTCAATAAAAAACTTTTATCAGAAACATCTTTTGGGAATTTTTCAATTGCAACAGCTAGTCAAAAATATATATATATCTTTAAACTTTATTTTATGTTATTGAGATTTAGGATCTTGATTTTTAGGAGAACTAAAGCTGTCTATGAACCTCGAGTGATTTTTCATGAGCCTTAATCTGAGAGCTTTTCGCGAGACGGTAAAAAATTGAGAAAAATAATTTTATATGAGTTTGAGTGTTCTCTCTATTGGGCCATTGATTTATTGCCCTGGACGACACATGCGATGCAATCGCCAGGGCGCATATTTAATTGCATATTTCGAGGGGCTTTGACAGTGGATGATGAATGGGGGTTGGGGGAGAGGATATGACAGCAACAAATACTCGTTAAAGATATTGTCTTCGTTTTCCTTCGACTACAACAAGAGTAGCATTAACTACAATGACTGCAACAACAAACAGCGCGTAATCACTGCCACAGCAACAAAAATAACAACGAAAACAACGCCGACACGACAACTTCGACGACGACGTCTGACTCCTTCCTCGCTGTGTTTAACTTTAAGACTCCTTCTTATTGTTGACGTGACTGTGTTTGCTCTGCTGGAATGGCAACTGTAGCAACAATAACAAGAAGACCAACTAAAACAACAACATCATCAACAACACCGTAACGACGACAACAATAATGCGAACAGCAATGAGCAACAATAATGTGAATAAGTATTTAATTCATTCATTCATTCGCTCACTCGCGCACCCATCGTTGCAGTTCATGAAATTCCTTCATTGTTGCAGCAGTTGTTGCATTGTTGCATTATTACTGTTGCTGCACTGATGCTGTCGTCGTTGTCGTCATCCTAGTCATTGCGTTTATTGTTGCCCTGAATGTTGCAGTAATTTCGGGTGCAATTGCTTCCTTCGTAAATGACTGGGAATCGTGTGAGGTTGAGCGACAAAGCGTCTACTTCGATTGTCGACGGTTGGGGCGTATGAGCAACATCCAACAGCGGCAATAAGATCGTCGATTGATTGCCAACAATCTCTTGAATGCCTCGAATACGCTGTCTTTGTGGGTGCTCGACGGTGTATGAGCAACATTTCAATAAATACATACCGAGTTTGAAGATTATTCTGTTTTAGTTTAAGGATTTAAATATATGAAGTGATTTCAATGTGCTTCTTAGATATCCAAACTCACCTTGAGAAGCTCGGCGACCTCTTCCTCACATCGATTACTAATCGCCAGCCCCTCAGTACTTAACTTTTCACAAACACTTCGAGATTGCCATGCATGAACCGGAAGTTTTCCTTCGCTTCTTTTTTATTTTCCTGTCCCATCCTTGAAACTCTGTTGATTTATTTATCTCGCCAAGCGAAAGGTTTCTTTTGTTTGTGTTCGATGAGAAGACAAGGCAAACCACGGTGAGAGTTCTTCCGGTTGCCTCCTTTTTCTTCTGCTCCCCGCACCCTACTTTCGCTAGCCTCGTCCTTCTTCCGCTTCTCCATCATAGGCCTGTGGTTGTTTTTGTACTTGGGGCCAAATTGAACGGCGAGGCGGCGATTAAACTTAATGGCGACGCAATTAACTCCTTATTCGCGCTCATAATTCACACGCCACAAGCCCGATCCTCTTCCACTCGCACCGCCTCACCCACACCCACACCCCAAATGAACGCACCTTCCGCTGACCAACGAATTTTTCAAAGTCCCGGTGAGGAACGGCGGGAAGGAAGGAACTTCTTATAAATGAACACGATTGCGCAACGGAAGTGGCGTTAAAAATGGCGGCCGGCCTTCAATTCAAATGCTAAATAGGGTCCCCGACAACTACAACAAGAACGACAACAACCAGCTGCCAACAGCCAGCAGGCAACAACAACAGAGGTCATTTAATTAATTAACCGGCCAACACCGACCCCATCGAGTGGTGGCGCCGACACCGCGACGTGAAGGGGGGAGGGAAGGCGTGGGGCGTCACAGCAACAACAATAACCACTACTGACAGGCAGCTCGCAACCTAAAAGCGCGGTAAATTGTTCGCATTTTTTAAATTTCCCTCCCCACCTTCTTTCTTTTTCCGCTACTTCACGCCTTTTGTTTGTTATTTCCTTTTCTCTGTTTCTTCCGCCCTCCATGCGGTTTCATTTTTTTTGCCCAGTTTCTTTTGCGCCCAGTTTCCGGTTGTTTCATTGTTCTCGCCATGTTGTTGTTGCTGTATTTTTTGGCTCTCTCTCTAACGTTTCGTTTAGAGTACGTTTCGTTGACTAAATTTCATCTTTACGCCGTCCTTGGGTTCTTATCTTCGGTTTCTTTTTTTTTTAATTCTTTTCAGTGATTTCTTCATTAAATTTTCATAGAAAGAGACATCAAGAGCTACAAGAAAAATAATGAACATAATGAAATTACGCTAAAAGCAACAACAATTAAAGCAATGTTAACAACAATCGCTAGATATATATATATATATATATATATATATATATATATATATATATATATAGATATAGCAACAAGAAGAAGATTGATAGGCACGGCTATTGGGTTCGAGGGATGGGAACAAAAAAAAAATAGGATAAAGGAAGTATTTTCAAAATACAAAGATTATCCGTGCGAAAGATGTTGTAATCGCAATTAGCATCTTTTTTTGCAGTCCTAGTTTGTGGTTGTATGATTACCCCTATGACAAACTATAGCTGTTTGTATCATCACCGAAAATAGAGTTGCCAACATTATTTTGTATCATCGCCGAAAATAGAGTTGCCAACATTCCCACTTCAATATCTTATCCACTCAAATAATCTTATATCATATCTACAAATAAAATATGTTCATTTACTATACTTAACTAAATCTAAAGTTATTCTAAACTTAAAATACTTTCAATGGTTTTCATCACTGATAACCATCTGTATCCTAAGGTCCATATGTACTCTCTTTGTTTTTGCATCAATCAGCAACCATATATTGATCATTTTCATAATTTTTCATAAAAATTCAAATCATTGTCATGGAAAATTCAAAATTTAATCAGTTTCATGGAATTTTTAAAAATTAGATAATTTTCATAGAAAATTAAAAATTTGATAATTTTCATGGAATATTTGAAATATAATAATTTTCATGGAAAATTCAAAATTTGATAATTTTCATGGACAATTCAAAATTTGATAATTTTCATGGAAAATTCAAAATTTGATCATTTTCACTGAAAATTCAAAATTTGATAATTTTTATGGAAAGTTCAAAATTTTATTTTTTTATTTTCATTCAAAATTCATAATTTGATCATTTCATACAAAATTTGATCATTTTCATGGAAAATTGACAATTTCATAATTTTCAGAGAAAATTTAAAATTTGATAATTTACAAACAAAATACAAATACAAGAATTACATACAAAATTCAAAATTTGATCCTTTTCATGAAAAATTCAAAATATTATAAATTCATACAAAATCCAAAGTTTTATCATTTCAAAAATCAAATCTATATTACATATAATTATATTATTCAAATTGAAACGTATATTAATGCATTAGAAAAATTATATTTTGATAAGACATCCGCTAAAGTATTTCTTTCTTCTCTAGCCTATACCCGAAAATCAAACCTTATTTTCATGTCTCTCGAAAAATTTTGAATTTTTGACTTTTCGGATTTTCTAAGTCAATTTTGCTGGCTCAGTGCGGCTAGAGAAAACTTCAATCGCGATTTCCGGCTTAAGGGAAGCTCTAGTCTATATTGGAGTCATACGAAAAAATTTGAATTTTACTTTGCTGGCTCACTGCATCTAAAGAATTGGACAACTGAACTCAAATATGAATTAGGGCAAGGTCTTCTGTCATTTAACCACAGCCCTCGACCATGAACGTCTGGTGCTGGGGAGTATTGGGGACGAAATCTTCTCTGTCATCACACGATCGGGAACAACGAAAACAACACTGAGAATAACAACAGTGGGAATTAAACAATAAGAGGAGGAGTAAAATTATCGCTCGTCATCGAGGCGCAAGGCGACGTCCATCCATATAAATAAGGGCGATTTGTCAAGGCCGAAGCAGGTGGACCCCAAGCAGTAGCGCAGGGGGCGCGAAGCCGGGCAGCGGAAGGTGAGAGGTGTGAGGTTTGCTCCTTGACCCAGATACGGAGAGTTGATAAGCGTGATTAAAACTCTGAAAAATAATCTCGGCGCGAAAGGGAGACGGGATAGTTCCGAGGTCCCTCGGGTGGTTGGTAGGGAAGCCTCATGGGAGCTGCCTTGGGAAATCTTGTAGATTGTTGAACTCCAAACGCATTGACCCTGGGGCGGGCAGTGGGAGAAGGAGAGATTCAAGGTCGCTGTCATGTTGCCCAACGACACTGGCAACATTGTTGACTTCGACGGAGTAGGTCATGCGCTCTCTCTCTCTCTCTCTTCGTCACACGCACTCTGTCGCTCTCTTCGGAGCAGATTCAGCGGATTTTAAGAGACAGTTGAAAGGAACTTTACTGCAATTTTCATCTCTCTCTCTCTCGTTCTTTCGCTCTCTGCAGCGAGAGAGCGAGGGCAGCATGTTGCGAGCCAAGTCGGGGCGTGACGCGACACAGCGCAGCGTGAAGGTGATGGACGTAAGGACAACAGCAGTTGGATCCGAAGCCGGCGCCGTAGTTCGCAGCAGGCGAAAGTTCAAGGTGACGCTTAGGGAAGCCAATGAGCCCATCCACACACACACACACACACACACGTCCACATCCACGCACACGAGTACGCACGAGTGCCGGCGAGACGCGGCGACCGAACAGAAGTGAAAGATAACTGAGACAGAGACAGAAAGAAGTATGGTAAGAAAGGCCTGTGATTTTCTTACTATTGATTTCGGTGTGAACTAAAGAATCTTGCCTATAAGAAGTGAGAAGATATAAGTGGTGAGATGAGTAGATGAGATGATAAGTAGAGAGAGTCCAAATTTAGAAGCTCTTCAAGTTCTGTTAAAAATAAACAGCGGCAATAACCACAGAAGGGAAGAAAGGAAAGTAGAAAATAATTTTCAAGAGAAACAAAACAAAAATACAAAATTTAAACGAGAAGCCGTTGTGACGTGTTTTCGTAATTAATTTCACCCATACACAGACGCACACTCATTTGGCAAATGAGCAGCCACGGCTCGGTGGAAGAATGGAAACGAGACCCACACATACATGCATACATACAGACGGACATACACTGGCAGACACAGATTCGCTGTCACACTCAGATTGGTGCGAGCCGGAGCGAGACATAAAAGACGCCGTTTTAAATTAAATTTGAATTCGCACGGCAAGGAGCTTCACACGCACACACACACGGACACATGGCCACAGACGGACGGAACGACGGGCAGACGGACGAATGAGGAGTCAGACGGACAGACGGACGTATGGACAGACAAATAGGACAGCGAAAGCAGCGCCGACAGCCACCAAAGCGACGCCAGGCGGAATGAAATGCCATTTGGGAGGAGCCGAAATGCCAACAACAATAACAACAGAATGAGGAACAACAACAGTAACAACCATTGCAGCAACAACAACCACAACACGATGGGGAGAACAAGAAGAAGACGAGGAATGTCCTTATCAGTGGATCCTGAGTGGCATCGGCAGAAATGTGTCACGTTTTCACGCACTCGCGTCATGTCGGCGTCTCGGAGGAGGAATGATTTAAAGTTACACGCACAGACACACACACACACCCACATACAAAAAATATACGAACGAACGACTCGCACTTACACGCAGGCAAATGAATTTTAAAATGCTTGTCAAACACGCGGCTCCACGCGGCTGCGAAAAATACCTGCGTATTTTTCACGCAAATAAAGAAAATAAATAAAACGCCAGACTCCGACGCCTCGAGTGAAGGAAGGCAGGGGAGTGAGGAGTGAAGTGAGGAAGGGGAGTGGGAGTCAAGGGAAGTCTCAGACAAGAAGTCGCCGCATTTCCAGCGATTTATTGTTGCTTCAGAAGGTGGCGTGATTTGGGTTTTCCCCATGCTTTGTTGCTGCTGCTGCTGAGGCTCGTGTGTAATTTCGAGGACGAAAGAACAAGTTCTTGTCGACTTCTGGGCTGGTTTAGGACGAGAGTTAACGCATCAAAGTTGAGGAAGACATGAGGGATGATCAAACTTAGCAGGATTCCTCGGTCAAGGAGTGTTCAAGGGGTTATTCGGCATTTTCCCCTTTAAATTAAATTCTGGAGACGCAGATCTCTACGACGAGAGCACTTCCCACACTTCATGCACCTTGCAGTCAACTCGATGGACACTGATTTCTCCTCCATTTCTCCGGGATCCCTACTCAATTCTCCTGCCGTGCATTCCTCGATTTCCCTCCGAGTTCCTGCGATTTTTCGACATTCAAACGGAATAAATACCGATCGAAGAAGAAGACGGAGAGAAAGAGGGACTGAGAGAGAGAGAGAGACTGATATAGTATGAAAGAGAGAGGGAAAATGGCAGAGTAGCGGGAGAGATAAGTGAACTTTTGAGGTGAGTTCGTCTTCGTCCCGCTGGAGGATCGGATTGAGCGCATGTCGCAGCGACATGTGGATATTTCTCATGATGTCTTCGATGTTGTTCGTTGTAGTACTTCGTATCTTCTTATTGTTGTTGCTATTATTGTTGTTTTTATTATTATTGTGGTGGGAGTTACTTCCGTTATTGTTGTTGTAGCTGTCTTGTTCTCAGCTCACGTACGAATAACGCGTTATTTATTTGCTGCACGTTTCCTCGTATCGTTTGTTTATGCTTATCACACACACACACACCCGAGCACATATCCAGGCACAAGGACTCGCAAACCCATACAAACATTCACTCACTCACACACAAACACAGACCATCGCCAACACAAACACACATCCACGCATGGCGCATAAATAATTTTAAATTGCTCGTAATTTTCAATAACGAGATCGCTTTACAAATCTCTAGCTCCTTCTCGCTCTCTCTCGTTATCTGTCTCTCGCACACACCGTCGTCCTTTCTCCTGTCCGTCCTTAAACTTTCTCTGTCCCTTTCCCACTTGGGCGCCGTTGTTAATTCGCTGCTCATTTCGTTTCATTACGCGAATCCTTTGCCTACTAACACGAACACACAAACAAGAACACATACTCCCAAGGTCTCACTAACACACACATGACATACGCACACTCGGGCAGAGACTCAATTGTTTCGCTCTTCGCTTTTTTCTCGCGAACTCCATTGTTGTTCTTGCAAATTGGGCTCGTGCACGGGATTCCAATGAACTCGACAGACGAGTGGGCCCAGGGGGGAAGAGAAAGCACGTACAGGAAAAAATATAGAAAGAGAGAGAGTAATCAGAGAAAGAGAGAGCGAGAGACTGAGTCTTATGAAGACCTGGAGATCGGCTTTAAATCGTCTGGTTGAGAATTCGAAGAAAATCCTTTAGGGGAGAAATTTAAATTCAGGAAAGAGTTCCTTTAAGAAATCGCTTTTGTCGATCAACATGGATTGGAGAAAATCAGATAAGGACAAAAAAAACCAATGAAATGAGAGGAATGTATTGGCTTTCGAAGCTGATGTTGCCATATTTCGAACTGCTGAAGCCGATCCGGACGCGCACGCACAGGACGAATGAAAAACCATGGGGTGCACTGGAATTTAAGCCGCCGCCTACATCGCGTATCCTTCAGGCGCCATCGGATATTCGCAGTCGGACGCGGGCGAATTCGATATCGAGCTTGTTCTCCTCCTCATCTGTCTCTTACGTTCAAACTTCAATAATTTCAACGGCGACGGCCGAGCGTCGAAGCCTTCTTTTCAAGGGCTGTTGCAACAACAACCACAATGGCTCGTTAGGAGACACCTCTCCCCGCCCAACCACATGCAACGACGCCCACCTCGCGGCTTTACGGCATTCTTTGCGGACACGATGCGAGCTGCTTCGGACCCCATGTCAGAGCGCGGATTCTCAACCTTTTTCCCTAGTTTCTCTTCAACCTCCCCTCAACCTCTTCATCACTTTTCTCTCCTCTACCCTTTGTGGTGGTTTTCGCCCTTTGTAGTCGCTGCTTCTTGGCAACTCAGCCAGTGGGAGTTGCTGACAAAAAAATCCCCTTCAAGTGAAAAAAACGACGTCAAGAACAACAACTTTTGGTGCAGCCTGCTGAGGTCCATTCAGTTGTTGTTTCGTTGTTTCCGCAGGCAGGTCTTCAACTATTTCTGGCTTCCACAGTCGTGATCAAGCATGACTGAGTCCTCTCGGGGTCGAGGTCGGCATCAATTGCAGCCCAGTTCTTTGTGGAATTCAGGAAGGAGTCAAAGGGTGGTGGATTTACTTCCATTTTCTACCGTGGCTTCGCGACTCGTCCTCATCATAGTCTTCATTCTTGCCCTGTTCCTCACTCTCAGCCTCATCATCGTCTTTGCCCTCTCCCTCGCCCTAAACCTCATCCTCACCTTCGTCCTCGAGACTAGTGTTTGCCATCTTCTCGTAGGCTGGAGCACCATGAGGACCTTGGTTGAGGACCCTAAGAAACCTCGCTTGGATTCTACGACGCTGGTTGTTGGTGGTTGCAAACGATAATTAAGAAGAGTGTTTGCTATTTCACACATACAAGCACGCATCTTGGATTTGACAAAGACGGTTGTGTTGATCGACCTCGAGCAACTGGTCTTCAACTTCATCATCAATAACCGAAGGTGAAAGATACAGAGGAAGGGAAATATATGCATCCCCCTATCCATCGATAAATTCCAATGGGCATTATGTCTAATTCGCACCAGCGTTAGATATGTTACATTTGGCCTCCGCCCCTTTCAGCCATTTAGCCATCGATCAAAGGCTCAAATTCGTCAATAAATTTTTTGTTGTTGCCGTTGTAATTGTAGCTATTCCATGATCAAATATTAAATTCCACAAAACATATTGGTCGTTGGTATGTTCCTGTGTGCAGTGCGTGTGTGTGTTTGTGTATGCACCTTATCTGGCCGTGTATTTGACATTTAATTACAATGAATGCAGTTTTAATCGCATTAGGTCAAGGGTTAATTATGCGCAGACGATTCCCAGCACGATAGCACCGGGGAGCGGAGAGAATAGTGTGGATTTCATTGAAGGATCTCGTAGATGTGAGTTTCATTTAATTGGTTTTATTTCAGATAAAAGGGCTTAAATTCATATAAAGGATTTTATATTTAATCTATTGTTAAGGTGTCATGCCAATAGTTTTCTTTAGCAAGACCTTGATGTCCTTTAATACGGAGTTTTGTAGCTGAAAAAACGTTCACGTTCTCAAATCCCTGTCAACACTTGTCAGTTTTGGAAGCCACTCAGAACAATAAGCTAATGCGAAGTTATTACATAGATTATCCATTCATAGCACTTCCTCCTTTGAGTATAACGGACTAATCAAGCAGCTGCTTCACCTCCTTCACCTCTCTTGGAGGGCTTTTGAGGACCGCACTCTGAGACACCTGCGGATAATTGGCTCAGCCCTCACTCAATGACATCCGACATCGAAAATAATTAGATCACTCTTGAGGGGGTGCAGGAGGCGGCCGAATATCTGTGAATCTTCGCAAAGCAGGACTCAAGGGCCGAGGGCGCTTTGGTCACATGGAGTCACATTCGATATCAATGATATGCCCCCGGGGAAGGCGGTCGATCAGAAGAACCGAGGTTCGGAGGGGCGGCTGCCCGTGGCCGGCGAGGAGAATTAATTAGATCGATTTGCGTGTGTTTGTTTGGTGGGGTTTCGCGAAGAGTGAAATTAATTTGAAATTACGCGAATAACTCGGTCGCACCGAAGCCACAACTAATAAAAGAGGACACGTCACATACACGCCACCAACTGACATACACACACCGACACCTGACACACACTCCGCCACCAAACAAGTATTTGTCAAACACCACACGCAAATGGAAACCTTAGTGCGGCTTCATTGCGGCAAGTGGATGCATGTATGTGGGTTTCCATTAATTTTGCCCCAAAAACTCTCTAAATTATGGACAAATATTGGTGATGATGGTGTGAAGGGGAGGGGAGGGGAAGGTGTTCATGTCGAGACAATTAGCCACGTGATGAGGCTTCTTGTGGGTGTGAGTGTATGAAAAGTGAATGTCTGTCCGGAGAACTGCTTTCGACAGATCACGTATAATCGCATTATCCACCCGTTAGTCGATTCGATTCGAGTGTCAAGTGCTAAGTTTTGCAATGATTTCCCTCAGAACCTCATTCACTCAACCGTTTACGTCGACGACGTGCATCTACAAATTTCGCAAAACCCTCTTCCGCCGGGTCGAACGCTCTCCGAACCGCGCGAGCAGATTCGTTTAATAGTTTCGTTTCCGGTTCCGCTTCTCGCGTTCGTCCTCACTTCCGGTCGTCGACTGTTGGCTGCGCGAAACTTTTCCAAATTAGCATTATCCAACAACAACAACCACTTCAACACACACCAACAGCAACACTCCAAGAGACCGCGGGACAGATGCACGGACGGAATCACCTTGCTTCGTTTCGCCCCCCCCGCCGCCTTAGGCGACGACAAATTTATGAGCGTGTTGGTTCCATAATTGGGCCTTCTCAAAGTTCCGCCAAGTGGGTCGACCTCGGCAACGTGTAATTTCTCCGTGAGCGGCGAGTGTCTGCAGAACTTTGTCGTGCCCTGTGGCCCGTGACGCAGAGCGATCAGCGACGTCATCGCACTATGACTACGTCTTCCTCCCGCACCTCCCTGACCCTGTCGAACAAGTCGTTAGCTGTCAATTACAACTACAACGACCTCCAAATCGACATCTGCAACCATGACTACAACCAGAATTACGATTATAATAACAACAACTACAAATGCAATACCAGAATTACGATTACAACAACTACAAATGCAATAGCGCGGTCCGCTCTTGGCTCTCAGAGATTTATTGTAGCCTCAGGAGGAACACGTGGCCGAAGGGGTGGAGGGTCAGGAGGACCAGGTGGATCAGGAAGTGAGTGAAAGTAAAGTAAAGAGAAAGGAAATCGTGGTTCATGTATCGACTAAAGAGACAGTTCCAATACCCAGATCTGGAGCGGAAATTCTCAAAACTCAAAGGATTTCAGTGCGACGAAGGGTACTGAATAAGCCAAGGTCCTGAAATGGCAGCAGTGAGTCAAGATGATAAAATTGAGGGGAGTTTTAAATGGATCCTCATCGCAGCTTAGGGAGAGACAAACGGATCAATGACCTCGGTAGAATAGACACGAAAGAGTGCGAGAAGGAGGAAGCGAGGATAAACAGCAGGTTATCGAACTCGCATCGTGATGTGGGTCAGAACAAGGGGGAACAAACCGCTAACATACTTCATCCACACATCGTTCGCCACATTGCTTTTCCCCAACCCTCCTCCCCCATTCCGTCGACCTCATGCCACGCCCCTCATCATGACTGTGGCTGCATTGCGAAAATATTCATTAAAACTTTGCAAATTAATTCATTAATTTTGGCAAAAACAACAACATCGAGAACAATAACAAAAAATGGCAAGAATAACAAATTCAACAACAGCCAGAAATACAAGAGCAGGAATAAGAGAAACATTCACGAAGCAAAATTATATGTCTTTGCATATTTTACACAAATTTCTAATCATGGACAATGACAGCAGCCGCAGCCACAGCAGGAGTAACAAAAGAAGCAGGCAACAGCAACAGAAACAGAAACAACATCAGCACCAAAAAGCAAAAATACCAACCAGAAATAACAGCGAAAACGGCAACAAAAATACTGAAACACACACACAAATACAGATTCGTACACATTAACCATCAGACACTCACATATGGGAAGCAGCCGGATCGGGATCGGGATCGGCATCGGGGATGAAAGTCGGATGCGGGAGGGGTTTAAATGAAGCGCTCATCCGCAGTTAACCGCGCGCTGACCAACATGTCAGTTCGTCGTTCACGCCCCGTCGTTGTTTTTGTTGTTGTTGTTGCTGCTGTTGGAATATGGACTTGGATCACAGAGGGTCATGGGGAGAGATGTTGATGGAGCATCGCAGGGTGGGCTCCCGAAATATTTGAGCAGCTTTTGTCGTTGCCCGTTTCCGCCGGAGCCACTGGCGTTTTCTACTATCGTTGTTGTAGTTGTTGCTGCTTCCCCTAGCCACGCGTCCCACTTCGTCACTCCCCGCCACACACACACACAATCGCTCTCGTGTCGCCGGAATTTATTCGTTCCACTTGATTGCGTCCCGTCGTCGTCGTCGTCGTACATTTGGAGCAGCCACGGCATCAGCAAATTTTCACAGATCAACTTCATTAAAATTAGGTTTTTTGTGGACTCTTCTTCGCCTTCGCCGCGAGGATCGAGGGAGGCGAACGCAGGGGATGCCACTGAATGCGATGGGTTCTGTCTCCACATGAGTTTTGTCTTTCTGTCCACGTTGTTGATGTGTCTGAACTAATTGTTGTTGTGTTCGTGGTGAACTTTCGCAAACAGAACGAGTCTGTTGGTGGCGGGGTGTGGTCTGGGAGGGTGAGGGGAGGTCAACGGTGGTCGAGGAGTAGAGAAGAAGTTAAGGGGGGGCTTAATTAATGAATACGCGCTTGCAAGAAAATATACGATGTTTCAACAACTCGATGGCCGGCAGCAGACATGGCTTTTATTGCACCTTCACACACTCATACGAGGGACACCCACACATACTCACACAAGGCACACCCACACCCACACATACACATCTATGTCCGTATGACCTGCACTCTTTGAATGAAAGCGATGGGGAGGAATTAATTTTTTGTTGCCGAATAAATTGTAGCAATTTTTACTGCTGCTCGCCATTAGCAGCCAACAGCGACTCCGACACTTTAGGCGAAACCTCGATTCTCCTCCGACCAGCCGGCCGATCTGGCAACGCGATATCCCCATGGAGGAAGGGGCAGCTTGTTGCCACCTAGTTGCAAATGTTGCTTCAGTTGTTGCGCCGGAGAATCTATTCCGAGGGTTGTGAGTTTGGCGAAGAGGGCGGGATGAAGAATGAGAGATGAATGGCAAAAAAGTAGGCAAAAACATTGCAAAAGGACTTTACTCCGATCCGAGCAGGCATGTAAAAAATGGTCAAAAGACTGAAACTAATTGAAAACTGCAAAGATAAAGTACAACCGGAGTAGAAGGGTAAACAAAGTAGTGAATCTAACAGTAGTTGGAATTAATTAAATCATGTGTAATATTTTCATAACTAAAAAATTATTAAAAATAAAAAAGGAGCAAATCTGATATCCATATCAAAATTATTATAATAGAGCACTCAAAAAGAGCACTCAAATATTAAAAATATAAAAAGGCAAAATTAACATGTTTTTCAAAGAATGAAAAACAATATTTCAGCTAGTACAAATAATGGATCAAAAAACACTAAAGGCTACTGCATTTATTTAATGAAAGCTTCAAACAAAACTATATCAAAATAAATGGAGCAAAAGAACCAAGAAAATCACCAAACTTTGTCAACGGATAAGACGGATAAGCCGGAATCGGGAATCGTAGTCTTTGGCCGGCGATGTGAGGACGGGAAGAGTTCTGAAATTATAAACATTTCATTTTGCTCGGTGACAACTTTAATAAATCATGAAATTTCTTAAAAGCTCCCATTTCCGGTCAAAATTTTCGCTTGCGATGCGAACATTAAATCCATTTCCGGCTGCGGGAACTGTGAAGCCATGGCGATGACATGGCGAGAGACGAACTGACTGACAATCGGGAGAGTCAGAGACGGACGATCGGTGGATGGGGGGGAGGAAGGGCTTTAAATGCGAGTGTTGCATTCGGCTGCGAAATTAAAAGCTCGCAATACGAATCCCTCAACGGCACCCGACCCCACATCGTTCCACTGCAGTGATTTCTTTTCCTTCTCTCATTCACTCTCTCTCTTTCACTTCACCTCACTACCTCTCTCACTCGGTCTCTCTTTCGCACTCGGGCGCCCACCTACGATGAAGTTTTCAGAGAATCGCGAACCATTACGAAGTAATCGAGCACCGCGAAGAAAGTCAAAGTGCACTTGGAGTGTTTTCTTGTTTCTGCCAGTTTTAATGATCCGCGAGGGACCCCAACTCCGCCCACTGTCTGCTTCTGGTTCAGCTCCACCGATACGCTGCCCTCCCCTCTCGACCTCGATGGACGCAGAACTTTCGAGATAATCAAGTATTGCAATTAATTCAGGACGCGGATGCGAAGCCGGGTGGGATGGTAGTGGATGGTAGACGTCAGTCCTGCTTCTCTCCATTGTTTTTGTGGGTTGTGGTTGTTCCTGTTCTTCTGGAGACCACAATTCCAGTTACTAAGAACCCAAGAACTTAGGAGTCTGAGTTCTCGTGTGTTCGGTTTGGAGTCTCAACGTCATGTCCACGTCTTGAAGATTGAGGCGAGATCTGGACTCATCGGTCAACTTTCCAAACTTTGCTCGCTGGACCCTCACTAAAGCTTAAGGCAATCGAAGAGATTCGTTTAAAACTCGAGTACGTCTGGGTCCAGACCCTGTGCAGAGTTCTTGAGAAGTCCTTTCTATGGAAATTTTACTCCATTCTTCAGAGTGGAGGTTTCCCAAAATCTCACCATCCCCACACACACACATGCATGTCTTCAACTGTACTTTGAATCCGTAATTCCCAAAATCCACCCTTTCTTTCCTCTAGTCAGATGTTTTTCCGCTTTTATTCCGAGCACCTCCTTGAGTGCTCGTGTCGAGACACCGCTTGGCTCCGCCCATTAACGCCCGCCCTCCCACTACACGAGCGAAAGGTGTAGAGGGATGATCCCGCACAATGCCAAAGGACTTTGCTTTCCATGCGATCATGAAGGGAATTAAACATGTCAAGGGAGAAAGTCGCTTAATTCCGATGTTCTCTCTTTCTGTCCGTCCGTCCTGCCTGTCTGTCTCTCTTTCGCACACTTCTTCGCTCTTGTGTTCCTCCTTGTCACTTGTTGCTGCCGTCGCCCTCTCTCTCCCCCCTACTTCACCCATTTGACACCCTGTCGAGGTTAATGTGTTGTCTCTTTTGCATATCATATTTATTTAGTCTCAGTGGGACCTTGGGTCCGTCTAGCGGTCTGTCTCTCGCTCTCTCTCTCTGTTGGGTTGATCTTTTGTTTCTATTTTTGGGACGTGTGCTGGAGTGGAAAATGATCCCTTCATTTGTGGCTTTTTCTCGTTCTTCGCCGCGAGCATCGGAGTTTCGTTGTCGTCGTTCCATCATGTTTTAATTAATTTTTTGAATGCAGCTGTGGACGTGAACAGGCGACATCTGTTGATTTATCGGTGGCGAAGGTGGTTGAGTCGTGATTTATGGTGACTTCCAGGGACCTTCATAAGTTCCCAAAGTTGGTTCCAAACGTAGTTAATTGATCCCTAAACCTGATCACGAGAAATTCGTGAAAACCATATTGCATTGAAATTTTTAAAAACTCCGCTTTGCCCTGGACTATGCAGTAAGTCATGAAAAATGCAGTTAATTAATGCTAAACACCAAAGACTGGCCCATAAATAAACTCTTTAAATAGCTACACATGGTACGCATACAAACGTATTTTATTATCCTTTTTTCCCATCGACTTCATTAAATTAAATAACCAATTAGTGAAATAATGAATGCATTTTGCATATTTATGAACTTTTTCGCCGCTTTTCATATTGTTCGCACTAAACCAGTCGGACGCGACATGGAGAGAACCAGGAAGCCCTATATTCGTGAAGGACCTTTGATGATTATGAGTTGCGTCAGGTTTTAGTGGTACAAGGTTTTAGTAGTACAAATCTCAATATGATGGTAATAAAATATTCCAATGTCTGTTAGACTACTGCCTACCGTAGAGTGCCAAATGGAGTTTGCAATTTGAATGCGTCTGGTGTTAATTAAATTTTGCAAATTTTTTCGTCAAAAAATAATTCATCCACATAAATAATTCACAATTGCTCGCACATAAATAGGAGTATCGGAGGTCGACACAGGCAGAATCCACAAAAAGCCGAGCAGAATAAATTTTCAAGCTGGGAAGTTGAAAAAATATCGCCAACATGTGGAACGCGAAAAGAAATCGTCCCTAGCCGAGGATCTGTGATTGATTTTAGGTTCCCCAAGTTAATTTTTTGCCGTGTGGAGTGAAGGCTGTTTTGTTTGCGGTGACCATTGTACAGCCTCGTATGATAATTAGTTGTAGCCGCAAACAATGGGATAAATTAGGATGCACAATGTTGAACATTTTTCAACATTTCATTTTCATCTCCATCTCTATTGTTCGCCACCCTGGGGGCGGGAGAGGGATCGGCTTCTGTCAGGAAAATTGAATTTCCCAACTCGGGGTTTCGATTTCATTAAACCGCTCTCACTCCGCCCTTTGGAGATGACCGTCCGCCCCGCGACCATGGGAACAAGTGCCGTTCGATTGCTCTTGACTCCCGAGTGGCGCTTGGGAACCCCTTCAGTCGCTCTGTCCGTCGCCCCCAGAAGTCAACGTCATTGAAAGCATGTCGCGGCGGTCCCGTGAGTGGAGACCGAAGTTAAGGCGGAGAGGACGGGTGGGGCGGAACCACGAGTTGACGGCTCCACAAAGGATCGCCTTCCTCAGGGGTTTCGCGATTTACATTTTCCGCCCTTGAACATATCGTTGTTGTTCGTGTTGTTGTCGGCTTTTGTCAGTTGACAAAAGCAAAAAGCCTTTTCCAACCTACCTCCCCTACGCCTCCGCCCAGGGCCGCCACCTTTCGACACCTCCCAGGGCTTCCACCTTCTCCTCGCATGAGCAATTTTAACTCCATCAATTTTGTCGATTTCATGCAAGAAAGTGCGAGGCTGGAAGACGTGTGGCCAACACGAGGTCGTGGCGGAGGCGAGGAGAGGTTGGGTAAAAAACGAGCAACACTTTCGCCGCCCTCAGCCTCCCTTCCGCCATTTTTCAACCTTCGCCACAGCTGTGCGCCATTTTTAAATGGGAGCCGGCACCCATTTAAAGCGTGTCCTTTATTTACTCCTGCTCGAGTTGCCACGCCTTGTATATGTGAGTGGTTCCTATGGGTGTGTTGTGTGTGTGTGTGTATGTGTTGTCAGGAAGCTGTCGCACCATGTTTCCTAATGTCGTCATAAAATGCCAACGACGACGATGGAGGGTGGGAAGCAGGTTATGGCCCTTGTTTTGCCAATTGGCATCGCATGCACGCAAATAAAACGTGGCCACGCCTTGCTTAGTGCTACGCCCACTTCATATTTTTACCCTTCGCTTCGATCGAGACGTGGGAGACGTGGGCGGATGACGTCGCAATGATTTCTACATTTGCCTCGATTTGAACCAATATTTTGCGGGAATCAAAACTCCATCTGCTGTCGTTACTACGAAATCCTCGCTTTGACGAAGTACGTATATTCAACACTTCCAATCGAATGCGAATATAAAAAACAATAACAAAAAATACTCAAAAATGTAGTCTGGCAGAATAGAGATAAATAAAGGACACGCTAGCGAAAATCGAAGCTAAACATATCAATTTTTCACCTATGGAATTCATTTTTCATTTTCTTCGTTCCTTTGTCAAACAATCGCTATTCAAATGGAAATTTCTACAAAATATACACATATTCCTATACAATATATTTACTATTCCTATACAATATTTATATGCTATTCCTATACAATATATGTACATATAATATTCCTATGCAAATATTTCCCGTTGTATATTTGTATAGATAATTCGAATCATCCAACTCGGTTCGCCAATTGTCATTCCGGACATTCACGAGTAGCCAGTTACCGTATTCTGACGGATGCGGGTATTTGTATTAAGAGCTCCGGCCTTTTACTCATGAATACTCACTCATTCCAGCAGTCTTGGAGCAGATGTATTGTTTCAAAAAGCCACAATCTCTCCTATTTTCAAACGAATAACAGTAACAGATTCCCCAAATAACGAAGGCATTCCTCGACTTTCCACTCATAATTGTATTATTGCCTTGATCGGAGCCCCCGGCAAGAACCTGGTACTCGTTTTCGCCTCCATTGGATTTCTATTGACGTGGGACCGGGAACGTCAAAAAAACAAAAGCAAAAATAACTGGAAATATTCCGCTCTCAAAGGGAAATCAAAACCAAAAAAAAAAAAAACACCAGTCAAAAAAGGTCGAAAACGTGAAATAAACGAGAGGAAAAAAGGGACAACAGTCGGAAAATTCATGCAAATCGAAAGATATCGCGTATGGATTTCCGTCCGTTGGGTCCCGGACGCTCGGTTCAAATTAGAACTCGGTCACAAATGCGTTTTCATATGGAAATTTTGTCAAGCATCACAGCACCTTGGCCCACGGGTCGCCGAGCCCTGGGATTCGAGTGGGGTTATTTTGGGGGTTCTTTAAAGCATTTACTGGGGATTTGTATGGACCCAACCACACACACACACTCTCCCATGTGCGACACGTGACAAAGTGTTTCGCTTTTATTTATGTCGTTATTTTCATTTTCTGACTCGAGCCATTTGCATTTTGAGAATGTTTCGAAATCTCTTTGATTTCGTTATTCGTGTTGCCTCATTGTTTCGCTTCGATTTCTCCTTCCATCGGTGATATTATTGTTTTTATTGTTTGTGTTGTTATTGTTAATATCGTTTGTGCTGCTGGTGGATCGTTGACTGCAACAGCGACATCTGCGACTCACAGCTGGCCCGCACGTGGGTGGCCGTGGCCGTTTGCGTGGGCGGCAAAGGGTTCGATCCGCCCCGCATTCGGGCCAAATCGATTCCATCACTCAACGTCAGACTCGGACGAGCGATGGCGGGGTTGCGTCGGACGTCGGCTGCCGGTTGTCGAATGCCGGATGCCGTCGCCGTTCGCTGTTTACACGCCCAACAACAAGGCAGGACACGATGTCTTCGCAGGGGGAAACGATTTTATTTCCCCAACACACCTGTGCACACAATTCACCGGAGCACTTTTTCGCTCGAATTCCACGTGACTTTTACTCTTAAATGTCGCTCAGTTTCGATGTGCTCTCATAATCGTTATCGGTTTCTCAATCGCTTCTCATTTTCCCGTAGAGTTCTACTCGAAATTCTCTATTTTCCATTCACTTTTCCACTTGTTTCTCAGTCGATTTCCCATCAGCTTAAAGTTTTTGTGATCGTCTCATTACCATCGTGAGTTTCAACTCAACAGAATGGACTAAATTGTCCATTATCGTCTGGAAAAAATATTGTCGACTAAATTTAAATTTCAATTCGTCTCGGATCTATGTCCACTCAGCTTTAATGCAATTTCCATTCATTTGTCTCGCTCAGTTTTCCACTGATGCTGTCATTAAAATGGCATAACTTTAACCAACGCTCGTTAGTTCGCCAAACTGTCTGTCCATATGTCCATCCATCTGTCCTCTCATTCGTCCATCCATCCATCCCCCCATCCGTCCATCCGCCTGTCTTCGCTTCCGACTGTCGGTCCTTGTGCCTCTTGTTCGAATGTCCCTCTGGCAGCGGCCACTCATGCGTTGCATCGCATTTCCTTTGACACCAGGCGCCCCCCTCCGACGCCTGCACCACCCACCGACCACTTGGACATAGCGGCGATGCTTTGTGTGTGGCTGTGCCATTATTTCATTTTGGAAATTTGAGGCTTCCTCTGCGGAAGTAATCGTATTTTTAAAGGACGGATGTGGTGCACAGACCGAGTCACGATCCCCCCCTTGGGTCTCCACCTCAGCCGCACCAGCGTCATTTCCTGTTCCGACGCGCTGAGTGGGCGCATTTGGTGCAGCCACAACAGCCGGCCGGCGGCTCCAACAATGACTCCGATGACGGGCCTCGGTCGAATGGCGACCAAGTCACGTGCTGGGGACGTTTCCTTCGAAAACATATTTTGCGGTCTAGACTGCAATGGAAATGATTGCCTCGACATGGAGATCGGAATAGGGGTCCGTGGATCTCATTCGGGGGTCCTGCGAGGTCCTGTGGGAATTCCGGACTTCATAGTCGGCTGGTCGTATGAGTGACAATTAAATTCATTCTCATTGCATGCAATTAAATGTCGCGTGCGATTTTAAACGCCTCTCGTTGCTTGTGGCTGGCTCCTGGGATAGACGGATGGATGAATGGGTAAATGGATGGGTGGTGGAAGAACGACGGATGGATGGATGGTTAGTTGTTGGTTGGTTGTAGGGATGGACAATTGAGGAAGTTCAACCAACAACAATGAGAAGCAATTGACTCTTGCGATCAGACTCGGACAACCGAACGCAGCAGCCACAGGATCTTGTGGGCGACTCCTGCTGACTCCTTGTGTACTGCATTCGATGTTGTTGTAGTTATTGTTATTATTGTTGTCGTCCCCAATTGCGACTGTTGCTGCGGCCGCCGACGACGACGCTGTTGAATTGCAGCTGTCGAGAGGATTTCGCAGCGAGTCCGACGACGTCGTCGCTGGAGTGGGGGAGACGTCGGAAGGCTCAGAGTGGCAAAGCTCTGCGGAAACTTCAGTCAGAGGAAAACGAAAAAATATCCAGCACTCGAAGTGGGTTCTTCCGGCTCGAAGGACTCGCCAACGGATTGCCATTTTGAGCTCGAGGATCCGTGGCGGCGATGGCGACGAAGGAAGTGCACTTGAAGCGATGGAGGTTTCGCGCCTTTAAATGACAATGATTTTTTCCATCCTGACGCTGGTTTTATTCGGTTTCGAGGCTTTTTAATTTTCCACCGCATCCTTTCAGCCATGAATAATTAATATTTAGCCTGCGATGGATTCGAAGACAGTGCTAAGGGGGAGCCGGGAGCGGCTTCGGTTGAGCATCGCGTGGCGAACCCCGTGGTCCGCATCACAGGTCGGCACAGGTCGGGCGCAGCTGTCCAAGAGGCGTTGACGAAATCGCAAGGAGGGATGACGAGAGATCGGCGGTAAAAACCAAGTAAGAGGACTTCGTTCTTTCAGCCCATCCTCAGAGGACTTCGTTCTTTCAGCCCAACCTCAGAGGATTTCGTTGTTTGAACTCAACCTCGGAGGTGTCGCCTTCTGAGAGGCCCAGCCTTCGTCAGTCCCTCGGGACAAGTGCTCTGTTAACCTCGTCGGCCACCGACTTCATTAAGGCCTCCTCTTTCGTCTCCACCTTTGCCTCCTCCTTCGCTTCCCACTTCACCTCCTTCTTCGCCACGGAGTTAATTTTTCGCTTCTCTTGGCAAATGCCAGCCAGTTCGTTGCGGTTTGCGGGTGGTTGGTGGAATGGGGCGGTGGTTGGTTTTGAGTCCCTGAGATGTCGCTTAACTACTGACACTTGTGACAACAATGACGCCGACGACAATGGCAACAGCGGCTGCAGCAACAGCAGCAAAAGCCACCACTTTCCAGGTACCACGGCGTGGAGCTCGGGCGCGCACTTAGCGCAGAATCTCATTAACCGAACAAAGAAGCAACACACGCCAAGACCGGCAACAAAAACAACACCAGCATACTACAATAACATGAACAACAACACTAGCAGACAACAATAACAAAATCATCACCAGCATTAACAACAACAATGGCCGCGAAGAAAAGAAGGCGGGAAAAAAGTGGCAACATTTCTAAGGAACCTCAAAGAGCTCCGCAACTTTGCGTGCTCGTCGTCGTCGTCCTCGTCGCTGCTCATATCCTGGCGCGCATCCTTTCATTTGCTTATCCTGCGTGAAGCCATCGCCTGCCAACCGCCCTCGTCCACGCCCACACTCACACACACACGCACGCACGTTCGCTGTAACGAGCGGTAATGAGTGCGGCGAAGGATGTAAACTTCGGGCTCGACATGACGCCATAATCAGGACGAACAGGATGCGCAGTAACCAAGGGGTGGGAGGCAGAGAGAGAGAGAGAGAGCGACAAACACACAGCGAGCGAGACAGAGTGAGAAGGGCGGACAGACAGACAGATAGGATGGATGGATGACAAAGTAATGACGACAGCCAAGAGGATGACGACAACGACGACGGCGGCTTCAACAAAGGACATGCGAGTGTCGTAAATAAAACTGCCACTAGATGGCGTTGATGACTGCGATTGTGTGTCGGCTGTTTCTCTTGTCTTGATATTGTTGTTGTTATTTTTCTGTTTGTTACTGCAACTCGTCATGTTGTCGTCATTGTCGCCGTTGTTATCACAGCAACTGTTGTCGTCGTCGTCGTCATCGCCATTGTCGCTGATGGCGTTTGAGCGCCAAACAAAGGCCAGCGATCTCGCCTCGTTCGCGTTGCCAACCCATTTACAGACTGTTTTCGTAATTCCTCATTCGACGACGAAGCCGCACGGGACTGAATTCGAGTTCGCAGAAGTCGGCTTCAGTCGTCCTGTTGGGCGCCCACAATCGGACCTGCTTCCGTTTCTCAGGCTACCGGGATCGACTCCGTAATCGAAGGTGGAGCGGGTGCTGATGGAGGGAGGTGGGGCGTAATTTCTGTGATTGCGTTTTTTACGAACCCTGCATCTGCATCCACAGCTGACGTCGTCCTTCGACCTCTGTCGGTCGCTGCACGAAATCCTAACGAGCGGCAAGAAATTTCGATTATGGCGCCAAGGATCACGCCAGGGCAGCTGCAACTGAATTCACCGGGCAGAAGTCGAGGTGGAATCGGATTCGGAAACGGTAGCGGAAATGGAAATGACAACGAAATGGGAACGAAGGGACGAGGGCGAAGGCGATGGCGAAAATGGAAATGGAGCAAAATCAGCACAAAGCACCTCGAGCAGCTCCCGGCAAATGCCAGCCGGGTTCACTTAGTAAATGGTGGCCAAGGAGGATGAGGAGACGATGAAGGGACAGTGAAGGGACGGTGAAGGAACAACGACGGGTCGAGTGTGGATTTGGCCAGGCGCATCCTCAGGATCCTTTGCCTCGTTCTCTGCCCGTCGCCGTCTTCGGAGCCGCACTCCTTTGCATGGCTCGACGAGATCGTTTTATTGCTTCCTGTGAGTTCTCGCACACTCATACAGTCATCCACATTCACACACATGCTTCTTAATGCATGCAATTGTGTTTCGTCCGGACCGCCGCCGCCGTCGTCGTTGTGGACATCAACGTGGGACGATTGTGCGTCGCTGTTGCACAACTCAACAATGTCGTCGTTTCTGACCATGTTGCAATTTTCCAAATGGACAATAACTTCAACTCGCAGGGATTAAGATGTTTTACTTCTGCTCGAGGTCGTCGAAGACGAGGTGTGGTGGAGTGTGTGGAGTTGGGGTGGATTCGTGTAGGATGGGTTAATGTGGAATGGGTTGTGGTGAAGTGATTTTAGGTGAAGCGAACGAGGATTTCGTGCGTGTATACAGAGTGCAGAAGTTGCTCTTAGCATGCGGAACCATGTTTCCCTTCATTTGCTCATTCTGCCTGGCGACATGTGGTCTCGATCGTGGGTTCACCGACCCATTCATGATTTACAGGTTCCTCTAATTCTCCATTTGCATCTGGTCGCAATGAGATCACATATTTCTCAGAAGTTTCTCACCCTTATTTCTCACTCACAAATATCTCTCACCCTAATTTCTCTCTCTCTCTCTCTCATCCTTATCTCTCTCTCTCTCCCAAAAGAAAAATCACTTTCGCCTCACGTTTGCTTCTACCCGAACCACGCCCTCGAAATCGAACGCCCGACTTTCGATGTTCGTAGTAAAATGACGGGAGGTGAAAATTCAGCTGTCTCTATCTATTTTGCACATGGAAATGGCAGACTGGACAACAACAAGTATATCCGACCACCGTGCGAAGTGTTGTTTATGAAGATTGAAAATCTGCGGACGATAAAGGAGTCCGTAAAATCAATATCCGTTTTAGGGAGGAGTGAAATGGATGCGGAGCGAATGCAAAATCGACAACGGAATAGTAACAATAGCAATAACGAGAACAATCCGGAACCACCAGGACACTAACAACAACAAGAGCCAAAAACATTCCTGTTTACAATCGGCAGCAGAACCAACAACAAAATAGGATCGCCACAGCAAAAACAATAAAATCAACATCATAGACAAGAAAAACAACAACATCATCAAGAATTCTATACCTTCGACACTAACTGAAAGCGAAGCAAAAACGAGTCTGAAGTGAGGAAGCGGCCAAGCAAAGGTGAAGAACGAGGAAAAGGGAAACAGAGGAAGAGAAGACCAGGCCAGAACGATAAGAATGGGGGAGATTGCATAGGAGGCTTGGAGAGGAGAAACATACATATATCTTCAATATTCCTAATTTATCCAACTAAACGGAATCAATGAAATGGAATGAAATCAAACGAAAACCATCAGCGGCAGAGACAAAGAGAGCAACAACAACAAAAAACAGAGCTGTAATACCGGCACCTCTAACCACAACAACAATTAGGGTAGCAAAAGCATGGACAACAAAAATAAGGATAACACCAACAATGACACACCACAAAACTAGAAAAGCAACAGCAACAATAATAATAGAAGCAAATTGAACATAAGCCATAAAGACTGACATCAGGAACAACGGCAACAAGAGCGGCGACATTGCGAGAAACAACAACAACAACAGCAATAATAACGCACAGGGAACGCACAATAACCAATGGCAACAAATTTGAATATTTGTCTAACATATGCACAACAACAAGAACAACAAGGGTAACAACGATGATAGTGATGGCAGCAACAACAACAATACTAGCAGCAACACCCAGGATACGAAGGATCTGCTTGCCGGCAATGCAATCTCTGCGATGGCATCAACAAGACCCCCGGACTCCTCCGACTCGTCCTCGGTCTCCGGCGGCCCAATCGATTCGGCATTAGTAGTTTTACAGCGGCGACAGCAACAGGAGCCCCCCGACAGCCAACGGTGCGGCGTCGATGAGTTGCTTCGCAGCGATGCAATAAACACACACAACCACCACAACCCTCAACAGCATTGTTGTTGTTGTGTTGGTGGCTGCATCGCATCGCACGGAAGTTAGTGGAAGCCGTATTTCGTCCTGTCATAAGCAGTAAATATTTCCCCCTTTTGCAGTTGTTGGTGGGAGTAGACAATGTTGTTGTTGTTGATGGAGTAGATATTGTTGTAGTTGTTGTTGTTGGATTAGATATTGTTGTAGTTGTTGGTGGAAGAATTTGTTTTTGTTGCTGTTATTGTAGTCATTCTTGTTATTATTCTTGTTTGCTATTGCACTTGTACTTGTGGCCAACCCCGTTTCGGCCTCACCACCTCGAGCGCATCCCCACAACGACTACGACTCGTCCACAACTTGCGGAACTCGTCGAAAGAAGGACGATAGTAGAATTCATGCGATGCCCTCGTCTAGGGCGACAGCGAAATCGATCGAGTGTGAGGAGGAAATGCAATATTGTATGATGATTTATAGAACAATATGGTGAGGGGCTTTGAGTCACGCTCACGATCGCCATCGAATTGTGAAGTAAGTGATGACTATTCGTGAGTTTAAATCGCAATAAAATCTATGAATGAATTTTTCTAGTGGAATTACAAGGTACTAAATGTAGAAAAATATCCATTGAAATCGCAATATACAAAACTAGAAAAGAATCCATTGCATTGACCATGAAAACTATGTGTAGAAATCGTGTAGTCGAGTCCAATTGTTTGGCCTGAGGTGTTCGCAGCTCATTTGATTCCCCTTTGGATAGCGGAAGGCAGCCGCAAATGAAACGAGGCCTGGTCCGCAACTGCAGCATAAAAACACGAGCGATTCTCGTGCACCAAGGCAACAGATTAAGTTAAGGGCTTTTCACTGCCCTAGCGATGTGTCTCCATATCTAGTTTCCTGTCTCTCCATTCCTTTAACTTTATTTCACACGTTTCTCTGTATCTATTTGATCGTCCGACTCTGCCTCCATCGGTGCCCACCTGATCAATTTGCAACACCTGTCCTCGCTGCCGGCTGAAGGATGCATAAAAAGCGTTGGCCACATGCAGCGGACGCCAGCCGCTATTTGCTAGAGCTGAAGTCAGAGCCGAAGGGGGAGCGAAAAACTGGGAATCGATTGATCGCATTCGGTGGAAACTCGTCTCCCGGCCGGCGAGAAACACAAAAACCAACATTTCAATCGAACTCCGCAGGATCCCATTCAAGGACATGCAGACAAAATCACTGCGATTGTATGATGGGCGCAATTCGAGGGAAGTGGAAGAAAGGGGAGAAATCCATGGGAGGCACGTCCTGAGAAAAACCCGTTGATGTTGGCGATGGCGTCGATAGCACCAACACATTCCCAATCAAGTCGTCAGCCGTCATTAGGCGGCTGTCGCAGCTGCTGCCCGGGGGATCCGACGGCAGGACAGCCAAATAGTTCAGCTCTCTACAGCAAGGTGGGGTCCATAGAGAGGCTGGGACGAGGGGGCTGGAGGACGAGAGGGTATTAGGGAACATGGAGGAGTTTGTTTTTAGCCGAGTTCGCATTTGCAGTGATTCGTTCGGAAATCGTTTTGTTACCAACTGTTGCCAACTTCTGTCCTTCTTCTTCTTCGTCGTCGTCTATTTCGCACTCTTCGCCTTCGCCCCCTCCTCGCGTTCCGATCCCGCTGATGCAGCTACTGGAGCTAGAGCCGTGTTGCCGATGCTGATGATGCGAAGGTGTTGCCGCCGTGACAGCATCGCAGCACAGACGCCATCAACACTTTGTCAGCGCTGCTGCAAATGAAGCACGCTCCACGCTGGCCCTTGTCGTCCTTCCTCCTTTCCCTGTCCCCTAACCATCCCCTATTTACTTCACCCCTCCTTCCTGCACCAACGTCGTCGTTCTGAGAATCGTCTTCAATGGAAATATTTGTGCTGATGCAGCCAGCAATGCGCCGAGATATCCAGGGACAAATGTTATTTGCTCTACTAACAAGCTTTCATTTCTCCCTTTCTTCGCTCACACCTTCCACCTCTCTTCTTACCTCCTCCCCTTCGTCTTCTTCCACTCTTAGTCCCTCTTTCTTAGTCATCCCTTCTTCCCTATCACTTTACTGGGTGTGATATCTCGCTGATCTGATTCCTCCGTTTGTGTCATTAACTCCTGCAAGGATGGTTTCCTCAGACCTCATTTCAGAGACATCAAAGAACTACTCCTGGCCGTGAATATCGGTGCATATCTCTTTAATACCAAAATTTGTCGTTATATCCTATCCTCGAAGATCCTGCTGCTTTCATATGTCCTGTAGATAAATTCATGACCCAAATCCAAGCTCTGAGGCTCAAATGAAGTGGAATTCCTGCGAAAGTTCAAATCTTTTTAAACTCCTCACCACAGGGGACCGAACTTTGCTTGTGTGGCTGTCGAATGTCACAGAGTGTATGTGTGTGTGCTTGTGCCACAACTACGTTAACAAATTAATTAAAGCGTCTGCTCCCAAGGGACACACAATGTGATTAACAGAGAGAGAGAGAGACATAGAGAGATCGACTTCAATTAAGACACTCACAAACACATGTCCACACGGATTTAGACTCAGCACCGACACATGAATACTTTTTAAACCGCTGCACACATTCGCACTCAAACCCATCTCACCCAAAAGGACGACGGTTAGCAATGTAAGCTTAATGCGGTCCCAACCTAATTTCGGGCGAAGATCCGAGGGCTCCAGCTTCCGGTTCTCCATCAAATCCATCCAGAGGGAGGCGACGAAAAGGGCGTGGACCGATCAGTATAATGGGTCATTGGGGGAATCATAAAAAAATTACTCTAGTGAGGGGAGCGATTGTTTTACCTGAAGGAATCAACTAGGTAAAACAGGGAAGTCTTAGAACAATGAGTTAATAAAGTTTTATATTCGAAAGTGATTTCTTGCCAAAGATTAGGAATTGAAAAATTGTAAACTCACTGAACGATATAATTAATATTTGAACACAAGTAGTCATGCCAGGTCTGAGCATGAAATTAATTGAAATGCCCGAAAGGCCGAAGACAATGCCATTGAATGCCATCCACCCGATATGCGGCTGCAACAAAGCAAAATCTATTCAAGATGCATGAAGTTCCCAGCAAAAGAGGAGGAAAAATATATTTCTAGCCCAAAAGCACAATTTTCCGAAAATCAAACAACAACAGCAAACACGACTCCAATCAAAATATCTACAATATCATCGGACATATATGTACATATAACATTGTAGAAACATTTTCAAACTACGAATATTGAGCAAACAGAACATTTAATACCATGTGGGAATCCTTCTACACACACGCACAAATGCACTTACATTCGCATTCGCACTCAAACGTATAGTTGTGTAAGATTTTGACAAATTCCAGCAATTAAAATCTTCGAGGATTCGTTAATACTGTGAGCTCGCCTCAGCATGCAGCCTCGGAATGCAATCAATATAACTTCGCATTGAAAGGATTACACTGAAAGGATTCCTGAAGCAACAGGAACCACACACGTCCTCTTACGACTGTCGACGCACACACACTTGTAGAGAACGGTCTCCGCTGGAAATTAGAAAATATTTGAGAGTCCTTAAACAGTCACAAATCTCTTCCACTGATTTCACCTTAAAGGCACCGGGTACAGAGGGAGAAAAGGCGATAAAAATGATGGGTGAAAAATAGAAAATAACCCAGGTTCCTTATATATTGTGGACAAAGATCCTCGAGATTTCATGTTCATGTTCATGAAAAACTATAGATTGTTACATTTTTCTGAGTGTAGGAAATTCTGTGAATGTTGAGGCAAAGTTCTCGTGACCACACGGTGGATATTTGTGTAGAAAATCGGTGTTGAGGAACGAAGGAAGGAGTGAGTTAAATGTGCATCTGTTTCTCTTCCACCTTCCAGAAATCAGCTTCATCATCTCTCTGTCTCTCTACATATCTCTATCTCTCTACATACCTCTGTTTCTCTGCAACCTCTTCTCTACAATACCGGACTTTATTAAAGCCACTTTCTGAATATTTCGCATTATGTTTCACAGAAGGACCCTAGAAGAGTGGCAAAGGGATTCCGTTGAAAGAGAGAGAGAGAGAGAGAGAGAAAAGGGAGGGAGAGAGAGAGAGAGAGAAAGAGATAGATAAAGAGAGATGGAGTTCGTCGCAGGTCATGCGTGTGCGACAATGTTGAGTTTTTCTATTTCATCTCATGCGAGAGCTGGAATATGTTCCTTTGTATGGGGCAAATGAATTTAAGAGGATATTCAAGAGGTAACAGCAACACAAATAACAACTACAACAAAGACCAAGATCACTACAACCTCAACTACAAGAACAACAGAGGTGACTGCAACAACAACGAAGAACCGAACAACCGAATGATGCCCACGGTTTATACTTATTCACAGACCTCTCTCTCCCCACTCTCGGGAAGGTCTGCAAAAATCTCCCCCGCACACACAGAGGCAACATAAGTTCACCACAAGGATTTTGGCTTCTGCTTCTGTCCGTGCAAATATTTTCAAAAACCTTACACTGACAACAACAACGACAACTTCAACCACGACCACATCGACTACAACAAGAGACGACGCTCATTCCAAACATCAGAATATATGTTTTCAATAATCCATCGAATGCCGATAGCCTTGCCCGATATGAATATTGATGAGGTTCGCCCTCATCTCCTCCTGCTGCAGGTGTGAATAATTCTGTTCTTGTTGTTGGAATTACGCCAGCTCGATAGATCATTGGAATCATGGGTTCGATGTGCTTCGGTGAGCTTGAAATCTTCCAGACCAAGGCATGGAACACGATCTTTTGGGAGGTTTGAACTGGGTCTAAGAACCACCAATCCAGGGCACCAAAAGTCCCCTAGTTGACATTATATCACGAAAGGACCATCACTTTTCCACGAAACTGGAAAAACCAATTGACAAATGAAGCAAGTCATCGGTGTGGGTGAATTTCTATGAGAGAGTGGGCCTGGTTTTCATATCTCTGTAAATATCTGTGTTGCTAAATTTCTCTCTGTCTGTCTCATTATCTGTCTCTCTGTCTGATTCTCTGAATGTCTTTCTGTCTCTCCCTCTGACTGTCTGTCTGTCTGTTCCTCTAACAGTCGGTCTCTCTCCTTCTCTCTGTATGTCGGCATGTTAAATCTTGTGACGTGAAATTCACATGTAAATATGATTAGGGATTCTGTTTTGGTTTTACCCACAGCACCTGCATGTGTATTTGTGAGAGTGAATGTGTGTATGTGTATGTGGGGCGTGTTTTACGTGAGGCTCACATCATTTCTGTGTGCATTACGAATGTTTTTGCGGCTTGACAGGAGAATGCCATTAGAATTCGACTGGAGATCTCTGCCATGGGATTCACACCCGAAGTGTTTTAAATTCGGTGGTCGCTTTAACGAATCTCGAGAATGAACCGACTTGGATTCGCATGCCATCCTCACTTCGCTCAAATCCTTCCCCACTCCAGGATTCCGATGAATGGCGAGCGGACGGACGATCGAACGAACGAAGTGAAGGAAATATTGTTGTTTGCTCGAGCAACAAATAACCTCGCGCCAATTGTGATAAATTGTTCAGTACATCCGAGGAGACTCCCCGATCCCAACAACAATCCCGCTCGTCCATAAAAGGACCCCTGAATATTTATATCTTCCGCCCTTCGGGCCAGAACCCTCCCTTTTGCTCCTCCTCGCAATCAATATTTGTATGAACCGGATCCGGAGGGGAATGAGGAGAAAGAAAAACACACAACAAATTCGATATCCTGTTGCCATAAACCAAGATGAGAACAACAATAAGAAGAACATCAACAATAAGAACAACAACAACAACAACAGAACCGAAGAGAAATGTGGCCACGGCAACAACTTCGACAGTTGTGGAGAAAAAACACTGTCAACAAAACGAAAAATGAATGCTCCGGGAATAAAGGATAACACTTCAGGAGCTTCCGTTTTAAAAAGTTCCTTTGGAAAGCGAAAGGGAAAAGCGGATGTCGTAAAAAGCAACCCCACCAACATCCATGCGAGCGGATGTTCGTTCGCCCCCGGACGCACACCTTGCGATGATGCCGCAGCTCACGGTCTTTCGGATGAGGGTTTGGATCGAGGCGAGTCCTTGCGAAATCAAAACGTTACAGGGAGCCATCAAATCTTCAGGTTGTGCGCGCACGGGTTCTTTTTACGGTCGGCGGGCGAGCTTTTTATGGAGTGCGAACAACATTCGATGGTTCGAAGTGCAAACGGATGCGGGGCTCATGATTGGGGATCGCTGTCCATCTTGGGGTCGAGGACTATCGTCGATGTGTGGAATTGTTCATGACGGGACCGTGATTGGAGGTAATATAAGGTGTTCTCTGGAGTCATTATTTGAGTTAGAAATCCTCTTACGAGAAAGATAATCAAGACCTCCCATAGGCCAGCGCCGAAGCCATTCTTATCCACCATAGGTGTGATCCCAACATCCTCGACGACTGGTTGTAGGTTCTTTTGTGGAAAATTGCACCGATCATATGCCCAACTCGAACTGGCTCCGCTCTGTCGCCGACTTCATAGGAACATATAATGGTCCACCATGAATGGAGAACACAAAACTCTGGTCCCTCGCTCCATCCCTCAACTCTCGTTCTGTCCCATCGTCCCCCGTTGGCGACCATGGTAGTCACAACTCGTTGAAAGTTTCGATTGCTCCTCCCTCTCTCATCCGCCCCCTCCGGCAACGTGGGGCGCTCGCAACACGAACAACATGTTATTGTTGCGTGCTTTTGCAACATGATAAAAAACCATTTAAAATTCATTTCTCGCTCTTATCCTGGCTAAACTATTCGAGTAATTGTTAAACCTTTCGTCCTCGACGTCCCTTTGGCGATGGTGGTACGAGTGGTGCCTGTTGTTTTTGTTGTTGTTGCTGTTATTGTTGTTTTATAAAAATTCACACATGACAGAGCAGCAGGAGCAGAGCCCGAGGAGCATATTTTCGAGCTCCACGTCCGAGAATGCGCCATTTTTCAACATGTTCACGGGCTGTTGTTGTAGTTGTAGTCATAACAATCGCTGCTGTGAATTGTTTTTGTAGTTATTGTCTTTGTTGTAGTTGTTGAGAGTATGTGTGAAACAGTTGTTGCTGTTGGAGAAGTTTTGAAAATATGTTTGTTTGGAACATCGGATAAATGGCCCTGGAGTTTGTTTATTTGTTCAAGGACTCACTCATACACGCACGCACACAGCAAGACACACACTCTCGTACTGCCTCCTCCCCTTCTCTCTCTCTCCCTTCACACAACAGGTTCGGCGTTTTTTCCCTCTTTGAAATTTATCGCTGAAATTTCTACACAAAACGCATGTTTTGGCTTTCGTCCATATTTATGAGAATTTTCATACTTTTCATCGTGCCCCTCATTCCCTCGCCCTCCATCTCATCCATCGCCTCCCCCTCGTCAAACCAAACTCTCCGTTCATTTTTTTCCCGCCCGAACAAAAATTTGCCTTGTCTGTCGTCGTTGTTGTTGTTGTGGGGATTTTTACAATTTTATCTGCCGCCATGACTCTTTGTCCGGTCCATTGATTAAATTGGAAAAGTTTTCGGTCAGCTCGCAAAACTATGTGCTGGAAAATTTCATCCCATGTGAGTGGAGTGGAGCAGTTATGGATAAAAAACACAGTGTGGAGAGAGTTTTCAAAAACCGCGCGATTTATTGGCGCTGACGGACGGGTCGGCGATGACCCCAACTTTTGATTCCTGCTCCTGCCCCAGCAATCGCTGCCATTCCGAGGACCCTCGATGCTAGACTCTTGGCTTTTTCGGCAAATTTTGTCTAATTGCGAACTGGATAGGAACTGAAATGGCTGAGGTATTTATTGTTTTTTTTTTATATGAAGGGTTTTTGATATCGTAAAATTCTCAAATAATATTCCATAGGAAAACGATTAATATATTCCATAATAGGGGGCCGTCAGTGGCTCAGTTGCTAGTGTGCTGTGCCATCAAACTGACGGTTGTGGGTTCGAATTTAAATTCAATTTCAGTAACTCGAATTTTAATTTATAAAACTCGAAATACAATTTCAGAAAATTCATATTACATTTCAGAAAACTGAAATATCATTTCAGAAAACCCAAATTCGATTTCAGAAAAATCGTATTGTGTTTTAATACACTGCAATGAAAAGTACTTTGATACTTTGCAATGGATCGTCAACGAGGATCCTTCTGAAATCGTATTTCGAATTTCTAAAAACGAATTTTAATCTTCAGAATCGAATTTGAGTTTTCTAAAATGAAATAAAATTTTTCTGATTTTCTAAAAACGAAGTGTAGGTAAAAAATAAAATAATTTAAAATTTTTCTTATGGGTCGTATTGTGTATTTTGGAGCATGAAAAATTAGCCGACCATTAGTCAAAACCCAACGCAAAAAGATCATGTAAAATAAATATTACAGTCATTTCCATCGTTAATTTTTTTTTTCACCACTCTCTCTCACTCACTCTACCTATCTCGCCACATCATTATCGCCCCCTCATTCCAATGTTTCCTTTCTAAGCCAAACAGTTCAAATTTAACCAAATGCTGCAACAACAACGAATACGACAACAATAACAGCAAAAGGGAAAAACCAAAACGACGTAGTTGAGATCTAATTCACTCACACATCAGCAGGAACTCGGAGTACGCTTTAATTCCGATTTGATCTCATTAATTTATTTCCAACAGCACTATTAGCAGGACGAAAGACTCGCCCACTGGCCGAGAGCCGAGTCCATTTGTCCGAATGTGTGAATGTGTGTGCACGAGTCTGTGTGAGGTAGAGTAAAAAATTAATATCATTTTTCTAAAACACTTTCCTCACAAGTGAGTGAAGGGAACGAGTGACGAGCGTTGATGAGAAAGAGGAAAGAAGAAGTAGATGAATGGTAGACCCAAGAGGGACCGACAGCATGGTTTTCATTTCGTAGTGGGTAAGCGGAGTACCGAAAGCTTGAGAAAAGGAGAATAAAGGGAAGGGGGAGGAGGAAGAAGAGGAATAGAACAAACATAAGACCAGTCAATGATGATGCCTTCGATAATTGTCCCAAGAGAAAGTCACCTCTGGGGAAAATTCCTACCGGGCAGTCGGCCGCTTCTAATTTAAATTGAATAATGAGACGTTATTTGTTCAGGGAAGAGCAAACAAAAACCCGCCGGCGCAAAAAGTGCAACCATTGCAGTTGTGCACACACACACGCGCACTCTTTCCCCCCGTTTTCACCCTCTCAAACACACACAAACACATCCACTAGTGGGGATCCTCGTTATTAGCGCCCGCTGCACGCGACGTTTCAAGAACATGTTTTTGCGCAGAATGCAACACTTACAACATAACAAAAACAACAAGAACAACATAATGAATACACTTACAATAACCAAGAATACACCCATTGGTATGTGTATGTGTGTCTGTGGGAGAGAGAGCGGCCACAGAACGTGGGGGAGAGAGAGAACGTGTGAATGTCAGCTCGGATGTCGCCAGCAGCAGCGGAAAAAACAAGTTTGCCAACTGCGCTCAAAGGACGAGGATCAGAGAGATGAACACGGTCCAGGAGGAAGAGAGAAAGAGAAAGGGACAAAATGGGAGAGAGTGCAAGTGAAAGAGAGATAGAGAGAGAGGACAACAACTGACGTAATTAAATGCTGCATGTTGCATGCAACAAAGTCTGGGGGAGGCGGAGTTGGTTCGTGGAAAAAGAGGAAACAACAATTTAACAACGTTGCCGACATGGACAACGGCAACAAAAACAATGACCCAAGTGAAAGGACATCGTCAGCTGCATTCACGTGGGCACAGTAAATTCGCTCGTCCCCGCTGCCACCTTGTCCCGCTGCTCATCGACGATCCTTGGTGTGAATTTCATTTCAAGTTTTTCCGCTCTCCGGGAGATTAAGTTTTGCATAGATGTGCTTTGAAAGCTTCAGCGGATTTACAACTAACTCATTATCCACGCGACGATTGTGTTACGACGGGAACGGCAACTGCCCAATGAGCGACGTCGTCCAAAGGATCGCGTTATTTACAAGTACGAGTTTTTCTCATTTCGAACTTTAATTAGGGAACTTCGCGAGTCGCACGCAACAGCGCCAGGACGAAGGCTTAATGGGAATGCGGCGATTTGCTGCAGGTGGATGAATCGACCGCCGTAATTGAAGGGGAGATTCCGCTGAGAGGGGCTCTTGGTCCATACCGAGCTCTTTAGGAGGACTTTCTAAGAGTCATTCGTTCGCCCTCCAAGTGCCTCGTAAATACCGCAGGCCCTTAAAAGTCGATTGACTAGTGGACTTTCCGACATCAGGAGCATTAACTTCGGAACAAAGGAAGAGGAGCATCTCGGAGCGAAGGATGGAGAAGCATCGAAGGATGCTGAAGCATCGAAGGAAGCTGAAGCGACCTTCACCATTGTCTCAGGAGAGGAATTTATGACTCATAAAACCCATGAATCAGATCCGAGGCGAGCCACAAATTAAAAAGATGGCGGGCGATGAAAAATAAATGAATCGAAAGTTGGATCCCATTTTGTGGTCGATCCCACAGTAACTTCGACTTCCACCATATTTTACGAGTTTCTTTCGGGGCGTGGCAAAACACCTGGGGAAGTGGGCGGAGGGCAAATTCATAAGCCACGTGAAAGACAATAACGACTCCTCCTTCAAATTGAAATCCAGGAATTCCAAGCTGGACAACAACAAAGCGAATGAACGACAACAAGGTGAATGGTGGAATTTTACATAAATTCTCGCCACACAAATCGCAACCAACTTCTCGGCGACCCGGCGGAGGATTCACAAAGGTAAGCCTCTAATCCCCCCGTTACCCCATTTAGCGCCAAACAGACATATCCAAAGCATATTAAATCACTCCTCGAGCATTTTGTTGTGCGGCTAATGATATCTCAAGTTCTCGAGCCGCAGCCAACTGTTGTTCGAGGTATTTAGGATATGCGGCGCCCCCATCTTGACTCGCCCCACCTTTAATCATCTCACCATAGCTTGTCCCACCTTGACTCGCCCCAACTTGACTTATCCGTTGGTCCTTCGCCCATCCAGCCGTCTTGGATCCAACTGCCGGTGTGTCCTTCGCAAATCCTTTCGCATTTTCGAATTCCATTTCGGCTTGTATCTGTTTCACAGAGTTTACCTCATTTGAATTTTCCGGCTCCTCCGCCTCCGGCCCTCCACCTTCATTAAGTCCATCCCTGGTTTCTGTTACCAACGCCGTCGTCCTTGCGGTGGGCGCCCCAAGGCTTCGCGGATCTGGCGTAATTTTGCGGAGCTTTCTAATTTCCTTTCCGCGGAAGGGCCTTCAAAGGACGAAGGGCGAGATGGTGTTGAACAGAGGTGTGGACCGAGGAGTGGGGGAGAGATGGAAACTTCAAACGAAGTTAAAACGTTTGAGGAATTATGAGTTTCGTGAATTACCCCGGCGAAACTTGGGTCGACGCTCGGTTGCGAAATAAATGCGGTTTAGAGTTCAAGGACCGCTGGCGCAGGATTTCAGCGGAGCTCGCGAAGAAAGCTGCAAAACTTTGTGGCGGATTCGCTTCGCCGGACACCGACAGCCAACCACGTCCACATCTCACCAGCGTCGTCTCCCCACGCCCTCTCTCCTTCTCGCTCTCCCCATTCACCGGCCTCCGCCGTGGGATCCTGTTTGATTGCTCTTTATTTAATTAATGAGCTGGTTCCGTGTTTCGTTGTTTGCGAGAGATAAGAAACTCTCGAAAATTACAATAATTTGCGCAGAGATAAATCACACCGGACCAAATTGAATATTGAATGTCGGACAGAAGTTCCCGAAACTTCGGACAATCTGTCGAAAAGTTCTGCCTTCACCTCTTGAATGGAGAAACCATGCATAATTTATTCGGGACTCCTCAAATACAAACTGGATTTCACCTTAAGATTAGTAACTTGTGTAATTTATTCAGGCTTCTCTTATATCCTTCAACCCTCCAAAGTGTTTCCCCCCCTTCATGAAAAACAAAATAGGTAAAAACTTGTTTGATTAATTTCTTTTGTATTTTTATTATAGTTATTATTTTTCATAATCTCATTTATCTTATTGTTTTACTGTATTTGGTTTTACATTTTTGATTCTCTTGTGAATAGCTTAGGTATCGATTCAATGTGTTTGTTGTAATGTTTACGTGTTTATTTCTCTATAAATTCTCTCCTCCTCCTTCTCGAGTCCTTAATCGCATTAACTACTCAACGTAAACGAAAACCATAAACACCTCATATATGTATTGTATATAAAATCAACATTCATTGTTCTTTGTTAGGGTAACGAATAAAATTTGTAAAATCTAAAAATTGCAAGGTTCTTAAACACTATACACTTGTTTATTTCTTGTTTCACATTGGTTTGCATGCTCTAAAACTATGTTAATCCATACATTATTTGATTTATTTGACTTCAATTTCCGCCCCAGGGGACCCAGGAAATAAGAAGATTCGTTTGACAAATGAAACTCTTGGAGCTGTGTCGTGTTCACTTCGATTTAGCTAAATAATTGGTAAATATTACACTAGTCTGTTGTTAAATTTAGGTCTTTCTTAGGGCTACCTAGTTGGCTAACTACTGGCTACATCTGCTTAGACAAGATAGTCCTTAATTCAGCTATGCATTAATTTGATTAAATCCTCCCCTTCTCTTTCTCTTCTCACACATTACTGGCGTGCTGTGTGTGCCTGGAGTGGAGAAACTTATGGACTTTAGTCCGTAGGGTTCATGAGTTTGTGGTTTACCGCGCTTTGCATGAATGGGCTCCAAGCCAACAATGGGCACGGAGCGCCGACTGCTTCCTAGTGCAGTGTTCAAAAGTTAAGCTACGCCTGGAAATAATCTACAGTAAATTGCTATATGATTTTATTCGAACTGCTCGTTATCGTTAAATATATACACGTAGTCGTTTTCCGCTCTTGATCAACTCACTTTGCCAGATATTTTTTCTTTCAGATAAACTCGCTCACGATCTGTGCTCATAAGCTGGAGGGTGAATCGTTTTTTGGGATATATTTTCGAATTACTTTCATCCGTGTGACTGAGAAACTCTCCCGGAAATGGAGTTCAAAGCATTTGTGGGAGATCCCGAGAGATGCCCGAGGCAAGAGTCCTTCCTAGAAGAGGGCAGGAAACCCTCGCTCTTGAAGATAGCATAGGTCCCTCCCACTGGAAGAGGGCAAGAGTCCCTGTCCCTCCCTCTTGGGATAAAGCAACCCCAGTCCCAGGTTCAAATTATGTTCATGATATTTACAAAATTTTCGCATTGTTATTAAAATTAACTTCATCAGCTCCGACGGCCGACCGCACGGGCGTTCGTTTGCTCCACGATGAGCCCCACTAACAGGCGCTCAAATGATTGGCGCCCAGGACGACGCCGGTCGCCATGTTGTAGCCCACGACCGGATGATGGCTGTTCGCATGGTGCTGGTGCTGTTGGCTCTGCTGGTGGTGATGATTATGGTGCGCATGATGATTGTGGTTGGCGGCCGCAGACGTTGCCGGCGTGGGCACGCTAACGACATCATTCGACGACGACATCAGGGTGGTGGCGGTCGGGTTCACGGGGCCACCGGGCGACGCGACCAGGGCCAGGCCTTCCGACAACGAGCCCGCGGCAGTTGGAGCCAACGAGCCGCCCTTGAGCAGTGTCGACGTCGCGGTCGCCGTCGAGGCCGCGCCACCGATGGGCGTCGTCGCCGCCGTAGTGCTCGTGCTCAGGCTGGTGCCGCTGATGTGGGCGCTGATGCCGCTCGGCACGCTCGAGATGACGGTGCCGGAGCGCACGAGCTCCTCGTTGGGGATGGAGAAGTGTCGGTACGAGATGTACTCGGGCGGCATGCTCTGCTGGCGCTTCGCGTTCTCGATGCGCTGCTTCTTCAGCTTGATGTAGCTGAGCACCGAAATCATCACGATGAACACGATGATGCCCATGCAGCAGCCGACGATGAGGCCCAGGCGGCGCGTCAGGATCGAATGGATGAGGCCGTTGCTCGAGAGTCCGTTCTCGTCGGTGATGAGACTCGGTGTCGAGTCGAGTGTCTGGACGTCGGTGCACGTCGAGATGTGCGAATTTTTCAGGATTTCCTGCAGCGCATGGTCCGCGATTATCGTGTTCTCGATGAGTGCCTGCTGGAGGTGATGCGACTGTGACGATGACTGCGAGTGTGAGTGGGGTTGGGGTTGGGGTTGGGCGTGGCCCGCCTCCTCCATTAGCATCTGATTGCTCGGCTCGTCGCGCACCATCAGGAAGGAGTCGTTGAAGTGGATCCGCTGCAGAGCGTTCGCCACAGGCTCCGAGAGCCAATTCCCGCTGCCGATGACGCAGATGTGGTAGCGTGTGTTCGGCACGAGCCGCGTCAACTTGGCCGAGTTGGCGGTGCCGTTGAGACGCTTGCCCCGGATCTGAGGGAGACAGAGAGAGAGAGAGAGAGAACGAGACAAAAAGAGATAGAGAACACAGAAAGAAAAACGACATCAGATTAGATTTCATGAGCATACCATATCGTTCCCATTCCCACATTCACAGCCATAACCGTGAGTGTAAATTTCCTCCCTCCCGGCTGCCGGCCACAAACCCCTCATTTGCGGGCTCCGGCGGCCACGGGTCGTGCGTCTTTTGTGCTTTGGCAATTGTTTCAACCGAACCCCAATCGTTCGTTTGTGACTCACTCACCTCGTCGGCGTCGATGCCGTCCGTCGCATGGTAAACAATCTCGTAGCCATTGAGACCCAAGTGCTCGCGACTCTGCCAGGACACGACCACCGAGTATGGCTGAATGTCCTGGATGGCAATTTTCGGTATCAATGGGGCGTCGCAGAACTGTTGGGGCTCCATTTTCGAGAACACCTTGCCGCGCAGCTCCGCCGGATGTTCGCACCTGAGATAATTAATATTATCGCTCGAGGACCATTTGCGATGATCACGTAGCCATTCCCACAGTTTCTGGGCGTCACAGCTGCAATGCAGTGGATTATCTGCGGTCGTCAGTTGCCCCATCATCATCATCATCGTGTCGTTGTTGGCATCATCGTTGTCGTTGTCGTTGTTGGCATCACAGTCGATGACGTAGCGTTGATTGAGCGGGTTTCGTGTCGGTGGGCAAATAGATAGAAAGATAGGTAGACAGAGAAAGAACAGCGATGAAAATAATCGTTTAATAAAAGGCGCCCGCCATCGTAAAGTCCCGAATCTGATACCCGAATAAATAGCTGGATAAATTAAATTTAATGATCATGCAATAAGGGCTTCGGTTCGACCAGAGGTCGTTCCAATCACACGTTGATGGCTGTGATTTTGTGAAGTTTCTAGGATGGATTTCACAGCGAAAGGTCGACCCTGAGGGTTGGAAATCACAATGAGCCGTATGGAGTTCATGCAATGGCCAGAGGTGAGGTCCATAAGGACGACTATGAGGTCGTAAAGTATAAAAACCCATAAATGGGGAGTTGTACCATGTTCATGAAAGTCAACTGTGTGAAATGGAAAAACTCTATGCAACCCATGAAAAAACTATAAATTGAGATTATTACAGGGTTGTTAAGCAATGGAAGAACAATTTGACATCATAAGACTGATTCATCGGGGATGGTGTGAACACCATAAATAATGTTATGGACTCAGGGATATAAACCCTGATAGGAAGTGCTCTCTCTTACCTTCCAGTTTGAGGGTCTTGATGTTGGTCTCCAGCGGCTTGAGTGCCTCGATCGGCACCAGCTCGAAGTAGTTCTTGCGAAGATCGAGCATGGTCAGCTTGCGCAGATATCGGAAGGCGTCGGTCGAGAGCACCGTCATTCGGTTGCCCATCAGGAAGAGCTCGGTAAGGCCGTGCAGGTTGCGGAAGGTCTTCTTGGAGATGCGATCGAGCTGGTTGAAGGACAGGTCGCAGGTCTGCAGCTGGGCCAGGTCGGCGCTGAACTCTTCGAGGTCCTTGAGCGTGTTGTGCGAGATGTTCAGCAGGCGCAGCAGTCGCAGCCCCTGCAGCCGCTCCTTGGGCAGCATCTCGAGCTCGTTGACGCTGATGTCCAGGGTCAGGAGATTGGTCAACGACCTGAAGGCGCCCGGTGAGATGCGTGTGATGCGGTTGTTGATCAGGTGCAGGTGTTGGAGTGCCTGGAAGGCCTCGAAGTCCTTCGAGGTGAGGATTGACAGGTTCGTCCGGCAGATGTAGAGCTCCTTGAGGTACGGGTAGCGCTCCTCCTTCACCGTGTAGATCTTGTTCACTGGGTTGCCGGTGAGGTTCAGCCACGAGAGGCGTGGCAGGGAGGCGTCCGACAGCGCCGAGCTGGGGATCTGCAAGAAGCGGTTGCTGGACAGATCGACGCGCTGCAGGTTGATCGAGTGCCGCAGGAAGTTGGCCGGCAGCGAGAGCAGCGAGTTGCCGCTCAGGTCGACGCTGTCCAGCTGGGTCAGGTTGACGGCATTGAAGCCGCTCAGCGAGGCGATCTTGTTGTGCTCGAGGTTCAGCTGGCGTAGGTTCTGCGTGCCGCTCAGCTTGAAGAAGTCGATCGAGGTCAGCTGGTTGCGCGCCAGGTCGAGCGTCTCCAGCGTCGACAGGTTGTAGAGGGCGATGTGCGGGAACTCGGTCAGGAGGTTGCGGCACAGGCGCAGCTCCTTGAACACGTTCAGCCCGCTGAAGACGTTGCGGTCCATCAGCGCCAGCCGGTTGTCGCACAGGTCGAGCTTCACCAGGTTCGTGTTGCGCTCGAACAGCTGGTCGGGGATCGTCGCCAGGCTGCAGTTGGCCAGCGTCAGCTGCTGCAGCGAGCGCAGCTTGTCGAACATGCCCGCGACGATCGGGGCGCCGCCGAAGTCGTTGTGCGAGAGGTGGAGGCTGCGCAGGCTGGGCACGTCCAGCGCCTGGATGTCGCCGGGGCTGAGCGCGTTCTGCTCGAGGTTCAGCTCGTTGAGGTTCTGCAGCGACTGGAACGTGTGCAGCTCGATCTTGCGCAGCGAGGTGTTCTGCAGGTTCAGATGCGTCACGACCAGCTCCTCGAGGAAGACGTCGCGCGTCAGCTGCACCAGGGGGTTGTGCGACAGGTCGAGCACCCGCAGGCTCTTCAGCTTGTTGAAGGCGAAGCCCTCGATGGCCTCGATCGCGTTGTGCGCCAGACTCAACTCCTCCAGGCTGCCCAGGGCGGCGAAGTACTCGCGCCGCAGCAGCTTCAACCGGTTGCCGCTCATGTCCAGGTAGCGCAGGCTCCGCAGCGCCCCGAAAGTGTCGCGTTCGATGTCCCGGATCTGGTTGTTGCTCAAGTAGAGCCGGCCCAGATCATGCAGGTCCCCGAACATGCTGCGGTCCACGCGGGGCAGGCGGTTGTCGCGCAGCCACATGATCTGGATACGATCCTGCCGCCGGAAGGTGCGGGCGTGCACCTTGCTCAAGTAGTTCGCCTCCAGCTGGATGGAGAGCAGAGCCGAGGCGTTCGCCTTGTCGCTGGGGAAGATGTCCTCGAGCACGGTCAGCTGGTTGTCCTGCAGGTTGATGTGCTGCAGGTTCGTCAGGCTGCGGAACGCGGCCGGCTCGATGTCCTCGATGTTGTTCTTCTGCACGTGCAGCTCCTGCAGCCCCGGCAGCGGCTCGAAGACGCCCTTGCGGATGCGCCGGATGCGGTTGTTGTGCAGCCGCACCTCGCGCAGGTGCTCCAGCTTGCGGAACATGCCGATCTCCAGGTCCTGGATCTCGTTGTTGTCCAGCGAGAGCGAGGTCAGCTTCAGGCACTTGTCGAACAGCGTCACCGGCACCAGCGGGATGAAGTTCGAGCGCAAGTAGAGGTGGTCCAGGTTCACCAGCGTGCTGAACACGTTCGGATCGATGTGCGCGATCGCGTTCGACTCCAGGTAGATCACGTCCACGTTCGTGGAGTTTGTGAACGCGTTCGCCGGCAGCTCCAGGATGTTGTTCTCCGACAGGAAGATCTCGCTGAGCTGCGGCAGCTCGGCGAATACGCCGCTGATCGAGTGGATGTGGTTGTGGCTGAGGTCGACCGTCTGCAGCCGCTTGTTGCGCTCGAAAATCTTCGCGTCCAGCGTGATGATCCGGTTGTGCGACATGTCCAGCGACATCAGCTCCCGCAGGCTCTTGAACGCCTCCGGCTGCACCAGCTCGATCTGGTTCGCGTACAGCGAGAGCGTCTTCAGCTGCGGGAACGCCCGGAAGCAGTCGTCGACGATCTCGGTGAACTGATTCGAGCTGAGGTCGAGGAACACCAGCGACGGCAGCCGCAGCGAGCCCGCGGTCGCCGAGGCGTTGTTCGTGGCCAGCGTGATGTCGCCGTAGAAGGACGCGATCTGGTTGTTCGACAGCCGCAGCGTGCGCAGATAGTCGAGCTTCCGCAGTGCCAGCATCGGGAACGTGCGCAGCCGGTTCTCGGACAGGTCGATCTCTTGCATCGACTCCTCGAGCCCGACGAAACCGTGCTCAGGGATGCTCTCCAACCGGTTGCCCTTCATGTTCAGCTTCGACAATCGCAGTCCGTAGAAGCTGTAGTCGTCGATCTTCACGATTTCATTGGAGTCGAAGTCCAGGGCGTTCAGCTTCTGCATGGCGTTGAGGGCGCGCGACGGTATCTGCAGGAGAGAAAAAAAGACACTTGAGTAAATATACGATTTATGGGGAGATGAAGTTTTCCATTCACACAGTTGCATAATATATTCAGTGGGACATTATATCAGATTCGTCCATTGTCCCACATCCCTGTCATCAACGATGGGAACAGAAACCATGTCATTGAACTTGGCTATAAGACGACGATGTCATCGAGCTATTTTCAGCCACTGACATCTGCCGCCTTTGTTCTCTGGGACTAGGCATAATGTGGTTACATAAAGACTATAATAAAGACCATAATTAAGGAAATAATAAAGACTGTATTAAAGACCAAGAGTAATTTAATGCATCCCCGAAATGCGGCCACTTCCGCTCTGGAGTGAGGTATATAAGACTGCTCCGTTGAATTCAATATCAGTCAGAATACAAATTTTCATACTTGCACCCAGATTATCCCTTAGTCGGCCGTCATGAAGTTTCAATCCATTGTCCTGAGCAGCCTAATCGTCGTGTTGTTGGTTTCACAAGCTCCGGCTCAGACTTCCACCACCACCACTACTACTACCAGAAGACCTACAACAACTCCGCCGACACCGACGATAGCCAGTAGTACGATGCCCTCCTGCCCCGTGGGCAACTGCACCAACAAGAGCCCCAAAGTGTGCGCCACCAACGGCAGGAGGAGGTGTCGGCTGCTGAAAAATGAGTGCGAGATGCGACGAATTAACTGTCGATATGATGAGAGTGAGTTTTGTTTTTAATAATACCATATTACATATGACATAATTATTACTACTCGATTTCTCAGAATGGACCCCGACGTCGATGTGCAAGTGCAAAACCGCCAAAATTGGAGGCAAGTCCGTGAAATGCGCAAAATAAATAGGAGATGTAGGAGATTTTAATAAATAAATATTTCGTTTGTCAAATATGTAGAAGATTTTAATAAATAAATATTTCGTTTATAAAATATGTCATATATTTAATTTAATTAACTTTGGTACAGAAATTGATTCTAATTTGAAGGATATAAATATTTAATTTGATTCTGGTCAGTATTTATACTATATATGTCGTTGAATTATATTCGACGGTCAATTACAGGAGATGGAATGATGGAAATTATTGAGACTGCAACATACATTTTAGTTCAACAATCAAATTGACTTTTGATACAAATTAGATGAAATCAACATATTATGAATTTTTAATATATGAAGAATAAATATATTCTTTAATTAAATTTTAGAAAATTTAATAGTTACGATCTTTCAATTCAATTAAATAATTTTTTATTAAATTATTTTTATTATAATAAAAGTTGTTTTGAGATATTTACTGTTATGTGTAAAATCTCTTCTGCTTGGTTTCCACAGAAAGTTTGAGTTGAAATAGATACTTGGTTTTGAATTGATATGTTTCAACTTTACTGCTAAAATTAATAATGATCTTTCCTTAGTCGAGTTCATCTGTTTTGTTAAAACTAAAATTGTATCAATTTAAACATTTTATTTTTTGTACATATCTCTGTATATTAAACATTTGATTCTTTTGATTTAGATTTATTCTGTGAATGGACAACGAGATCACACTTCAGTTGTTTTTATTTATTGCCACGGGAATATGGGAATATTTTTTATTGTCGTATTGAATAAAACAAATTCACATTATTTGGACTATATTGGTTTATTCAAATTAAATTTCCTTAACATCACTGATAAAATTATAAAATGAATAGAAAATGTAATGTTTTATACTAAGGTCGGGATCAAGTGGGTCGTCACAGATCAACCGTCTTCGTACGATAACGTTCATCCCTTCACTGGTATTTTGCAAGGCAGCGGAGCTTTTCCAAGAACCATTCCGGAACAACTCGCCTGCGACTCCAAGCGTAGTTCTATCCGAAAGAGATGAAGAGAAATTAAAAAATCCCTGGAAGATGCTTCGGTCGAACTCACCCCAAATGGGAGGGCGGCGACAGTTCTCGCGTACCGCCTGGCAATTTGTCATCAACTGGCACTTGTCGTCCCGATTGCGATAGCAATACGGCTTTTTGTCATCGGCGCAGCTCAAGCGGTCGCAGTTGATGATCATTTCCGACATGCCCAGCGATTTAAGGCATCTGCCCTCGCCGTTGGGGCCCTTAATGAGACGGCACTGGTCCAAGTTTGTCTTGATTAGAGCTGCAAGGATTCGAAATGTTTACTGCTCTTCATGCTGGGATCGCAAGATGATATTTACGGGGCATGTTCTGCTGCCGAAGCTTGCAGTTCTCCTCCCTCATTCTGCATTCGGGCATCTTGCGACACTTCCGACCCAGATTGTCGCGAATGCACACCAGGACGTTGGATTCGTTCGAAATACACTGCGGCCGACACGGCCCAAAGGCGCTGACCATGGCAACCAGAGCGACCACGAATAAACCTTGAAGCGACTCCTTAGAATCAAGTTTCGATGGACCTTTCTGTGGTTCTACTCACCCAGATACAGCAGTTGCTTGGTCATTGTTCTTCTTTGGAGTTGGATTTTCTTTAATATTGAAATTTCTTTAATTTTGTATTTTCCTTAATATTGGAATTTATTTAATTTTGGATGTTCCTTGTTTTATTTTCCGTAGGAAGTTTTGGTGCTAACTGCTCTAGGTGCTCCGGAGCCTTGCTTTTTATACTGTATTTTGGCATCGCACAGATTAAGTCATGTTTGTAGAGAACATGACTCTTTTAATTCTTTTAACTTTCATTACAAAGCGTTCCATTGTAACACTCAATTGTAACTCATCAAGTAATAACTCTCTCGAACTTTCTTTCAATCATTAATTAATTTCAATCTCATTGAATTTGAGAATACTTCCGCCAGTTGGATATCAAAAACATATGGTTGAAATCCGACAACAATGACAAATTTGCATTGATTAAGAGACACTTTCCTTTCTTTTTCGCTTGTGTTTTCAGAACAAATGCAAACAATTGTTGCCTTTGTAAATTTGCTGCTACATATTCTCCAAACATGCATTGTGAAGTGTTTTTTGTATCGATTGTCATTTGCTCGTGTGATTTTTTGTAGTTTAAAGCTGAAATGTCAGCTTCCTTATTAAAATCCATTTGATTTTATTTAATTGTTTTCTACAACTAGAATGTTGTCAAACTTCACTAAAGTGGCCAAATTAATCTATATCTATATCTATTCTATACTAATATATAAAAGAAGAAAGTTGTATGTTCGACTACAAAAATCAAGCGCTGAGAATGTTTCCCTTTTTATATTTTTACTGGATAGCCACCATATCAGAATAGGACATAGGCTATATAAATTTAACATTAACCATTGAGGGATTTAATTAAATTTAAAAGAGAGTTTTCCATACAAAATTCTCTCTCTCATATTTCGTTGTCATGGTTTTTTGTTGATATTTTTCAAATTCAATGTCAACACTACGAAAAGTCAAACTGACAATGAAATATTGACGTTTATAAAAATTAAATTAATTAAATTAAATTAATTGTTTTGGGCAAATAATGAAAAAATAAGACAACCTCTAAATTTTCGAAAATTTCATAATTCAGGCATGAAAATCTTAATCTTTTCATGAAAATCTTAAATGCTTCATATTTCCGTAAATACGCGCTATTTCGCGAAATGGAAGATAATTCGTGACGACCTATAAATTTTCGAAAATTTCTTATTTCAGTCAAATTTTTATGGATATCTTAAAACCTCCTGAGAGGCGTTTAAGTTTCCGTTTTAGTCGCTGAACCATATCCCTGATGAAATATCAACTAAGAACTAAAAAAGAGAACAATAAATAAATGCTGTGCCTTTGCTCATATTAAGAGTGTTGTTCTCAGTATTCAACTACTCCCATGTCCTTAAACCTGCTGCTAAACTCTAACTATTATTTATCAGTATCATATCATTATTATTATTGGAAAAAAATATCCATGTTATTCTATTTAATATGATTTTAAGGAAATGTATTGATTCGAAAGTAATTTTATTTGCACGGGGTTTATCCGGTGCGAAGCAGCGGTCATTCTGGGGGAAATAGCCGGTGCGAAGCAGCGGGTATAATTTATAATTGTTAAATTTCTACCAAATATAAAAAATAAAGGAATTCCTTACATTTATTCTTTGTAACTTACAAATTATACCCTATGCGCTTTCGTGATTAAGTTTATACATACGCTATATGTATATCACGTATATATAATTATTTTATATTTTAATAATTTTTATTTTAACGTTATTATCTTCAATAATTATATGTATGTCTGTTATTGAAAATCACCCATTTATTAATTAATTGTAAACTAATCCGTCGGTTTTGAATATATTTCAATATTTTGAATATATCCAATAATTGTGTGTTTTACTCTATAAGGAAAGAGATATACAGTTTTATGTGAAATTTAAACGGTCTACACAATATTGAATATATATTGAAATTTTCAAAATATGTCTCATTTACTCTTTGATGTCTACTAAAAAAGAAATGTTTGAGTTTGGATCAGAAAGCGTTCAGAAATACAAAGAAACTTATATTATCCAAAAAAATATTGGAAAAAAATGTTCATAAATATGAAGAAGAGATTAAAAGATAACAATTTTTTTTATTTTATTGAAATTTGTTTATTTATCAAATGTACTTAGAATATAAATATGCATAATATTATAAAAAGTCACTAGTGAACCGGTTTGAGTTCGATCGAAAACAGTCTATTAGTCTTTGGCCACACATTTGGACGGTTTGTCCCCAATTTTCATGCCCTTGCACTTCTCCATCTTTACCCTTGTCCAATCTGTGAAAATAGAAAATAAACCGGATTATTAAAATTCTCCATGTCGTTCAAACCCCTTCCCCGAACAAACTTTGCTTGGACGACTTGTGGCAGTTCAAGTTCCAGAACTCGCATGCGTTGATCACTACACGACATTGCTTCCGATCCTTGCTCATGGCGCACACTCTCCGGTCTCTTTTGGGACATTTGCGTGGATTGGATGGACACTTAATAGGGTTAGCGCCGCACTGACCTTCGGTTCCAAGTTTCACGCCGTTGCACTGCTTCATGTTCACGCGTTTCCAGTCTGAAAAGGATACAAATGGTCGACTTATTACCAGTTCCCATCGAATGAGGCAGTACTGGTTCTAGATAATTTACGTTTTCTTTTATTTCCCAGCAAGCAATTCCTGTACTGAAGCTCACAGATGTTCTTGAACCTGCCGCAGCTTCCGTCGCACTTACGCCCACAGACCTGTGGGTTTGTTGGTTCACACTTGATCGGTATGCAGGGTAATGCCGTTGTTGTCATACGGGTGGTCGAGGGGGTCGCGGTGGAGGTCAAGGTAGTATTCAAGGGAGCGGTGGTGGTAGCTCTGGGAGTGGTTGATCTTCTGGTGGTTGATGTACGAGTGGTTGTTCTTCGGGTGGTCGAGGGAGCTGCGGTCGTCGATATTCGAGAGGTTGTTATTCGAGTTATTCTTCTTCGTGTACTAGACGGAGTAAAGGTGAATGTCATAGTTGAGGTCAAGGGAGTTTCAGTAGTTGTTCTTCGAGAAGTTGATTCCCGTGTGATCGAAGAGGTACCGATGGATGATATGGTGGTATTCAAAGAGTCTTCGGTGGTTGTCCTGGGAGAGGTTGTTCTACGAGTGGGTCTTCTTCGTGTGGTAGAAGGAGCAGAGGTGGATGTCATAGTTGTGGTCGAGGGAGTTGCAGTAGTCGTTCTTCGAGAGGTTGATCTTCGAGTGGTTATTCTGCGAGTTGTAGAAGAAGTCCCGATGGACGTCATGGTAGAGGTTGAGGGGGAAACAGTGGTCGTTGGTGAGATCGTAGAAGGAGCTTCGGCAGTCGTCCTTCGTGTGGTTGTTGCTCGGGTGGTCGATGGAGTAGCGGTGGTGGTCATGGTGGTAGTCAAGGGGGCTGCGGTCGTCATTATGGTTGTTGTAGAGGAACCTGTGGAAGTCGTTATACGGGGGGTGTTTCTGCTAGTGGTTGTTCCCATAGTAGTCGATGAAGTCGCGGTGGATGTTATATTGTTAGTCAAAGTTGTCGGGTTAGACGTTGTCATTGTAGAGGGTGCAGCGGTGGACGTTATGGTGCTTGGTCCGTCTGTGATCGTCCAATCTTCCATAGAGCTGGTGTCCTCCTGGGCCAGAGTGTGCTGCAGGACCGCAGCAGCTATGATTACGAATCCTAGGAAAGCAAGAGACAAATAAATTGTTTCGAACGATTGTCGATGGACACAGTTGAAACTCACGGATAACGTTGAGGCTCTGGCTTAACATGCTGGTGCTTGCAGAAGGATGAATACTGATCTTTCTCTAGTCGCAAAGCCGATTATTTATACGAACGTTTCATTAAACGATGCTTTACCAAACATTTCCGGGTAATTTTAACGACGCGGCCCATTGTGTGGGCACGCTTTCACACGATTATTGTTTCGATACGCTAAAGAAACATTTGTCTCGAAGTCTTTTCTACTGTATCTGACGAATGGAGAACTCTGCCTCCCGTCTATACACACAAGCATTCTCTAAACGTGTTTACATACACCGGTTGTTGGTTAGTAGACTTTGAATATGACTAAGAATATGGAATCTGCACATTTGTCTACTTACATCAATTACGAGCCCCCAATATACACCGGAACATATTTGATTTATATTATCCAAATCATTTAATTTATCACTTTAATTTTGTATTATTATTAAGAAATAAAAATAAGTATAATGCCTATAAAATATTCTGGGCAAAATTACCAATTTATATTTCTGCATTTTTATAACAAAAAAATTACAATATCCCAATTCCAATAAAAATGTATCATGTATAATCAAATTTGCTTTGATTAAGCTCTCTCCCATGCAGTTCAGATTGAGCATACAACTGTAGGTTACAAATGTGCAATTTGTATATAACCATTATAAACCCTCAATAACAATGAGTAGGTCAATCAAAGTCCATAGACTATAGTGCCAAATACTTATATTTTTGAGAAAAATTACAGAAAACTGACTTTAAAATTCGAGTTTGAGTACTCGAGCATACGGACAGGCTCAATGTCCGAGTAGGCTTAAAAGTCCGAACAGGCTCAAAGGCTCGAGCATGCTCGACAGTCCGAGCCGGCTCGGACAAGGTCCGAGAAGTCCGGACAATCGAGAACATTGCTTTAAATCGCTAGATAAAGAAATTCGACCAAAATAAAAACAATTTAATATGAAATATTTAGTACAGATATCTAATATATTGATACTTAAAAATTTAAGTTAACCACACATTAATATTTTGACATTTAGTTTATTCAGGAAAATAGAGATTTACATATTTTTGTTTTTCCTTTTTTTGCCTTCAATGGTATTCATTAAAGTTAATTTGTAATGGGACTCCGGAAAGACGTCAATGATGCAAAGAAAAGATTTAAATAATTAAGTTTCTACAATTTTATTGTAATTTTTTTATTGATATTTTGTATACATATAAAGGTAAAATATTAAAAAGAAGCACTAGCAAACTCGTGGGAGTGCCATCGAAACCTTAGGCTGCACACTTCGAGGGCGTAGCTCCAACTTGCATGTCTTTGCACTTGTCCATATTTACTTTGTTCCAATCTGTGAATAAAGAAAGAAAGCCAAATTAATACAAGTTTGTTCTTGTCGTTCAAACCCTTTCCCCAACAGACTATGTTTGGGTTCCGTGTGGCAATTCAGGTTCTTCAACACGCAATCGTTGACAACCACCCGACACAGCTTTAAATCCTTGCTCATGGCGCACACATTGCGGCCGTTCATGTCGCACTTTCTTGGATGGGAAGGACACGAAGGAGCGCGAGCTCTGCACTGGCCTTCGGCTCCAAATCTTAGTCCTTGACAGTGGTCCAGGTGCACGCGTTTCCAGTCTGCAAAGGGTGCAAACAATCAGGTTCAAACCAGGTTCAAGTTTCTGAATGACTTACGTTTCCTTGGGCTTCCCATCATGCAATTCGTGTACTGCATCTCGCCGATGTTCCTAAACCTGCGGCAGCTGCCGTCGCACAGTCGCCCACACACCTGTTGATGGGGTTCGTTGGTTGGAGCACATTGGATGAACAGCCGGCAAGTTATTGTCTTGCGAGTGGTCGCGGGTGCGGTGGTGGTCGTTCTGCGGGTGGTGGTTCTCCGAGTGGTCGAGGAAGTGTCGGTGGTCATTATCTGCGTGGTTCTCCTCCGGATGCCCAAGGGGGCAGCGGAAGACGTCATATTGGTTGAGGGGGCGGCGGTGGACATCATGGTGGTTGATGAGGCAGCGGAAGACGTCGTATTGGTTGAGGGGGCGGCGATGGACATCATGGTGGTTGATGAGGCAGCGGAAGACGTCATATTGGTTGAGGGGGCAGCGGTGGACATCGTCATGGTGCTCGAGGGCCCAGCCGTTGACATCATGGTCACAGGGGTTGCAGCGGTGTTGTTTGGCATTGATGTGACATTCTGAGCCAATGCTTGCTGCAGGACAACAACAGCGATGATTGCGAATCCTTGGAGAGAGATATTCGAATTAATTGTTTTGATCGGTCTTCTATGGAGGCTGCTGAAACTCACCGATAACGTTAAAGCTATGGCTGAACATGATTGCAGGCGGATGAAGACTGATGTTTCTCCAATATTCACTGCGATTATTTATATGACCGCCACTGTTTCAACAAGCGATGATTCGCGAAAAATTTCCGGGTATACGGTAATCGAGGATCCATTGTATAGTGGAACGATCCATTGTAGTGGAAACAACTTAAACAAGTGCAATTATTGTTTCTGTAAGCTAAATTAACGATTGTCTCGAAGTCTTTTCTGCTGCACTAAGTGAAGGGCGAATCTTGATTACCGCCTGTATTCAAAAATTCTTCTGCATAGCAAAACGCTTTCTCTCCACTTCATTTCATACTACAACTGGTTGATTGTATCTGCTTCATCAATTCCATTCCATTATTTCCTTTCATCATATCCTTGGCATTCAGCTGAGGTATACAGAATTTTTTCACTTTAACGCCTTCTTTTACAAAAACTATTATTATCGATAGTTACTAGTACTAGTACTACTATCTTTGTGGAGTACGTCATTTTTTATACAGAAAAAGTTTTTCACTTTTTAATGATTTTTTTCCGATTCTGACTCCTTTAAGCTTATTTTAATTCACAATCTAATAAGATATTTTAATGAAAACATCATTACTTTTCCCTTTTTATCATAAAATACTTGTTCACATTCTTTTACCATAAAATCTATTTAATTCACGACATCTTTCTATTCACCACGGTATAATTAATATAACGAATTCCACTAAATATTTTTCTTCCTACTCGTCTCAATGTCTCCAATACACATAAGACTATTCTATTGAATTAAGCGTAAGTCGCATTCTGAATAAATAAACATTCAAATACATCGATTGCACTTTTAAACTTAGTTTTTATGTTTTAAATAAACATTCAAATACATCGATTGCACTTTTAAAAATAGTTTTCATCTTTTGCAGTAGTCCTTTCCAGTATGATTTAGTGAGGGCAATTTAGTAGTATTACCCATATAATATTTTTTTTTTTATTTTTTTAATAACAGATATCCTACCTTGGATTTTCAAAATAATTAATAATTTAGGATCAATGAACTTCATCAACTTTCATCAAAAAATCAACTTTTCATCAAGTACAATTGATTATTTTAACCAGAAATAATACGAAAATTGCATATTATTCCATTTTCTTTCCCATACATAATTTTGACCCAGACACTGATCTACAGTTTTACTTTCTTTATGTATATTCAAACAAAACATCAAAGTATGTAATTTTATGGGTTTATAAACAGAAAACAATTATCAGGGGATAAACAGACAATGATGAAATAATTAAAATAATTACAATTTTTACTATTTTATTTGTATTTATTTATTGACATAGGAAATATTAGATAATATTATAAGAGTCACTGGCGAACATCAAAATCAGTCTTTAGGCTGCACACTGGGAGGGAGTAGCACCAACTCGCATGTCCTTGCACTTGTCCATCTTAACTTTAGTCCAATCTGTGAAAGAAGAAAGACAGATGAATAAAAATTTGTTCTTGCCCTTCACCCTTCCCTTGACAGACTTTTCTTGGGCGTCGCATAACAGTTCAGGTTCATCAACTCGCATGGATTGACCACCACGCGACATAGCTTTCGATCCATGCTCATGGCGCACACTTTGTTGGTACTTTTGGGACATTTGAGTGGCTTGGATGGACACCGAAGAGGTTGAGCGCTGCACTGGCCTTCGGCTCCAACGTCTCTCACGTATTTGCACTGCTCCAGGTGCACGCGTCTCCAGTCTACAATGGATACAAACAGTCTACTCAATACCAGTTCCCATCGGATGAGAGAGTCTTGCTCCTGAATGACTTACGCTTCCTTGGGTTTCCCATCATGCAGTTCGTTTGCTGCAGCTCGCAGATGTTCTTGAATCTGCGGCAGCTGCCGTCGCACAGACGGCCACACACCTGTGGGCTAGTGGGAACACACTTGATGAGCGGCTGGCAAAGGGGAGGTTTCTTCGTGGTCGTCATTCGGGTGGTCGACGGGGTAGCAGTGGACGTTATAGCGGTTATGGTGGTTGGCCTTGGGTTGGCGTCCTGGGCCACTGTATGCTGCAGGACCATAGCAGCGATGACTGCGAATCCTTGAAGGGTGAGAAACAAATAAATGGCTTCGATTTATTTGCCATGGACACAATTGCAACTCACCGATAATGCTAAAGGTCTGGCTGAGCATGTTGGTGCTTGCAGAAGGATGGAGACTGATGATTCTCCGATCGTCTGGCGATTATTTATACTATAACCGATCGATCGGAATTTCCGGGTTTCTTTGATGAAGTTGTAATCGATCCTTTGTCGTGGAAAATACTTAAATGGGCCTCGATTGTTTTGTTTTGTGTTGCCGTTCGCGAAAGCGAGACCAGACGATTGTCTTCGGAGCCTTCGCTGACGAAGGGCGAACTCAGCCACCCACACTTGTTTCTTTCACTTTCACTTTGAGCCCCGTTTCGTTGTCTTCACGTTGAGTCACGGGGGACGCATTACCGCAAATCCACGCCCCGACCGACTCGAGCCTTCGCCACGCAGGAGTAACCGACACCCCCATCACACTTTTATAATCTATCGGCGTCTTCTTTCTTCTCCTCGGCTCTTGTTTTATAATCATTTTTAACGGTTATTAACTTTGCCGTTATTTGCCCCACTTTATGAATTATTCGCATAACGGTGGAGCGCCCACACACCGACACAGAAACACACCCACGACGTTTGTACCAACGCCGTAACGAAGGGTGGGAGGGAGCGAGAGCGCCCGATCCTGCTCACTCAAAGGAGCGCCATTTCGCACAGGAAATGAACCGGAAATTCGCGTAATTGGACTTGATTTAGAGGTCCTCGATGCGCCGCAATTTTATTGTTTCGTCGACATGCGTTTCTGTGTGAGTGCAAATTATTTTATTGAGCTCAATTGTTTGCTTTGTGTTGGGTTGTGTTATGTTCTGTGGGTTTGTGTTCTTGTTAGTGGATGTGTGTGTTGTGGTTGTTTCTCAATATTGTTGTTGATGTTGTGGATATGTTGTTTTTGTTATGAATATTGTTGTTGATATGGTTGTTTTTGTTGTAGTAGCTGTCACGACGCCTTTGTTCTGTTCTTCGTCCTTGTATTTTTCACCGAATTATCCCGTATTTCGTGGCGAATGAGTTCAAAGTGGAGAAGTTGTTTTCGCCTATGTTATTACTTTTGTTGTTGTTATTTGGTTTTTTGTTGTTCTTGTTGTAGTTGTGGGAAAGTCAATGGCGCAGAAAGCCATTGAGCCACAGACTCCGGCACGATAATTAGCCTCAGTTGGTGGAATTCTTTAATGTTCCGGTTTCTGGGTTTCAACTAAGAGTTTTCACACAGAGGGTTCGGGGTGGAGAAACTTCAAAGGAGCAGGTATGTTAAGCTTGGGGTTAGGCATTTACCCGACCCAATCTAGAACAATACACTAGGTTACTTGGTATTAAAGTCCTTTATCGTATATCGCACACTTTATGGCATTCGGAAGTTTATAATGTTATTCAGTCATTCTATAATTGGGCTCTCATGTGCACAATTATAAACCCTGTATAGCGACACCCTGAATTGTTACTGTATACGCATTTTGAAAACCTTTTGTGTGTGATAAATCTGTACTTCCTTTATGCTCACTTTCTTTAGATCCGCATTGTCAAACAAAAGGCTAATAAAAGACACTCGTATGTATTTCATTTGGCTCTTCATTATAAAATCCTCCCTCTCCCATCCATTCACTGCGAACGAATCGTAATACACTGTTTTTCTGCATGAGTCTTAATACACGTCTTGTATAATTAGCAACCGAGGCAAACAGAAAGATCTTCGAATTGACTTCCTGAATGGGGAACATATGCGGAGCACCTGCCCTGCGTGCAAAAGGTGTGACAAAAACAGAGCTCCCCCTTCGAGTAAATATTTTTCAAAAGACGCTGCCGCTCGCTATGTTTGCTCAAGGAGTGGGAAAGACTGGGGGACTCCAACAGAGTTGGAAACCACAAACTTGGGGCAACCGAGGTGTGTTTACACAAGTGTTTTGACGTTATTGTTTCAGATATGGGCTGGTTGCTTCTGTGCCGTTTAATTGACGTTGGTTTAATTGCTATTCGTGTTTCGTTTAATTGTAGTCGAGATGTTCGGAGCCCATGCATCTCAGTCGTGGGGATTCTGGGACGCGAGATCCTTGGAGCCGAGAGCTCAGAACACACAATTACCATACTTAACAATTTCAATTTTCCAAATGCTGCCTCGCCGAACATTTCGTTGAATTTATAAATAATAACATCTCCCAACCCTCCGGCAGCTCAACAGTCGATGTCCTCTCGCAGCTGGTGACGGGACGCGCACGTACACGAAGCGAACACGTTAACATTTCAACAGCTTCGAATCGCCCGCATCCGGATCCGCTGCGCGTCCACATTCACATGCGAGCGACCGACAGCATCATCGGAAAAACACGTCGTCATCAGCAGACATTTCCATAACAAATGTTTACACATCCCCGTTCACATCCACCTAGACAGCCACTCACACAAACACACACACTAATGTATAGATATAGAGGGTAAAAGAGAGAGAGAGAGAGAACACACTCACCTGGGTTAATTTTCCATTAACGATGCTCAAGGACTCGAGCGATGCACGTACGTTCCGCAGACTGTTATCCTTCAGGGTCTCCAAATGGGAGTGGGAAAATTGCAAATGTCTTATATTGACACCCGGCTGAAAGACATCCTGCGATAGGGACGTGACCGAGCGATCGAAGTCATAAATGGATAATGAATGTATGGGCGCGGCAATGCGTTCCAATGTGCTCCGCAAGGACATCGATGTGGTGCCGGGGCACTCGAGGAACAGACCTGCATTGAAATGGAAACACAGAGAATGAGAATTTAGTGAATGTGAGAGAGGAAAATTCAAACATAACCCTCCCGCCTCATTCAGACGAACTCCAGCACGACATCCTCCAGTCCTCGAAGGAAGGATTTGTAATTATGATTTCTTGAAGCCTACGTTTTAATCCTTCTGTGTATCTTTCTCACCCTCAGGATTATCGAAGCCTCGTCTTGTGGCTTACGCTTTCTTAAGTAGTTATTATCCTATTGTTTCTGTTTTCACCACAGACATGCAAGAAATTCAGTCTCCAATAAATCCATCTGACAATAAATCGATCTTTATGGTCATGGTAACGAGGTTCAACGGACTCTTGGGAGTTCTGCACAAATACTGCTAAAATGGCTTGAGACTAGTGGGCAATGATAGGTTCATTGTTCAATTAATTCAAATCTGGGCTTATCTCTCTATTATGGAATCCTTATTTTATACTATAACACATAAATTATGTTGAGCTGTTTCCCATCAAGTGCCAAAGTTCATTGTTCAAAGCCACAAGTTGCCAATAATTGGAGCAACCAGGCCGGAGAGAGAAAGAGAAAGTCACTGAGGACTCTAAGTTGCCTCCTCTGTTCCTATCGATCCTGGTCATCAGTCCAGTCCCTTTGGGGAATTAAGTATTTTCAGCTTCCCGGAGGAAACGTCAATTAATTATAATTTAATCAACATCAATTTGTAATGCACAAATACGCGCAGGACACACGAATGCGCACACATTCACAGGAGACTTGTGCGTGTGGTACGAGCACATAGCATCGAACACGATATTCTCTTTGCAAATGCAAATTCGCCGAGATGTCGTTGTTGTCTCCGTGGAGACAAGCGACAGACAGCTGTTACAGCAGTCGTTCGCTTGAACTCGGAGCAACTCGGTCCTATCTTAGAAGGATAATAAAACATGGGTTTGTGACAAAGGACTCTGTTTCCGGTATGCGACCATTTCAACAAGATGTCCGTCCGTCCGTGTTCGGTACATGCTGTCAGGGAACTATGAACGCCGTACCCTACAAACGGTTTTCATAAATGTTTAAATCATGTTTTTTCCTCTTCCTCTCTAGCGTCGTTTTGTTATGCAAATGCATTAAGGAGCAAAACACCACCCAGTCACACACTCACAGACAAACTATGCTGTGTGGCAAATTCCTTGAATGGTGCTGCACTGCGCGAAAAAAAATCTTGAAGTTTTCGATGGAGGATCCCAGAGGAACCAAGTGAGAAAAACTTTATTTTAAACTCTTAATCAATGAAAAGTGCTATGTTGAGATAATTAATGGCTAATAATTAATGGTTTTCATTACCTAATATTCTTCTGTAATCATTTAGATTAACTGAAAATCTTTGGAACTTCATAGCGAAGTGACTCCTAGACCAAAGGAAGTCTATCTTCCATCTTAGCCCCAAATGCATCATCTAACGAATTCACCACGACCTCCTGGATCCTTACAGTGTAATTCTGAACACATCGGATCCTAGATAGAATCAGATTGCCCCCTTCTTTCCTCACGTTTCACTTACCGTCTTCGAACTTATAACACGGACATGCGGAATTCTCATCAAAACTGGGACATTCGATTTGATTGTTGTTGTTGCTGTTGTTGATATCGCCACCGAAGCCATTGCCAGGACCAGCTCCAGCACCGACACCGATCCCGGCCAAGGCGCCACCACCGAGTCCACCACCATCCGGGGAGCCAACGAAACGCATGCTGCCGCCGCTCCCACTCGCATGCAAATCGCTCGCTAGCTGCGGGAACCTCGCCGACTGTCGGAGGTTCGCCGAGGAGGACGAGGTTCGTGATCTAGCCTGGGGCTGAGACTGAAGTTGCGACTGGGGATGGGGTTCCATATTTGCTGATGGGGGAAGCGACAGGCAAATGACAACCACGAGGCATGTGCGGAGCCATTGATGTTGTTGTTGTCTTCGTCGTAGTATTCGTGTCTCTTGCTGTTCTTGTTGTTGTTCATCCTGTTTGGCATTACTGTATTTTGGGTGATACATGTGAGATGTGCCGTTATAGTTGTTGCTGTTGATGTGGTTGTTATTATTGGTGTTGTTAGAGTTGTAGCTATTGTTGTGATTTTTGTTGTAACTCTCATTGGATTTCCTTGGCGAGGCTGTTAATGAGAACGATGATGGCGCTGTCGACGATTGCGATGACGAAGACGACAACAATGACACCGACAACGTCGTCGACAAGGATAATCTCGACGTTGACGCTGATGCAGTGACTGAAACTGACGACGGGACGGGGGCGGGTATCGTCGAAGCCGCCCCTTTGATGGATGTCGCTGTTGTGGTTGTTGTCGTCGTCCTCGCTGGAGGTGTATTTGCAGTTGTTGCCGTTGTTGTGTCTGTTGTTGCCTTTGCGGACGATGTTTCTCTCCAGGAGAAGATCATGTTGAAGGCATTTCTTCGCGTTCGAGTGATGATTAGAGGTTGTTGACCGGTCTGTGCCGGCGCGTCTCAGTCCCTGGTAATCTCTGGAGCTTTTGATGTTTTCAATTCGAATCCGCAGGCAGCTCGGCAGGTCTTCAAGTCATGTGAGTGTGTGTGGGGGAGCACTGTTTGGTTGTTGACTCTGTGTGTATGTAATAACCGGATGACGATGATGCCTTGGCACCAGACAACAACGACGATGCTCCGTTGCAATTGCAGAGTCGAAGGGAGGCAGGCAGAGCAGTACAACGGATCCAGTCGAAGCTGCAAGAGAGAAGATAGAAAGAGAGAGATGTTAGAATTGAGCAGAGCACTAAGTTGGAATGTTCAATGGGTTATGTTCCCACACATGGGATGGAAATGATTCAGAACAATGAGGGATTGCGAGCGAGGGTTTATGGAAATGCACAATGGAATCGTTGAGAACGATGGGCTTTGGCAGGGGTCAGATTCCACCATGCCGAGTGAACAAGTCGTACCTCACTTCAACTAACATTCCACAGACCAAAGTGGGGCAAACCCCACCTCACCGAGCGCTCGAGAAAAACATGTCAAATCCAACTTAACTCAACACAGAACAACTCAATTAAACTGCGAAACTTTGTTGGGAATGGATGACGAAAATAGAAATATTTTTTACCATCAGCCTTGTCAACAAAAGCCGAAAAATTGCAGTTTTCGTCCGTGCCAAGATTCATTAAATTCTCATTATAGCCAAGCGATCAGGAACCTTAATATGCGAGCTTCCTGTAGTCAGGCGGCGACCGTCGGCCCGGTAGAATTTGGCTCTGAGCGCGCGATTCAGAAAATAATTAAACTTGGATGGACTAGGAGGAGGAATGGGAGGATCCCAGAGATTGTCCTTGACAGGTGGACCCAGGAACAATTGCCACCAGGAACTGCAATATGAAATCGCAAATGCGCTAAAAAATCAAATCCAATACCCCGGATACAATCCCCAAAACTCGCCCTACTCCCGGTACGTCCCCCTCCCTCGGGCGGCATCTTTTGACATATTTTCTTTTCACTTATCGTTCCTCTGCTCGGCGTCTGGCGGAAATAAAAAAAATTGTTGCTGCATTTTCGGCGCTCTGCAAATTGTCCAAATCTGCTGGCGCACATTTTTCGCTTGCCATTTACTTGAATTCGTTGAAAGGCAAAAACGAGAAAAAACGCAAAATGCACACAAAAATGAGACGAACAAAATTATTGTTGTTGTTGGAAAAAATGTCAAACGAGTGCTAAAGAAAAATGGTTGCTTTTAGTGCGGATGTGAAACTATGAAAACCATGCCAACGACTTCCGGCTCGAGCAGCTCGTTTATTTGATTCTTTTAATATTCTTTTCTCCTCTTTCGCCCCACCCCACTGCTGACGTTGCCGAAACCGTTTGGGGATGGAGACAAACGAAGGAACTTTTTCAAAGAAGAGGCTTCTTCGAACCGGAAGTAGCCAGCATGCGGCTAGGAAACATGGATTTTTGTCCTAACGAGAACAAAGAACATTGGATTGGTCAAAAGATTTGCAGTACGAGAGAGAATTTAAATTCCATCACTGGTCCCATTATGAGAATCACGTGCGAATACATGTGTGGTAACCTCGTAAACTACTGAAGCTTAAATAAACACAGGTTTGTTTATCCCTCTCATTAAAGTATTATATTATCCCATAAGAAATCTACTTTGTATGCTACAAAGTCAATCGTGACAAATTTTGAAAAAATATCTTTCAAACAATCAGTAGTCAAATATTAACCAAATATTTACCATCCACCTATATATTTACGATTATATTTCCTATTCCTAAATTAGATAATTAGAAAGCATCAAAATTATGCAAACTGCCCGAAAACACGAGCTATCGACTCATTATTTGTTCTAATGAGGAATTAGCGCAAACGCTAATAGTGTCAATGCCACAGGTGTTGAGAAAAATAGCAAACATGTTCTAAATAAGCTAAATATTCTCTATACTACACATTTGCTATTAAATTGGCTCAGGTTTTGCAATATAAAAACTCCGAAGTCACAGATCAGACAAAATATTCGCAACTAACGATTCGGGAAGAAAGTTTCATATATACAAGATGATCTACCAAAGAATGAAGTTCCTGCTCAGCCTAGTCCTGGGTAAGTTTTTCCAAGTATTTCTTCTTCAGAAGGCGATCAGTTGTTAACCATCATTTGCAGCCATCGTCGCATGCAGCACCATGGTTGTGTCGGCAAAGTCACATAAAAGGATTTATTCTAATTCGAATTCGAATTCTGGCGCCAACATATGCGTCATAAAGACTTCGAGCTGCAACACGAACTCCACAGATGGGGTCTGCGGTCGCTACGGCCGATCGAATCTGTGCAAGAAGTTCAGCAACAACTGCGATTTCCAGATGAGCAGTTGCAGTGGACAGGGAACAAGTGAGTGGAGCCCTTGATATCGCCCCAACTTCGATTAACTTCTTCTCCTCATTTCCTTTCGCAGAATACAAGCAGGTGAGCAGCAGCTACTGCAGCGGAATTGCCGTCAACCAGCGCCGTCGCTGCAACGGCCTTTCGTCCTCCTCCTCGGGCGGGATCTTCAGCAACCTCTTCGGCTCCAACTCCAACTCGAACTCAAATGTGACCCCGATTATCATTAGGACTTAATAAATTTCAGTGTAAACTATTTCATAGGAAGTTTCCTTTCATTTTTCCACAGATAAGTAATTATTATTATCAACTAACATATCACTATCGCTTATCACCCACGTCAAGTAATACGGTTGGAAAAGAAAACTCATCGCATTCAACCAGGGTAAAATCTTTATTAAATCTGGAACTTAGACGCCCATGCCGTATGGCGAATTGCTGTTGACTGGAACATAGAAGTCACCGGCAGCCATGTAAGCATTTGTCAAGGCTCCCAAACGCACTGAGCTGTAGGTATTACCACAGGACTTGGCCACCGCACTCTGGTAGTCCACACACCGCATGGACGAGAAGTCGTTGTCCTTCACGGCCTCCGAGTAGTAGATGTAGGAGCGGGAATGGGCACAACCTCCGGTCAGGTCAATGCCGCATCCGGGCTGCGATTTGCCACCATTGGGGTAGAAGGCGCCCTTACCGATGGGCTTCAGGAATCCGAGCATACCGCCGTTGGTCTGGATGGACTCGACGTAGAAGGCGTCGGTGCTGGCGAGACGTTGCGTTGGTTTGTCATAGCTGTACAGCGGCAGGGCGGGGTCCAGCCCGATGATGGTGTCCACCTGGCCGTTCTGGACATTCTTGCCTGTGAAGCCGGCGACGTGGGCGCCCAGGCTGTGGCCGATCACGGTGAGGGTCTCCAGGGGCATGTGGTGTTCGGTGTGCAAGTAGTCGACGAACTCGGCGACCATTTTGCCGATGGTGGGCACGCTCAGCACCGAGCTGACGTAGTCCTGTTGTGACTTGGAGCTCCAGTCGACAACGATGATGTTGTATTCGCCCTTGTACAGCCACGCATCGCGCACATCCTTGTTCACAGCACCGCGATAGCTGTCTGTCCAGCCGTGAATGACGAACCTTTGGATCGATCCAGGTTAACCGATTTCTCTATAACGGAATGGTGAATAGTACCTAGTGGGATGATCCTTGTTGAAGTTGGAGCCCTCCACCGACTCGGCAGTGGCCTCGATTTGCTGAGGAGTCGAGGGATTCTCCCGGGTGTAGAGGTAGAACTCGACCTCAGCGTCTTTTCTCTCCTGGAACAACTGTTCGCGCATCCTGAGGGAAGCCTCCTCTTCGGACATCCATGTGAAGGAGCCATCTAGTTGGGGTACAAACCATCCGTTTTCCCCATTGACACGGGTCTCGTCCTGCAGCGGGGCGCCCAGGGCTGAAATTCCAAGGAGTTAAACCAGTTTATGGGGACGGTGATGTTCTCTGATACCCACCAACAGCTACAGTTAATGCTAGAATCACCAAAGCCTTCATGACTGATTAAGTCAATAGAACATTTGCGTCTGCGGATTAACCGAGCTATATATACTTTCTGGCCAGACTTCTCCCCACCCCGCTCTGTGATTTCAACAGATAACAGACTAACTTCTAATAGCAACACGTACCTCCCCAATCATGCCAATAACAACCCGTATCAGGTAATCCACAGTTATATATCTTCTGGCCAGATTTCACCCCGCGAATTCGACAGATAACGAAACGACTAATAAAGCAACACCTCATCATCCGACTTTGACTGATTGGTGGCCACTTCAGTCTTACCAATAACAGGCATATCAGGTTCAATACCTCAATGATAAGTTCTAATTCTAGATTGTTTAAAATAAGCAGCGAAATCAGTGTTTGATCGGTTCAAATTTAACCTGATACAAACAAAAAAGTTTTTAATTGTGATTAAAGGAATTTTATTACATGAGATGTATTATGTATTTTAGGGTACTTTTAAACATTCAGCAGTAAAGGGATTTTTTGTAAATCCAGGTGAACTTTGTACAAAATATAATAAATTAATTATATTGAATTTAGTGGTTTCTAAGCACATCATAAGAATATTCATATATATATGTATAATGGACTAATTATTAATCGAATGTAATGAAAAAATTTCAATAAACTTGTAAAGAATTAAGTATCATAAATTCATTAGACAATTGGCAGACATTGAGACCCTTCAAGAACTTCGACAAGCGAGTGTCTTTCAAAGTATCTCGACTTTGTATATTTGTATAATTGAAAACAAATCCCCCCCTCTTTAACACATGTGTACTTTTCACGATTTTAATTGAAAAGCAGATAACTCAAGTTGAACGTTTCATTTATTTATTAAATCATAACTCGTGTCATAGATCTAAGCTCCATAGCCATAGGGAGACTTCTTGTTGACTGGAACATAGAAGTCTCCGGCAACCATGTAGGCGTTCGTAAGGGCGCCCATGTGGACAGAGCTGTAGGTGCTGCCACAAGACTTGGCAACGGCCTTTTCGTAGTCGGTGCAGCTCATGGTGGGGAAATCGTTATCCTTCACGGCCTCGGCGTAGTATTTGTAGGAACGGCTATGGGAGCAACTACCAGTGAGGTCATAGCTGCATCCGGGCTGGACCTTGCCGCCATTGGGGTAGAAGGCGCCCTTGCCGATGGGCTTCAGGAAACCCAAGGTGCCGCCGTTGGTCTGGATGGACTCGACGTAGTAGGCATCGGTGCTCGCAAGACGGTCCTTGGGCTTGTCATAGCTGTACAGAGGATAGGCGGGGTCCAGGCCGATGATGGTGTTGATCTGGCCGTTCTTCACGTTCTTGCCAGCAAATCCAGAAACATGGGCTCCCAGGCTATGGCCAATTACGGTGAGGGTGTCGAAAGACATTTTCTGGTTCGCGTTCAAGTAGTCAATGAACTCGGCAACAAGCTTGCCTACGGAAGGCACATACAGCACGGAGCTGATGTAGTCCAACTTCGATTTGGAGCTCCAGTCGACGACGATCACGTTGTATTCACCTTTGGCCAACCAAGCGTCGCGAACGTATGTGTTGATTTCATCTCTGTAACTGTTGGTCCAGCCGTGGATGACAAATCTTTGGGGATAAACGAGATCGTTTTATATCTGCGATCAGAATTCAACATTTTCAGTGAACGTCTACCTAGTTGGGTTGTTGGCGTTGAAGTTAGAGCCCGAGATGGACGACGAGGAAGCGGAAATTTTCTGTGCGGACGTCGGATTGGACTTCGTGTAGAGGTAGAACTCGACAACAGTCGAGCTCCTTTCGCGGAACATGGCATCACGCATCTGCATGGTGGCGTCTTCCTCGGTCACCCACTTGAAGGTACCGTCTAATTGGGGTACAAACCATCCATTCTCACCGTTGACGCGGTCATCCTGAGATGGAGCGGCGAGGGCTAAAATAATCGAGTATGTACGACTTGAGATGTGCGACCAGGATATCAAATCGACTCCTTCCACTTACCAATGCCCACAGCTAGAGCTAAGACAAACAGAACTTTCATGACTTGGTCGATTCACTGAATTGGTAATTCCAGGGAATGCGGAGCTCTTTTATACCATCGGACATTGCAAATGCCTTCAATTGTCTCAGAGATAAACGTGCACGTTTTAAAAACAAACTACTTACGGTCATATTCGACTTATTGTTTTTTTGGTGTATGGTCTATTGGGGACTAGTCTTAGTAAAAATAGTCTATCATGATACAATCATAAGTGATAAGTTTCGAAAATTCGCATATAGTAAGATAAAGTTGAAAATAATAGGAAACAAACAAAATAAAGCATTCAAGTGATTTTCAATCGCTACGATGGGACAGATAACTACAGTAAATTAATTTCCAAAAATGTCTTCAACGGTGGTGACGTTTGACTTGCACTAGAGGATCAGCTGACGTTCGTGCAACCCATTCAAATCGCAACAAAAGTTTCGATCTATTGGAGCTAAATCAGCAAAAAGTTTACGAGAAGCTTAGAGGAAGTTCATACTACACTAAAATAAGTTTAGTTAGCTTGTTACAAATCGTATAAATTGGGTTTTGTTTTAAAACGCGTCGTCAAAACGACAAAGTTCATACAAAATGTGTGTTACTTTTACAATTTGTTGAAAACAATCCAAATAAGTATCAATAAATAATCCAAATAATAAGATAATAATATAATTTTTTGTTTTATTTCGATGAAAATTAAAGTAATTAATTGAAATCTACTGAAATGTATACATTTTCCGTAAGAAAGTCATCTTTTTTATATATTGAAACAGCAGCGTCGTCGATTCGACTTTCATACAACAAAAATATGTATGAACTTATCATCCGCACGGCATATCCAGTGGTTTTAGGTGATGATATCTTGAGGCAAGTTAACATGAAGTTGGGCAAAGAAAGATTCATGGAAAAGTTTGAGAAGAGGAAAGCGATAGACGATAAATTTTTAAGAATAAACAAGAGTTATAGTAAAGAGAGCGAAATGGGATTTGCGAAATTTTATTGTTGCGAAGAGAAGAATTTTAAGAAGAACAAATGTAAAGTTGATAATTTTAAAATGAAAGTTCTCTATAATGTAATTGAAGTTGTGTAAAAGTATTACAAGATACAGCGATTCATTCAGAAATAAAGTCATGAAGGAACAGCTCGATAATAAGTGGAGTGGAACGACTAGAGAGATACAGACAAAGGAACGGACGAATTTCTTTTTAATGGCGCAATAGTGTGTAAGCCATAAGTACTTGTGTATTCGAGCATGCCCGGGCAGAAATTGAGACCAATTCGAACCATTCAAGAAATTCAATAAGTTAATTGCAATCAAAGTACCTTAACGTTATATGTATATTGCTTTGTTTTCTACATGCACTATCTTCAAGAAATATACTTGAAAGATAGAAGAGCAAAGTACTTTTTTTTAAATATATTTGCCCTCCTCTTTAACCCATGTGTAATTTTCGATATTTTAAATGATGTGCACATAATTCAAGTTGAACGTTTCATTTATTTATTAAATCATAACTCGTGTCATAGATCTAAGCTCCATAGCCATAGGGAGACTTGCTGTTAACTGGAACATAGAAGTCTCCGGCAACCATGTAGGCATTCGTAAGGGCGCCCATGCGAACAGAGCTGTAGGTGCTGCCACAAGACTTGGCAACGGCCTGTTCATAGTCGGTGCAGCTCATGGTGGGGAAATCATTTTGTTTCACGGCTTCGGCATAGTACATGTAGGAACGGCTATGGGCACAGCTTCCAGTGAGGTCAATACCGCATCCGGGCTGGGATTTGCCGCCATTGGGGTAGAAAGCGCCCTTGCCGATGGGCTTCAGGAAACCCAAGGTGCCGCCGTTGGTCTGGATGGACTCGACGTAGTAGGCATCGGTGCTCGATAGACGGTCGTTGGGCTTGTCATAGCTGTACAGAGGATAGGCGGGGTCCAGGCCGATGATGGTGTTGATCTGGCCGTTCTGCACGTTCTTGCCTGTGAAACCGGCGACGTGGGCGCCCAAGCTATGGCCGATCACGGTGAGGGTGTCGAAGGACATTTTTTGCTTCGAGTTCAAGTAGTCAACGAACTCGGCAACCAGTTTGCCAACGGAAGGCACATACAGCACAGCGCTGATGTAGTCCAACTTCGACTTGGAGCTCCAGTCGACGACGATCACGTTGTATTCACCTTTGGCCAACCAAGCGTCGCGAACGTATGTGTTGATTTCGTCTGTGTAGCTGTTAGTCCAGCCGTGGATGACGAATCTTTGGGGATAAATGAGCTCGTTTTATATCTGCGATCAGAATTCAATATTTTTAGGAAACATCTACCTAGTTGGGTTGTTCTTGTTGAAGTTGGAGCCCGAGATGGATGAAGAAGATGCGGTAATTTTCTGGGGGGACGTCGGATTGGACTTCGTGTAGAGGTAGAACTCGACAACAGTCGAGCTCCTTTCGCGGAACATGGCATCACGCATCTGCATGGTGGCGTCTTCCTCGGTCACCCACTTGAAGGTACCGTCTAATTGGGGTACAAACCATCCATTCTCACCGTTGACGCGGTCATCCTGAGATGGAGCGGCGAGGGCTAAAATAATCGAGTATGTACGACTTGAGATGTGCGACCAGGATATCAAATCGACTCCTTTCACTTACCAATGCCCACAGTTAGAGCTAAGACAAACAGAACTTTCATGACTTGGTCGAATCACTGAATTGGTAATTCCAGGGAATGCGGAGCTCTTTTATACCATCGGACATTGCAAATGCCTTTGATAAACTTTCTATATATACTATGCTCCTATTGAGGATTATTCTTTGGAATTACTGACTCTAATCCGAAAGTCGGATTTGCGAAGAACACATCATACCGCTCCATTTTAATCTACTATATCATGGTTCGATCATAAGCGATAATTTTCGAAAACTCGCATATCGTTAGATAAAGTTAAAAATAATTGGTAAACAAACAAAGCATTCAAGTGATTTTCAATCTCTCCGATGGGATAGATAACTATATTAAATTGTATTTCAAAAATGTCTCCAACGACGGTGACGTTTGAATTGCACTAGAGGATCAGCTGACGATCGTACGACCCATTCAAATCACAGCCAAAAAAGATTTCCGAAGATAATACTGACTGAAGTACTGTCGATAGCGCTATATCTTTTAGGGGTACTGAGCTGGAAAGTGTGTATATCCGTTGCCGCCAAATCAACTATCTTCATTAACACACCTCCAGATAATCGACGCAAGTTACGTGAGTTCCATCACCCATTCATTTGAATCCAATACTTGAATTGGATTAGAATTAGACACACCCACATTCAGTGAGTTGGAAACACTTGATTTTAGATGCTGGCAGATAAAACGTTGTGTAAAAATATTATTACTTTGTATTTTTATACACTATTGATTATTAAATAAACTTGACAAATTTTTTAGTGATATGTACAATGAAATTTGATACTACTTAAGAGACTGTAATGTCATATCGGGGTAAACAAGGATTGCGGTAGCACCTAAAGCTCCGTTCGTGACGACCTCAAAATTTTCGAAAATTTCATAATTCAGGCAAATTCTCATGAAAACTTTAATTGTTCATATCTCAGTAAATACACGTTATTTCGCGAAAAAGACAATAATTCGTGACGGCCTTTAAATTTTTTGAAAATTGCATAATTCAGGAAATTTTATGGGAATCGTTCATATCACCGTAAATACGCCTTATTTTGCGAAAAGGACGGTTAATCGTGACGACCTCTAAATTTTCGAAAATTTAATAATTCAGGAAATTTTTTATGGAAATGTTATATCGTTCATATCTCCATAAATACGCGTTATTTCGCAAAAAGGACGTTAATTCGTGACGACCTCTAAATTTTCGAAAATTTCATAATTCAGGCAAAAACTATGGAAATCTTAAACTGTTCATATTTCCGTAAATACGCGTTATTTCGCGAAAAGGACAATAATTCGTGACGACCTTTAAATTTTTGAAAATTTCATAATTCAGGAATTTTTTTATTTTAAATCGTTCATATCTCCGTAAATACGCGTTATTTCGCGAAAAGGACGTTAATTCGTGACGACCTCTAAATTTTCAAAAATTTCATAATTCAGACAATTTTGCATGGAAATCTTAAATGCTTCATATCTCCGTAAATACGCGTTATTTCGAGAAAAGAACGTTAATTCGTGACGACCTCTAAATTTTCAAAAATTTCATAATTCAGACAATTTTGCATGGAAATCTTAAATGCTTCATATCTCCGTAAATACGCGTTATTTCGCGAAAAGAACGTTAATTCGTGACGTCCTCTAAATTTTCAAAATTTTCATTTCATAATTCAGGTAATTTTTCATGAAAATCTTAAATGCTTCATATCTCCGTAAATACGTTTCAACCTACTGTCTGTAATATGAAATTAATTTCAATATGACATCCCAATGGACATATCACTAAAATAAACGTGTCAAATTCCACTGATATGTAAGTTTATTTAATAATCAATAACAAGTTTTTAATTTTCGGCTCCCATTCCATAAGGAGACTGACTGTTGACGGGAACATAGAAGTCTCCAGCAACCATGTAGGCGTTGGTTAAAGCGCCCATGCGAACGGAGCTGTAGGTACTACCGCAATCCTTGTCCACCGCCATCTCGTAGTCCACGCACCGCATGGTTGGGAAATCGTTGAACTTCACGGCCTCAGCGTAGTACTTGTACGAACGTCCATGAGCACAGCTCCCGAAGAGGTCCCAAGTACAGCCTGGCTGCGATCTGCCGCCATTGGGATAGAAGGCACCCTTGCCAATAGGTTTCAGGAAGCCCAAAGTGCTGGTCTGAATGGACTCCACGTAGAAGGCGTCGGTGCTTGCGAGGCGGCCGGAGGGAATGTTGTAGCTGAACATGGACTGAGCAGGATCCAAGCCGATGATGGTGTCCACCTGGCCAGTTTTCACGTTCTTGCCCGTGAACCCGGCGATGTGGGCGCCCAAGCTATGTCCGATCACGACCAGGTTGTCCAGAGGCATTTGGAACTCGGTGTGAAGGTAGTCAACGAACCCGGCCACCATCTGGCCGACAATGGGAACGTGCATCACAGAGACGGAGTAGTCCTGCTTAGACTTTGAACTCCAGTCGACCACGATCACATTGTAGTCGCCCCTGTACAACCAGGCCTTGCGCACTTCAGTGTTAATATCATCGGTGTAGCTGTTGGTCCAGCCGTGAATGACAAATCTTTGAAAAATATATTTTAAGTACGATTTCAAGGCCTGTGGAGTTCTAAGATATACCTAGTCGGATGGTCTTTGTTAAAGTTTGAGTTCCTTATCGATTCTTCGTTGGCCTCGATGATTTGAGGGGTCTCCGGATTGGACTGAGTGTAGAGATAGTATATAATTACGGTATCACTTCGTTCCTGGAACATCAGATCCCTCATTTTCAGAGCGACATCTTCCTCCCACATCCATTCCAAAGTACCATCAAGTTGTGGCACATACCATCCATTTTCTCCATCGATCCGTGGTTCGTCCTCAATGGGAGCACCGAAGGCTACAAGGACTTGTAATACTATATCGAACTTATATACAATACCCAATTCACTTACCTATTGTCACCGTAAGAGCCAAAACTACTAAAGCTTTCATGTTGCCTTGTAGAATATGAAACAAGCAATACCCAATCGCATTGAACTTTTATACTGTTTGGGTAAGGTTGTTCAAATTTCTGATGGATCATCAGGTATACCCAACGGGGTGATAAGCTTATAATGATCTACTCAATATTGTGTCAATATTTTGTGAATTTCTGCGATAGATAACAACACCCCGATGCGAAAGATACGGTATATTGTTATCATGTGCGACATAATCAAGCAATAACTGAATCGAGTAGGATTTCGGATTACTGAGACATATAAAGCCGACAGCATGTCTAGGCGATAACAGAGTGACAAACCATTGGTTTCTTAACTTAAGATGTTGAATTTGCACAGAATATACTCCTTATGAGGGGACAACCACCTAATATGTATAAGTTCTCAAGAGAGCTCTGAATGAACATCTTATGTGTAGCCTGCTGTAAAGAAAATCCGATAGTCTGCAGTGATATTGAGGCGCGTACATATGTAAAATATGGGAAGTATATTAGAAAGGATGAGCATTTTTTCGATTCTTAGATGACGATGAATTTTTATTCTATCCTGACATGCCGAAAACAATTTTTCTTACCTCCATAATTTTAATGAACTATATCATGGTTCGATCGTAATTGAAAAATATTAAGAAGTTATATAAAGTTAAGAATAATTCCTAAACAAAAAATATAGTCCAGTGATTGTCCACCTATTTAATGACACAGATAACATTTCCTTCGAAATTGTCGTCATTAAAGTGACGTTTGAACTAGGTTGTATAGTGCGGACTATTAAATATAGAAATACGAGCTATTTTATATTATCATTTTATCTAATGTACGTTCTTTGTACAAATCTCATAAGGATCTGGATCTCTTGGTTATATACAAAGTTTAAACTTTTAGCTTTTCAGAAAATATACCAACAAATTCATAATTCTCGAATTTTAAGAAATTTTTTAAATCATTATCTGTCCTATAGAGATTAATAGAGAATACAGTGGGGGCCATGGCTCCTTTAAATCACCTCTTGGTGATCTTCAAAGAGCTTAAATTTGCCTTGGAAAAAGCTCTATCTTGTCGTTCGGAATCGGCATAAAACGTTAGGTATCTTTCATTCATTATCAAAACATTACATCATGCATTTGTAAACAAAGGCATAATAATAAGTACCCTGTATAAGTTGGTGAAGTAAAAATTAGAAATAACGGTGGGTTTATTCAAATATCAATAAGAAGTATTCTCGGCTCCCATGCCATAAGGATACTGACTATTGACGGGAACATAGAAGTCTCCTGCAACCATGTAGGCGTTGGTTAAAGCGCCCATACGAACAGAGCTGTAGGTGGTGCCGCAATCTTTGTCGATCGCCATCTCGTAGTCCAGGCACCGCATGGTGGCAAAATCGTTGAACATTACAGCCTCTGCATAGTAGTAGTAGGACCGACTATGAGCGCAGCTTCCGAAGAGATCCCAGCCACAGCCTGGCTGCGACTTGCCGCCATTAGGATAGAAGGCACCCTTGCCGATGGGTTTCTGAAAGCCCAAGGTGCTGGTCTGAATGGACTCCACGTAGAAGGCGTCGGTGCTTGCGAGGCGGCCGGAGGGAATGTTGTAGCTGAACATGGACTGAGCAGGATCCAAGCCGATGATGGTGTCCACCTGGCCGGTTTTCACGTTCTTGCCCGTGAACCCGGCGATGTGGGCGCCCAAGCTATGTCCGATCACGACCAGGTTGTCCAGAGGCATTTGGAACTCGGTGTGAAGGTAGTCAACGAACCCGGCCACCATCTGGCCGACAATGGGAACATGCATCACAGAGACGGAGTAGTCCTGCTTTGACTTTGAACTCCAGTCGACCGAGATCACGTTGTACTCGCCCCTGTACAACCAGGCCTTGCGCACCTCAGTGTTGATTGGGTCACTATAACTGCTAGTCCAACCGTGAATGATGAACCTATAGAAAATACGTTTCAACATTGAGTTCCTCCTAAAGACCTGTAGAGTTCAAAGTTCTACCTAGTCGGATGGTCTTTGTTAAAGTTTGAGTTCCTTATCGATTCTTCGGTGGCCTCGATGATTTGAGGGGTCTCTGGATTGGACTGAGTGTAGAGATAGTATATAATTACGGTATCACTTCGTTCCTGGAACATCAGATCCCTCATTTTCAGAGCGACATCTTCCTCCCACATCCATTCCAAAGTACCATCAAGTTGTGGCACATACCATCCATTTTCTCCATCAATCCTTGGTTCGTCATCGACGGGAGCACCGAGGGCTGCAATTACTTGTAATAAAGTATCCAACCTCAATTCAAGACCCCATTCACCTACCGATCGCCACGGTAAGAGCCAAGACCACTAAAGCTTTCATGTCGCCTTCTAGATTGTGAAACACGCAAAACACAAGCGCCTTATACTTTTATACTGTTTCGTCGAGATTGGTCAAACTTCTGACGGATTATCAGGTATTCCCAATGGGAACAGGTGATAATTTTCTAACGGTGGACTTATATGTACATGCATTATGTATATGTCTTGTTAATTCGCAAATGGATTTGATAACCACTGTGATATTCAGAAGATAGTCCGATTTTCCGTATCTCATCACTTGTTATCATTCGCGGCGATAAGAGAGTTTGAAGACCAGTGGTTGCTAAGACAAGAGATAACAGCTGCTTGACTAGGCCATACCAGATTGATAGAGTTGGACCTATATTATGATGGATGGTTCTCTGCGTTTTTCGAACAATTTGTTTCGATCCATGGATGTAAGTGCATTAGTAGTTCCGCTATCAACCGCTTGGAATGGAAGGCATTGAGCGTAAGCCGCTGTAATGGAAATGCCACCAACTGATCCGGAATTTAATAGCATACTTTTAGGCACCCCATGAACAAATGTAGCATACTTTTCGACACCTGGTAAAAAATGTATGGAAAATGAGAATAATCGCATTTAAAACATTATTCCCAGTTCTCACCCGAAAGAGTTGCCATGGTGTTGCATTTGACAACCACATGCAGCTGTCAATGCAATGAACTACATGTCGTCGTCGCTGTTGTTGTTGTTGTCATAGTGGTAGTTGTTGTTGTTGTTATGGTTGTCGATGTTTTGCCGGTTGGCTACGGACATGCGCCAGACAAAACGAAAACAAACCACGCGACGAAGCCAAATGTTTGTGCTTTTGTTTTGAAACGTGTCGGTGATTTGGCAACAGGGAGTCTGAGGGGGAGAGTTCCCCATTCAAAGGTGTTCAAATGCAAAACTGGCGAAGTGAAAAGGTTTTAAAATTCCATTTAAAAATATAACATCAAATTCAGCCAGAACTCTGATCGAAAAAATTGCAAAACTCGGCTTTCATCACAAATTGCTGAGGGGATTATGGTTACAGCAAAAAACAAGTGTGCACAAAAAATTGTGTACACAAAAGTGAGTACAAAAACGAGTGAGTACGAAAACTGTTTGTGTATTTTTTCATATCTTTTATTTTTCTAATTCGTATTGATTTTGAGGGTTCGTTGAGTTCGTGTTCCATTAAATGTTGCATAGGGGAAAAATCATTATTTCCAACCAGAATTCTAATTGTGAATTTTAAATAAACGGTTGCCAGATTCGCGTAAAAAATTGAAACAATTCGGTTGTTATGGCTGACAACCATAGCGTGACGTTTTACCACAGCAACGTCATCGATGACGTTTGGGTTGTTCCCAACAACAGCAACAACTCAATAACCTGTGCACCTGTCATTTGTTTTTATTGTTGCAGTGTCGTCTGTTGCTGTCGCTGACGTTGTCATGTTGATGACGTCATCGTAATTACAGAAGCCCGAAAGCAAAAGGGTCGTGAACAGTAATGCGGGAAGGAGACATAAAAACACGTCAACGGAAACAGAACATCTGAAAGTTCGCTTTCCCTACACTATAAAGAAAAAACCGAACTCGACTATTTTCTCATTCGGTAAAAGTAACGATCTTTCTTTTCCTGATCTGATCACTTATTCCATTCATAAGTCTATGGCCATCGAACCCGGAATCGCTGTTGAGAAATCTATCTGTCTCTCTGTGCAGATATGACTCATATGCATGCGTAGAGAGCCAGACACAATCGAATAATCCTCACAATGCGTCGAGACGTCTTCAGAACCATTTTCGTAGCTTTGAATCCAATAGAAAAAGTTACTATAACAAGAACAACTACTATATCAACAATATCAAAAACGACAACAACGACCGTTTTAGCAACAATAAACGACCAACAACCACCATAATAATGATAATAACAACCTGTTATTGTGATTTACTTTGGCGTGCAACCACTTTTTGTAGTTGTTGTCAGTGTCTTATGGGAAACCAAACAAAGAACATGAACATCACCAGTAGATGGTTTTGTTTTTCCCTTTTCTCTCTTCTTCTAACGCTGCTGCTTATTTGCTCTCCGTCCTCTTCCCTCGTTTCGTCCTCTTTCCACGTTCCTTCCTCTTCCCTCGAGTCGTCATCTTCTCTCTTCTTCTCTCTCTGTCTGTGTGGATTTCGATTCCGATCCTCGCGGAGAACGATTTGATTCCGAGACGTTGTGTGCGCTCAGTGCAGCGTGAGACGGCGACGCAGAGAATGACGAAGACACGACGATGACGAAGACACAGACAACCATGACCATGACGACGGGGGTAGGACGTGTAAGTGGACGGCAAAGAGGATGAAGGGAGAAAAGAAGCACCTGTGCCCAAACACAACTGAACATCGACAGCGACTGCACCAAAGGCACACGACGCAAAGACGAACGAAATTAAGAAGCGCATCGAATCGGAATGAAAACGCACTCGGTCAGAACAGGAGCCAGGGTCAGGGAGCGACAAAGAAAATGGTGTGGGGGCAACAAATGGGGAGTGGGCCGACTGTCAGAAGGTGGAACGAATCGTCGGCCGTATCCACGGCGACTGCCCGAACAACGACCCGAAATCAAAGGTGATGCCGTTTGGGCCTCGAAGACACACCTTGGACTTATATCCCGTGACTTTTTCTTCCTAATTTTTTCGCTTTGACTTTTATCCTCGGTCCATTTTCTCCACACTTTTTTCCCCTTGACTTATTTCCCCGCGAACGAAGAGATTTCCCAGAAAACGAAGAGCATGACGACTTTGGTAAAAGGACTGACTGACTCCACCATGAGTCGCTCGTGCCAAAGAAAGTCAAAGTTCCATTTCGGGAAGGAGGAAGTGTTTCTCGCAAACCCAGACACATCGGCATGACGCCTGTGGAGCTCTAGAGAGGGAGCCCAGTGAGGGGATTCCAGTCACAACCAAACACAACACAACAGAAACTCAATATAACAGAACTCAATACAACAGAACTCAATACAACAGAGCACAACATAACATAACAAAACTCAACACAACTGAACTGAAATGGACTACTACGCCGAAGCACCAACAACAAACACACGAATCGTCCAGCCGACACCGGGCAGTCTTCGTGCCCGCCATCGACGTCTCTGGAGACCGCTTGAGCCACACTTTAGTGCCGCACGCAGCCCCCCAGTGGCCCCCAGTGTCGTCGCCACCTCGCCTCAATTACGCCCATTAACGATGCTCGTTACAATTAAATGAAGTTATTTTTACGCCGCCGCCTGACGTTTATTTAGATGGTTCGCGCATTTATGGGCCGAACCAGTGTTGCCAACCGGCAGCACATCTGGAATTGGCCATAAACGCACACCACCTCAGAGACGACGACGATGACGACGTCGACCATGTCTATGGCCATGGTCACGGACACATGTCGGGAGCGTCGTAAATGGTGCGAAGTGCGTGTTAAATAGAAGTTGTGCCTGATGAGTTTTTGATGGAGGCTCACGGTGCTTCTTCGTAGTCGTCTACCTCTGACTCTGCTTCTTCCTCTTACTTCGCCACGCATGTGATTCCCATGGGTTCCGTTGCAAGCAGCGGGAAGCATCGAATGCCGATTTATGGGCCTGATTCCGCAGGAGAGGTGATGGGAGAGATGGATGGAAGAGCTTCTCTAGGGGTGGTTGGGAGCAAGGTAAAAGTAGAAGGGGTGCCGGGCGAGAGGCTGAAGAGTGGAGAACATCAGATGTAGAGAAGTTCGGCATGTAAACGCGAAACGGCAGCCACTTGGAAAACAATCAACCGCTCCCTCCAGCTGAAGAACGAGGGCAAACGTGTTTTACAACAATCGATGCAAAAGGAAATTATAATAAAAACCCTCGTGCGCACTCATAACAAACAAACACCGGCACACGCACGAGAACATGCACAAATATTGGCATTACAATTAAAATTTAATTAAATTACATTTAATGAATTGCCCTGAGACTTTTGCTTTTGCTGGCGAAGTGAATTCGCGTCGACTCACACTTGCCAGTGTTGCCACACGACACCGACGCTGGTGCCGCTGAAGCCATTGTTGCCAACACCCACCAGAAGTCTTGTCATTGTAATTCTTATTGCATTGTTGTTGTTATGGTTGTTGTTTTTGTTGACGCCGTTGTTGCTCCCCATTGATGGTGAAAATCAATTTCGCAAATTACAACGAGCCGAAACAAGGACGCTTTATATCAGCTTCGCTGGAAATAATTCCAACTTTTGCAAATGAACGCGAACTCGATGATTTCGCTCATGGACCCGAGGAATATTAATTTACGTGAGGAAGGATTGAAACAAGGACAAAGACAATCTCGTAATTCGAATATACCGAATGGATCGATGAAGGAAAGGAAAGGAATGAAATCGACCAAAAGACAAATAGAGAGCGAATTTCGAATCATATTGAGGCGAATTTAAGAGTATAAAAGGGGAGAAGTTTGACTCCATAAGAACGTTATGATGAAAAGGAGAAGAAGTGGGACCTCCTAAGAACCTTATGATGATGAACGTTTTCTCCAGAAGACGTCGCCTGTTGTAAACGAGTTCCTCGGCCACTTGCCGAGCTCCCCATCGTCATTCGTTGTCCACGGCAGACGTTTCAAGTCCGTTTGCCAAATGCGTCGAGAGAGAATCACTTGCGACCATTTCACGATGGAGTTCATAAAATTTTCATTAGAGTCAAACATTTCCACTTAAACTGGCCCGCCAGGGACCACGAGTCGATGGGCGACGGGGTGGAAGGAAACGATTCCCGGTGGAAACGATAGGAAACTGGGGCAGCAGGCGACGAAGATGCTGGCGAATTGCAGCGAGGGATGCAGAGGAGTGTGGTTGACAGGGATGCAACGGAGTGCGGGGTTGAATCTGGAGGGCATTCAGAAGCCACAAAAGGAAACTAAATATATTTTATTCACATGTCAGGACCTGCTCCGGGTTTTCGTCGTAATATTTGCGAGTACAACAAAAAAAATTCATAACGGCTCACACACACACACGAAAGACTTTCGCTTCAACACAAGCTTGCGCTCACATTCGCAACACACACACAGGAAGAGCGCACAGAAAATAGAAGCCAAATGCGATCATTTGGGGAAAATGTCAGAAGTTGTTGTGATTCGACTGGATGGGTTCAAGCGGTGGGGTCGAAGGCGACAATGGAAGAGGGGGCGGACGAGGAGGATCCACAGAAACCGCTGCATTGTCAGCACACACTGCACCGATTGCGCTCCCTGGCTGGCGCTCACTTGTCCTTTCGGCGTCTGTCAACACGCTGTCGACCTCGACCCCTTCTTCGCGTCCCCTCGCGCGCCAAGTTTGACATAAAGTGAATTCCCACACTCTCACACATCCTCAAATACACACACACACTGGCTCACACTCTCGCCCCGTGCTGACAATTGGAATTTTTGGATTTAGTTATTTATTTTTTCCTTTCAAATAGCAGAAAGGCAGCCACGCAGAGGCTGAGCGAGTGAGAGACGAAGGCCTGACGGTGATAGAGAGAGAGGGAGTGATAGAAAGGAGGACAAAGTCAACAAGTTCCTTGCCAAAGTTCGAAATGTCAAAGCGAAGAAGTGTCAAAATATTTGTCGACACAAAGCAGTCCATGATTTGAGGAGGCGACGGCGGGCCAAAGGCGGAGATCGGGCTGTCGATGAAGTTACGTTTCTGTGAGTTCTCTGGAGCTCAGGGGTCCCTCGGTCGACTGGAGTTTGGGGTGAGACGGATGATTGGTCGAGGGCCCGCCGACTCTTGGCAGCACTTGACGCCCCCTCGCAGACGACTGTTGCAGAGACGTCCGGTCCGCCTCTTGAGAGATTTATTATGAAATATTTAAGAAACCCACTCGAGAATCCTCAATCTCAGACCAGAGGCTCGAATTCCCCCATAGTTGACAACTCCGGCCGACGGCAATCGCGAACGCTTGATGAATTATTTGCTTAATCCGTCGCTCCGATCGCCGGATCGCATTCCGCCCGCTCGCCTCAAGGTCATTTGACTCAAGCATCTACTCGAGATGAAGTTCTGCAAGTTTGCAAAACCGGTCCGCACCATACCGGCTTCTAAGCCGCCCACCGTCCATTAGAAGCGAGTGAAAGTCTTCTTAATTACGACTTTATTCGCTATATTCATTTATTCGAGAAGAGGTCTTGAAGGAACCTCCCCACTGTGTGTTCTTTCGTTCTCTTTTTCTGTGTGAATTCAATGATGAGCCCATTGTACGAGTTTTCCTGGAAAACGACAATAACGGGACTGAAGAGTGACTCTCCCTTGACTTTGATTGATGACTGAGTGCATGGATTTGGAAATAAACTTGTCTCTTAATTGAATGGAATGGCAAGGAATTGGCAAATGTCTGGGTGTCTTTTTCGGCACCCGCATGCGACATCCGACAATTCAGACAAATATTTATATCCTGCAGAGGAGGGAGACACGTAGAAAGACAAAAATGTCCCAGAAGGATGGAAAAGTCTAATCGAAGGAAGCGTCTTTGTGGGATTCGAGAGAGTCTGAAAATATCAGGCGATTTTGTGTCAAAGAGTATCGAAATATCAACTGGTATGGAAATAGCATTTGGATGGGATGATTCAAAAGTTCCATTATATTGCGATTGGACAGGAGATAAGATGGACTACGTACTTGTCCAGAATGAGGATTTCGGTTTGCTCTCTCAAAGGGAGAAGAACCCTTTCTTCGAGGAGCCCAAAGCGGCTCAGTGTCCATGTCTACAGGATTATGCCGGTCATTAAGCCCAGAACCGACATTGAAGAAGTCATGCAGTTACTTAAGAGATTATACACAATCGAAAATAATTATGCTGTCCGTCCATGACCCGCTCGTCATTGACCTCGCTGTCGGACGCTCAAATTCGGATGGATAAACGACAGGAGAATGTCAAATGAGGTCTATTTTGGGTTGCGACCGACGTATGCAAACATCAACAAATTTGGGAGAGTAAACTAATAAACAACAACAACGAGCACAAAAATGATAATAAGAACAACAACGATAACACCAACAACAATGGTCATCTGTCAAAGGCCATTATTTTGAAGAGAAACTCTTCGAGGAGCAAACCAAAGACAGACAATCCAAAGAAACCCAACAGACAAACCAAACAAGCGGACAGAACGATTGGCCGACCGATGGACGGACAGACAGACGGACGGACGGACGGACAGATGGGCGGATGGGCGGATGGACAAACACGGTTCTGTCAGTGCAAGTGTCAACTGTCAACTGACATGTGTGGCATCCTTAAGACACTGCGAACGAGATGGGTTCTTGTTGTTGTGTGAATTTCCAAGAAGGTTTCGGGAGAAATTTCAAACATTTTCCATTTCTCTACACTGATCTCTCTCTAGCTTCTCTTTCTCTTTCGCCCCCACCGGCAGCCGATGGAGATAATAACTCGGAGACAAACGATAACGATGCCGAATGTCGATGAGTCATCGGCCTGCACTAAAAGTGTCACCGACGAATCCACGATCTACAAACTACGACCAAAGCCTACGGAAGCCAAAAGACTCATGAATAAATCTCTGACCGGGTTGTTGTTGGAGTGGAAAATGTCCCAACAAAGGATGAGGAGATGAGAGATTTCTCATGAAGGGCCCGCAGGCCGATTGACTGACCGCCCGAATATGGATGGAATAAATTACGGACGAGTGCTCGGTGGCCTGGAAAACACAGCGGATCAATTAGTTTAAAGCAGACGGGATTTTTGTGTGAGTCACGAGACAAGGGCGTGGCTGGGGTGGGCGTGGTGAATGCCAGAACTATCTACAGGGAGAGCAGCAGTCATAAGTCATCATTTTGCGGACATCAATGAAAGTCAGCATCAAAGGGCGACCCTTTCATGGGGCATCATGGGGCCATCCTCATGTGAGTGGCAGGAGTCCAATAAACATTTCGAAACCGACCCTCGCCGCGAGACCGGACAGAGCGAGTTTCGGACACTGAGTGCGTCTAAACACAGCGGTCTGGCAGCACGCCGTCGGGTGTCCGCCGTCGACCATCGTCAGCGTGAGCGTCATCAAGGCCTGTCACAAACAGTTATCAATTTTGGCCACCCGAAACAACAACTACAAAAAGGAACAAAACAAAACCAAATAAAAAAAGTGCTTCGTTTTTGGCCCTCGTCTTCCTCCGGCCTCCCCGCGTCCCTCGGTGTCCATTTTGACGCATGCAAATTTTCGATGTTGCCACTTCTTGGTCTTGTTTTAACATCCCCCTCAACCTCCTCTAAACCCCCATTGAATGAACCCCCTCGTCCACCACGAGACAACCAACTCCATGAATGAATGAATGAATGAGTTTTTCCTTCCTCCGGCCGACACGTTTTTGCTCTAACTTCTGGTTATCACTATCCCAGTTGTTGTCGTTCTTTTTGTTGTTTTGACGATGATGTCCTGCTGCTGTAGAGATGTTGTTTCTGTGCTTTTTTTATTGTTCCTATTCATGTATGGATTTATACGTCAATGCCTAGACGAGGCTCCAAGGACTTTTTGTGGCCACGGTTGAAGATCCCAGACCCAGATCTGCCTCCTCCTCATCCGCCCACTGACCGCACTTTCATTCCTCATCGCATTAACTTGTCAATTGGTTTTAATTTTCTTCTTCTATTTCTTCTCGACGTTGTTGTTGCTGATATTGCGATTGTTTAGGTTGCCTTTGTTGTTGTTGCTGTTGTTGCCAACATTGAAGAGGGTTTTGTGAACGGCGTTTGCACTGGGATTAGATTCCACTTTCGACACGATGTCAAACTTGTTAGCGATTGACGTTAACAGCCTTTGGTTCTTGTTGTTGTAATTGTTTTTGTAGTTCTTGTAGGGACCCCATTTGAAGGCAATAGGTCTCAATAGGATGACTTTTTCCGGATTTTCTTCCTGCCCAATGCCGAGCGTGAAGATGAAAGGGAATTCGATGTAGTGCTGGTGGAGTTGGATTTGAAAGGATTCTCGGAAAGATCTCGGAGATGATTCGAGCTGACCATCGGGGTCAGTGCCGAGGTAGGTTCGATCTGAGGCAGGAATTCGATGCGGATTAGAAAAAGTACTTTGCATTCGAACAGGATTCACAATCTATTCTTATCTGCAGATTCGTTTGGACTTCGATCCGTCGGCATGAATGTAGGCGTCGATTCTTCGGATTGAATCGTGAATTTTTAGCTTTGGCATAGTTTCAGGGTGGATAAAGAGCAATAATAATCTCGGTACATACACATATCTGTTCTATTTTATGCCTTATCCATTTCTATTCCCCCTAATATAACACGCGATTCCGCTGCGGTTGCCAAAAACGAGAAAACCGCGCCACGCTATGTAAATAAAGCTCACGAGCCTCAAGGTTGCGTTTGTTTACGCACTGCATTGCGACTTTGTTTACGTCGATGTGTCGAAATTTCGAAAACCGCGCAATAAGTCGCTTAACGATGCCTTCCACACCTCTGTCGATCCTGGCACTTCGCATATGAAATGATTTTGATTTATGACTCGAGAGGGATCCGCACTAATAACAACAACAACAACAACAATAATAACGACACCAACAACAATAACCAGGTCTGTGGGGCAAAAGTCAGCCTCTCATGGCATCCGAGCGTTATTAAAATTCGCTTAAGCCGACTTTGTTTACGTCTACGCGGGGTAAACAACAACCTTTGTTGTCGTTGATGTTGTGGTTGCTGTTTGTTGTTGTCGTTGTTTTTGTTGTAGTTGTTGTTGTTTTTGTAGTTGTTGTTGTAGTTGTTGTTGTCGTAGTTGTTGTTGTAGTTTTCATTGTTGAGGGCGTCTTTGCGTGTCAGGGTCAGGAGGCACAGTGGGTACGGGTTCATTTGCGATGGGGGTGGGGGGCACTTTCAGCACTCTCCGCACTAATTGGGACCGCTCTCAAGTGGAACAAGACGAGGGGCTCCGTCGATGAAGGCGAAACCTTTTGAAGGACGTTTTGAAATGAATGCGCCAGCAGAAGATGTGGATTCAGCTCAGGTACCCTTGTCCACAATGGATGAGACAGAGGATCGTGCAACGTTCGAATCCGAGTTGAGGGGAAAGGAAAAATTTCCATTCACAGTTGCGCAATTTCTCAAGAACTTAAGCACTTAAAATTAGGAAATTTCTCTTCAAAAAAGAGGAGATGAAATTGAATTTGCTTTCAATTCAATTCGATTTCTTTTCGGCGGCAAGTGGAAGGGAGCAAAAAACCACGATAACAACAAAAACAAAACGAAATCAACAACAAAATCAACAACAAAAATAACAACAACAATAACAATAAAACCAACAACAACTACTATAATAACAACAAAAACATCATCAATATCATCATCATCAATAACAACAAAATCAAGAAGCACAACAAGAAAGGCATTTAAAACCCTCAAACCAATTATGGATTTCTTGGAACGCCTGCTGTTCGTTCTTTCGTCCTCATGATTGCCCATCTCGCTCTTTCGTCTTCGGACGCTGCGCCCCTTGTCCTTCCCCGCCACCCACCAACGATGGCGCCTTCCGTGGCCGCGACGGATCCCAGCTGTTGCGGCTCAAGTGGCTCCACTTTCGTTGTTTCATGGCGCTGGACGTGGCCGTCGTCCACGGGCCTGTCTGAGTATGTATGTATGTGTGTATATGTGTTTGTGCGTGTCGTTTCGGAAACTCCGAGCTTCCTCGCGCAAATCACACACGCATTCATTCACTCACAAACTCATCCATTCACTCACACAAAAGTCGAGCGAATTTTAAATTTTATATTCTTGGTTTTCATCGTTGTTTTTTCTCCATTTAGTTATATGTTTTTCGGTTTTTGTTACCATGTTTTTTTCTCATTTCCCTTATTTCACTTTCTTGTTTTTTACTTTTGGCATTTTGTGGTTTTTGGCTTTTATTTGTTCTCTCTTTTTAATGGAGCTTTCTCTCTCCTCGAGCGCGGTGCATGCGACGAGTGTTTGCTCTCTACTTGGTTTCCTCTCACTCCCCTGTCTCCATCTCCTCCCTTCATTCGTTGGTCTAGAGCGTGTCCAGCAGCCAGAAAAAATCAATTAAAATCGCGTCTGCCGCCGTCCAGTTTCCGTGCCTCATTCGCCGTCTCTTTCTATAATGAATGTATTAGTGATTCATTTAATGAGGATTTTTAATTTAAACGATGATGATGATGATGCTGTTCCTGTTAAGGTTATTGTTGCTATTGTTTTTGTTGTTGTAGTTGCTCTCCAAGTGTGTTTTAATTAAATGCAAAGAATGAAAGTTGTTTTCTTTCGTCTTCTTCGGTTCCAGATGTTCGTCTCCATTGTTGTTGGTGCAGTATTTGCACGGCACTTAAAATGTTTTAGGCCTCGAAAGCTTCAAGTTTTTAATGCACTTCTGGCGATGGCCACGTCCATGGAGAGGGCCCCTGATAAAGGCAGTACTACAAGACTAAAAAGGAAACGATTTCACAAGCCAACGGAGGTTTTTTTTTCTAAATTCACTCCAGAAGGCAGGCGGAGGAAGATTGTTAGACAAGAGAGGGAGAAAGTGGAGGAAGGTGGGGTGTGTGTCTGTGTGTGTATATCGCAATAGTCCTTCACATTCCCACTCAAGTAGGCCCGGATATTTTTGTCAACAGAGCAATTTACCAGACGAGAGCGAACTGAGCTTCTCGGAAATCCTCAGGATGAACATCCTGCGAGACGAGACTGCGGATCCGTCATTTTCAAGTCAATGTTTGTCCTTCGCAATGGAAAAATTATTTCGACTCCCCCAACGTTGTCGTCGCCATTGTCGTCATCATCTTCATTCGATCGTCTTTCTTTCTCGTGAAATCAATCACATTTCGCCAACCACGATATCGAGGCAACAACAACGCCCAATGCCAAGAAACCACAATGAAGGCGCCGCCTCTTTGTCAGACCCCGTAGAATGGGCCTCGGGGCGTCTCCTCAGCACCTCCCCATTGTGGTCGTCCCGCCGCTCTCGAGCCCTCACTCGATAGTCAAAGTTGAAATTGCGCCGCCTTCAATTGAAATGTTTCCGCGGCAAAATGAAAAGAATACATTTAATTATTTTCCCCACGACGTGCACGGCCCCTTCTTTCACATCCACGCCCTCCTTTACGCCCGCGTGCTCTTCAATCGTCCACGCCCCCGTCTTGTCCCCTTCTCTACAGCCCACCACGATGGAAATGGGGAAAATGTATCGCGGAAAATGTGTTTACACAGTCGATTGGGTGGAGTGCCGATGAAGGCGAAATGGTCCAGTGGGCGGCGAAGAGGGCGTGGCGGGGGCGTGGGTAAGCGACGCCCTGCCGTTGCGGGCGGTAATCAAAGAAACGGCATAAATCAACAAATACGGCGAATAATCGATAAATTATTTTCGATTCTCGACCGAGTCCGCCGGGTGCGGGTCGCGTGACGGTTGGGGCTGGCGATGATGGCGAGGACGTAGAGGAGGATGCAGAGGAGACTTCAAGTCGACGTCGCTCCACCGTCCAAGGCGTCCCAATCGAGTCGAAAGTGCGCACTTTGGGGTTTTCAATGGAGCGTTTCCCTTCGGTTTCTTCAGCTCTATTGGGCTGCTGTGAATTCGTCCCCTTCCGGGTTGGAGGGACGCCCTCCTACATCGCCTGGTATGCGACCCGACCTCTCCCAACAAGCGATACTTCTCGGGAGACAAACTAAGACATCGACAGACGAACAGAGAGGCAGACAGACGGACAGACGGACGGACAGACGGACGGACAGACTGACAACCAAAAGAACGACAGACGCTTCGCTTCCATCTAATTATCCTTCCCCAGTAGAGCGAAGGCATTTCAATTAATTGAGTAAACAACGCCGCCACCGTGGAGTCGCAGGGGGCGGGAAGAGAAGGGAAGCGAGGGCAGCAGTGGGCCAAGAGAAGCAGGGGACAATTTGTCATCAATCATGCAGGAAGAGTCTTGGTCGTGTCCCCACTGAGCGGGAATAACTCGAGGAAAATGATTCATCGCATGCCTCGATGGACCCACGGATCAAGAGCGATGGATGGACGGACAGACTGATGAATGGACAGACAGACAGATGAAGGGACAGACAGCTGACGATTGGTGCCCGCTATCGAAGTCAGATCGATGCGATGCCGTTCGTTTCAAACGAGCCTGCTGTCGAACATCAAAGACTCATCGTCTAATGGACTTCAATGGTGCCCTGGCAGTTGTGATTGTTGTTTTAATTCTCTCCCTTCGATGACGATCAATACAGCAGAGTGCGTTGGTGTTCGTGAGCGTGTGGTTGTGATCAGCCTGCGGTCCATTAGTTGTGTAAACAAGGATCGTTCGTGACGTGGTTGTTGTCGTCATTGACGACGAGGATGAAACAGGAAGTGTCGAAAGTCCTTCTATGGATTCCCTTCGGTTTATTGTTTCGGCTTCGGAAAAGGTCAGGAGGTGTCCAACGATCAGAGAGATCTCCTTCTTCGCCGGCAAATGTTGCCAACGATCAGTAGACTCAATGTCTATCTCACTTTGCAACATTTAACGATCTTCCACCACGATCGCAGGGACTTAGCAACATTTTACGATCTTCCACCACGGTCTTTGGACTCAGCTGTTGTCAACATTTAAGAGCAACATGTTGCCGGACCTCTCTGCTCTCTCTTAGTTTGGGTTCGCTCGTCATCAGGGGTGTCGATGTTATTAAAATATAAGTGCAACAAGTCCACAAGTTTTTTTTTCGAAAAATTTTCACTTTTAAAAAATTACGACGAATTTAGTATGAAATCGATTATGTATAAAAACTAAAAATCTGAAATCTACTTTGAATACATTGAAGCCACTGCCTTTTTATAATGTAATGCACATTACTGCATTTATAAGGTTCAAACCATAATCTCCCTGCTCTTTATATTTCTCACTTATTCTCTCTCTTTCTCTCTCTGAAGTAAATGTCACTCTCTGTTGTGATCAGTCGATGTCAGGGCTGTTGTTAGTGAATTTAATAACTGTCTTTTCTCGAAATAGGTATACATTTATGTTTGAGCAAAAAATACAAGGTTTTTCATTGCATTCGTCCATAAAAATCCATTTTCTTTCAATATTGGAAATCATAGAAGGCACAGAGAGCGATAGCTAGCAACAACAAGTGTACAGTGAGAGGTGGGAAGCATGCTGAGCAAAAGAAAACTCAAACAAAGCCAGTGGAAAATCCGAAGGGACCAGGGATGTTGTCACAAATTGTTCATGGGAAGTGAAACGGCAAGAAGAAGTGAAGAGGAATTGAATAGAGTAAACATTTTTCAGAAATTTTATACAACAATTTTACAAAGACAAATGTATAATAAATGGGTTATTGCAGAATTATAAGGAATTTTCTCAATAGATATTGTTGACATTCAGAATATGAAAAGTGGGGTATTTTCCATAAAAGTGAAGTAAACCACTTCGACTAAAATGGCAGCCCTGGAAGAGACGCGACCTGACTCCGCTCGAAGGCAAGAAAACGAGAAACTGCGACAGTGGCGACGACTTTCATTATTCACGAAGCCAGAGAGAGCCAGAGCGAGCGATGCAGGCAGCCGGATGGAGCCCAAGCACACGGTAGATGAGGAGCCAGGGACGGTTTGTTGGTCGCTTGCTCGGTCGGTCTGTCGATCGCCGGCCGACGAAGTCAACAACATATGGGAAAATGGTTTTTGTGGTTGTTGTCGTGTTTTAGTCTATAGCGAGATACCGTTTCGAACGGATCGTGGCGACGACGATCGTCCCAGTACAGTGCGCTCTCCTCTACTCTCAGATCAGATCGATCGATCGAATAATTCTCACGCGCCTCGATTCAACAGCGTTCGTCGCTCTACTTGTCGTGTTGTTTTCCTATTTATTACCATATAAATTTGAGTTTTCGTTCTTTGTTTTTATTGTGAATCAATTATTTATGATCGAGAAAACACGATCGGTGTTTTAGTGAGCTTCACGACGCGACAACAACAACAATAAACGTGAGAATCGCTCGAACACGTCCGAGGAAAAAAAAAAAATTGTAAAAAATTTGTGAAAATTATAAAATTGTGTCTTTAAATCGAGAAAAAAAATAATAATAAATCGTACAAAATTTGTGTTTTGTTCCACTGTAACTTCAAACGGATACCGCAACACTTGCTCTGGATCTGCATCATCTCGACAACAATTACAATTACAACGACTACCGACTAGTGTTATTATACTCAGCATTATCAGCTGCGGCAACAGCGGCAGCGACAAGAATAACAAATGTCGTTTCGCATCACCACCGTGCACAGTGGGCAGTATTACAAAGTTTCTAGAAATTTGGTGAAGTTCTTTGATTCCAGTGTCGATTGAAAGGATCGAAAGTTCGAGCAACAACAAATAAGATTGAATTCTACTGAATTAAAAAAAATAAAAAATAGAAGTTGTGTAACTTCATTAACAAAGTCATCATTATCTTCAGGAATTCTTGTTTTTCGGCTCATTTTTGGATATATCACAAAAAAGTAGGTGAAACATAGTTTTTTATACCCTTAGGTGATCTGTGGAATTTCTTACAACATTGCAGAACTATCTAATCTAATCATTTACGATACCCTTGGAGTTCATTTGAAATATTTGTTGTGGGTGGATCCATTAACTCGAGTTAAATGTATTTCAAACTCACTCACGCCCACTCGGTCCAAGAAGGGAAGAACTAATTCGCTTTAAACTCGGTTTCATTGGGGCCCACGTTCGCACAACCGACTCCGAATTCGAATCCAACATCCTCCTAGCTTCGCTGCCCTAGTAACACATAATCGTTTTGGGGTTCATATCTTTGTATCACTGGTTAATGTTGTTGCTGTTGTTGTGATAATCATAGTTGTTCTTTTTGTTGTTGTTGTTGTTGTTATGTTGGACATGAAGAAAGCCACATTTATCACTTTCCCAACTGACGCTTACGCTTACGAAATGGCGACTTGACGCCTCCGGAGAAACTTGGTGTTTGGGCCTTCATCAATCGCCTGCTCCCGGGAGCTCGTTCGAGATACAGCCCAAGACCGCGATCGAGATGGAGACCGAGACCAAGACCGCGATCGAGATCGTGGGTGACCCCCGGATTCGTTGCTAAATTTAAATGTTCCAACTCTTTCATTTCCAGCGGCCACAGACCGTAGAATGAGATGGGGACGGCGCCGATGAAAAGTGAGGGGAGTGAGAATAGATAGGTAGAATACAAGTGGGGAGTGCATGACGAGAGAGACGAGGGTGAACCTTATTTGGTGTGGGTGCAGCGGGGGTCACCCACAGCGCGGGCCGCAAAGTGGGGCAAATTTATTTATTTATTGCCTACGACGTGCTTGTTTCGGTCTTTTCTACTGTTGTTGTTGTCGTTTGTCTCCTTGCTGTTGTTGTTGTCTAGTTCTCCTCGTTGTTGTTATCGTTGTCGTTTGTCTCGTTTCTGTTGCTGTCGTTCGTCTCGTTGCTGTTGTTGTTGTTATTGTAGTTGTGGTTACTCCGACAATAGATCAATAGATCGATCGCTCAGGTCTTGTGAAACTTTTCATAGATTTCAATCTCGATTACGATCTCGATCGCGTGCGAGATCTTGATCGATGACACAGTGGCCGAAGAGAAACCGAAAGTAAAACGGTGTGATGCGATGTGAGCGAGAAGTTGAGCAATCGATCTCTTGTGGTTTGGGAGAAATTTGTGGAATTTATCGGGCAAGTGAAATGTGCCCTAAGGGGCCGATGAAGGAGGGAGAGAGATTGAGGAGGTAGAGACAGAATGAGAGATGGAGGAGAGGGAGATATGAGTGTGTGCGTTTGTTTTTACCTGGAGGACGTCGAACACGTCGTCCTCAGACGTGTTTTCGTGTATTTCATTCCCACAACATTTATAACAACGACATTAACACCAACAACGTCAATATTATATTTTAATATCCTCCACTGAATGCACAAAGTGCACTCACTGGAAATGCATGAGTGTGGGTGTGCATGATGATGCCTGTGTACATGTGTCGCCGGCGTATGTGTGTGTGTGCGAACTCAGTGTCCTGTGTGTCGTCGTTGTTTATTATCACTATAATTATGTTCTCATTGGCTTCACTTGTTTATTTTCATTGACACTCGAATGACGACAGCAACAATAACAAACAGCCTCAACATCACCAACAAACAACTCTCCCGACAACCGCACTTTGCAACTTCCCGACTTCCTGCTTCGCCCACAATGGGTCATCCTCCCTCTCTTTCTCTCTTACTTCTCCTCGCTCTCTTTTTGGCACTACTGGCCAGCGATGCTGCCATTTTATCAATACTTTTGCAACTAGTTCCTTTCTGTAGTTGATTTTCCCTTTGTTGTTGATGTTATGGAAGTATTATTATTGTTGTTGTCTCTACTACTGATATAATTTGTTGGATTTGCCTAATGCGATGGGGGCGTGGTCGAGGCCGAGGTTTGGGCCAACTCGCTGTCTGGTTTATTTAGAATAATTATTCTCTTAGGACCAGTGTTGTTGTTGTAATTTTCAATGGACCATTTATGCTTGAAAACTTTAATTTTAATTCCATTAAAAAGAATCTGGTTTACATGCAAAAATTAAAGCAAAAACTGTAACTTGTAAATTTTCTTTTTTTTTAATTTTTTAATTACTCTTCTCAAATAACACTTTATTTTCATATTATTTGCCTTGTTCCGTCATCTTCCTCTGATCTCATGTTTTTAGCACCCAGAAACTGGCTTTATTAGTTTTTTTTCCTAATTATAAGGGTAATAACTTCTTTTACAACATATTTAAATTAATTTTTTTCAGTTCTCTAAGGGATTTAAAAAACTTGTTTGTCGGTTTTAAAAGTTCTTCCTCAAATATAAATGTTTAACATTTTAACAAATTCTGGAAATTATGCATTGAAATTAATTTTAAAATAATTTATACAATGTTAAATACAAGCAACAACTTTTTTTACAACGCCTTTAAATTCAGAAACTTGATTTTGTGTATTTAAAAATCTTGCTAACCCTCACAATATATATTTTATAATTCAATTATGTTTCATTATTTTGTTCCATAACTTTTATAAACATTGAATTTTTTATATAGAAATTATTAAATTAAACCATTTGTATTTTCAAAATGCAGTAGATATTTGAATACATGTCATTAAACATTGAATTTCTTTAAGTACACTTATTATTTACATATTTCTCATATTTTCTTTGCTTCTTCCACAAGTCTTGAGAGATGATTATCGAAGAGATGGTATTTAGAAATGCAGGTGTCTTCATTTAATTGAATAGAATGGAATAGAAGGAATAGAGGCTCCGGAGAGTTCGCATCGAGACGGAACTTAAATGAAAATATCAAATTATTTACATCAGTCTTTGCGCCATTTGCGACGCCACTCGGAGTGCTTCATGCAAATTAGATTGAGGACCGCGGACGTTTGTCGTGCCTGGGCATGGGCAGAACCTGCCACTGCAATAGTCTGACCACAATAAAAACTACAACAATAAGAACTACAACAATATCAACAACTACAACAACAAGAAGAGCAACAACCATTACTCAACAGCCCAAATCAGCGAAGCATGCTTCTTACCTACATAATTTCATTCTCGAGCTTCCGGTTGTCGAGCACGGAATTATAATGCTTCACGCTGCCCTAGCACAGGTTCTGGTTCGAGCCCTCTATTGTTGTTTTTGTTGTCGTTGTTGTTGTTGCTATTCTTTTTGTTATTGTTGCCGTCGTTGTTTTTATTGCCGGTGGCGGCCAGTGCATGTGCCCGACGATGATGATGACGACGAGTCGGTTCCCGCCACTTGTTGCATTTGAAAATTCATTTCCATTGGATTTTCCCTCAAAGACCCTCGATCCCATTTGGTTAGTTAAGAAGAAGAGGCAACGGACAATCCGTTCCCGGCCAGATCCGATACGGACCCGGACTCTGGAGCTAATGGACTTAGAAGAAGGTTCCACAGCGACTAATGTTGAAAAGCCCTTTGCGATCGGTATCTCGGGGGCAAGAGAAATGGCTGGGTGGAGGAATGGAAGAGAGACGGTTGGGTGAAGAAGGAAAGGGCATCGTGCATCGCGATTAGAGCAGCTTGCAACAAAGTCAGAGCAGAGTAGAACGCGGCAGAGCAACCAGAGCATGGAAGACTTATGGCACGATCGTCGACGGCGCTGAACGTTTCCCTTCAAGTGGCCCCAAGACGACGTTCCGACAAAGACGCAGCTGGTCGCGAGAACTGTTCCAAACCTTCGTACGATTCTCACATCCCGGTCAGATTCTTCATCCATGTCCGATTCTCACATCCCGGTTTGATTCTCAGATCCAGGTCTGATTCGCACATCCAGATCCGACTCTCGACTCTCGCACCCAGAGCACGTTGGGTTCGACTGGAGCGGAACAGGTTGGGAGCGCAGGGATCTTCTGCGAGACCGATGTGAAAATTAATCCCGAACAATAAAACAACTGCCTACCATTGTGTGACCAGTTCTCCTCCCACACGGTCGATTGAAGCGAGTTTCGGTACCAAAACAAACATCGCGGCGAAAACAGAGATCGCAACGGATCAAGAAGAGAAAGAAAGGCGCACATGAAAATACAAGAAACCTCTCGATCAGATACGGTTGCGAGATCGTTGAGAACCTGATACGAAACTCAATTTGGAGGGAATTCGCCAAGGAAACGATGAACAAGTGATGATGATGATGAAGAGTCTGTGGACGATTGGAGCTAGCGACGGGAAAGAGTAAAAGGAGGAGCAGCGAGAGGTATTTAGAATAATTTATGGCTAAAAATAGCGACCGGCCTGGCGCCGTGCTATTAGCCAGACTTATGCAAGAGCCCGGAGTGATTCCCGTTCGTCTCTGGGAACTGGGATCTAGGAACAGGGTGCAGGTTGTTGGCAACCGGCAGCGGGATCGGGTTCGGACCGCTTGGCGTGATCGGCGCTCGTAATATTATGTAATGTTGAGTAATTTCATGATGAAGTGGAGTGGAGTTTTCCTTGCTGCAACAACAACAAGATCGCCAACTAGAACCCCTCGATCGGTGGGAAACGTCCGAAAGATGCCTGGTTGACGACGCCTCAGGAATGTTTTTTGCATATTTTCCTCACTTGCCGCCAACGAGAAGACGACGACGCCAGCTTCGAAACAACAACAACAGCAGGGAACTTTGTTACAACAACAACAACAAGCAATTTTCTTACAACAACAACAGGCAACTTTGATACAACAACAATGGACAGCAACATCAATAACGAGCAACCACGATGTTTGCGCAAGTTTCCAGACCACGAGACAAGAACCAGCTGGCGAGGCTCCGATGGCTCCGAGCAGACAGACAGAAGGACAGACAGACAGAAAGAATGACAGACAGACAGAGACACAGACGGACAAACGAATAGTGAGACCGAAAGATAGACGATCAGCCTGACAAAGAACAGATACGATCTCATGGATTATCAATGTCATCGGCAGCAGAAATTCACTTGTCGGCAGCGAAATTGAAAAACGTGCTCTTTTCTCCTTCTTCTTGTCGAATGTTGCCCGCTTTGTTGTCATTTCTGTCTTTCCCCCGCTCTCGACGATCGCCGCTGGCGGGCGCAGAAATTCCAACTAATCGCCTACTTGTCGCCGTCGTTTGGCGCTCGACGTTCGGCGCTTGGCGGCTTCTGGACGACAGCTGTTGAGTTCATTCAACGATCGCTCGGTTCCCAGGGCCCGCCATGGACGACGGCACATGGGGGCCCTTCGGGTCCCTCGTCGCCCACCCGTTCACTCGTCATTTGCCGACGACTCCTTGGATCGCGATCGCTGTCATCGCAAGATTCCGCCGACGTCTTGGGAACTTGTCATCCTCGGCGGGACTTTCTTCGAACCGCGTCGTCGTCGCCGATCGCTGGGTGGGCAGCAATGCGAGCAATCGTCATGCCATACCATGATAATTGCTGGGAAGCGGCCCTCGCGATTCCTGATCGCGTCAATCGATCGCCACAATCCAACGATCATGACGATGGCTCTGGTGACGATGATGACGATAGTAATGATGATACAAAGACAAAATAAAGAAAGACCCATTGAGAATGGTTCTGCTGCTCATCATTATGCTGCTCTTGTTGTGCCTGGCGTTGTTTTTATTGGTTTTCGCGGCGGTCGGCGTCGGTCGTCCATCGACAATGGATCGGGTTTCGCCGTTTTCCCCTGTCTTCCCTTGGTCCCTTCCCACTCATGTTTGTTGACCGATTTACTATTTGTCTTCATTTCTCCTCTTCTTGACGTTGTTTGTGCAGAGGTCTGCGGGTCAGTTTCCTGGTTCTCGCTAGGCGATGGTGGTCGGCGATAACGATGGTGTCGAGCTGCTTTATCGACGGTGGTTCGTCCTACTCGAAGAGGTTCGGTGATTTTTTGAGAAATCGAGAGTAGGTTTTGAGGATATTTTCGGGTGTTTGCCCTGTTTATGTTGAGGCCTCGCATCATTATCGACGTGTCGTTGAGTGGTCGGAACTGCTTTATCAACCGGTCGTTCGCTCCGATTCGTTGGCCGACCGTGCCGCGGTCACCGCAAATGCAATTAAACCCATGAACCCATGATAAGCATAAAAAGTTGAATGACTTGACACCAAATGCTTTTCCGAAAGTCATAAAAACCGAGTGATTTTTTCATGTTTTCTATCTTCCTGTTGCTAGTGTCTGGTGCCTATGTTGGTTTTGGTGATTTACATTAAAATGCACAAGTGGCCAGGAAAAAGCGCTCATGTCCATCGAAGAGGGGTGCGTTGACCCCAGGCGAGATATAGATTTAAATTCGAATAAATTTCACGAAAATCGAAGATAAAAAACATTATGAAATTATTGAAAAAAACTCTTCAAATTGAATTTATGTTTTCGCAATAAAACAGTTACGAAATAAAAGCGATGTTTCCCACTAAATGCAATTTAATTCAATTGGATTAATTTACTAGATAAAGTAATTTTTTCAAGCCACAACTACAAAAAAATCCACAACATAAACAAAAAATCGCTGCAATAAATTCATTATCGATGGTTGAACTCGATGCGGGTCCAAAACCGATGAGAAAAATAGTTTTTCATCCCTGATTTTTTTTGTCCTTTAATTTTCCAAAATTGCATAATTTTGAGTTTTTGCAATATTGTGATTTTTTTTCACAAACTTTGAGCTTTACCAGAGCTCGAGGTCTGGCAATAAAAACAACAATAAAGTCATCAATGGTAATTGCAACAACCGCACATATGGAACACATACGGTTGCGGATCCCTTAAACTGATTTGAGCCCGGTTGGCAGCCAACTAACGTGGCCAAAATTCAATTGCTGGCGGTCCACGACTAATTCTAAAAAAAAAAACAAAATCAATTACAACACAAAAGCATTTAAACCCCTTGAAGGTACAAAATTCTTCCTAAATTTCGGCATTCGTTATCATCAAAGGAAAGCGGCGATACAAATCTAAAAGCGTTCATGGAAAGCTTCCCAGAACTTTTAACCCGTTTTACCTCAACCGACTTCAGTTAAAAACAAGCTCCCGAAACCCTGAGAATGAACTTGAACTTGATCTGTTTTCACAGACGAAGAAAACAGAAACCTCTTACCGAATCATCGTTAAATCGGTAACAATACAAGCTCGATGATGATCAATGATCATGAGAAGCCCACTGAGGGAGGTGGGGATCCATTGACGACATTCGATTGCTGGTGACGACGACGGCGACCTGACAAAAGTATAAAATCACAAAAACGTGGAAAAAACCGAACAATAGACCATTAAATCGAATATCACGGAGGCTACGAGTTTGAGTTAATGATGTTTCGAATCGTTTAATTAAGAGCTCCCATTGGTAGTGGATAAAACGAAGAAGAAGAAGACCCACAAAAGTGTGGAACGGCGTTCGTGGAACATTAGCATATAATTAAGAAAATACAACAACAACAGCAACAAGAGAGAAACGTGCAACATCAATAAATTAATCAAATAACTTGAACGAAGAACCAGCGTCAAACCGAAACCGAGACTCGAGAATCGATTGAGAATGGATTGATTGTTGTTGTTGTTGTTATTTTTGTTATTCTAATATCAATGCTTGGTGGCATTTGGAAAGTGATTAATGTAGGTCACAACAACAACAACAACAACAAGAGGAATAACATTGAAACCTTTAGTTTCCCTCAAATCGATTTCAACTCCTCTCGATCGAAGTCGATCAAGAATTTGATCAGAGGTCGTCGAAGAATAGTGAGAAATGCGATTATTTAACTTTTAGTCGAGGTAACAACAACAACGAAAATCATAGAAACAATAATATTAACAGAAACAACAACAACAGTACCCTAAAGCAAAAACATCATCAATATGAAAGCAAACTTTAAAACAAACCAAAAAAAAATCACATTTTAAATGTCAACATATGAACAATAGTGTTGTTGTAATTATTTCTGTGGTTGGCTTTGGGCTTTTTTTTGTCTTCAAGATTCCCCACTAGCCATCGATTACCTCTTCTTCCCCCTCTTCTCAACAACATCGTTTTGCTTAAGCTGCAAATTTTGTGGATTAAGAAGTTTTTGTTGTTTTTATTTGGTAGACGTGGTTGTTGTTGATTGTGTTGTTTTTTTTTTGTTGTTGGTGTTGTTTTTGTTGTTGTTGATTGTGTTACTTTTGTTGGTGTTGCTTTTTTCCTCTGATGCTGTGTTTTATTTATCGATTTGTTGTTTTTTACACAGAATCAAAAACAACAACGATGAAAAGAAAAACAACTGCATTCGTACCTCGACGGCGACGCCATCGTAAAATTTATGAACGATTGATTATAAATGCCTTCTTCTTCTTCGTTGGTCGTCTCCTCATGCCCTCCTCCACCCCATCGTTGTCTCTGCGCGATTAATGGCAGTCGCCTCAGAGGTGGAGAGGGTGGAGAAGTTGGTGGAAGAGGAGATGAAGGAGGTGGACTGATGGTGGTGGTGGTATTTTTAGCATTGGTGCCACTGGAACCAGAGAGGCTTTAAAAATAATCGATGCGGACTCCGGGCGCCGATCCCCACTCCACCCAATGTCAAAGAGGATCGAGGAGGGGGACGTGGGGCAGTGAAGGATTCATCGAATCGAAGAGTGGTGGAAGGACGATTGAGGGGGAGTCGAGAGGACGATCGAGGGGTGTCTCGATGTTATTCGAGCCGCAAACCACGGCCAGCTGCGAACATCGTTCGGACAAATCAATTTCGGTGGCGCCCCCGGCCGCAAAATTCGCATTATCGTGTATTTTGTTAAAATTTGCGGTGGCTCCGATAATAGTTGGCTCCCCCGGTCCCACTGCTCCACCTCGCCACACCTCATTCACTCAATCCCTCAACACAGCAGGAGATCAGAACAAAAATCCCGATGGTTGAAAAATGCTCACGTTCGCTTTGCCACCATCGACTCTCTCTCTCTCCTTCGGCAGGTGAATTTCAACTCAAAAATATAGCCACGCCCACTTTGTACACCCAACTCCACCCATCTGCAATGAGAGGCATTTCAATTATTTCTGAACCAACATTTGGTGGCGACGTAATTTCGCCGAAATCTTCAATTAATGCGATTCACAAACGCAACAACAACATTTGATATAATGAGTAACTAAACTTCAACAACAACAACAAATAACAAAAATAATAACAACTGCAACAACAACAGTAGCAGAAACTACAACAGTACCACCACCACATCATCAGCTACAACTACAGCAAGAACAGTTTATTAGAAATCCCTGAACTCCTGCCTCGGCGTCTCCCTGGGTTCACCAGGGATCCTTTAAAATGAATACAGATTTCTCTGTAAATTCGTTTCTCAAGTCGGCTGTGTGCCTTTGTATGTGTGTGTGTGTGTGCGTCGGGGTTCAAAATCTCCTCAGCTTAATTCCCATCACCCAATCCAGCTACGGCTTCGGTTCCTGGCGCTGTCTTGTTTGCGGTGTAAATTTGATTTTCTAATTCGACTAAAAAGTGAGCTCCCACACCTCACTTCCCTCTGCCCCTCTCCTGTCCACGCCAACGCATTGTTTTTTAACCTCTCTGCCTCACCTCCCCCGTCCTCATCGTGGCAACTTCGTCCGCAAACACTTTGCCTTTGTTATTAAGTTGTTCATCACAGCGCGATTTTGTTGTTCGTCCATTATTGTTGTTAGTCGATTGTTGTTCTTGGTTCGATGTTGTTGTTGATCCGATGTGCTTGTTGTTCCGTTGTTAGTCCATTGTTGTTCTTGGATGATTGTAGTTATTGTTTGGTTGTTGTTGTTGTTGCCACACTGGTTCGCACTGTTGTTATCGTTGTTTTTGGTGTAGTAATTCCATTGCAAACAAACTTTTCCGACCACCACCTGTCGTCGAGGTCCAGTAATTGAAAGGCGTTGCCACAGGTTGACCTGCAGCTTACGAAGCCATTTGCCCCAACCACAACGACGACGACGACGAAAGCTTGTATGTGTGTGTGTGCGTGAGTGAGTGGATCCTCGCCCATTCCAAATCATCAGTGGGAACTAAATTTGGATTCTTCTTTAAGTCACAGGTTTTTGGGCAAATCTACTCGAGAACCCGGTCGACCCTCCCTCTTTCGCTTACGTGATCGCCTCCCGGATTAGGCTGCGCATGGTGGATTCGTCGTTGTTATGTTCCGCTTGTTGCCGGAGTTGCGAACAACACAACTCTTGCCAATTAAATTGTTTCTTTGCGGCGTGGTCCTCACCTTCCTCCCCCCTGATCCCCTTACACCACATCGAAACTGTACTCTTTTGTCCTGGATTTGGGTTTACTTGCTGATTGCGTTTACGGTAACATTTTTGATTTAGTCCCTAACAAGTGCAACAACAGCCACATCCATGGTAATAACAACAATAGTCACATTCATTGCAATAACTACAACACCAAAACAAACCGAACATAAACAACTGCGATTCTCGGTTTGCGTATTTCGTTTCAAACAACCATAGCCACAAAAACAATAACAGCAACAATTGCTGTTGCTTCCGATTGTTGTTTGCCCATGTTACTTGAATTTGCCGCTGTTGTTGCTTCTGATGTGATTCTATCTCCATCGACCCATCTGGTTCGAAACGCAATTAATGTATATTTCTAATTTTTGCCTCCGTCCGAAATCCACCTCGATCCATGGAGAAGGGATGAGTGAAAGATAGGAATAAATAGGTGAGAGCGAGACCTATTTCCTGATTTTAGAGGAACCTTAAATCAAACCAGCTTCATTTTATGACCCACGTTCTTTACCAACCTCTCCTTGATGCAGTAAATTCACACATCTTGCCCTCGTGTCACGCTGCCCTCGATCACGCCGATCGTCATCAGAAGCGAGAGAGAAACGCCCCAGGTCGATACGAATTTATGCAGAGCACATCGATGACCAAACAAAGAACTCACTCACACATGCCGACCATGTTGATGCAAATGACGAAGGCTCCGACTGCATCCTGCGTTCACGTGCCGATCGTAAAATGAAGAAACTTTGTGTAAACCTTGTTCCCTAGCTGGTCAGAGGGCTGCGAATTAAATGTGCGCCAATGCAGGTGTGTCCAAGAGGGGCGGGGTTGGGTTCCAATTGGCACCTGGACGACTGCAGGATATGACTGCGGGCACATCGGGGTCGGGATCAGCCGCCTGGACGCATCGCCGGAGCCTGTCGTCAGCGCACGGATGCCAGCAAATCAAGCCGTGCATGGGCACGTGACCCAATTTGCCCGCTGTGTGTGTGAGTTAGTGTATGTGAGTGTTGCCAGGATTTGCGTGTGTCACGTAATCATCCGGTGCGCCTGTGCCAGTTTGTCTGTTTGTAATCCTTAAAGACCTACCTCCCTAATCCGTTTCTTGTTCAAACTTTGGCCTGACCTGATGTCCTGCCCCGCTCTGATGGATATCCTGTTCTGTGCCTCGTGAATATCCTTCATGCCGTGGATTCTATGACGATCCACTGGAAGGATTTAGCGTTTGTGTCCAAAGAGAAACGTGGCTCCAAAACGCCACCAATCTCTCTTCGCCCTTCTCTTCTAACGACGGACACATTTAAATGAAGCTTAAGGACGAAGACTCGACGAAATAAATACATTTCGAACGTGCGTCTGACTTCGTCGGAACGGAAGACAAATGGTTCGCCAGCGACAGAGACTACAACACTGATAAGAACAACAAAACTATGACAACGACAACAACAACTACAATAACTTGAACAACTGCAACAGCAGCGGAGGCGGAAGCGCGGCGTTGCCAACGGAAGCGCTGCAACCTGCGTCGACATCCCGCGGGCGACGCGACGTAAAACAGCCATTACGCTTACGAATTTCATTACGTCGTCGCCGTCGTTGTTGCTGACTGTTCGACCCCCCAGCCATCGTTGACAACTTCATGTTGCAGAAAATTAAGTTTGCAAAAACATATACAGTCTGTCGAATTAAACTTCGGGTCGGATTTTGAGAGAACTTGCACAAAGTTGCTGCACAAACTCTCCAGGTTCATTTGCTGGTCTGATTGGATCGTTATAGAATCTAATGAAAGTAAAGACCTTCTGCCAAGAACCACCGGAAGGTGGAGGGAGTGATGCCGAGGTCGGAAACCTTGGAAGTTTCCACATGACGAAGATCCTTCTGGCATAATTACAATCTCCTCACAAATGCACATGATGCCAACCGAACTTCGCATCAAATCTACATGAGCGATGACTTAAAATGCAAAGATATGCGGGTTGATTAAAATTCAGAGAATTCCATGAAAACCTGTGTCTGTCTGTCTGTCTGTCAGTCGCTTCGGCATCAACATCTACATTTATTTTCATTTTATTTGTTGTCCCTCTGTAGTCATCGATGTTTCTATTAAAATATTATATTACTGTTTATCGCTGGATGATTGTAATTCAATGATTTTTGTTTCTTTTTCGAACAAAGCTTCATTAAAATAAAGATCCATTCGAAGATTAATCCATTAACGGGCTTCATTTGTTTTATGTAATGATGATATCATTGAAAAATCACCTCTCGAACGGAATTTTTTCCAGTGTACTTTTGTCTCGTCATTGATTCGTCGTAGTTTGTTTCGTTTTTGTTTTATTTTTTTTTTAACACGTAAACTATTTCTAATCGCTCAGTAAAGTTCTGGAAAATATTGTAAACATGATTTTACACACACCGGAAGTCGAAATTCGTCGCAGGAAGTGCGAAAAAAGAAACACAATTATATATGAATCTAAGTAAGTATGTAGGTATATATATAGAAGTGTGTGTATATTATCGGGATTATTTGGCTTATCGGGCTCGGGTAATTACCCCGTGGTATACAATCTTTTAAATACTTTGTTATTGTGTTCCGACTTGGGGTGATGGCGAGAAGGGGGAGAAAAGGCTACAGATTTTGGAAATTTTATTCAAAACAACGAATTCGCGATTTGTGTTGAAAGATCAAAACCACAACGTCGTCAACAGAACCAAGAATAAAAACAAAAATAATACAAAAACAACAATTACAACAAATACAAAAAAAAAAAAAATACGAATAAAACAAAAACTACCACAACAACAACGACAAAAACAGTAATAAAACAACATCTAAAACGCAATAAATAAAGAATTCTTGACCTAAAAATCGTAGCAGACCAGAATACAATCGCCCACAGTTCGTCCCTCCTTCCATCCGTCTGTCCGTCCACCTGCCTTTCCGTCCGTCCGTCCGTCCGTCTGTCTGTCCATCGAGTTCTTCGTCTGTCTGTGTTGTGTTCTTAGTCTGAGTCTGTGTGTGTTTTGTGCGCATCCCAGGCTCCTCGAGAGCGTCGTCTTCTGGGATGGACCTGAACACAATTGGCATGCAAACAACATCTTATCAGCACGAGGTTACGCCGATCAGGGGCCTTGCGAACAACCGATTAACAATTTACAACAACAACTACTTGAGCTCCCTACAGTTAATCAACTCATCAACAAATACTAAAATCCCAATCTCTTTAGTATAAGGAGAAAATCTTTTCACGAGGTGATTCGAGTATGAGAAGAGAAGTGAATGAAGGTTTCCTCGTGTTCAGTTCACATCTCTTGAATAATTAGTTTTCGTCTGGTCCCTCGATCCCTTAGCCGATTAAATTGTCTTAAATTTAATCGGCAACCGCTAAAAATTAAATTGATTAAACTCTAGCGTGGCTGTTTCCATAAAATACCGACAACAGTCAGTTTCTGAGCAGTCAGTAGAATTTCGTTAGGAATTCCAATCCACCAACTAGAAACCAATTCCTACAGTCTGCTCCTTCTGCTCCAGGTCTCTTCCTCTTGCCCTAGGCCTCCTCCTCCTATCCCAAGCCTCCTCCTTCTGCCCCGCCTCCTGCCACTCCACGATTCTTCCATTAAAATGCACCGCGTGTACGTGTTTTTAATGAACTTCTGTTCTGTCCGCCTTTGGCTCCCCCGCACTTGGTCAAATCGGAAGTGTAGGTGGATCCACAGGGGTGGTTGTGTGGGTGTGATTTGGTATCGGTATGGTGTTAGTGTGGGTGTTGGTGTGTGTTTATGTGTTCATTTGATTGTTTCCCCAATGCAACGAGTCGAAGGCAAATCGGAGTCGCTGCACGCAGATCGGAAGCCAGGGGGGCGGGCGTTGGGTTTGAGCCGTCGAACGCGGAATGCTGAATGTCTTCCAGACATGCCAGGGCCGCACGAACCCATCGACGCCGTATCGATTCAGCGGCAGTAGACGGTGATGCCAACAAAAACATTAAGACCAACAACAATACGAAGAACAACACAACGACCAAGACCAACACCGACGCATCTCCCCAACAATGTGGAAACGAAATGGAATTTCAATACCGGATCGCTCGAGTTCATGCATAAATTATTTCGAGGAAATGCACTCTCGACTCCTCGGATTCTCGGGCTCCTCGAATTCTCGCCTCCATTGGATTCTCAACTCTCGAACTCCTCTGAGTCTCGGGCTGCTCGTATTCTCGCGATCCCACAATGGAAAACTGGAACCGAAATCACAACCGACTCTAGTCTTTTAAATTCTCGAAGAGCGGTCGTGACCGAGATCGGATTAAATTGTTCGATTCAGGCGTTCAAGGACTCCTTCTGGAGGACTTCCTGCTGGGCGCAGTCCCTTGGCCGATGGACACGTGCTCCAGATCCACGCATCGAAATTGATTTATTTCGGCCGGCCTGGGCGAAAAAGAAGAAAAGGATAGCGACAGTTCGAGGGATTCCCTGCCACCTGCCGGATGACTCCTTCTCTCCTTACTTCCTTCTATCCTTCATTTCCTTCATCCTTTTTCTCTCCATCCTTTTTCTCTCCTTCCTTCCTTCCTTTGGCTGTCAGCCCCATGTCGACTCCCACCAGGTCGAGGCGTTCGTTCCGGCCTTCGCCTGTCCGCGTCTATCGATGCGTCGAATTGAACTGTCAATTCCCACATGTTGTGAGATCCTTCTCCGATACATCGACCTCCTCCTCTCTCGACCTCGGTCTGGTGCCAAAAGTCATTAACTGGGGGCGGTGGGGGGCGGCCGCAAAAACTAGCTAATCGCAGACTCGATTCTCGGGATCTCCAAGGGGGGCGAAAGAATGAGGAGTGAAGAAGAATTAAGAGTGGTAAAGAAGGAGGAGATGAAGAAGAATACAAAGAATGCCGACAAAGGGTGGCGAACACAACACAACGAGCCCATTGAGAGGAAAAAGTGTTATTTAATCGCATGCCCAGAAAAAAAACCTTGATGAGCTCTGCTCCGGACAGAACCCCACCAAACCCAGTCTCCCTTGCATAAGGATCCTATTGAAAACGAGGTGAAAAGGGATACGTTTTTCCATCTCATGTTTGGGAGTGATTAGTTTTTGTTCTCGATGTCGACGTAATTTATCTATCTTCCCGAGCCTCGTGACACAAGTCTAAAGCATTGTTCTCTCTGTCTCTCTTTCATTGCAGGGTCCACCAGAAGCCGTTGAACACGTGATCACGAGGATATCAATATTTTTTTCGCCCCCAAAGGTACGTGTACGATTATATTTTAGTGCGTTGTAGCTTGTCCATAATTCATGCTATAATTACTTCCCCTTCCTTCCTTCCACCTAATCTATCTAGCGCCATTAATTTAGTCAACGATTCTTCTGACATTTTCGCATTTATAATTATTTTATTCGGCGTATTATTTTTTATTGTTTTTTTTTTACTTCTTTTTATTTATTTTTTTGTTTGTTTCTTTTTTTTCAATTTAAATATTTGAGAGCACTGATTATACCAAATAAATTCTTGACATCCGACATGGAACAAAAATAAATAATTTATTTTTTTCTCTCTCTTTCACCTATAACTTGGTTAACTCGGAAAAAATGCGTTCAGTTTCATAAAAAACACGTAATTAAAACGATAATGAACGTATATAATTACGCCTTTGTTGTTATTGCTTTTACACGCCTTTGTATTGCCACCGGTAATTTGATGGTTGTTGTGGACAAATGCATGGATGGATTGATTGAGTTTTTTCTTTCATTGAGTTTCATAAATATTTACTACGCACTTACAAATTGTTTTCACTGGACATTCATATTACGTTACGGCTACCAACGTACCTGGAATCACAAAAGGGAGAGGGGTTTTAATATCAAATAAATATTAATTCTGTTCACAATATTATTCTTTTATGGAGTATTGTAAATATAGCATAAATAGATTTATTACTCAGGAGCGCGAGCATGAGAGGAAAACTTCCCGAGAACCCGATCTGTTGCATCGCTTCGCTATCGTCGATTGACTCAGAGTCTCCGATATCCGTGGGATAAGAATCCGTCCGTTAATCTTTCATAACGAACTTAATTCAGGGTTCTCGTCTTGAGAATTACCTCAGATAATTTTGTTATCAGTACTATCGGCAGCTGGAGTTCAACTCCGGCGATTGTCCGTGAAATTTTGAATGGAAGATTGAGAATGCATTACTCCCCATATCACGATATCGTCCGTTGATTACAGTCATCAGTCAGGGTCGGGGTCTTTGTCGGGGATTTTCCCGAACAATTGGCTCCAAGTACGATAAAAATTGACTGAGTACATTATTTGTTGAACGAGTACATTATTTGTTAATCGAGTACATTATTTGTTGAATTATTTCTTAAATGAACCGCGGTATTCTTGAAGGTCTTCATTGTACGCTATTGGTTTAGAGTAATAAAGGATGTACATTTTTCTCCGGGACAAGTTTTTCTGCTCATAAATTTCGAACTCTGCTACTTATTCTTTGTTATAGCCATTTATGTGTCTATTAAAGTGATCTTTGGACTCTCTGGGGAGACGCTGGAGGTGTGGGAAGGTGGAGGTGGGGGCTGTGGATGGGGTTGACCACTCGAAGCCGATCCACCTAAAGCGCTTAAACTGCAATTAACCGCTGCTCAGTGGCGTCCCATCAATCAGTCGGTATGGCTATCTATCTGTCTGTCTGTCTGTCTGGCTATCTGTCTGTCTTTCGGCGATCGACTGATGACCGACCGAGACCGTCGTTGTCTGCACGCTATGCCGTCGATGGACGTGCGTGCGATTGTTTGGACATCGAGTCGTTTTTGCTGTTATGGTCATTGTTGTTGTTCTTGTTATTGTCATTGTTGTGATTGTTGTTGCAATGGTCATCGTTCTTATTGTTGTTATAGCCATCATTGTTCTTGTTGTTGTTATGATCATCATCGTTGTCGTTGTTGTTGTTGCTGTTCGCGCTTCTATTGCGGCTGCCAACAGTCTGAGTGAGTTGTTTGCGATATCTTCATTACGGACACAACGTCCGTCTCGTTTGTCCGTCCCCCTGTCTGTCTATCCACACCTCAGACAATCTAGCTATCCATCTATTTATCTAACTGTCTGTCTTTCTCTCTCTCTCTCTCTCTGCTGTCTCAACACATCTATCTGTCTGGCGACGTTGACGCTTGCTCAGACGCCTCAATCGAACTCCGAAAAACTCTGCGTGATAACAGTGAGCGTCTTCTTCTCTGTCTTCCCTTGTTGTTGTCATGTTGTTGTTGCTGTAGCTTTTTGTCTAGCGGTAATGACATTGATTGTTGTTTGCTATTGTTGTTGTTGGGTGTAAACGAGTTGCAAAGATATTAAAAACCCACAATAACCAGAACAACAGCAACAACCAAAACTACAACAACAACCAAAACAACAACAATAGCTATATTTATACTGATAAAAATCGCTTTGGTTTCGTTCATTGTTTGGTATTGTATTTATTTTCAGTTGTTATTGATGTAATTGTTGTTGTTGTTACACCTTGTGTTGTTGTTACACCTTGTATTGTTGTTCATCTCTATAAACATATTTGTTATTTCTGTTGTAGTACTCTATATTATTGTTGTACTCTATATTGTTGTTATTGTTATACTCTATATTCTCATTGTTGTCCATTTGTCAACTGAGATCGCGTGTTTAACATTTTCATTTGCAAGTGGAGACATTTTTCACCTCAAGGTGAATTCGAATCGAGTGTTGAAATTCAAGATTTACATTTACAGTAATTGTTTATACGATAGCAGCAAAAATAACAATAACAATTTTGTGAGAATTCCATTATTTTCATGGAAACTTAATGTGCATACCCAGGTTGTTGTTATTGTTGTTTCTGTGGTTCGGTTCATTTTGGGGTTTTCAATTGCAGAGCCAAATGGTTCCAATTTTGCTCAATTCGGTCAAGCCCTTGTGTGATTTTCTTCTCTTTCCCTAACCAAATGTTCGAATTTTGCGATTTGATTTTAATGGAAAACGTCATAGAAACAATGTGGTTACAAGAGGAATGTGTGACATATGTATATAATAAAGCCAAGTACCTCGCTTTAGTCAAGGTCATTTTGATTATTGTCGTTTAATTAACATTGCAGCCACTTCACTTTGAAATATGCGAAACATGTGGCAACACTGCGTGCCTTGTATGTAGTTGTTGTTGGGGATTTGTTGGTGAAATTTTCATCATCATCGACATCGGTTCCGGTTCGGATTGCTTCATTCGATAGCGGGGCTTTGATGCGGCAAATTTTGATGTGTGAAAATACAATAACAAAAACAACAACAATATACAAATACAACAAAATATGATTATTGATAACAACAATAATCAATTTGCAAACATTAAAGCGCCTCCTAAATATTTTAGCCACGTGTTTTTTCTCTTCGCATAACAACAAAAACCACTTACGATAATAACAAAAACAATATCAATAATAACAACGGGATTTGTTTACACAACGACGAATGTGATGCCAAACAACAAAAACAAAAAATGTGATGCCCACTGACAATAACTTGAAAAATATGTCAATCGGTCGTTTAAAATGCAACAAAAATATTCAGTGTTATGAAGAAAATCTGATATAACAACAACTCAACAACAACAATAACTGCAATTGCAACACAATTGATATCAACAATTACTGCAATGGTCAAAAAACCCCACTGTGCGAATTATCATGCGACCCACTGTACCCCACGATCCGTCGATCAAACCGTTTTCACACTTAACATTCATTTCAAAACTCGACGTATTTTTCGAAATTCCATGATTTTTTTAAACAATTATCTGTTATTGTTGTGGTCATATCTTTCGTTGTTGTTGCTTATGTTGCTGTTGATTTTATTGCATATTTAATTCGGGTTCAATTTGCTTTGGAGTTGAATCAATGAATGCTCCAATTTTCCATCGTCATCGTCATAGTCGAAGTAATGATTGTTATTGATATTGTGTTGTTGTTGTTAATGTTGTTGTTGCTGTTGTAACAAATGTCAACATGGTGAATTAAGCATTGTGTCTCCACATCTGCTCTCTCCATCGAACCTCTATTGACTGAACTTTTTTTACCACGTGAACTCGTGCCGCGATCTCCGCCACCTCGGCGTCAATTGACAGCGAATTGAAGGCAATTGAAACGTGCCAAAGGGGCATCCACAAGCCTCCCACCCCCCTGGCAGCGGGAGCCCGTGAGTAAGACGCGCTCCGGCTGACCGTGGGAGAGCTTCGGGAGCAGAATCCCGTTTGGACCCATGACGAGGTGTCGATGGGGGGAGTTGGGGACGCCCGCATTCCACCCCAACACCAGATTTAAACGATCCATCTGTCTGTGTGGCAATTGAATTAAATGCTCGTTTGCAAAATGAGTCCTCATTTCCCTTGCATGCCAGTGGAATTTAATTTTTCATTCTCATCGCCGGAATTTTTCGGCAATTGTCGGATGGTCGGTGTTTTTCAAACCATTTAAGCTCTTAAATTTTTAAAACGATTCGCATTTTGTCAACGTTGTGAAATCGCGGACTCGTTTTGGCGGTTTTTTGATTTTTTGACGGGTTTTCCTTCCTGTGCCACTTGGACTCGGATCCGGCATCGGTTGCGGATGGGGCCGGACCCGGTCCCCAGTGGCGGGTCCCCGACGATCCATTAGTTACGAGAGCAATTAAATTGTACACTTAAAAAAAATACAGGTCTCGTCGACGCTGGGTTTTTTTCAACCCAAATGAAAGAGAAGAAAACCAAAACAAACAAAAAAACACGTCCGCAAACGTGTTCGCGCGAACAACGAAAGAAAGGCATGGCAAAAGCTACGACACAAAAACAATGTGACAAAAAAAAATCTTAATTACAACAACCACGCTCATAATAGCAACAACAGTCATAACAGCAACAACATTCGTAATAACAACAACAATCCATGTGAAAAAGCGAAAGAGGAAGAAACAAAGAAATTCATAACGTAATCAATTGACTCGAACGCATCGTAAAAAGAAAGAAACAAAGACGACAAAAGAAAGGGAGAATTAATGAATGAAAGAAAGAGCGAGAAAGAAGTACAGAAAGAGAAAAATTAAGAGAGATAATACAAAGAAGAGTCGTTGCATGAGCTTAAAGAGAGACTTAAAGCGACGACTAAAGAGGTTGAGGAAAATTCCCTCCACAACTATGTCGTAACAACAATAACAACGTCGTCGTCGACGTCGTTGGGTGTTGGGGGAAGTTCATGGTCAAAAGACGCAATTCCAACGGCGACCTCCCCGAGTCTGCGGCCCTTGGCGAGGCCGAAGTTGGGCCGAACATGGTTGTGGGAGTTTAGATCAAGGCAGATTCGATCGTCGGAACAACAGAACCCATCGAGGCAGGTCCAATCGAATCAGATCCGATCGAGGCAGACCAGATTCGTGGACTGCGGCAAGTGACCTCCCTGGTGGACGGACGGACGGCTGGACGGCGTCAACCGAGAAGAGCAAGTTAATAATTTTACGACCACGCGCCGAGTCACGTGGGCCGTCCCACAAACGGCGATCGTCGAGAGCCGAGGATCACCAGGACGACTGCATTCAGCTGCCGCCCTGGTCACAGGCCGGAGGGCGAACGGATTAAGAAATTAAACGTTTTACGAGGATTCATAAAGCGAGGAATGTGACCTGCATCCGGAGCACGAGTTTTCGCTCTCCGAGGGATGCGCGCCAAAACCAAAGACGGACAGAAAGAAAGAAAACAGTGTGACAATCAGAGGAACAGACGGATGGACGGACATTCGGATGAACAGACGGACATTCGGATGGACGGACACTCGGCTAGTTGAACCATTTGACCTAATTATGGCCGTTAATGCCCTGCGGGAGCAGCAACGACGACTTCTGTCGATCCCGAGACACATTTCTCTGCCTCGCTTCGACTCTCTCTGTCTCTCTCTTGCGCGGCAGATGCATTTCCATCAAGTGGATACGACGCAGGTAGCTGCGAGTGTGGACGGATACCTTGGAGGATTCTGCTCGGGCAGACTAGGTTCCTGATCCTTCGCGATCTTCGTGGGTTGGATATTTTTGTTGGTAGTGATTGTCGTCTTGTTGTTGTTGTTGCAATAAATGTATCTGTTATCTGTTAGATACGCACGCAACGACGACCTGTCGGTTTTGGCGGCAAACCGTCGTCCGACGTCCGCCACAATCGCCGCTGCCTGGTTGTGAGAAGATCCGAAGATCTTCGAAACGGCTGAAGTGGTTCTCGGGACCGCTCTCTCGCCCTTTTTCCCTTTCACTACCTATCTCTATCTATCTCACTCTCCCTCACTCTCCTCTCCGCCTCCTCGCCGGCAGGTTGCGTAAGTTTATCTCTCGGATTTGGATTTGGACGTGGATGCGGACGCGGACGGTTCTTCGAGGCGCTGTGTTGGATTCTGGCCTCAGTCTGTTTTCAGATTTCGAAACCTCAAGTCGTGTGCGCGTTCGCCCTTCTCGCTTCGTCTCGTCAGACCGATCGACGTCGACGAAAAACACAAGAATAATTGGAAAAGAAAAACACAAACTGAGAAAGAAAAACGTAAATTGAACATTGAGTTGAAAAATCGGTTGTCGCCGCCGTGACAGGTTGTCAGTACTCGTCGCAATATTTCCCCAAAAAATATATTTCGGTCTGCTTTCGACACCCCCGACCGACTGCCGGAGCCCCCGCAGTCTTTGCTCCAAGTGCTTTTAAGTGGACCGCTTTAAGAAGAACTGAACAACTCGGAAAACTTTGTGCGGGAACCTTGTGCGGATTCTCGCAGTGATTTTCCACAAGGCATAAAAAAAAAATAAAAAAAATTATCATACTCGTGGCTAAAGAATCAACAGTCGACCTAAGAACAGTCGACTTCTGGTTAGACGACCTCTGGAGAAGCGCCTTCTGATCAGTCGACCTCTGGACATCGACATCCAGGCGACATCAGGACACAGTGAGTGCAAGAAGTAAGTTGACACCACCGCCTACAGTTATCGCATGTGTCGTCTCGTGAACCCGGGTGACCTCTGGCGCCTCACCATCGAGGCTCCTGCGAGGCGCCGCCAGGACCCGCAGTGGCCGGTGGTGAAAATGTTTGAAAATCTGTTGGAAATTAGAATTTATGAGGGGCGAACTCCCTGGGGTCGGGAGGGATCCAGACTCAGCAACACAGAGCGTCTGGCTTATCGACGATGATGGCGACGGACGAAAGTTTCGTGGGAAATGGTTTTCGCTTTCTTCTTTTCTCTGATTCTCGAACTACGTCCCAATTGGAATTTCGTGTTGGCAGTTGGAGTCAGACAACAACTACAACAGCAACAACAACAGCAAGAACAATTACAACAACAAAAAAGCGAACCACGACAACAACTACAAAAACAACAGCGAAAACTTCTCCAATCACAGCAACAATCGTTCTTGGTGCATAGAATATGAGAACAATTCAATTCGCAGTTTCGGCTTCTCCCCTCTCACTCTGCTCGACTTTCGATCTTTCCCTCTCCCTTTTCTCTCTTTCTCTCCTCCTTTATCTCTCTCTCTCTCTCGCTCCCACGATGTGTTTTGTTTCGTGGTACATGACACGCGGAGCTACCGGTTATTTGTTTATAAATTCGGCACGCGTCTGCTTTCGCGCTCGCCCCATCCCTTTCTACCACCCCACTCCACCCTCCTTATCTCTTTTTCTCTCCGTATAAACAACACCGACCAGCCGACAGACCGTCGTGTTGGTTTCGCAACCGCGGGGTTCGTCTTCTGTCTGTCCGTCAGTCGGTCTGTTGCTCTGCTCGCCCCTCTCACCACGACGGCGTCGACGGCCCCTTCGCCCTATTGTAATGGAGTGCGAATTATTCGGAGATGTTGTGTGGCCGGATTCGAATCGCGATGTGTGAAGAAAACACTGCGAGAAATCGATCCGGGAATCGTTCCGAGGCGAGAGATTTCGTTTGAAAATTTCACACGCCCAGCTTCAATTGTTTATTTTCGTTGTGATTCCTATGGTCGGGTGGACCCCGGAGTCGTTGTTGTTGTGGCAGCCGCCACTGTTTCTGTAAATCGATCGGTCGACAGACGACTGCTGGATCGAAGTTTCCGCAACTCCATCGACTGAGTTCTCATCTTTATGGCTGGCCCTCGGACTTGTGGTTGCGCAAACCTGATCGTTTTGATCGAGACGGCGGACGTTCCAAAAGCCACGTACGAGACTAGATAGGGGAACCACCGAATGTCGAGGCGGAGCAGGAGGAGTGGCCGAGACAGTAGGAGGCGATTCCTCGTCTCGCCAGGAAAACATTTCTCGCGAAATGAAGTCATCAGCCGATCGATCTGGTCGATCACGTCGTCTTCAAAGGCGAACCAGGGAACCCAATCTAAAGATCTCCATCACGATCCATTGGAGAAAGGGGAGGGAGGCGATGATCATCTCTCAGAGGAGACGATGTCAAGTGAATCGAACTTAGGAGTCTTGGCAGCCGCACGTGGCACCAGCAATCAATAGATCAATCGGTCCATCGGTCGGTTTACCACGCGGCGAAGCGCTGCCAGATGTGACCGAATGTGTGCTGCCACAGCGTAGCGGAATAATTCGAAGTAATTCTAACTCTCGCAATTTACTCGCTGAACGCTTCAAAAATGATGCCAATGGGCTGAGGTCGGGGTGGGAGGAGGTAGGGTCGGTCTTCAGATGAAACAAACGCCATTACATTTTATCAGATAATTAAAAAACCACAACAAACACATACACACTCACTCACTCACACTTGCATATGTCAAAAACATATGTTTTCGTTCTCAACCTTCGCCGCGCTTTCAAATGTGTTCTGGAAGATGATGATGATGAGTGCCAGCGAGTGTTTTGCATTTTAATTAAAAAATTCCATCAAATGCTTTTAATTAACTTGTTCGTTGTTTCATCTTCACTTCAAATCTCCGTAATGGGGCATCGGTGGCAAGGGGCAGTGGGGGTGCCTGGTTTTCAAGGTCCCCCTCGAACAATCGGAACATTTGTTTCACAGCCGCCGAACGAAGCGATGAACGGTAGGCTTCGAACCGATCGGGACATGTTTCTGTAATCGATTGGAATGGGTTGCTAATTGGCATGAACTTGGATCGCCGCCGACGAGGGACCTCCAGGGGTCATCTCAGTGGGATTTTCCATCACGGTATTAGCTTGACTTCCCCTCGATTAAACTGCAATTGCACACTTTCTAGAGGATGATAGTTTTCTAGTTCACAGACTGTTATTTAATAGTTATTTATTTCATTTCTACTACTTGAAAGTAGCCGATATTAGAAGAATCCATCATCCATCCTCAGAATGATCTCTCAAATGTCCCCCATGAACGGACTCTCTTCAACCCCATCCAATGTGGCTCGCTAACCAAACAAATTTCCTATCGAAGTATTTCCCACAGTCCGACGACCGAACGACGGCCACAGGTGGCAAACAGACACCTCTTTGAATGCGTCCGCCGGAGCAGGTGCGCGTTCCGGACCATGACCAAATTGTTGTGTTAACATACATTGTTGTTATTGCACTTGTTGTTGTGATTGCTGTTGTTGTTGTTGTGGCTGTTGTTGTTGCTGCTATAATTGTTGTGGTAAAATTGTCACTCGTATCGGTCAATGCACGCTTGGTTCGATGGATGAGGCCATGGTGACCGCTCCAGTGGACCGACTGACGACCGTGGGACGAGGGGACGACCGAGGGACTGAATGACGAGGGGAGGGAAACGACCAGGGCCACGCCATAAACCAGCGCTATCGATGATCACAGCGTCAACAACACCGTCACACACGGGAGTTTTGAAGGGTGGGGGATTCGATGTAGGATGGGGCGAGGTTTCGATATTAAGGGGGAAGCGGCATTCGATGTGAAGTCGTGGCGGTTCATTGTGAGAGGGGCAGAGGGGAGTGTGACAAAAATAAATGTGGGTTTCCTCAATTATACGCAATTTTAAGGACGGCAAAAACAGACCGAGCCACAGACAAATAGCGAACATACAGGCGGAGGGAAGAGAGAAAGAGAGATCGTGATTCATTCTATGGGGAGGAGGTGGCTGCAGTCATCAGGTGGAGCTGGAACGAGGATGGACGACTCCGTGGTCCGTGCAACGCTCGGTTGAACTCGGAATAGGGGGCGTGGACGGACGGACGGATGGGGGACGGAAACGGCCGCGAGTTCTTTGTTCTGAAATTCAATTAGAGTCTGGCGCAACTGTTGGCGACCCGAGGTCGGATCGCAACCAGCATCGGGCTGGCGTCGACAGGTTTGAATTTAATTGGAATAGAGGAACAACTACAACATCCATAATATTATTCTATTATCACCAACAAAGACAAATGCAAAGCTAAGAACCAACAAACGAACGAACGAATGTTCGACGTATGCGGGTGTCGATTTAATGGGTAACGAGTTCGGTGCGGTTCGGTGCACCGGTACCCGTGCCGAGAAACGATTAATTAATGCGGTCGACTTTGTTGCGAACCTGCAGCGAAACCTCCGCCTCGATGCATCGTTGCTGGCGGTGGAATCGTCGATAATTCAATTACGAACAGAGAGCAGGGCTATCGATATACCTTTGTACAGCGATATTTTCGATGGGGAACCGAGGATTTTAGCAGGATCTGCAGGAAATTTTTGGAATTTTCATTTTAGGGTTTCATTGTTTGCGTTTCCATTATTTCGGTTGCCCAATATGTTTGATTTAATTAAAGTTGAAATATTTTTTAAATTTAGATTGCTTTTATTTTTTTTTATGGTTGCTTAAATAGTGATTCAGCAGCAGTTGTCGGTCTTCACTTCTGTTGCTGAAGCTGTTCCTCATCTCTCTGTCCATCTCTGTCTCCCTCGTTCATCTCTGTCTAACTCTTTCCTCTCTATCTCCGTCTTTCTCATCTTCTCCCACTACATTGTAATGATTGTAACATCATTGCGTGCGTCGACGATAACAAAAGCAACAATGACTCCGGCAATAATAACAAAAGCAAAAACAAACAATAAAAGGAAAAACAACAAGTAATAAAAACAAAAACAACAAGCAATAAAAACAAAAACAACAAGCAATAAAAACAAAAACAAGTAATAAGAGCAAAAATAACAAGGAATAATAACAAAAACAACAAGCAATAAGAGCAAAAACAACAAGGAATAATAACAAAAACAACAAGCAATAAGAGCAAAAACAACAAAGTAATAATAACAAAAACATCTACAATGAATCAACAACCGACACCACAAGTGCAAACAAAGCCCGTATCCATTGGTCGTGGACCCCTGTCTGTCTGACAATCCCACCATCCATATGTCTGTCCATCCATATATATGTCTGTCTGTCTGTCTGTCCGTCTGACTCCCTGGTCGCCCGGTCATCCGCACGCATTTCGGGTTATCGCGTTCCAAGAATTTACGACCACAGCCCGGCCTCCGAAGGGAGTCCGCTTCGACTTGGTCGAGGGCAGCCGTCAAGTGGTCGACGGTCGGCCGTCGTCCAGGGCGATGATGATGGCGACGTGCTCCAACGGTACCGCCGCCCACAGAGGAGGAGACTCCCCAAAGGGGTCGGACGGGAGTCTGTTTCGAACTCGAATGGAGTGCGAGGCAGCTCCGTCGATTAGATTTTGGATATTGTTTTTTTTTCCCTCCATGCGTCGGCTCAGCTCAGTTCGGTAAAAGGAGAAAAAAGCAGTGGGAAAAATTGCGTTGAAAAAATGCAATGAAAATTCGGTGAAAAATTTAATGAAATTTCGGTGAAAAATACGGTCGACATCTGCGTTATGGACAGCGACATTGACTGATTCCCATTAACGGACAGGAGTCGAACTAGAAATCCGTTTCGTTATCACGAAAACTGTCGAAAAATGTAAATGAACGGAACAACGGCGGGTGGCAACGCAGACAGAGTTGGGTTCGGGTTCGGGTTCGTGGAGGTAACCGATTCATCGGATGGGAGAGGATTGGGTTTGGTTCAATGGGATCAAGTCGATAGATCTGAGTACCATGAAGTGGATCTCTAGAGGTTTTCTCAAAGGATCTGTGGGTAATGAGGAGTTAGTCTCCATCCATATTCCTCGACTCATCCAGAGATCACAACTAATTAATCGTCATGATCCCCTTGATCTAATCTCGGAATCACCTCTCATATGATCCCCGATTACTCTCTCGTCTCGTGGGAGCTCATTGGAATCGAGCGATTACCCGGTATTCGGTGACTCAAGCTCTCTTGTGAATTTCCAATTCGTGGATTTGATTATTCGCGGCCGGACATGTCCACATGTGGCAGCTGTCGCGATATTTGACGAAGCGCCACAGCGGACTTTGGATCCAAATTCAACGAGGCTTAAAGTCGAGACTCTTTATCATGCAACGAATCACTTGCTAATGCCATCTCTTTCCTCCGTTCTTTCTTTCCAGCAGTCGGTCGCGGACCCGACCCGTTCAATGAGCAGCCGCAACATCGCGCGCCTCTGACTCCCAGCGACACCTGAACCCGCGACGATGACAACGATATCGATGAAGACGTGGCTCCCGGCGCTTCTGGCGCTGCTGCAGCTGGCGACGCTGCCCGGGCCGGCGGCCGAGGCGCTGCCGATCACGTCGAAGCCCATCGGCGACACCGCCGAGAACCTGGCGTGGCAGGCGTGGATCATGCTGCCACCGCAACAGCAGCAGCTGGAGAAGTCGCGCAAGGTGACGCCCAAGTCGATCTTCATCCTGCCCAACCGCGTGCAGCCTCAGGGCCAGGGCGGCGCTGACGGCGAGGCCGACGCCGGCAGCGGTCAGTACGCGCCACTCGACTGCCCGCCGGGGCAGCGACAGTTCGAGACGCGCTGCATCCCGACGCTCGACATCGACCGCGAGCAGCTGCTGATCCAGGAGCTGCAGATCCTGCTGCAGCACGGCCCCGGCGGCGGCGCCAACTACGAGTACGATTACGATTACGACGAGGAGGCGGGTCCGGCGCCGGCGCTGGGCGGTGACGACGACGGTCCGATGCTGCTGCCCGAGCTGACCGTGGGCGGCGGTGGCGGCAACTACGACGACGCCTCGCGGCTGCCCAGCGAGGACGCCCCGCTCAAATTCAACATCTTCCGGCACAAGTACCCGACGGACGGCGAGACGAACGCTTCCGCCCCGTGGCCACAAATTCCTCACGAGCAGCAGCAGCAACAACAACAACAGAAGAACGCTAGTGATGCAGCCGCCCTGGACCAGGCGACGGATGGATCGAGGTTCGCCTCCAACGCGGTGACGCGGATCCCGCTGTCGCCTTCAACGTCAACGACAACGACGGCCACAGGCAGCAGCACCGATCGCGTCTTCTCGTTGAGCGACATCGACGCCATCGTCCTGCCGGCGACTGGGCAACGACAGCAGCAGCAACAGTTCTCGATCTTCAAGGACGACAGCGCGATGCAGCTGGTCTCAGCGGCCTCCGACATGGTCGATGATCGGTCGCAACAACAGCGATATCACGAGAAACAAAAGCAACAACATCATGAATTTCATCATCAACAACAGCAATTTTATCAACAACATCATAATCAGCAACACCATCAACAGGACCTAACGGAACTACTCAAGGCCGACTCCTTGATGCCGCTGCTCAACGTTGCGCAAGCGTCGTCGCCGGCCGCATCGTTGACCTCGACTTCATCGTCGACCTCTTCGCTCTCGACTTCAACGTCGACCTCGGTCACGCCTTCGACCTCTGCGAGGCGTGGCGAGGACAGCACGACGGACTTCGTGAACGAAGCTGGCGAGACGACGACGTTCGCCGCGCAGCTGGCCGAGCTGCTGGCAGAGGCCGAGGCGGACACGAGTCGCGAGCGCGAGAAGGAGGAGCGACCACGAAGCGTCACCGAAGCCGAGCCTGCGGAGTCCTCGACCAAACACGAAAGGATCGAGGCCGCCGAAGAGACGACGACGACGATCGAGGCGGATGAGACGACGCTGACGTCTTCCAATCGCGACGCCTCTGCCGACCTCGACCTCAACTTCGAGGACGAAGAGTTTCCGACCACCGCATCGAGTTTCCAGCTGGACGAGACGACGGTGATCGAGACCCACGACGCGCCCATGATCGAGCGCCAGGAGATCGAGGCTGCCTCTGAGATGAGAACGAAAACGTTGGCACAAGTAGAGAAGGCAACGGCGACGGCGACAGAGGAAACGGCAGCGACGACGACCACGGTGGAGAAGGAGACGGAGGTGCAGCTGACGCGAGAGCCGGTGAGAAACCGGCACGCGGCGCAGTCGCAGTCGTCGTCGTCGTTGGTGCTGCAGGCGCGGCAGAAATCGAAAGTCAAACCGGTTGCGGCGGGGTCCGCGGGCGCCCGGGCGACACCGTTACCCAGTTCGGTGGGGGGCGGCCAGAGGCGGGCTGCGGAGGAGGACCGGTTTTACTATCAGCACCTGGGTGGAGCGAGTGCAACAACAACAACAACCACAACAACAGCGACAGCAACATCACCGTCAACAGCAACAAAAACCACAAGTGAAATTGATATCGAACAAGAATTGCGGTTGATAAATGAGTTGGTGAAGGGCAGGCGACAAGCTACCACAACAACAACACCAACAACCACAACAATATCATCAACAACAAGAAAAATAACACCATCATCGACAGCAGCAGCAATAACATCGACACCATCATCAGAAGCAAATAATGATGAACCGCCATCGACAGAGTTTTTGTCGTCGTCGTCAACAGCAGCAACAAGAACAACAATAACAGCAAATCCTGTCGACACAGATCGAGAAGCAACAACAGTGTCATCGTCGTCACCATCGAAAGCAACAACAACAACAACACAAGCAACATCAACATCCGCCATATCGGCAGCGATGGAAGAAACGACGAGAGCGGATTCGACGTCGACGACGATGACCAGCGAAGCGGTGACAGTGACCGTCATGGGCGAGTCGCCAGCAAAAACAACAACAACAACATCATCTAAAGCTGCAACAACATCAACATTCAGAGCAACAACAGCAACATCGATACCCACAATATCAACAACAACAACAAGAACGCCGACGACAGCTGAAGCGCCTTCCACGATCTGGTCGAAGATCATGCCCATTTTAGGGTACGGCATCGCTTCAACTACAACAACAACAACAGTGTCATCTTCAATAACACCAACAACAACACCATCTACAATTACAACAACAACAAGTAGCGACATCAACCGCAGTCATCGTAACAGCAAAATCATTCGTATCGAGAATTTCCATGCGAACAGCTTGAGTGATCATCCCGGAACAACAACAACAACAACAACTGAGAGAACAACAACAACAACTTCCTCCTCTGAAGGGGAGGCCGAGGGCTTCTGGTGGCTGCCGATCGGCTGGCGTCTGGATCGCCCCGCCCCATCCTCCGCCGACGACGAGGTCGACGCCGAAGCGGAGACGAACGCCAACCAAGAGGAACCAGAACCGGAACCAGTGGACGCGGAGGCGCCGTCGCTGCTGATGCGCTTCTGGTCCGCGTTTCCGGGCCACCACCAGACCAAAGATACCGCCAGGAGCCACTAGCACTAATATCCTCACGCGGGCTTTCGTTCGACGAAAACCTGCCGCGAGGAGCGATCGAAATAACGGCAGCAACCACAACAAAAGAAGGCGGAGGAGGCGACCTCGACTCGATTCGACGGAAGGCCGCGGTCCACCGAAGAACGACCTCCAGGGTCGAAGTCACACACAGAGCCACCAGTGAGAGCTGCTGCTGATAAGAGACGACTCGAGTCGGTTCCTCCTCGAGCGGCCGCCACGTGCCGCCCTCCGCTTCCTCATCGTCGTCTAATCGCGACGAAGTCGAGCCACAAGGACGACTATTTTTGTTATTCTTTCTGGTGATGATGATGACGGCGATGTGGTCGTTGTTGCGGTGGTTGCTGTTGTTGGCATTGCTGTTGTGTTCCGGAAACCAGTAGCAATATTTTGTGATTCTACCAGAAGAAAAACTCAGCTTCAATTCTACTCCAAACCTTATTTATATACATATATACAGAGATATACACAAAGTTATACATGAATATAGCTAATGTATGTCGTATATTCTGGAGTAACAGAGTAAATATTTTTTATATATAGATATGTATACAGATTCGATATTGTTTCTTATTGTTGTTGTTGTTGTTATATATACCATTACCATATTACTGAATCGATGTAGTTGTGATTCGATCCGATGGTCGAGATCGGGAATCACGAATCAGTCGTGAGGAGTCGATAACTTCAATGTTTTATGTACAAATATTCATTTTATACACACACATATACAGATACATACTTGCATATATATGTTCATACATTATTAAAATTAAATAATTAGTCAATTAGGTAACCACTTGCTCTATCGAATTATTTTATTATAACTCCTTATATAATCGTCGTCATAGTTCTATTATTACGAGATGTTGTTACCGCAAGTCCCGAAGGATGCGCGGGTTAAATCGAGGCGAAGGAACTCCCAGTTCGAAAGCAGGTGGGGGCTCGTTCAAAAACCTTCCTTTTATCGTATTTTATACCAGATCAAGGTAATTTTAAATAATTTCACTTAGACTTCCGGTCGATCCTTCGAACCCCTCACCGAGCCCTCCGTTCCCTCGCACTTCGAAAGCTTTCACGTATTCAGAAGTAGGCGAATGTAAGTTATCGTATTGTAAATTGTAATTATGTTATCGGTATCAAGCCAATCCCTATCCACAAATAGCTCGTAGGTCTATTGTACTTGTATTATTTTCCCAACTATTTATATTTTATACTAAACCCCAAGCAAATGTATAGCATTACGAAAGAAGTACGTCTAAAATCAAAAGTAAAATGATATAATTAATCGCTTTTATTCACACGTTTTAAGGCATACTCTTTTTTATTTAATATGTATATCCAAATAATTCAAATCTAACGTTTTTGTAAATATAATGTGTATACTCGTATATAGAGGAGAACTTTATTGTTTATTGTTTAAATATGATTGAACAGAATATATCTTAATTTTATAAGAGAGAAAATAAATCAATAACATTTACCGAAAAACAAAAGCAAAAAACAAAACAAAAAAACACTAAAAACATATTAAAATAAAATAACAATAATTGTTGTAACAAAATTATACACGAAAATCAATGTTGTTTTATTTGCGATGGGAAGTTTTGCTCTTTTAGTCGTCTGTTGGATCCAACTGTGTCCGACATCCGGTGAGCAGTGAATTCCTCTGGGGATATCGAGCATGTCCCAAGGGCCCGAGCGACACTGGCAGTCCACCATTCCGACCGAGCTCAACATCAGTGATGGCTGGGCGTGAGGAAACCCTTTAAAGCCGCCGAAACTTCGACCGTCAGACCGCGAATTATTCTAATTATGAAAAATTCAAATTGCCACCGGCTCGGCCCCACCCCTTTGGGGGCGTACTCGGTGTAGATTTCCCAGAAGGATTCCGCTCTTTGGCTGCCAAACGGAGCACAGCAAAAACAACAATAACAAATATAACAACATCCACATCCACAATGAATGCGAAAAGCAATTGTGATTTATGACTTTTAAATACCGTTGTAAGTATGAAATTATTCCAACAACAGTCCTAGCAACAACATAATGCGGCCACATGGGACCCTGACAGCACATTTTTCCCTTCATTCATGCATTCATTCATTGAAATTTCGTGTTTTTTGAGGATTTGTGCGTTTTCCCCGCACGCCCCTGGCCATGGCCCATGACACGACCCAGGCTCAGGCGAATTCCGGGCGGTGGCAACGTAGGCAAGCGTGAAAGTTATAAATTTTTATTTGTGCCGAAAGAAGACGAGATATTGAGAAGCAAAAGGGAGCGATAGAGATAGCATGGGAGTGGGAGAGAGAAAATGGGAGTAGGAGAGAGAGAGGGAGTAGGAGACAGAGTGTTAAACAGAGACAGGGAACGACTGAGTCACGTTTGAAGAGAAAATTCGCAAGGATTCTTCTTCGAAGTAGGCGGAACCTCTTCGGGAGTGAGAAAGAAATCCAACAGCAGGGCGAGTGAGAGCAAGTGAGAGGGGAGAGAGATGTGGGTTAGAGCGAGAGGGAGTGACTCGCACACGCCAATGTCATTAGGAAAATTTCGCAAACACCTTTGAGCAAACATGTGCTCGGCGTATGTTCAACATAATTTCGAGGAGCCGAGAGGAAGAGGCGAAGAGTCGAATGATGGATGAAAGGGATGGTGAAAGGAAGATAAAGGAAAGGTGAAGGGAACGAAAAGAGAATGAGAAGGAAGGCGAGGCAAGGAAGAAGAAAAATGTCCATCCCATTGAATACGATGCAGAAGTGCAGAAGCTAAAAGAAAGAGGGATAGCTCAAAAGTCAAACTATGACCTCCGATCGATTGAGGAGAATGAGTTGAGAAAGAGTTGCGAAGCAGTCATTTTAGTGAAATTAGATTCTCTGCCCCACAGTGAGATGGAGTGGGTTCCACCATTCGATAGAATCGGCCCCACATATTCATCGCTAATATGCGCTGATCCCCTCATGTACTGCAAATAATCCTCAAATGCCTCATAATGGACTCAGGTTGACTGAGCTCCTGGGGCGCTCCACCTCTACAATTGGCATCTGCTCGTCTCGGTCTCTCCCTGAAGTGTTCGGTGGAGCTTCTGAAAATCCTCGACCATCGCTGGAAGCTGAAGATTGTGGCCGTTTGCCTGAGGCCTCTATTGTCTCAGCCAGGAACCAAAGACGGAAGGAAGCCTGTTGCTGTTCCTGGTAGTGTTATAAATGTCATTGTTGTAATTGTTGTTAGGGCAATTGTGGCAGTTGTTGCAGATCCCTGTTCGGCAGATCCTGTCGTTGTCAGCACTTGGCCCACAACGAGGTGGATGAACAGAATGGATCGATGGCCAGTTGCCGTTGGCACAGGTGGATGAACGCATGGATATGGCGGACAACGGACGTAAGCCATGCAATCACTGTTAATCAGCTTTGTCTGAGTTATTAGCTGGACAACGAGGTGGGCAGCAGTTGGCTCGAATAAACGGCTGGCCGAAGGTGCATCCGATTGAGTGGTTCGCTTTGTTGAATTAGGAGTTTAACGGGCTGTTATGTCGATATAGGCCGATATATGCATGTCGATGTAGACATGTGTTATATAGTGCATATGCGTGTGTTGATTTCCATGAAATTTAAGACGCCTGAAATTATGCACAAGCCGCCCATAAGCGTTCCTATTTATACTTGTGCAAGGCAGATGAAGAGGGAGGAAATTTCTAATGAAATTTTCGAGAAACCAGAAAATTCTCTGCTTGCCGCAGATAAATTTCGCAAGAGATAGAAAGTTTCAATTTCACTGTTTACATGGGTTCCAACATTATTATCCGATTGTGCACAAACGTCCAAATCACACTCACACACTCGCACACTTGAGTGAAGACACTAATTGCATCATTTCTGGCTCCTCAGAAAAATCTTCTCTCTCTCTCTCGCTTTTTCTCACCCCTCAACAAGAGACTCTCGCTCTGTTCATTGCCTTTAATTTGCCCTTCATGGGACCAGCCGGAAACAACAAAAACAACGAAACTAACACTAACACCAATATCATTAGCTAGAACTATGTACAACGTCAAGTACAAGAGCAACATAAAAATAACTATAACACCAGAATAACAAGAGCAACAACAACAACAAAAATGTGTGATTCTCACACAGGGCACTCAGGAAGAAACCACCGTGCTTGCCGTCTTGCTCGAGTGAGAACGAGATAGCGACCCGTCGACCCAGAGGGAGAGCGAGAAATAAGGACAATAATAATAAAAGTAATAGAAAAAGCGCATAATCATAAAATAATAAACTCATTAGAGGACCGGTGGAGGGTCGGAGCGGCGCACGAAGGACTCGTCGGGGACAGCGAAGGATGCTCAAGAGGAGCAAGAAGAGGATGGTGAGGAGAGCAGCGAGAAGGAGGATCTGAGCAGCAGATACTTAATGTATGATTAAGAGATGCTGAGATATGATCATAAAGCCACCTCGAGACGCGTGGAGACATCTCAGCAGAGACGAGGGTGTGGTTGAGGGGTGAACCGGGGTCGCCGGAGACTCACCAATCCTCGTTGCGGCAGATACTCATGCTCGTAGATACTCGTTCTCGCAGGTACTCACGGTCTCAAGCACCACCGGTGACACCTTCCCGCAAACAGTGGGGCGGATTTATTTTCGGATTTCCCTTGGAGGAGCTCCTTCCGAGGAGAAGGCGTAAGAAGACAATTTATAAATTCAGTCACATTCAGAGGGTGAGAAAGAGGAATACGGAGAGAGCGAGAAAGGAGTGAGAGGGAGTGTCTGTTTGTGTGTCGTGGTGTGTGCGTACATGTGTGTGTGATCCCATTTGAATAATCACTTTATTAATTTCACCCTTGACGCCGACCACCTCCTCCTGCCGAGGACGAGCCCACGAATTGTGTTTGCAGCCGTTGAAATTGCCTCGTATTTTATCCGAATTGGGGTGGGGGAGGGGGGTTTAACCGATCCACCACTACAACTAGAACTAAATCGTGGTGTGCGTGTTTATGCGGAGCTGTCATCTGCTGAATATCAAAGTTATTCGCCAGGTGTCGTCGTCTCCGATGCTGTTCGGGTTGATGATGGTTGTTGTGTGGCTGATGTTGTTGTTGATCTGGTTAATGTTGTTCACTTACGTGTTGTTGTTGACTTATGATGTGGTTGTTGTTCTAACTGATGCTGCCGATGATTGTGGTTCCTGTCAACGGGAATAATTCCTGCCAGCCTCGGCAATTATTCGCTGTTGCTAATTGTAATCAAGTTGTTCGCCTGACAGTTTAATAGTCGTGGCAATGAACGTGCTCCCCTTGACAAACGTGCTGCGGCGGTGGAGCCGTGAAAAGAGAACGGGGCGTGGCGGGACGACGAAGGTGAAGGAGTTTCTGCAGTGGACGTCGCTGTAATGTACGTCCATTGGATCGAAATTCAAAGCTGCAGGTTTCCGAGACCTTATTTAATCGGGACGGTCATCGGTCGTGCTGGGGCGATGGATACCCGATGGACCGAGGGAGGGATTTGTAATGGACATGAACTCAATTCCAGTTGTCACCGGAAGAATATTCCAAAGTAATTACATAAAACTGTCAAATGTACTGAGGACCAGCGGGATCTTCTCTTCATGTTCACTTCTTATAATTATTCTGGAAAAACCTTACTTGTCTTTCCTCCTGTCCAGATCACGAACACGGCTTCCCAAAAGGGCTCTGGGTCTTCGGTTTTTCTTTCCTTGAAACTAAACTTCTTTCTTCTTTCGGTTTCTCTCTCTCCATCTCGTTCGACATAAAAACACATCTGCCAACGACGATCTCTCTCTCTCTATCTCTCATCACACGAAAGCGAGTGCAAATATTTTCGAATTTTATGATTTCAAGCAAAGTTTTCGAAGCCTCGTCGTCGACTCGCGGAAGTTGCGAAAGTTACCAGCGTTTCAACTTAAATAATTACTTATTAAAATAAAACGCAGTCGGAGCGAAGTCTTCATGTTTCTAAAAACACTAACACAGACACGAACACAAACACCCGCTCACAAGGCGCCACTAACACCAACACATGCTACTCTGTATACTCTCACATGCATAGACACACACAAACACACATGTAGTTTTTGCAGTTGCTGCTGTTGTTTGCTGCTGCTGCTGCAATATTTTCATTGCCGAAGTTGAGCGTCGACAATTTACAGAAACAGCAGCGAAACATCGGAAGTCTTCTCCCCTCTCTATTTCACCCTCTTTCGCTCACCCTCCACCCTCTAGCGCCATCTATCAGCTCACAACACACTCACTCACACACTGACAGGAGAATTTCCCTATGTGAGGAGGGCGCCGACGTCGACGAAGTTGTCAAAGGATGTGCACGAGTGGAAGGGGGCGTGGTAGAAAATATAGACTATGAAATTGATGTTGTCGTCGTCGCAATTGTCAACTATTTAAATTACAATTTTCGCCACGCTGCAAGACGAACGCGTCGCTGCGATCTTTTCATACCGTGAGGCGGCGAACTTTTTCCGCGTCGCCCCCTTTAAGTCTTTGCTGCGGTCGTCTCCGCTCGTCCTTTTCGGCATCATTTGCATCTCTTTTCCACAACTTGTTTCCTTTCCTTATTTCATTTCATTTCGTCTTATTTCATTTAATTTTATTTCATTTTGTGCTTAACTTTGGCCTCTGTTTGTCTTTCTATATTGCACTTGTTCCTTTTTATAAGTGACGAGTTGAGACTATGTATGTGTTTGTGCGTGAGTATTTTTCAAGGAAAATGTTTTAATTCCAAAGTTTTTGACTTTTTCAAATAATGTCGTTCTGAAGAATTCGAGGCCTGCTGGGGAGAAGTGGGTAGAGAAAGAGATGTGAAAGATCCTTTGGTGTCTCCTTCTCGTCCTTCCAACAAATCGACCTCATTCCCAGAGAGGGGGATGTAAACCGATAGGGACAGTGAGGGAGAGAAGTTCGTGTTATAGAGAGAGAGAGAGAGATAGAATGAGTGTGAGAGAGACGGAGTAGCCAGCTTTTTGTGGCATTTGTTGCTATTGTTGCAAAGGCTGTTGGTCCCAAAAAACGACCACGGCGTGAACAGAATTCGCAGCCTCACCGCTAACGGTGCATTTTTAACGGTCCACCCGGTACACTCACCATCACACAGGAACCGACACAAACACAGGCATCGCCACAGAAACACACACAACCACCAGCACACATTCATAGTCGCATGGACACGCATGCCTACAAACACACACAAACACATCGCGGCTCCGTGGAGAGTGGAGAAAATGTAAAACGTCGGAATTTTCACACTTGGCGCACGTGTTGCACGGCTCAGAATTCGAATTCCGCAGGACTAATGGACCTGGGTGTTTGGTCTATTCGTCCGTCTATCCGTCTGTCCGTCCATATGTCCGTCCTTCTGTTGGGCACAGCAAGGTGTTGTGAATACATCAATAAATAACAATAACAACCCTTGCAGTTGCAGTTGCTTCATTATGCAGCGACAGGTTTTCGTGAGTTTGTTTATAACGTGACTATGGGAAAACAACAACAAAAACTACGTGAACAACAACAACATGAAAAGCAACACGATGAACTACAACAACATGTACTAGAACAACCCGAATGACGAGAAGAACATAAACGACAATAACAACATGAAGAACAAAAGCAAGATGAACAAGGAGAACTACCAAAAACAGCAAAAACGTGTTGCTTCCCATTTGTGTAGTAGTAGTTTTACATGAAACCCTTTAAACATGGATCACGTTGGCGACGTCGGGCAGGGAGTCTTCAGGGTCCTCAGAATTCTCTTTGTCTTCAGACTTCTCAGGGACCTCAGATTTTTCAGGGTGTGCAGACTCGTGATGCTTCTCACTTACCTCGTTATTGAAATTGTTGCAGTTATCATTGGTTTTGGTGTTGTTGCAGTTATCATTTTTGTTGCAGTTGTATTTATTGTTCCAATTTCATTGCTGTCGTCCCTTCGAAGCGCCAGCCGTGCAATCAGCAATCGAACAGATCCTCGTTGCGCCCCCCTCACGGCGCCATCCCCGCCCACTCGTGTCGCATCGCACGCAACTGGTTTCAACGACGATGACGACGATGTTGCTGTTGGTGTCGTTGCTGTTGTTTTGGTTATTATTGTCATCGTTGTATTTGTTGTTGTTGTATTGGTTGCTGTTGTCGGTTGCATTCCACGAAGCGGTCGTCCTTGTCCCTGGCCGAGGGTTCGCGGGTTCTGCCAGTGTTGCCAACGTTCGCTGCTGTTTGCATTGCACTCGATGCGCGGCTCGATGTTGTTGATTGTACTCGCCCACAACAATAATAATAACAACAACAACAAGTACAATGGGATCATCAGCGCCATAAACCACAGTAACAACAACAACAACAACAACAACATGATGATCGCCTCCGCTGCAACAACGCCATCGTGATCGCCTTCGCAACAAGAACAACTACGATGTTTTTCATTCCCACTCGAAAGCATTGTTTAGGCGGCAGCATTCGCATGTCTGTCTGTCTGTCCGTCCATCTATCTGTCTGTCTCTTCGAATATCTGTCCGTCTATCTGCCTGTCCGTTTGCATATCTGTCTGTCCTTTCTTTTCGCATCCTGTAATATTTCGTTGTTGTTTTTGTCGTTTTGCATTTATTATCTTGTTACAATGCAGACAGTGGATGCTGTTGTTGTTGTTATTATTGTTGCCATTGTTAACGATCTTGTTGTTGTTATATGTTTTTATTGTTGCTACTCGTCCTTCTATCCTTTACCTCCTTCTCCTCCTCTGCCTTCTCCTCATCATCATCATCATCCGATACACGTCGTGCCTTCGCAGCAACACTTGAAATTTCATGCCTTCGATCGGTCACTTGTTGTAGTTATATCAGTTGTTATTGTTGTTTCTCTTGTTGTTCCTGTTGTTGTGATTTTTATGACCCAATAACATTTTATTAGTTCCCGAATTGTGATAATTTTCACTTCGGACTTTTCAATTGGATGCGACTCGAAATCGAAATGGAATATTCAAATTGTTTTTTGTTCATCCAACAAGCGGCTATTTTCAGTTGTTGTCATTTGTGTTGTTGTTGTTGGTGTTGATGTTCTTGTTGACTTTTTTTTGTTATTGGTGGAGAGTCCCTAGTTATCACAATTGATGTCCTCTGAGGATCGACATTGCTTTCCACGGCCCTGAAGGAGTTGAAGGAGTCATCCAAAGGACTCTCGACCACCACGTACATTTCGGTCTTTGTCCCATGCCCTTGATGATGTTTTACAATGATCAACTTTATGACCAATTCAGTGAGTATTGAAAAGACATCATAGGATTTAGTTTCGATTATGAAGCACCATCACAATAGAAGTCCTAGACTCCATTGGTATGGATAGGAAAATAACAAGGAGTTCGAAATAGTTCTTGGAAATATTTCCCCACTCCCGCAGCTGTTCTCGATAATACAGAATGTGGAACACCTGGCATGCGTCAGGACGTTTCTCTCCAAAGGACCTGACAAGGAACACATCGCCAGGATTCGGTTTCCCCCCGGTTTTCCCCCTAATGAGTCAACCCTTCTTCGTCACTAGCTGGAGAACCAGTCGAGCATTTGATTGGCGTCGCGAACAAGAAGAAGGAGAAGGGAAGTGAGAGAAAAACCGTAAAATGCTGCTCGAAAGAGAAAAGCTATTAGCATGAAGGGAAAAACTCTCTAAAAAGAACAACAACAAAAATAAACCACAACAAAATAAAACCATCAAAAGTATTCGAGTCATGGCTTCAATCAAGTGCCAAAGGGTGAGAAGTGGGTGGGAGGAAATGATATCCTGCAAGAGCGACAGAGTGGAAGCAAAAACAAACCGGAGAAATGTTTGTGTCTTCGCGTTTGTTGCTGCTGTTAGCAATTTATTTCAATTTCCAGCTTCTCGCCTGCCAAAGACTCGACACAAAACCCCAGCGACAGAAAGAGACAGGCTTGCGTCTGTGAGAGAGGAGCAGAATCAGCCACATGAGGAGCAAAAAACATGCTGCCAGAACCTTCGGATGTTCGTCCTGTGGCCGTGTTTGGCGCGAACTTCGAATAGCGAAACACGGTTTCGCCCACCGGCGCCACCCACATGGCCGCCACGCCCCCTTTGACCAACGTCGTTCTCTCGACTGTCAGGCTGTCCGTCCATCGTCCACCGTCCAACGTCGTCCCATCAAACCGACCACTCGTTCCCATCTCCACGATCTGGTTTAGCTTTTTCTTCTCCTCCTCCTGCTCCTCTTTCCACTCCTTTTCCTCGATTACCACCCACCTTCACCCCCAGTGACCAACTGACGTTTGGCGAAAGTTTCCACTCCGAGCGGAAAATGTATGAAAAAATAAATTGCTCCCTGAATTTTCTCAATTAATTATTTTCCTGTTTTCATTTCGTTTGCTAGTGTTGAGTTCTTGTTGCTGTTTTTGTTGTTGTTAGTGAGTGTTACTTCCATCTCTTCCCCCCCTTTCATTTTGATTAGTAATTTTCCCGAACTCTCTTTTCGTTGCTGTAAGTTTGTCTGTCTCGGTGTGTGTGTCCGTGAAAATTTGAATTTCCGGCGGAAACTCAACACAAACAGCAAACAGAAAGTGTTTGCTCAACGTAAAGAAGTATAAAGTGAAGTGGGAGATTTATTGATTGAGAACGTTGAAAAGGGAGGTAAAGGCAGAAATGGGGGAGTAAGATAGATTTTAAGGGGGGAAAAGGAGAGGTAGACAACTGTGCAAACATCACCACGAGCACAACAAATAAATTCCAATCATATACAAATCATCGCCTTCGAATTACAGCATTTAAAATTCCAATTCGATTTGAAGTCCTTCGATTCGGTTCGATCTGAGGACAGTCTCTGGAAAACGTTTATAGACTCATTAGGGATATTTGAAGGATTCCGGATCTTCTTTTCATCATCACATTTCTGATCTATTACTCTCTGAAGTAGATCAGCGCGTCCCTGCTTAATTCCTTTTCCCAAATGGATTCTCTCGAAAAAGTTTTCCTCACCTTTCACTATCCAAGGGATCCGACCATTAGGAGTCCATTTTGAGAGTCCAAACTGGTGTCTATTTTACTTCAGAACCAGTCTGCCCTCGCTCCGCTTTCTCTCCTCGCCCCCACAGTTCTCTAACTTTCCCAATCCCCGACGCGGAAGAGTTTAAAACTCTATCCGACATCGGTTGGACGCGGTTTATGTCTTCGCGAAGTCCGCCGCAGCGACAGCGGCTCTCGGACCGACGTCGACTGCAATTTATAGAACGCGGACTGATCTCAAGCCGACATCAGGGTGCGCCACGCCCCACCTCCGCCTCTTCGAGGGAACCGTGAGACGAACGAGGAGCAGCGAAGCACCAGAGTCTTTATGGAAATTTAAAAATCGCAGCACTTATCGGTCGGACGCAGCGACCTCCGCCAACAACCGGCCACCCGCTGATGTCAGTGAGAGGGATAGAGACAGTGGGAGGCTGGGACGGGGGCGTGGTCGGAAGGAGCTGTCGTGGCGGTTTAAGTCTGCGCCCGCTGTCGGGAAGTTGAAACTTTTTGCGAGAAGTTGCAATATAATTGGGAAATTAAATTTCCCGCCAAAACGACGACGACGACGACAACAACGAAGTTAACCGTGGCCAACTTCGCGACGACGTCGACTTTGGACAGTGGCAACCCACCCACGTCTTCCGCTCCTCTTTCGCCTCCACGTTCGTGCTCCACCGTGGAATGGAAGCCCGTGATACTGTGGGCCAAAGTTAGCACGATGTTCGGTCGATGTCGGAATTAGACAACATTTTTAATTGAATTTAATGCGAAACGAAAACTCCGAAGGTAGTTCGTCCACCACATGCCGGATAATAAAAACAACAAAAACACAATAACAACAACAACATTATCACCACCACCTGAATAAACTCACTCACACGTTGGCAACACTTCATTCATTCGAACAAGTTGCAACTTTTCTCCTCTCGACGATGTTTTTGTGTGCGCACCCGACGTCACAGCGGTGGCTGCAGTTGAATCCGTAATCCCCACTATCCTCACGCACATACACACATTCCGATTGACTCCCACACACTCGCACTAACTCCTATACTCACCCACAAATTGACTCCCAGTCACCCACACTGGCGTCGAGTCGTTCGCACACGGACATGACTCGTGTGAATGGAGTCGCCTTACGGAGAGTTAAATTGTTCAACATTTAATTTTGGTCCTGGTCTCTGTTCGTCTCACTCCCTCCAACTCTCGTCCCACTCTCTCCAACTCTCGTACCATCCCCCGCCTCCCTCGGCCTCGCCCTCACTCTGTTGATTTTTGCCGTTTTACACCTTCGCACCTTGAGCAGTGTCTGTCTCTATGTGTGTTGTATCTGTTTGTGTGTGTGTGTGTGTGTGTGTATTTCGTTTCATGTGTGTTTGTTCAGCAATTGAATTTCTTCCTGTCTCGTTCACACTTCGTTTTGTAACGGAATTTAATGTTTATCCTGTCAGGAATTCATTCTGTTCATCGTCACAGTTGTTTCATCTCACCGCACTTCGTTCGCTCTCGCTCTCCTTCTCTCTCTCTCTCTCTTGCTCTACCCCTTGATTTACTTCATCCTCTGCATCCTCTCTCTTTCTCACCTTTCTCCTTTTCGTCCTCTCTCTCTTCGGTTGGTCCCACGGGAAGAACTCTTCTCCCGCTTTCCCGCCGCCTTTTCAGTTAAGTTTTTTTTCTTCATGTTTCTCTGCTCATTACCTTTGGTGTGTTGTCCCCGACTCCTTGGCTCTCACTCTCTCTCCCGCTCTCTCTTACTCACTTTCCCACTCTTTCCTCTCTTCATTGGACCTTCTTCCAGAGAAAGATTTCCTTTCCTCTTTATATCGCTCCCAATCTTTCCTTTCTGGCATGTTACTCGTTTCACTCTTTTTCGACAAAGTACATTTTTCTCCTTCGGAACTCTCTCTTTTTCCCACTCTCTCTCTCTCTATCTCTTTCTCCAATTCTCTCCCTCTTTCCACCTCTTTATCCCTCTTTCACTGACTCTTTGTCATTTCCTATATGTTTTCTCCATCCCCTTCGGGCGCATTCGAGTGCACTTTTTGAATCTCGTTTGGTGTTTGTTGTTGTCGTTGTTGTAGCTGTTGTTGTTGTTGTTGCAGTTCGTATGAATTTCACTCCATCGTTTATCACATGCCTGCGTTTGGTTGAAGGCGTGGGCAAACAGCGGAACGAGAGAGCGGGCGATTTCTTTCTTTCTCTTTCTCCCCGGGCGAACTTGTGGTTTTTGCGGCTCCATTAGGGGAGCCATCGCTTTTCCCGAGGGAGACGTGCGGAGTGTGGAGCGAGGGAAAAGTATGAAATATTGATGCGAAAGTTCGGGCCAGAAGTTTTTCCCAAACATCAATGACTTTGGTCCATCCAAAAAATAATCCTTCGAAAAAGAACCCCACGAAAAAGAATCGCACGAAAAAGAATTCCTTCGAAAATGAAACCTTCGAAGGCGATCTTCTCGAAGTTTTATGGGACATCCTGACGGAGAGATAATACGTGGATGAAGGTGACCTTTGCAGTGGGCAGCCCCGCCCACATTCGTTCAACTCGGCCTTGCTACGTGAAAGGAACTTGAAATGAATCTCACTTAAAATGACTTTAACTTGAAAAGAATCTCGCTTGAAACGAGTCTTGCTTGAATTGAATTTCGCTTGAATTGAATTTCACTTGAATTTAGAAAAATTCAAGAGATCCCCTGGTTGCAATTTACCAAGAATTCCCTCTCCTGTTGTTGGTGCGAAATTAATTTCCCATGCAATCCACAACATGTGACATGTTCCATAACAAAGACTGACGTTATCCCCAAGAATAATGGCCCGGCTGAGGTCCTCATATGTAACCGCAACCGACGGATTCGAGGAATCCGCACCGACAACTCTCCATCTCCCTCCCTCCCACTTACCAACGTCCTCTCTCTCACTCTCACTTCCATTCCCCTTCCCAGAACTTGAAAACTTTTTTCCGTTTTTCTTTAAAGTCACTCTGCCGTGACTTGGGATGAAATTTGTCATCCTCCGACGAGAGAGAGACAGTGGGAGATAGAGAGAAAAACTGAGAGAGAGAGAGGGGGAGAGAGAGAGGGAGGTAGAGAGAGATAGAGGGTGCGAGGGTGAACGCCGAGACGCCGGAAGAGGGAACCAAAATCTCGACAAGGACTCATTAATAACCTGCTCAAGTGCCGACCTTGTCGGCAGCAAAGTTTTTCAAAGGCATTAGCGGCAACAACAACAACAATAACAACAAAACGAACAATAGCAAAACCAACAACAAAACGTAGAATAGCTACAACAACTACAACACTAATAATAACAACAACAAATTATACACAAAGCTGTCAAATAATTTGGGCAGGAAAAACTTGTCTCCAACAAACGACTCGGTTTCAACACAGACCCCCCCTCCACGGCCCCTTCATCAGCCCTCCTCCGTCTCCGCCCACCAGCCCCTCCCATTCTCATCGCTCGCTGAGCCAAATTAAGGACGTGTCTGCGAAACAGCGGAAGCAGTGGGGCGTGGAGCGGAGGCGAAGGCGGTTTTGAAAGACTTCCGCTCATCATGGTTGGTAGTGGTTTCCATTGCTGATGTTGGGCTCGACTCATCTTAATACCGAGAAAGAGAAGGGGATAAGGAGAGGAGCAAAGGAGAGAAGATGAGAGGCTAAGTGTGAGTGAGAGAGAGAAAGAGAGAGAGATGGAGCAAACCACGGGAATTACGAAAATTGCGGGAAGAACAGATTTGTAGTCGAAAAGGAGCCATAGAGAACAAGAGAAACAACGAGGAGAAGAACGAGACAACGATGAGGACCACAACCACAACAAGAATAACATCTTCGTTAATAACAACAACAATGAGGAAAATTACAATAACATAACGATTAATCCACAAACAAAACAACAACAATAATAACGTCAACGACAACAATAATATCGTTAACGAAAACAAGGATCACAACAAAGGAAGGCTCCGAGCAAGGCTCCAGAAATCGACAAATCATGAGCGTTGAAAAGAGGCGTGAACTCTTCCTCTTCCCCCTCATTTACCCTCTTTCTTCTCCTTCATACTCCACCCCGTTTTCTCCTTCCGCAAGTTTGAATTATTAGACGAAAATTAGAACGATTAAAGTGAAAACTTCGCAGCACTTAGTGGACCACCACCAAAGATATCGGCTCGATGAACTCAAGGGTTGTCAGAGGAACTCACGAAGTCCTTGAAACTTCGACAAGCATTAGGTGTTGAAAGGACTCAAACGACAACAAAGAAGAATTCAAACCAAAGCTAAAAAAAAACAAACCAAATCGAAACAACTCAGATCAAATCCAAAAAACACAAACCAAATCCGGAGAACTTAAACCAAATCAAAAAAAACTCAAACCCCAACAAATTAAACAACAAGTGAGAAAGGATTTTTCAACCGAAGCGAAGGCGCTTCTTTAAGAGATGTCGAGTCCTAGACCCGCGACGAATGCGGGCATGAAAAATATGTCGTGAATCTCCTGCCACACCATTAACTTTGCTGCTTGGTTGCTGTCGTAGTGGCTTGTGTTATTGTTGTTACCGTTGTTATTGTTGTTGTTACCACTGATGTTGTTGTTGTTATTACCAATCTTGTTGTTGTCTTTTGTTCCTGTTGCGGCCGGAGTTTTGTTGGCCAATTTTTCGCTGCTGCCAACGAGGCTATAAAAAGCATAAAAACCGGGCTGCGTAACTAATTTTTGCACAATCCCCGAATAAAACCCCAAAAACAACGTAACAACAACCACAAGAATAACTACAAAAACAACAACAATCACAATAATAATAAAAGCCTTACAAGAAATACACTTTGGCAGGGAAACAAAACGAGAGGGAGACAAAGAGAGGAAGAGTGGGGAGCGAGAGAAAGATGGGACAGAGGCTGAAAGTAAATGCGAACTCATGCGTTTTGTGTGAGTCGCTTGCCAATAGTGGTTCTTTGTTGTTGTTGAATTTGTTGTTGTTATTATTGTTGTTGTTGTTTTCGGTTTTGTTCTAATTCATGTCACGCATGTTGCTACAATATTGTTAATGTTCACTCAATTTGTTGTTGTAGGTATTGTTGCTATTGTTGTTATTATTTTTGTAGGTATTGTTGTTGTTGTTATAATTGTTGTTGTTATTATTAGTGAAGTCACTGGACGAATTGTTTACAAAATATTCAGAAAACGCAATCACAATCGATGGACCCAACAACACGTGCTTGAATGCAAATCGAGAAATCGATACATGGGCCACGGCTCCAACAACTGGTGGGGTCGACCCACTCAAACGTAGGCCCCACCCCGCCCCTCTTTCCACTGAACTGGTTTATGGTCGAAAAACACTTCGCTTTAGTCGGAAATTCACTTGTTTTGCCTTGCTTTGGTTTTAATTTATTTCGAAAATTCAATTTTTCGCAGTTCATTTGCCGAGTCAAGTTCATTTTCATTTTCGCAATTCAATGCGTATTCGAACACACGAATTCAGAGCTGGAGTTGGAGTGGGAGTTAATTTCCGGAGCGAAATTTATGAATCTCTCGAAGAGTTCACATTCAACTCGCTCTTTGTGCGCTAACCTTTCCCATTGACTCGATGAGTTCGATGAATTTGATTTTGAAAAATTGCATTCAACTTTATTGCGAGGCGAATTCATTTGAATGCCGTCCATTTCCGGTGAAATGGCGTTCAATCATTGGGTGAACTTTTTAATTAGAACTCGGTTTAATTCCGCGAAAATTGATGGAATATTATTGAAAATAGCAAGTAAGTAATTTAATTTTCTTTCGATTAATTTCATACCTTAATTTGATGCTTCGCAGGGATCTGAAAAGATAAAAAAATTATAGTGATTAGGTCACAAAAATGTAGCAAAGCTTAATCTAGACATTTAGGGATACAATCTGAGAAACCCCTTAAAATTTTTGGAAGAAACATTTCCATCACGAGTTCTCGAATGCATCCGTCTTCGCTAAAAACTGGAAAATCATTAGCAATAAAGCTGAGGGTCCTCGCTCGATGCACTCAACGCACAACTCTCGAAGTGAGCCATAAAAATTGCAACTCTGTTGGAGCAAGGATACAACATCAACAACAACGAAAGCTGCTCTAGGGATCCACTGGGGAAGAGGGCAGAAGGAAGAAGGATGATAGAAGGGAAAGAGAAATGGAATGTTTTGCGAAGGAAGAGAAAGCGAGACGCAGCTTGATAAAAATGTTGCCAGCTCAGGAGACGTAAAGTAAATCCTTTGAATTTAGTTTGTGTTTCGTTAAAGAACCCCAACAACAGCAACCAGAAGAAGAAGAAGAAGAAGCACAACAAGAATGAAAACAACTGTAACAGCAGCAACAAAGGAGTCTGGAACTCGGAGTTGGATCGTTCGTCCCCAACCCCACAGGAACGCAATAAATATGTGATTATTTGTAGCTTTTACACTCCATCTCCGTCGTGTGTGAGTGAGAGAGCACATGTTTGTGCTCGAGTGCGTGTGTGTTTGTATGTAGGATGAAACAAAATACTTTCGCAACTGCACAAACACTTACGCAGCCCTGTTTGTTGTTGCCATGAATATTTTGCGAGCTAAGTGGAAAAATAAATTAAGTCAAAAAGATGAAAAGCCTCGAGGAAGACCCAACGGATCGCAACGGATTGAAATAGAATGGAATAGAGTGGGTTGGAACGGAACAGACCGGAATGGGATGGGATGATGTGGGCCGCACTAGACTTGGTTCGCCCCCCCGCTGAAGCTCCCGCTGCCCAGTTTCCGCAAATCTCCGCACTCGACATTCGCAAAAGACCAATGAGGGGAGCCTGGGATTTGCGGCAAGTTTCTTCGGAGATTTCCTCCTCGCCCTTGGGATTCCAGCACTTCGGAGATCGTCTCCACATTCCCAACCATTCTTCCAACCGTCCTCCATCTCCAGTGGAAGGTGTGCGTCGGCAACACTCACGCCATTCCACCTCGGAAACAAAGGAAATCCCGCTAATACGGCAACATTGCCGAATTTGTACAACGCAGGAGGCGTTTACTCGTGTATTCGTTGGGTTGTCGGGTGTGTGCGTGGGTGTGAGTGGGATTCACACCTCCCCGCTCGAGATCTGCAATTGTGAAATCCCTCGTAAGCTTTATCGTTTTTTCATTCCACCCAGAGAAGCCTCGGAGAACTTCGAAACGTGGATTGGAGCAGGGGGAAAAGCGAAGCACGAGCAAACAATTCCTTCCGGGAAGTCTTTGAAGGTGAAAATGTATGCAAAAATAATTAACAGCTCAAGGGCGAAGGGAGGATTCGTGTTTGTATGGGTCGGCGTAGGCGTCTGTGTCGGTGTATGGGTTGAGTCTGGTGTACCTGGAAATGCGCTCGTTTTCCCGGGACATTAGCTACTTATGGCCCAGATTACGGAGCTTTGGGTTTCAACTCGTTGTTCTTTATCCACCAATTAATCGGATTTGACCCTCTGATTGGATTTCCTCTTCTTCTTCGTTCGTATCTTCCTTATCTTCTCCTTATTCCCTCTTCTCTTCTCCCTTTCCTTTATCCACTTTCTAGATTTAATCAACCCTTTACACCTTTTTTACACCCTTTTTATTTCCGTTTCCTGTTGATGAGAAAATTATGTCAAATCCTCTCGCTCTTAAAGTCCTATCGCGATCAATTATCAAGCACTTTCTTATTCCGTTTATCGTTCTCTTGAAATCGCTTTCATCTCATGTTTGCACCGTCCTTCTTCTTCTCCTTTTCTACTTTACATACCGCGCCCAATGGAACAAAGAAAAAAACTCCTCACAGTGGCGCTCGTTGTAATTTCAAAGGACATTCCTCACTGTCTGTCTGTCCGCCATCATTTATTTAGATACATAGTTTCTCATCGTGCGTCTTAATTGCCCTCTCATTCTCTATCTCTCTCTACAACCCTCTCCTCCAACCATCTCTGTCTTTCTCTACCACCCTCTAGTCTTTCTCGCCCAGCTCTCTTCTTTATGGTTTTCTTCTGCCTCGGTTAGCTCTTTTTTCTCTTCCAACCTCCTCCGTTTTATCATTTCGCACATCCTGCTACACATCCTTGTATCCATATCGCATCGTCTTCTACTTCTTTCACCATGGCTCTCTTCTTCCTTCATCATTTTTCTTCTTCTTCCACTACGGTTCTTCTTCTTCCACTATAGTTCTTCTTCTTCCACTATGGTTCTTCTTCTTCCACTATGGTTCTTTTCTCCTTCTTTTTTCACCATGGTCTTCCTTCACTATAGTCCTTCTTCTTAGTGCTTTTTCTTCCACCATGATCTTCCTTCTTCCTCCATGGTCCTACATCTTGCACTGTTTCTTCTGGCTCAAAGTTTTTCTCCGTCTCTCTCACACCCATACTTTCTCTCTATCTCGCCTCGCTGCCTTCGAGTCTTTCTCTCGAAAGTTTCTTCTCTTCAGTGCCTTTCAAATGATCCAACAATTCATATTTCCTCACAAAGAGCGCCTCTCGTACAAATGGTTTGTTCCATTCGTCTTTTTTCTTCTCTTTTTTGTTCGAAATAATTTTTAAATGAAAAATGATAACAACTCCACAACAATTGCAACAACACCAACAACAATTGCAACAACAAGAACAATGGAAACAAGAACAACAATTGCTAATGCAACAACAATTCTAACAACAAAATGATAGTGGCGCAAATAATGGCGCAGCTGCAGCCATTGCGGAGGAAGGATCGGAGCGAAGATGGCGGCAACAAAAGCTTAAGTTTAGCTTTTCAGCAAATAATGCTTCGAGGAAGTCGTCGCAGAAACCACGAGGACGAGAAGCCGAGTTGAACTTCCACCAGCGCCTCCACCAGAGCCACCGGAGCCACCGAAACAGCCGCAGAACTACTTCAACAATGAGCAGCCAACAAGATGGAGTCAAGTCGAGCTGAGTCGAGTCAAAGCGCCGCATGAAGTTGGTTGCCGAGGCGGGAGGAGTCGAGTGGAGGCCGAGTCAGGACCGGGGATCGGGACCGGGATGGAGGAAGGATGGAGGAAGAGTTGGCGCAGTGTTTGCGGGTGTTGGTGCGTCTTTAGTTTAATTTGCTGCAGGTCCCGGAGGAGCCTCGCGACGCAGTCAAAGGAGACTGCGACGACGACGAGGATGAGGAGACAAAGCTAACAATGAGGAGCGAAAGCGATGTTGGGCAACTTGGCAACGAGTTAGGAATGAAAGAGATTTTGTTATTTGAATACCGGCAGGAGCCGAGGGTCGGAAGAAACGGGCCGGAGCCAATCGAGGAGAAGTAAGACGAGCACGAAAGAAGAAGAAGAAGCATGAGAAGAAAGAAGGAAGCTGATGCTTTCAAAGGGAACGTCGGAGAAAGGATAACATTTGATATAAAATTGAAAAGGACATAAAACACTGTCGGCCAGCGAGAGCAAGTTCAGTTCGGTCGACGGGTGCGAGGGCGACATGTAGAACTTGGATGCCATTGAGGCGAAGAAGAGAAGCTAAGCGGAAGCCCACTGAGGAGGCACTAGGACGAACAAGGATGCAAAAGGTCGCACGGCTGGAATATATGGATGTCAATAAATGCGAGCGTATATTGCGAGCGAAACCAATGGGAAATATATTCGCTTCAGAGACAGTGGGGTTGGGGTAGGACGATCACGATGAATGGGAAGAAACAAGAAATGGAATGGACTAAGTGGAGTTGGAGGAACCATGGAACTTCGATGAATGGAAAGAAATTACATTAGGCGGAGATAAATCTAACCAGGATCAATGGGGCAGCCGATTGGGAGCAGATGAAAAGAGCAACCAAGTGCTACCAGAGACTTTAAACTTCAATTCGACCATTGAATTTAATTTAATTTAATGTCTTAAACATGGACTCATCCCATCTATGGTCACAGCCCTCGAATCGACTCCCCAGAGTGGTCACAAAGTCCCGATCCAAGGACGGCCGAGGGCCACGAGCGACGGGGAATATAATGAGGGATTTTCTTCGGCTCCAAGAATGAATGCGAAACATCTGGCGAGACGAAAGTCGGAGACGAAGCTCTAACCAAGACTTCTGAGTGTACAAACCGGATTAAAAGGCAAATTGTGGAGATTGTGAAGAGAGCGAGAGGGAAGAGAATATAAGGGATACGAAAAAGGACAAGAAGAGTATGAACAAGGACACGGGGGAGGCGAACAAGGACACGGGGGAGGCGAACAAGGACACGGGAGAGAGAATGCACGAAGAAGTGGAACACAAATCGAAGTGTAATTCAATCAGGCTCAGGTATAGGCACAGGACAGGTCGAGATACCTGAAAAATAGAGAAAGAGAGGGGGAAAATATTGAGAACAAGAGACACAAAGTAATAATGAAGATTACGGCGGAGGAAAATCCGGAATAAATCGAATCAAGGACACCTCCGACATCTCGCGACCCCGCCGACTCAACCTTCGGAGCCCGAATCGAGTTCCTTCGAGTGGGACGAACGAAGGGACGAAGCAAAAATTTGCGAACACATCAAAGAAAAATTATGCCAAGGAAAAATGAAATTAACTTCGGTGCTGGAGTCGAGGAAAAAATGGCAGCTTTGTAAGATGAAGACGGTCGTCTTGTATTCCCTTTTATTTTTATCCTCACTTTTATCGTTGTTGCTCTTGGCTCGATGGAAGCGAATGAATGAATGAGGAGAGAGATAGAGAGAGCACGAGGTGAAGGGAGAAAGAGATGAAGCATTTGACTGGGGTTTTGAAGGAATTTTTAATTTGCCGAAAGGATTTCCGCTCTCTTCGTTTCAACCCCGCCATCACCGACTGGGGCTCACTTGAGACGTGGGGTGTGGGCGAAGGCGAGGGGCTGGAATGATATTAAGCTAACCTTGTGTGAGCCCAAGGTTGCCGTTATTTATGCATGTGATCGGGCATGTATGAGTGTGTGAGTATGTGTGAGGGAGGAATGGATTTCAAACCTAAGAAGATGGTGAAGAAAACCTCATGATGAGATGACGAGGGGAGGCCGAGGAGGAGGACTTTTTCAAATTTCATAACTTCAACCGGAAGTGTGTCGTGTGCTAGTGTATGTATTTGTGAACCAACACTAATACAGGTATGCTCGTCTGTGTTCGAGTGTGTTTTCGAGGAATTCTGACAATTTTTCCCCAGAAACACCGACACTAAGGACAAAAAACCACGACGGCGACACTCACATAATTCACAGAATTTTTCAATTGAAATTTTCCTCCCTCTCTCTTTTTCACTTCACCAACTACTGGCAACGCCGGAAGTGTGGCCACTTGGAGAAGTCGGGCTTTTGTGCAGCGAATCCTTTGAATCTGGAATCAATTAAAACTTTGTACCCGCCCCCACCAACGATTCTGCTCCCCCTTTTTCATCCACGTCAGTGGAGGAAAATTGCACGACGAATGACTCCGGAAGCGATGGAGCAAACGCAACAACAACAATAATAACAAAGAGAACGATTATTGCTACTTTGGAAAACGACAATTTCATCGAATTTTCTTGTTCATTGTTGTTGTTGGAGTAGTGTTGTTGTCGTTCTTGTGTTTTTTTGTTGTCGTTGTTAGTATTGTTGTTGTCGTTGCTGGTATTGTTGTTGTCATTGTAATCGTTGTTATTGCTCTTGATGATGATGTTTCTACAGCAATCGTTGTTATTGTAACTATTTTCGTTGTTATTGTGTCGAAGTAAGTATTATTGCAGTTACTAATGTTGCTGCTATTGTTGTTCTTGTTATTGCCGGGCGCCTTTGGAGCGCACTCGACGCACTCTCGAACAAAGGCAACACTGGCAGCTTTCAACCCCCACACCACAGGCAACTGAAATCGAGCTGAGGAGAAAAGAAAGGTTAACGACAGAGAGGGAAATGGGAGGAAAAGAAGGCAACAGAAGAATCGTTGAATTGGCGAAATGAAAAATGAGTAAGAGAGTTGAACCAAAAACCACTTGCATTTTGCTCCTTGAAAACTACGACAACAACTACTAATAGATGTCGTCGATGAAAGGTTTTCAGTGATATATGAAATATTTTCAACAGGTGAGCGACAAGCTTGCCAGACTATTCGAGAATTTCACTCCGGTATCAAATAATCAAAAAGAGAGATGTGGAAACGACTGAGACGATTGTCGGTCATAGGGAAAATTAATTGAAGGGTATATTTGATTTCAATGAAAGTATTCATGGCACTTGTTCCATCATATAAAACCAAATCCACATTCACTATTTAGAAGACGTGTCTGAAAATTCTAGGTCTGTTTCGCTTTCTCCGTCTGCTCCGTTTTCTCCCTCCTCTCCATTTTCTCCGTTTGCTAAATTTTCACCCTCTGCTCAATATTCTGCCTCCGCTCCCTTTGATTGAAACCGCAAGTTTCGATTCTCACCACACACCGCATTCGATTCCAACGACCTCGTCCTCGAGATCCGGGTTCGGGTTCCCAGCGAGAATCGATAAAATTCAACGCCGCTTCCCGAAACCCACCAGACTCCGAGGGGCAAATGGGCGGATGGGTGATAGGGGGAGGAAGAGGTGGAGGACTAGGGTGAGAAGGGGTGCCAGGGGTGCTTAATCATTTTTCACGCTCATAAATATTCCTCGCATGCCACAACAGAACTTTTAAAAAGCAATAAAAATTGAATTGTTTAAATAAAAGGACAATAAATACAACAACGATAGCAACAATGATAACAACAACAAGAACGATGACAACAACAATACCAACAACAACCACGACAACAACAACGACGACATCGACAGCAGAGGTATCGTAGAATAGCAGCAGCAGGAACCATCACAGCAACAATATTGAGTTATGTCTGCGTGCGAGTGTGTGAGAACGTGAGTGCTTGTATGTGTGTGTGTGTGTTAGTGCGAGTGGATGAAGAGAATCGAATTGTCAAATCGGGAAAATTTATTAGTGTTAACAGGATATCAAAGAGGAAGCGAGGGCCAGGAGCAAGGGCGAGTGCCAGAGGCCGGCCAGCGACGCCGAGGCTCCGTGTGGTGGGCGTGGTGGGAATGGCAATGGGAGGGGGCGTCGGGTCGAGACCCCGTACTCGTTTTCGTTCCCGTTCCAGGCACGCAACCGTAACGAATTTAAACAGTTATCCCGGAAGCAGATAACAATGGCTGCCGAATGCTTGGCGCTTGCGGTAAAAGACCAGAAAAAGTTTTAAGCCTCCTCGATCTCTCTCTCTTTCTCTGTATATCTATATATATTATATTTCTGGATCTCTCGTCCGCTCCTTTTGTTGTGTTTCTGTTTCGTTTCCTATCGCTGCCTTGCGATTTTTTGCACACATTTTTAAACTTTGGCAATTGAAACTTTGTGTGTGTTTTTTTCATGAAAACTTATCTGTATCCAAAATCGAAGCGAGGGCAGTAAATGGAGGGGAAAGAAAGAGAGTGCTTAGAGTGAGTGAGTGAGTGAAAGAGATATGGTGTGAGCGAGTGTAAGGGATATGGTGTGAAGCATATCTGAAATGGATTCGCCTGAACCTGACATGAAAAATGCCATGCTGTAGGTCTCTCAGTCCAATTCGATTGCCAACCTATCTGTCTGTCTCTCAGCCGGTCTGTCTGTTTGTCTATCAGGCGGCCCGTGTGTGTTCGTTTCCGTATTCGTGGTCGAGTTCGCTGCAGGTCGCGTGATCGAGACCTCCGTCGAAGCGGAGCCGTTGCCTACATCTAGGCTGACCTCGACTCACCGCAGAAGAGGGCGCCATGATTCATGTCGCGGGTCAAAGTTTACTCGTAGAGAAGTCGATACGAGCCAAGGATACGTGGATATCTCGCTCATACGCCACAGCGGCCGATAACCAGAAACTTCTCCGCGCCACCGGACTCAACAAGTCCGGTCTACGCCCTGGTGAAAGTCACAGGCCACAAGCCAGAGCATAATTCATCTCTAAACTAAATACATTTCGGCAGAGAACGTGGTGAGCGTGAGATCCGAACGAAGTCCACCCCGACCAGAGGACAGAGGCCCCAAGTCCATCCCGACTCAGGCCAGAGGACAACTTCCTGCACGTGCTGAATTAACTTGGGCCACTTATTTCGCTCGACTTGCGCCGTCATAACTGATCATTATAACTTTTTACCGCAGCTCAAGCGGGCGGGACAAAGGATTTGGAGAAACGGGCGACCCGGGCGTAGAGACAAAAAAATGACCAACACACTCTGCTCGAATATGCTCCCATCTCGGAACGAATGAACCGCCATTTATCATGTTGACGTTTTAATTTATTAAAAACAAAAACAACCACTGGGAAAATCCACAAATAAAACGGCGCAACAGAGACCGAACGAAAGCAAACGAGACAAAGATCAGACTCTAAATAACACGGAGCATAGCGAGTGCAGAGGGAGAAGACGGGAGAGGGAGAACCAATGAGAGATGTCGCAGAAATAAATACACCGGAATTCCTTGGATCCACCTCGCTCGCCGTGGACCGGCAGCCGGCGGACGGACAGACGGGGGTGGTGGAAAACAAACGAAAGAAAGAAAGATAATAAAGAAGATTTCGCTCCGTGAGCTCCACAGCGCACATACATTTTTCATCAGCAATTATAACGCTCAGATCCTCGCTCGTGGAGTCGTGAACAAAACATAAAATAAAAAACTAACTCACGTCCCACACTCGGAATTGTCTAAACAATGGCGCCAGGGGGCCCCGGAATCGGAACCGGAAGCAGCAACAGAACAGAACAGAACCGAACACAACGGAAGCAGCAGCCAATGCGAGCTCGCGTTTTAATTGAGCGGACAACGTGAGAGCCGCAAGCAAACAATTGTCAAATAAAGTCACTTCTTTGTGGTCGGCTCCTCTATCGGATCCGGCAGCTCTTTTGTTCGAGCTTCGCTTTACAACGCCTTTCTCCAATTTGTCAACTATTTGCACAGTCTATCTGCAGTTTTTAAAATAACTCTTCCGTCCGTCCGTTTCATTAGAATTCGCGTCCGTGTTGTTGAAATACGAGAGTTTTTATGATAAAACAAGGATATTTATTTGGCTTGATACCGGAGAGGAAATAATTGAGGTGCTCGTGGAAAGTCGTGGGGCTCCGACGAAAGGAAAACCTCGAAGTTGGTCATTGGTCATATTTTGTAGGATTTTATTCGAAGGTCATTTTATCTCTGCAATGAGCATTTGTTGTTGCGGCAAGGACAGAAAGATACATTTCACTGTTCAGTTTTAATTTTATTTAGTTTAGCAACAAATTTCCATCACTTAAATCGACATCTAATTGCATCCAACTTAAAGACCACCGGCCCGCCGTCTGTTGATTACTCACTCAGGCTATTTAAATTCGCGGTTTGTGCTTCCGATGCGCCCTGTGGCAGAGCAGGTAAAAGTATGCAGTGATTTTTGCCGAGACCTTCGGTTCGTAATGCCCAAAAGTATGCAGTGGAAATCGAGGAAATTCTGCAAGCGAACTCGCTGAATATTGAGGAGTGTTTTCATAAGACCTCGCAATTTTATGCCATCAAAATGCAAAAACAATAAATTTCACCTGAAATTCAAACGAACGAGCGCCCGAAGAGGAGGTGGACGAAATCCATTTGCATAATTTTGCAATAATAAATGCAAAAACGGCGGAATTGATTTAAAGGCGAGTGGCTGCGGAATGCGAGACGGGCGAGACGGGGAACCGCGAAAGCCAATGGAAAAATATCAATTTCACTTGAAAGACATCTGAAGGACCCGACGTTGATTCTCCCCATCATGACTGCTCAGCCTGGAGGTCGGCACCGAGGGCCGAATCGCCCGACCGAAGCGAGGGAAACGACAACGACGACTAGGACGCTGAAAGACGTCGAGCGAAAGTGTTTTAAATAACGTTTCGACGGAAGCCAAATATTTAATATAACAGTTCAACACACAGACATTGCTTTTATTGCCCCGCACACAAAAGAAAACACTACACAAGACAGTGGGATCAGAAACAACAATAACAATAACATGGGCGGAAGCGGCAGCTCGGCATCGACATCATCAACAATAGAATCAACATCAGGAAGCGGAACTGCAAACTCAGCCCAGCGGAAGCGGGCCAAATAACTCGACGCTCTCATCAGTGCAGAACGGGGGGCGTGGCACGGGAAGCAAAAGGGGGGTTGGGAGCCGCTCGTCGAATGGAAACTTCGCCAAATTTATTTCCATCATAAAAATGTTAATATTCAACATTTTGTCGACCATTAAAATATCCTAAGATATAATATAACGAAAATTCGCAATATGGCAGCATCGGACGGGGGTCTGGCAACCCTAGCAGCAGCAACAGCTGCCTCTTCCGACGTCCTGCGTGGGGTGCGTCAGAGGGGGGACAGAGGGGGGAAGTTGCTAAAAACCGCACCATTAACTTAAGTGGCTTTCAAATTGAATGCTGCTCCTTGTGACGGCGACGTCGAGGGAGAGCCGGCTGTTTGTTGTTGTTATTGCTGCTGCGCCAAGTTTCGTTGTTCATTGAGCTTGCAGCTGCAGCATTATTTCCAGCATCTCCTTTCACATTCTTTTTGTTCTACTCGCTGGTGTTATTACAGTTGTTGTTTTTGTTGTCGACGCGTCAGAAGGCGCGACTCCTGGAATGAAGTCCTTTTCCTGTGGCAATTGCGATGCCGACGTGCAACATATGTTTCGTTTTCGGTAGCAACAACAACAACAACTATAGCAACATCTCGACGATTCCCGCCCTCAGCCTTCTTTTCCGTCCCGCCCACTCGACTGAGAAATTTCCGCAATCCATCTAAATAAAAACTTATAAAATTTGTATGATGAACGCTCTGCTTCCGCGAAGGTCTTCTTCTTGTTGTTGATCAGAGTGTTGTTGCTACTTTTGTTGTTGCTGTTGTTATTGCTTTGGTTGTTGGTGTTGCTGTCGCTTCCTCGAGTCCCGGTTGGCATCGAAGATTGTTGTAAACTTTATCTCCGCCTCGCATCCGCATCTTGAATATTCTTCGACGAAGGAAGCAATCGTACTGCATTGTGGGGCAAATCGAAGGCGCAAAATCTATGCCAAAGTCAGCCATTTGACTATAAGAAGACCACCCACAGTCAGGGATCGAAGACGCGTCCCACTGTGCGACCAAAGCGAGCCGAAAATGAGCCATGTTCCGGCTTAAGACGCCACTGTAATAGGCTATAATTCCTCTCTCTGGCTGGCGATCGCCCAATTATAACTTCTAAGACGCCAATAAATAGGTGGATGGCCAGCGAGCGAAATCGCGTGTAGCTGGCAACACCTGGGGAACTTCAGGGGAATTGGAAACACCACACGTGGCGATCAATCTAAAGCAGGAGCTTTGGAGGACGCAGCGACGGAGAGAGAATAACGCGCTGGTGGCAGGAAGGACAAAGGCGTTAAATAAATTTACATGGATCGGACCGAGGGCCGCGCCCCAGGCTCTGTCAGTTGCATCCGCAGAGGAAGTCGACAATAAATAAATTAAGAGGGCAAAAAATTCGAAGCTCGACGGAGTCTCTCGACTCTCGCCCACTCGACCACTGACCGACCTCCGACCCGCTGCCGTTGAGGTCGTAGCGGGGCGTCCGCCGTCCAACACCTTGACACAAATAAATTCCTTGTAACCGGAAGCCACAGGCCGGCCCCACGGTCCGCCCCGGGGAAAACGTTGCCGCACAAGTGACGCCTTCTTTGGCGCATTTTCGGTCCTGACAACACCAACGACGCCGTCCCTCACTCTGGCAAGGACGACACCGACAACCGACAGCGCGGGGTCCCCGACGAGGGAGGCACGACAAAGAGGACTCGACAATAAAAGTATAAATGTTCTGGTTTTTGCTCCAGGCAGCCCCGGTCCCAGTCCCAGGACGATGACGACGACAACGACGAGTGGAGCAAGTGCAGCAATTTTCACATGGACATCGACCTCCACCGCCTCCACCTCGGGCGACCACGATCCCAACTCGTCCGCGGGGCTCGCGTTGGTCATGTGAAAAATTGTAGGAAATCGGTTTAAAAACCGCAAGAGACAAAACAACGCTAAAGATGGGGACGTGGAGGGGGGCGGAGACAGGACGTGGGCCGGACATGGACATGCAGCGGCGGTTGTAAATCCACGAAGGACCCGCAAAAAATGCGCTCAGTGCGCCTCGGCTCGGCTCGGCCCTGCCAGGCCAGGCGAACGAACATATGAGCGGCAGTAAATTATCTAGAAGAAATGTCTCGATTGCACAGCCGGCGACGATTGCGCCGGGAGGCCACGGCGACAGGACGACCAGAAGAAGGTGTGTCTCCAGGGACATTAGCGGGCAGCCGGAGCAGGAGCCTTGCAGGGGGCGTGGCACGGTGGGTGGAGGAGGCGGAACCCAAGGAGCGGAACCGAATTTACACGTCGAAATTTATCAGTGTCGTAACGAGCTGCCAACGAGCAGCGAAGAGTGTGAGAGAGAGAAGGAGAAACCCAAGATGGGAATAACGAGCCACAGAAAGGAGAGTAAAAGAGGGAGCAAAAGAGAGAGAGAGATAGGGGGAAAGAGAGAGATAGGGGGAAAGAGAGAGATGGTGGGAAAGAGAAGAAGGAGTGGGCCAAAGTAACAGCCGGAAACGTGGAAGGAAATGAATCATTTCATTAGCGCTGTGGGCGGGACGTCCTTCGAAGATGGCGACAACGACACCACATCCTCTAGGATTTGTGTCCTTCGGACAACTTCGTGCCCTCACAATTCTCGGCGAATTCATTCGAAGAAGAAACTCCTTCGAGAAAAAATCTCCTTCGAGGAACAATCTCATTCGAAGACGAATCTCCTTCGAAGAAGGTCCTTGTGTCTACTGAATATATTTTAATATTGTGAATTTAATAATTTAGAAAATGTTCTTCCGATCCCACACTCAACTCAAATAGGCTTAGGCTTGAAGACGCAGAAATTTCAGCAGAACTTCGAACGATCTGCTGTTGTTGTCGGCCTTCCTGTTCGACGCATCCTGTTTACGAACATCTCTCCAGCCTGTACCACACAAGTCCACACGTATACGTAGAGAAACCAGCTTCCGTCCGGTGTCTCTTGTCGCAAAAGCAAAGTACACAAAAGAAATTCGATACGAAAGTTCTCTCTATGCTCTTCTTATCGGTGAGCATCGGAAGCATTGGGCGTCGATGCTCAGTGGATGCAAAATTTGGGAAATCCGGAGGGTGTCGAACGGAGAGAAAACGATTGTCAACTAAAGGAAGAAGGTTGGAAATACCAAAGTGGGAATTTCGAATAAAGCCTCCCACGCGAAACGACGATTTCCTCAGAGGTTTTATACCACCAAGTGCCAAAGAGAGAAAAATGTCAGGTATTAGTGCAAATTGATGAAGTCAGCCTAATTACGATCTCATCTCGCGTATCCTTTTGTTAAAGTACTCTCTGGTAAGGAACCTAAAAAATTATCGGAACATTCCTTTTTTGCTCACTCGTCTTGGCTGCGATGCTGGAAAAACTAGAATCGTTCCCGAGAGTCGTTTCAAGTAGGGCTCTCGATTTCTACCCGGGTAGCTAGCATTACCCGGGTACCCGGGTATGGCATTACCCGCTGCGCTGGTAATAGCAATACCCGGGTAATAGCATTACCCGGGTAATAGCCAATACCCGGGTAATAGCATTACCCGGGTAATGCTACCCGTCCTTTCATTACCCGGGTAGCAGGCAAAGGCCGATATAAGCCTTTCGAAGCGAAACGACGCACATCGTTCGGCCTTTCAAGCGACGGAGCAGGTAGCGGGGGTTGGTTTTGAAGCAGAGTGCGTCGATTGTTGATGTTGTTGTTTTTTGTTTGTTGTTTGTTTTACCGGGTAACCCGGGTTACTCGATACCCGGGTAATCGAGACCTCTGGTTTCAAGTGGACGCCGTCGTCGACGCCGCCGCTGCCGACGCGGTCCTTGTTCACGTCCTCATCCTCGTCGACGACGCTGCGCACGGAACTGACAAATGAAGTGCGAGTTCAACTGTCGCCGTCGTGCCCATTAATGGGACATGGGCGAACGAACGGTCTCCGGCCTGGATCCTGGAGTCGAGTCGTTCAATAGCCGCCCCGGCCACTTAATTAGAAACTTGTTACCATCGTCCCAGTCCCCCCCCCCACCCCCGACGAGGCGACAAAAGGACACTTAACTGCTATGCCACATAATCTGCCAGTAAGTAGTGATTTCAATGCAGCCCAAGCAACGAGCGTCGTCCCCAACCTCCCCTAATAGAGACTACATCTCACTCCTCTTCACCTTACTCCAATCCTTTTCACTCCACTCCAGTCCTTTCCACACTACTCTATTCCTTTCCACTCCATTCCTTTTCACTCAGATCTCGCAACGGCCACAAAAAATTAGGTTTCCGCTTCGCAACGGAACGCCAGGAAACAGAACGGAAGCTTCCTGAATACCAACTAATTTTTCATTCGACATCGTCTGGGCCGCACGTGAGCGTAGAGGGGAGAGGGCGGAAGGACGAAAGAACTACATGAAAACTTAACGAGAAACGAGAGCGTCCTGCACCGATCCAGAGGTGCCACGTGAAGGAGGGACCAAGGAGCGAGCAGGAAGCAGAAAGGGACTTGAAATAAAAAGCAAGACAGTGGCAACAGCATCACGACATAAGTACCGTCAGAGGGGGCGTGGCTGTGGAAGGGGGGAAGGAAATAAAACGTTGAATCATTATTGAAAAAATGAAGCACATGAGACTTCAATTGCTGGAATGCATCATGTCTGGGATCCACACCATTGCGTCCTGAGCGGGTTGAGGAGTGGGAATCGAGAAGCAAGAAGCAGCTAAATACAATAACAACGTCGGTGAAGGAGTGAAACAAAGAGCACTTCCGGTTCCGAGGAGCGAGCAAGAGCGAGAAGGAGAGAGAGAGAGAGAAGGAGCAGCTTATAAAGCGCAATATCAGCGGAAAGCACGATTGTTTCATTCTTTTCTTTCCTTTCTCTCCGTGGAACGTCTGCTAAGTAGGGGCAGGCGAGACGTGGACGTAGATGTGGGCGTGCAAAGGACGGCGCATCCACTCCCGATTCGGACGCGGAAGAAGAATAATCACTAGAAGTGAAACTATTTTAAAGTGTGAATCATCAATCACGTGTCCTGGCACTAGATGGAACGAGTGAAGCCTCAAACAATGGCTCAGACAGCGGATCCGGTTCGCTTCTTCAACACAGCTCTTTAGACGATGAGTACGAAAATCCGGCTGAAGATTTCCTCGAAAGATTGAAAAGACTAGTCACTCGTTCCTCGAGAGAACTTTGAATAGAGACGTCGGAAGCGATTGTCTTGTAGTCAATGGAACGAAGAGATTTGAGTCTGCCGGAAATAACAACACGATTCACTTGGAGTCGATAAAATCAAAGTTGGACCGGTGTTGGGAGGCTTTGAAGAGAACGTTCGAAAATATTATAGAAATAAATATAAATAAATAGACAAAAGTAGAATCCAAAATAGCAAATATTCAATATTTTCGAATAGAACAAGAATAGACAAACATGCAACACAAACGCGATTCCACGGCTAGTGCCACGAAGGTATTTCCCAGCAACCACTTCACGTAATCAAGTGATCCACCACCTTCTCCCAGCGCAGAAGAGCAACAAGAAGAAGGTGCTCCTGAGCCACCACTCCATGATGGTCGACAACATGTCGATGAACGTAGTTCGGCTCTCGCGGGCCGTTCTCCTCGACGGCTTCACCACCGAGATCGCGAACGCCCTCGAGATCCGGCGGGCCATGAAAGTCTACGAGGGCAGGGGCGACCAGCGGCAGGAGATGACGCCGAAACCGATCGACCAGGACACCTTCGTCGACAAGTTCCGCAGCCTGCACCAGAAGCTGACGCAGCTCGAACTCCTACAGCGCGATCCACGCACCATTTCGAAGATCTTCTCGCAGGCCCGCCTTGGTGGCTTCAAGCTCTCCATGGACGACGTGATCGAGGGGGTAAGCGAGAGGTCCTTAGTCTGTGATCAATAGAAACATTTGTCTCCTCTATCGCTCTCATAGATCAGCAGCTGGCAGATGAGGGAGGGCAGCGGCACCAGCCTCTGGGACGGAGGGGACATAGACGCCACGTCGACGACTTTCTCGTACGAGTCTCTCCAGAAGCAGCCGCTGGGACCCCGGAAGTCCTTTGTGCGCGTCGTACTTCGCAAGACCGAGGACATCCTGCTGTTCGAGCAGCGCAGCTACACCGAGCCCCGAGAGTCGGACGAGGGCCGCGCCGTCGAGGAGGACAACAAGGCCTACGACCACCTGACCGTGGGCAAGGGCCGCGTCCGTCGTCGCTCCGATTCCGACGCTCAGACCACGGACATCCTGTACAAGTCGCGCGAGGTCAACACGATGCGGGTCGAGCGCGCCCCCATCGGCTCCTACGTCTCCAATTTCGAGATGTACGATACGATCGAGGCGGTGCGGCGGGCGCAGCGGAAGGTGGGGGCGCCGCCCGACGACGAGGTGGCCACGACGACAGCGACAACGACGGCAACGTCGAAGTCGGAGCAGGCCTTCGCCTTCTGTCAGACACCGCAGTTCCAGCTGGCGAGCATGATCGTCAAGAGGCTGCTGGCCGGCAACTGCTACGAGACGAGTCAGCGGATCTTCCGCAACATGGTGCGCCCGGATCCGCTCAGCATGGACATCGCGATCCGGTACAACCTGCGGCTGTTGTTCCGCTTCAGCCAGCAGTCGCCGGACAACCAGCGCAAGGCCGTCACCGACCTCAGCTGGTGCGCCGGCAACGGCGACATCCTGGCCGTCTCCTACGGCATCTACTCGTTCTCGGCGATGCACGTGCCGAAGGCGGGCTACGTGTGCGTGTGGAACATCAAGAACCCCGACGACCCCGAGCGCTGCTACTACTTCCCGGTGCCCGTCGTCTCCGTCGAGTTCTCGCCGTTCGTGCCCACGCTGCTGGCGGTGGGGCTGTACGACGGCAGCGTCGAGGTGCTCGACATCACGCACCCGCAGAGCCCGCCGATCGCCGTCTCGCAGCGCAGCACGTCGCCGACGTGCGAGCCGGTGATGGCCATCCGGTGGATCAGCCAGAGCGCCGACGAGGCGGCCAGCATCGAGCCCTTCCTGGCGCTCTCGCAGGACGGCACGATCACCAAGTACCGGATCATCAACAGCCCCTATCTGCTGGGCTTCCAGCAGATGGTGCTCGAGCGCGTCGAGGGCTCGCCCGAGGGGCTCCCGGTGAACTACGTGAGCAACGTGCGCCTCCAGGCGAATCGCCACCCGCAGGGCCTCAACCTGACGATGCACCCCGTGATGGGCGACATCTACTACGTGCTCACCGACGACGGCTGCCTGCACAAGTGCTCGACGAACTACCCGCACCAGCACCTCGACGTCAGCCAGGCCCACCAGGCCTCCGTCAACTGCATGGACTTCTCGCCGTGGTCGCCGAAGTTGTTCCTGACATGCGGCAACGATTGGTAGGAAAACAGGAAAAAACTTCTTCCTGATCTCTTTTATATTCTCGAAAAACATATCCTTTCAATCAACAAGGTGCGTTCGGGTCTGGATGGACGGTATCTTCAAGCCGCTGATGACCCTGACCCACCACCGTGGACCCATCCATTGCGCCTACTGGAGCCGCACTCATGCCACGATCATCGTGGCTGTCAACCGCAAGTCCTTCGACATCTGGGACATCAGGCGCAACATCCTCCAGCCGGTATCCTCCGTCGTCCTGGACACCTCCTTCTATACAATGGCGAAGTAAGATCGTGGAAAAATAAGATGGCCCCCTTCTCACCGCCCCACTTCGATCCTTCCAGATTCACTCGCAGCGGTCTTTCGCTGGCCCTGGGCAACGAGCGCGGCAACGTCCTGATGTGTGGCTTGGAGGACTTTCCCTTCCCGCCGCACTTCCAGTACGAGGAGCTGGAGGGCGCCATCTTCAAGGCTATCTCCGAGTTCCCCGACCTGGTCAACGAGGTTAAGGCCGTCGGCTTTTTCGGCTATCCGGACAAGGGCTGCCACATCACCAACTGATGGGACCTCGGGGCGTTTCCGTAGAAATAAATAAATAATATCCGTTGTTTCAATGTTTGCGTGTTTTTGTTTCGTTTTATTGGTCTATTTTCCGGTTTTATTTCATTTTCCGGATGGTATAATATTGTATTTTACTATTTATTTATTATCTTCCTATTTATTTTTATATTTATTTATTTTTCCTGTTTATTTGCTTTTTTCTATGCGAGAGTGAAGTGCGTGTGAAGGGTCATTAAAAGTCTGCAACTGCTCTCAATTTCATTATTTATGCAGCGTCATTTCGCACTTCCGCCACGCCCCCTCCAGCCACGCCTCGCTCCACTAGGCTCTCGAGGTGTCCGAGGCGTCGGAGCTAGAATAAACGGTCGTAATAAACACGCTACATGTAAAAAGCTGCTAATGAAGTTGACTTTAATTTGGTTAAAATGTTGTTTTTTCCCGTTGTTATTGTTGCCTTCTCCCGTTCGGTTGGCAACGTGGCGGCTGCAACTAATTGCACAAAATGGCGGAACTTAATTAAATTTCTGTTCTTTTTCCCCACCCCACAATGGCGGGTGCTTTGCATATATAAAAAAGTCGGACACACACACTGTAAATAGATGTATGCATTTTTAAATTTGTTCGCCCACGTTCTCTTCCTGATATTTGTCTCCACAATCAGAGCTTCAACCGCAGATCAGCGGAAGGTTTTTACTCCCAAATACCGTATTCAATATCAATTATCGGACGAAACAATTGAACTCACCACCACTCTGCAATTGCAAGTGTGTTTGTGAATGAATGGTATACATATTATTCTTAAAACCCTTAATTGAAAAGTCACAATAAAACCAATTGAGCTCATTAAAAGCCCTTCACAATGCGCACTGATATGGATTTAAATCAAAAAGACGACGGTTCTTCGTTAAATAGTTTCTGATATATTTAATTCTTTCAAAGGGATCACGAACGCCTGCCCCTCCCACACACACACTCACTCACACCGATGGCCACCAATCGATGGACAATGGTGGTCTATGGCGCCGACTTCATTAAGGCCAGCCCTCGTCGGTTATCGATGGCGGGCGAAATTTTTTATTGAATTGCGTGCAGATCCATGTACGTATGTATGTCCATAAGCCGTTGCATTGGTTCAACCTTTCCGACCTCAAAATCCACTGAATGCGAATCAATGACAATATAAATATATGTGTGTCTGTATGTCAGCATATGTATATATTTATATTGGCCAAAGGCACACTTTAAAATCGTTCTCCAGGCGACAACAGTCAGTGAAAATGGAATAATATGCGGGACAATGGCATACAACGGATGATAATCGATATAACGATGTAAAACTGTGGGATTATACGCATAGTTCGAAACAAGTGATTAATTTGGTACAAAGTGATAAAGGATCCTATGCATTTGTATATAATTAATAATAATGTGGAGGTTTAATAATTGGGGTTTTGATATGCAGAAATTTAAACATTCGATAGTTTTGGAAAATTTCTTGGCTATGATGTTCTAAAATTAGTCTGTGGAACACATTTCTGGATTTTCTGGATGGGTTGCGTTTTGCAATTATTCGGAATTATACCCTCGGTAAAAGCAGATGAATATGACCAACAGTGGATCTTGAGGTTGATCTTCCACACCTCAGATTATTGATCCAAAATTAACCCACACATTCACTTGCAAATCCCCCGTGTGAGTGTTGTCAATTGCTTGTCTTCCGGTCATTTTCCCGTACAATTTATCAATTCGCACCCCAGCGCACAGTGTCCAACAAGAAATATTTAATATGAACACAGAACTTGCCGTGAACGATAGAAGTTCTGTGGACCGAGCGTGAGACGAAGCGGCGCAAGAGATGGATATGGTGGCTAGAATGCGAAAGTGAGCGAATGGAGGAAGAAAACTAAAAGGATGACAGGATGTGCCAGCTGAGAAAACAAATTTAATATGTCGTTCGACGGATGGACGGATGGATGCAAGCAATTCGAATGTGTCCGAAGGGAGCGAGCCAGGAAGAGTAATGGGGAAATCTTTTAAATATGCCATTCGAAGGATAATGCAGGAACAACAAACACAATAACATCTGGAATAACAACAACAATAATGATAAGAACAACAGCAACAGAGCCTGGTGCTGATACCGAGGCAGTCGAAACGAGAAACAGCTCTGACAGCCAGCAAACAGATATCGAACAGTCAGACAGACAGACGTTTGGGAAGATAAATAGACAGCAGACAAACAAACCGACTGACAGACAGACGAACGAACCGACGAACATACAGACAAACGAATAGATAGACAGACCATTCGATAGACATTCGGAGCGACAGCATCGATGCGAAGGAATCGAATGGAAAACATCGACGGCATCCGGGGGTTCGGGGCTCGATTCCCGAGGCGCATATTGAACCAATGTGGCGAAGGCTCCGGCTTCGGCTCGGATGGAGCTCGGGGAAATACTCCATCTATGTATGCGCGAGCACACAAATAAATGGATGTGTCTGTGTAGTTGTGATGGTGTGTGCGTGTTCGATATGGATTTCAGCAAATGGTATAGATTGAATTTATATTTGGAATTAAATAACAGGAGTTCCCCAAGGATCATCTTCATTTTGCGCCGTCCTGTGACGATTGGCTGCCACTCCCATTCCCCCGCCCATCTGTCTGAGTGGCACCCGGACGGAAATTTGCAATATAGTTTATACCCAGGTCCCCGTTAGGCGACGGCAGCCAGCTTGGACGAGGAAATGGCTGCAGCTGGGCAGGAAATGGCTCTGCTCACGTTTCCCCTGACAGATGCGGACCCTTCATAGCCCTTCGCCTCATTGACCCATCCCTCTCGCTATCGTCTTATTTTTGCAGAACTTAGTTCAATTGCTGGAGTGAGATTTTGAAGAGAAGAGAGAGATGAAGAGTGTATGCATATGAGAGGGATGGCAGAAGAGTGCGGGATGAAGGGGGCCGGAAGTCCGGCTCTGTCACTGAGAAACAATTGCAAAGAAGAACTCTAGGGCAGGGAGTTTATGAGATCCAGTGAGAGCTCCTTAGACCCAATTTGACCGGATGGCCTCAGACATTCAGGGAAAGGGATGACGAAGAAAAGAGAGAGATGGAAAGAGCAGAGATTGAAAGAGAAAATGCTTCGAAGATGCATCGACGCTCAATTCAATGCAGAGCTCAGGCGACTTTTAAGCTCTCTCTTGAGAACGGAAATTCTCAATTGAGCTGGAGGAATCCGCCCTTCTCCACTTCCGTCGAAGTCCTCATCCGGCAACCTGGGAACAGTCGGTCGTTTCATTTCAGTCGGCTTATTTGCCTCCGTAAGGCGAGAAGGTACCGCCCAGTGCCCCGCCCCCTGGAATTCCAGCAGAATTGCGTACTCGAACGAGGGACTTCGAATTGATCCTTCGTCGTCTTCTTGTCTCTCCTCTTTCATTTTGTTACTTCGACGACCTCCTATAAATTCATTCAGTCGTAGTTTTGGTTGTTGTTGTTGTTGTTGGTTTCATTGTCGTTGTTGCTGCAATTTCCTTCTCTTCCCCACCCCTCCCCAGGGACACGTCGCCGCCATGATAGGATCTCCTCGATTTAATTTTATTTATAATGAAACTTTAACACTTTCCACCGCCGAAGCGAAACGAAAAGGACAACGGCTGGTGGAGAAGGGATGGTTGGGAGGATGGCGGGAGGCGAAATCAAAGCCAACCGAAAGGAGCGGACGACGAACCGGGCCCCGAGGGCGAGAGGCCGAAGGCCACTTTTGATTGCTGCAAATGAAATAATGTAAATTGTTTGTTAATTATTTAGAAAATGCGAAAGTTTTCATTCAGAAAAAGCCAGCTTTGCCGGGGTCGGCGCTCGCTGTTTGCCAATTGGCTGGGGTCGGCCGAGCCTGTCGCGTGGGGCGTTTGTGGGTGGGTGGAGCTTGGGGCTCCAATGCCAAGACGGCATCGTCCTCGTGCGCGGGGACCGGGGCATTTAAGCTCGTTAGATGGAAATGTATTTCCCTTATAAGGGGAGACAGATGTATATGTAGTTGTGTCTATCTTTCTCTCCCTCTACCCCCGACTTCTTCCGCCGTCGGCCTGTGCGGAAACTTCTGCCTGGAATCGTCGACGCGTCGTCGTCTCTCTTGGCAATTTTAATCATCCAAATGTTCGTCTTTGTTTTCGCAATTAAGCTTATTTTCCCTAAAATTTACACAAATGTCTGTAATTCTTATTTAAATGAAGCAATTTGCGCCGCCCTCCCTCCGGTCGACTTTGGAAGATTCCATTTGATGGCAATTAATTTCGTGTTCCTTTGCTCGACGGCACCTCCCTCGCATCTGCCATTGTGCCGTTCGTTATCTGTGCTCGCTTCCGTCGATCGTTAAATCATTTCCGGCCCAATGTCAATTCAGCCTTTTTCACACCTCAACGCTTCCCAACACTGGCCTCCATAAAAATGGCCATAAACGATCGCGCTTGACTGGTTCGCAGCGCAGGAATTCAGGATTAATTTATTGTCCGCCGGGTCGCGGACTCGATGAGGACTCAACTGACGGATAGAAGGTAGTTCGAGATCTCCTTCTCAGGGACACGGCTCGAGATGGTCAGAGTCCTTTGACTGTGGCTTGTGAGAAGCTCATCAGCAGAAGTGGGGGAACGTCAGTCGTCTTTATTTGCTCGCCAACTGTTGCGGCAGCCCTGGTTCACTACCCTGCACTTCTCTTTAAATGGAAAACCATTTGGAGTCTCTTCTCCTTTCACTTTACCTTCTTCTGGTCGATGATTTTGCCTGATGATGATTTTCCCTTTATCTGGTCCTTTATCGACCGGTCGTCACTGCTCCTTTGCAAGCTGTTGGCAACGTTGGTGTGCTGCAGTAATCACAGTGGGGGAGAAAAGTACCTAACACCTTCCTAATTGGTTGATGGGTTGTCCTTCTCTTTGCTCTTCCCTCCCTCGCTCGTTTGTTGGTTCTTCTTTGATCAATTCTAGATTTACAACCGTTGCGTTCACTTTTACTGCCATCCTTTCACAAACACATTTACACTCACGCTCACAATCAGGGTATCAACGCACACCCACGCACATACACACATACAAACAATCTCGCACACACACTTTTATTTACGGAGGGAATTATTTATGAACTGAACATGAATTATTTTTATGAAGTCCATCGCAAATAAATCGAATCAATGATGAAAAATCGACGAATAAAAACACACTCACACTAGCAGACAAATAAATAAATGAACGAACGAGCGAGCAAACGAAAGAACGAAAAAGCGAATGAATGAATGTATGAGGGGAATCAGAGTAGAAAAAAATGAAAGAGTAAACAAAATGAAAGTGGTTTTTATGACGAGTTCGGAACGGGGCATAAAATCAACCCAACTGTTTTTTTATGCGATGTACTACACCGACGACTCGTGGAGGGCGGCGATATGGGGGCGTGGCAGGGGGAACTGTTCGGCAACTGTTCGACTTCAATGTGGAACTAAATAGCGAAAAGGGGAATAAACGAGAAACCGAGGACGATGCTTTCGGTTTTAAAGCCAATGTAGCGATTGAATTTGAAGTGAATTCCACGGGGCATGGAAGCGCCAGCGGGTAATTAGAAAGGTTAACAGAGATAATAGCACTGTAGAGTGAGGAAGTAAATGAAGCGTTTTAAGGATGAAATCCATAACTTCTGTTGTTAGGATGCCTGATCCTCCTTCACCGACAGATCGAGCGGAAGTTGAGAGCTTCGCATCGCGAGGAACCGTATTATTTGTCTAATCCTCGATTCCGCGCCGCTCACAATATCCCAAAGCCGACCGCCGCGGATACCCGCGTCCCACACCATCGCCACCGAACTCGATTTGATTCGATTCACTTAATTCGCCGCCGCACAAGCAACGCAAACACATTAAGTATATTAAGTGGAGGGAATGAAATCAACTCCAGTCCCATTGGAGACGACGCCGAGTGCCAACGGTTTCTTGGAGACGGCTCGACTCGGCTCGATGGGGATTGGGTTCGATGATGACTGGGTTCGATGGGAGCTGGGCTCGATGGTGGCTGGGATCCTACCGCCGTTGTCGAAGCGGAGAATTCAATTGATGGAGTCTCAACAGGATGGGGCAAAGTGAGCGAGAGGTAACGAGCAAGGATAACGAATACGGATCACTTGCATTTTAATGTGTTTATTGCGTTCCTCTTCGTCTCTGCTCTTGTCCTCCATTGACTAGTTTTTATCCTCTCCGTTCTCTCCTGTTCATTGGCATCTCGTTGCCACTCCCTTTGTCCCTCGATTGACGGTTGCCAACTGAGAAGTTCCCTGGCTTCGATAGGATGAGTTCCATGCCTTCGATAGGAGAAGAAGAAACGTGGCATCCTTAGGTTGAGCGACTTATCTAAATATATAGACGGTAGCGACGGCAACATTTCCCGATAACAATGACTACAACAACAACAAAAGCGAGCACCACGGAGAGCAACATCGTCGTCCCAGAGCATGTACAACAGAGAATACATCGTCCTGGGGAGCAGCAGTGGTGACGACAGGAGTTTTGGTGGAGGGGAAGGCTTGAGAGGAGTTGAGGAGGGGGAATAGGACGAGGATAAGAGGAAAACTGGAGGAGAACAGGAGGAGGACAAGAGCAGAACAGACAGCGGCCATGAGAAAGGCGTACAATTGAGCGTTTCGCGGCAAGAGCTTCGGTAAATTTTATTTTATCTGAAGTAAGGAGGAAAAACTATCGATGGCTTAAATGCGACTCAGCCAAGTGACAAGGCTCACACACACACGAGCCCCCCCTCGGAAGCGGTTGCCCGACGGACGGATGGGTGGAAGTAAGAACGGACGGACGGACTGCTGGGGTGCGTCAGAAAAGGGCGGGCTCCGGGTGTCGCGAATAACGCCTGAGTCCGATGGCGGGGCGGAGCGGGGCTGAGGGGCGGTTGGGTGAAACGCCATTCCTCTCGATCGAGTCGCGCGTTGCCAATCGCAGCAAAATGGCGGTAATAAATGTTTGAGGAGTTCGAAGAGCGGCGAAAAATAAATGGATTGCGAGAGAAATACGGGAACAATGAGGCAACCGGTAGAACGGAAAGGAGTGAGGAACGATTGTAAGTAGTTCTATGGAAGAAATATAATCCTCTGCAATTATCCATGGTGAGAACACAATGCAATGTGCAACATGAGCGTTAAGGATCGCGGTCCCATTGATATCCTGGAAGAGTCGAATAAAGGACAGTTGTAATTTATTACCAGAAGGTCGAATAAAATGCCATTAAAGATGTATTTTCTTTCTGGTTTGTTCGCATGTCTTCGATAGGTGAGATATCACTCCTTTATATCTTTTCTTAATGATGACACACGGTATTTGGTGACATTGCGATAATTTTCCACCTGTGTTCGCACAAAACTTCTTTATCGAGTGAAGTGAGTTGTTCATCAAGTTGAGGCTAAGTTGATGCTTAACTAATTGCCTCGGACACTGCATCTGTCGATCATAGAATATCTCCCTCTTCTCCAACTTAATCTCTATGTGTCCATCTGACTGTCAGTCCATCCATCCATTGTCCATCTTTCTATCAGTCTGTCATTCTGTCAGTCTATCTGTCGTCAGTCCATCTGTCTGTCAGTCTATATATCTGTTAGTTTGTCTCCCCCGTCCTCTGCTGGCAATGTGAATATAATGAACTCCACTTGCTTATTTATCGAATCCTCCGCGAGGGTGCGGCGAATGTGCTGAAGTCATTACGAATGTCGATGTTGATGTCGATGGCAACGACGTGTCGTGTCGAACTTTTCTCCGTTATGTCATCCCACGCTCCCAACTGACGAGGATTCAAAGAGAGAAAAATACCAACATCGCAAATCAATCTATTGTGTTTATTTATTAACCATCGATTTAGTATTTTGCGAATTTCCTCGACTTCCACTTTATTTTGGGCCACCTCTCTCCAGTACCCCTTCAAGTGTTGATTTTTTTATTTCCTCTAGTTCGGGTTTTTCTCGTTCTCTCCCTCTATCTATCTCTCGACATGAGCTGCGTGCTTATCGTTATGTCAAAATCAGAATCGAAATGCGGTGCCCCGAGCCCGGTCCCCTTTGGCTCCCTCGTTCGCTTCCGGCGGATGGCGCACGATATTTCTTATTGATTTAGCAGACTCGCCGGGAATAAAATACAAAAGGAGCAGGCGAGTGGGGAGCATCGAAACAAGGAATAAGGATTCCCTCTGCATCGGGCTAAGTGCGTACGTGACGCTTTCTCAACTCGCCGATCTCTGCGCTCGCTCGCTCGCTCAACCTTCTTCCTCCACCCGCCAGTTTACCCCGCTGTCTTTTCGACAGAGCGAATGTCTGTCGCCGCTTTTCACGCCCTGCCGGGTTCACCTTCCTTCCCTCCCATTTCTTGTCCCGATTGTCAATCCGTCTGTCCGTCTTTTGATGTCTATCGCTTCGTCCGTCTGACTCTCTTTCTTTCTGTCTGTTTGTCCGCCTTCCGGTTGATCTGCACTGTATGTCGGTCGGAGCGACTGCAATTTCTTCGCTGTCTATCTCTCTCTCTCTTTCCCTGTCTCCTCGAGCTTGCTCTCTGTCATTTAGGGGCGCATTCACATCTCTGTGTCTGTCGTTCACTCCATCTATCTGTCGTTCTGTCTGTCTATATCGGTATATTTGTCTGTCTGTTTGTCTATCTATCTGTCTGCCGTTCTGTTTATCTGTCTGTCTATCTGTCGGCAAGTGGATGCGCGAATACATAGCTGTAGTTGGTATGCAAACAGGATGCGAATGAGTGGTGGGATAAAGGAATCGTGATGATGTGTTGTTTGCCGAACTAACTCCGTCCTCCTTCGACTTCTTCCCTTCCTCTCACACTTCCACTAAACCTCTCTGTCACCCTCTCTCTCTTTCTATCTCTCTCCATGTTGTGGACTTTGGTATTCGTTGTTGTAAATTGACAGTTAAACAGTTTGCCTCGTCAATATTATTGGATTTCGAGTTCGTGCGAGCGACGAAAGTTTGCAAACTCAAAATATTATTCACTTCGGACGGTATCAGAATCAGAGTGAGGCGTGGTCCGTCCGCATCCAGGGTCTCATGGAATTAATATCAAGCGCTGGTAAATGGTAAACTACTGGTCATTTGCAGCCGGGAGAGTGAAGTGGACGGCAGTCGGAGGTAGTTAGTAGCGATGGAGGATTATCGGAGCCATCGTGCATTTGGAAACTCACCACGGTCGGGTTATCGGTCGGGATATCGGTGTGCATGAGAATGGGAATTGAATTTTCCACTTCGACTCAACACGGTAGAGACCCCACCTCGCGATGAAACCAGCTGCTAAAGAGACGTCTTGTGCATTTTAGAAGTTTCCCCGATTTCCACTCCATCTCTCGACATCGCCGTGGCAGTGGCGATATCTATATTTTAAATGGAATGCTAATGATCCGACAAAATAACAAAAACAAGAAGTACAGCGACAAAAACAACGATGCCACCGACAACTGAAATTGAATTCCAGCCAAACGACGTGGCCAAAAGCTCCGCACAATAATTTATGCAGCAGACGCGCAGGCAGCAAGGTGTGGCAGGGTCGTGGGGTGGTCGTGGTGGGTGGTGAGGCTGAGGGTGAGGGTGAGGGAGGATGGTTAGGTGGTTGATTTGATTGCAAAAGCTTTCGACGTTCAGTTCAACTAAACGAGAGCAACGTGCAATATTCATTTATCTGAACTTTTCAACTTAAATTATGCAATTTGCGTTTGCTTTTCACACTTTCCCATTATTTCTCCCATTCAATTTAATTCCCCCCGCTCCCCGCCCCTCGCCGCCTCTCCTCCTCCTCTGTCTCCATCAAATTGAGCTTCAGTTTGTTTGGAGGTTTCGCTGTTTGTTTTTCGTTCTTTCGTTCCTTGTGGTCTTAGTTTTTGTTCAAGTTCTAGTTGTTGTTGTTGGTATTGTTTTTATTCCCAACGAAATCAATAAGTCAAAATTTCAAAGTGAAGCCGACAGAGAGAGCGAGAGATAGACAGATAGAGTGTGCGAGCGGGAGGGATGTAGAGTTTATTTTAATTTAGTTCGAAATGTTCACAATTGTTAATGGTTCAAGTGCGAAATTTCGCATGATCGACCGTTGGGGCAGGAGGGGTTTGAGGAAATTGGATAGGGAAATTGGAGAGAGTGAGTTCGTATTACAAAACCTTGGAAAATCGACAGGAGCACGTCGTGTTTTGGTTTCCACGGGGGAAAAGAGTACAAAGGAGCTATTATAAAAAAAAAATATTTTTATTTTTAAAAAAAATTATTGAAATTTTGAATTTTATTGAAGACTAGAAAATACCCGCTGCTTTGCAGCGGATAAACCCCGTGCAGATAAAATTACTTTCGAATCAATACTTTTCCTTAGAATCATATTTATCTAATTAAAAAAGCAATTTAAATTTATCAGCTTAAGGGTTATTAAATAGAATAAGATGAGTATTTTTTTCCAATAATAATAATGATAATTACTATTTAGAGTTTAACAGCAGGTTTAAGGACATCGGAGTAGTTGAATACTGAGAACTACAATCGCAATATCAGCAAAGGCACAGCATTTATTTATATTCTTATATTTTTTCAGTTCTTAGTTGTCTTTAATTCAATTTGATATTTCATCAGGGATATGTTCAGCGAATAAAACGAAAACTTAAACGCCTCTCAAGACAAAATTCCCGAAATTTTAGAGGTCGTCACGAATTAATGACCTTTTCGCGAAATAACGCGTATTTACGGAGATATGAACGATTTAAAATTTCATGGAAAAATTGCCTGAATTTTGAAATTTTAGAGGTCGTCACGAATTAACGTCCTTTTCGCGAAATAACGCGTATTTACGGAGATATGAACGATTTAAGATTTCATGGAAAAATTGCCTGAATTTTGAAATTTTAGAGGTCGTCACGAATTCAAGTCCTTTTCACGAAATAACGCGTATTTACGGAGATATGAACGATTTAAGATTTCATGGAAAAATTGCCTGAATTTTGAAATTTTAGAGGTCGTCACGAATTAACGTCCTTTTCACGAAATAACGCGTATTTACGGAGATATGAACGATTTAAGATTTCATGGAAAAATTGCCTGAATTTTGAAATTTTAGAGGTCGTCACGAATTCAAGTCCTTTTCACGAAATAACGCGTATTTACGGAGATATGAACGATTTAAGATTTCATGGAAAAATTGCCTGAATTTTGAAATTTTAGAGGTCGTCACGAATTAATGTCCTTTTCGCGAAATAACGCGTATTTACGGAGATATGAACGATTTAAGATTTCCATGAAAAATTGCCTGAATTTTGAAATTTTAGAGGTCGTCACGAATTAACGTCCTTTTCGCGTAATAACGCGTATTTACGGAGATATGAACGATTTAAAATTTCCTGGAAAAATTGCCTGAATTTTTAAATTTTAGAGGTCGTCACGAATTCAAGTCCTTTTCGCGAAATAACGCGTATTTACGGAGATATGAACAATTTAAGATTTCATGGAAAAATTGCCTGAATTTTGAAATTTTAGAGGTCGTCACGAATTAACGTCCTTTTTGCGAAATAACGCGTATTTACGGAGATATGAACGATTTAAGATTTCATGGAAAAATTGCCTGAATTTTGAAATTCATGAAAAAATTGACTGAATTTTGAAATTCTCTAAATTTTAGAGGTCGTCACGAATTAACGTCCTTTTCGCGAAATAACGCGTATTTACGGAGATATGAACGATTTAAGATTTCATGGAAAAATTGCCTGAATTTTGAAATTTTAGAGGTCGTCACGAATTAAAGTCCTTTTCGCGAAATAACGCGTATTTACGGAGATATGAACAATTTAAGATTTCATGGAAAAATTGCCTGAATTTTGAAATTTTAGAGGTCGTCACGAATTAACGTCCTTTTTGCGAAATAACGCGTATTTACGGAGATATGAACGATTTAAGATTTCATGGAAAAATTGCCTGAATTTTGAAATTCATGAAAAAATTGCCTCAATTTTGAAATTCTCTAAATTTTAGAGGTCGTCAGGAATTAAAGTCCTGTTTGCGAAATAACGCGTATTTACGGAGATATGAACGATTTAAGATTTCCATGAAAAATTGCCTGAATTTTGAAATTTTAGAGGTCGTCAGGAATTAAAGTCCTTTTTGCGAAATAACGCGTATTTACGGAGATATGAACGATATAAGATTTCATGGAAAAATTGCCTGAATTTTGAAATTCTCTAAATTTTAGAGGTCGTCAGGAATTAAAGTCCTTTTTGCGAAATAACGCGTATTTACGGAAATATGAACGATTTAAGATTTCATGGAAAAATTGCCTGAATTTTGAAATTCATGAAAAAATTGACTGAATTTTGAAATTCTCTAAATTTTAGAGGTCGTCAGGAATTAAAGTCCTTTTTGCGAAATAACGCGTATTTACGGAGATATGAACGATATAAGATTTCATGGAAAAATTGCCTGAAAAAATTGAACTGAATTTTGAAATTCTCTAAATTTTAGAGGTCGTCACGAATTAAAGTCCTTTTTGCGAAATAACGCGTATTTACGGAGATATGAACGATTTAAGATTTCATGGAAAAATTGCCTGAATTTTGAAATTCATGAAAAAATTGACTGAATTTTGAAATTCTCTAAATTTTAGAGGTCGTCACGAATTAAAGTCCTTTTTGCGAAATAACGCGTATTTACGGAGATATGAACGATTTAAGATTTCATGGAAAAATTGCCTGAATTTTGAAACTTTAGAGGTCGTCACGAATTCAAGTCCTTTTCACGAAATAACGCGTATTTACGGAGATATGAACGATTTAAGATTTCATGGAAAAATTGCCTGAATTTTGAAATTTTAGAGGTCGTCACGAATTAAAGTCCTTTTTGCGAAATAACGCGTATTTACGGAGATATGAGCGATTTAAGATTTCATGGAAAAATTGCCTGAATTTTGAAATTTTAGAGGTCGTCCCGAATTCAAGTCCTTTTCACGAAATAACGCGTATTTACGGAGATATGAACGATTTAAGATTTCATGGAAAAATTGCCTGAATTTTTAAATTTTAGAGGTCGTCACGAATTCAAGTCCTTTTCACGAAATAACGCGTATTTACGGAGATATGAACGATTTAAGATTTCATGGAAAAATTGCCTGAATTTTTAAATTCTATAAATTGTAGAGGTCGTCACGAATTAATGTCCTTTTCGCGAAATAACGCGTATTTACGGAGATATGAACGATTTAAGATTTCATGGAAAAATTGCCTGAATTTTGAAATTTTAGAGGTCGTCACGAATTAAAGTCCTTTTCGCGAAATAACGCGTATTTACGGAGATATGAACAATTTAAGATTTCATGGAAAAATTGCCTGAATTTTGAAATTTTAGAGGTCGTCACGAATTAAAGTCCTTTTTGCGAAATAACGCGTATTTACGGAGATATGAGCGATTTAAGATTTCATGGAAAAATTGCCTGAATTTTTAAATTTTAGAGGTCGTCACGAATTCAAGTCCTTTTCACGAAATAACGCGTATTTACGGAGATATGAACGATTTAAGATTTCATGGAAAAATTGCCTGAATTTTTAAATTCTATAAATTTTAGAGGTCGTCACGAATTAACGTCCTTTTCGCGAAATAACGCGTATTTACGGAGATATGAACGATTTAAGATTTCATGGAAAAATTGCCAGAATTTTGAAATTTTAGAGGTCGTCACGAATTAAAGTCCTTTTCGCGAAATAACGCGTATTTACGGAGATATGAACAATTTAAGATTTCATGGAAAAATTGCCTCAATTTTCAAATTCTCTAAATTTTATAGGTCGTCACGAATTAAAGTCCTTTTTGCGAAATAACGCGTATTTACGGAGATATGAACGATTTAAGATTTCATGGAAAAATTGCCTGAATTTTGAAATTTTAGAGGTCGTCACGAATTAACGTCCTTTTCGCGAAATAACGCGTATTTACGGAGATATGAACGATTTAAGATTTCCATGAAAAATTGCCTGAATTTTGAAATTTTAGAGGTCGTCACGAATTAAAGTCCTTTTTGCGAAATAACGCGTATTTACGGAGATATGAGCGATTTAAGATTTCCTTGAAAAATTGCCTCAATTTTGAAATTCTCTAAATTTTAGAGGTCGTCACGAATTAAAGTCCTTTTTGCGAAATAACGCGTATTTACGGAGATATGAACGATTTAAGATTTCATGGCAAAATTGCCTGAATTTTGAAATTCTCTAAATTTTAGAGGTCGTCAGGAATTAAAGTCCTTTTTGCGAAATAACGCGTATTTACGGAGATATGAACGATTTAAGATTTCATGGAAAAATTGCCTGAATTTTGAAATTTTTGAGGTCGTCACGAATTAACGTCCTTTTCGCGATATAACGCGTATTTACGGAGATATGAACGATTTAAGATTTCATGGAAAAATTGCCTGAATTTTGAAATTCATGAAAAAATTGACTGAATTTTGAAATTCTCTAAATTTTAGAGGTCGTCACGAATTAAAGTCCTTTTTGCGAAATAACGCGTATTTACGGAGATATGAACGATTTAAGATTTCATGGAAAAATTGCCTGAATTTTGAAATTTTAGAGGTCGTCACGAATTAAAGTCCTTTTTGCGAAATAACGCGTATTTACGGAGATATGAACGATTTAAGATTTCATGGAAAAATTGCCTGAATTTTGAAATTCTCTAAATTTTAGAGGTCGTCACGAATTAAAGTCCTTTTTGCGAAATAACGCGTATTTACGGAGATATGAACGATTTAAGATTTCATGGAAAAATTGCCTGAATTTTGAAATTTTAGAGGTCGTCACGAATTCAAGTCCTTTTCACGAAATAACGCGTATTTACGGAGATATGAACGATTTAAGATTTCATGGAAAAATTGCCTGAATTTTGAAATTTTAGAGGTCGTCACGAATTAAAGTCCTTTTTGAGAAATAACGCGTATTTACGGAGATATGAACGATATAAGATTTCATGGAAAAATTGCCTGAATTTTGAAATTCTCTAAATTTTAGAGGTCGTTACAAATTAAAGTCCTTTTCGCGAAATAACGCGTATTTACGGAGATATGAACAATTTAAGATTTCATGGAAAAATTGCCTGAATTTTGAAATTTTAGAGGTCGTCACGAATTAAAGTCCTTTTTGCGAAATAACGCGTATTTACGGAGATATGAAGGATTTTAGATTTACATAAAAAATTGCTTCAATATTCAAATTTTCGAAAATTTATAGGTCGTCAGAAATTAGTGTCCATTTCGCCTAATAACGCGTATTTACGGAGTTATGAAACTACTCTATATTTTACAACAATAAAAATGAGTAGATTTGAGTAAAATATGTCGAAATGTCAGTTAATTCAAAAAATAAATTTGTCAAATATAAATTGTTGAACCAATAAAAATTGTATGAAATTCATGAAGTTTTAATTCGAAATTTCTAGTTAGATTTAGCCAATAGGAATGTCGCATCATTCTAGTTTACTATAAATTATTGACAGTAGTTATGTAGAAGCATTTAAATGAGTTGCATTTGTCTTATCTTAGAGAAATTCATGGTTAATTTTTTCAATATTTGCCCAAAACAATTCCAAACAATGTACATTTTCATTGTCAGTTTGATTTTTCGTAGTGTATTCGAGTTGACATTGAATTTGACCGAGAGAGAACATGAAATGGAATTTTTTCTCAAACAAAAAATAACAACAAAAATCCATGACAACGAAATATGAGAGAGAGAATTTTGTATGAGAAACTTTCTTTTAATTTCCTCAATCCCTCAATGGTTAATGTTAAATTTATATAGCCTATGTCCTATTCTGATATGGTGGCTAACCAATCAATCAATCAAACAATCTCAGCGGTCTAGCTGATTTTTGTAGTCGAACATACAACATTCTGCTTTTATATATTAGTATAGATATAGATTTTGAATTTTATTGAAGATTTTGAATTTTATTGAAAATGTTGAATTTTATTGAAAATCTTGAATTTTATTGAAAATTTTGAATTTTATCTAAAATTTTGAATTTTTTTGAAAGAGTAAAATTCGTGGAAGAGTAGAATTCAGAGGGATCGAGAAAAAGCACTGTGAATGAAGAAACAAAGAAGTATCAAGCAAGGATCGATCCATAAAAAGGATTCACTGAAGCATTTCAGGAATCCATTGAGCAAAAAGTAGTTGCAGTGAAAAATTTGCGAAAAGAAGAGACGAAAGGGCAGGAAACTTCGCATTCACGTTGAAGGTTGTCCAAGGTAAAAATTAGTAGTGCGAGAAGGTTTCGATAAAAACTGCAGAACGAAGAACTTCGCAGTGGGAATAAAAAAAAGGTAGAGGAGCAATGGATACCGAGCGCAGTAGACAACAAGATCCGGAGGGTGGAAGGAATTTAAAACTTTTAAAAATCACTTCTCAGCCGGCAGAGAAAGATTTACATTCTTCTGCCGCTCTCGACCGCTGCTTCCTTTCATCGTCATCTCTCTCTCTCTCCCTTCCATCCTCCTCTCTTCCTTTCACACTCGGCCCTTGTTTTCACCATTATGCAAAATTTCTCCGCACTTTCGTGAACTTAATTTGGTGCAAATGGCTTTGGCGGTAGCGGTGCAGCAAATTGTGACAAATTCCAGTATAGTTGAAAAGTTATCGCGAGAAATGTCTTCGAAATCGCCTTGAAGTTTTTGGAGCTCGCTGTAAGGTTTTTTTTTTTTTTTTGTCGGTAAGAGGCATGAATGGGCTATTTTTGCAGAAGAGAATCCTCATTGAAACCCATCCCAGATGCCGCAAATCAAACATCCCATCGACTCTCTCCCGAAAACCCCAACTTACTTCTCCGGAGCGGCTGATGGTTCGGACACGTCCCGGCTGCGGTCAAGTCTGAAAGAAACGAGAAGAGAAACATCTCCATCAAATAAAGAGCAAACAAGTCGAATAAAGAATCCAATTTCAATAAAAATAAATCTCGATAAAAATTTGTGCCTAGCTCTATCAACATTGCAATAAGACAGGCGAGCCCTTGCCCCGAACAACCGATAGACTGGCCGAAGGATGAACGGAAGGACCGACTGAAGAATCGAACGAAGGATCGATAGAAGGACCGCCGAAGCGAACGAGCAATGAAAGAGAAGAAAGGAATCCCTGCCAAGGATGGGCGAAGAAGGAACGAAATCCAATTGGAAAATGATAATGAATCATCGAATGGCTATCACTGAAAGCAGAGAATATCAAAGAGATAATGGAAATGAGTTTGGGTTGTCGGCCCTCCCTCTTCCTCATTTTTTCCCTTTTCATTTCAACCCTTCCGCCCCGACGTTCATCGCTTGTTAATAAATGGATAATCTCGGTTAAGTGTGTTCTGAGGGTGCCGTGAACGTTCTGGGGTCCTGGGGGATCAATTTCGGAGATGAAGGACATTGAATCGACTCGATCTACGTAATCAATGGAAAGGAAATATGTTCGGTGAATGAAAGAAGGAAACGTTCCTGGAAATGATGGGCCGACGAGGAAGGGAAGAGAGGAGGCGAAGGGACGTGGCAACTGTGGCGTGGAAACGAGGGCATCGTGTCATGACGAAGCCGGTGATCACGGCAACGGGTCGAGGCACAGGGCGGAGTTGCAAGAAGACGGCGCGCTCGAGAAATTTCCACTAATTGCTCTGTTCGTTCTTCGTTCATTCGCTTGCTCGCTTGCTTGCTTATGAGGGCTTTTGCATTCCTCCGATTGTAACATGTGTTTCGAAAGCGAAGCGTATGACGAGGACTCAGTCGGCTACATGATAAGCTGCTTAAAACCAATATTCCCAACCCAACAGACACGCGCGAGCATCTGTACATTGGAACATCACACACTCACATATTCTCCCACTCACACGAACTCACACAGGAAAGCATGAGCGATTGAAAATCCATGAAGCAAATAATTACCAAATTGGAAGACACATGGACGCGCCTTTAGGGCCTGGAATTGGTATGTTCACCCACACGCGTACGCACGTATTCACTCTCATGGCAACCCTGACTCCGACCCCGGGAGCCATAACCGGAAAATGTAAAGCGCCGACGAAGTCATCGCATTCGATAGTCGATCCATTTGACTTTTGAAATTTCGAGTTTGAAATTTCAAATTTCAGATTTCGAATTTCCGCATACTTCTCACATACAATGAGGACGAAGCCATCGGTAGGCGGTTTCTATCATGCCGTTGGGGCTGCCCCAAATGGATGAAATCAATTAACTTGGCAACAAATGAGGGCTGCTTTTAGGAGCGGAACCAGGGCTTGGTTCTCGTTGCCGCATCGACCGGGCATGACCTCGCAGTACGGAGCTCTCGACGTTTCAATATCAACCTCTGTTCATCTCTGTCATTCGCCAAAATCCATTCGATCCAAACTTTTTTCATGGCTTTATCCCACTCTCTCTCTCTCTCTCTCGTGGCCCGTGGAAGCCGTCAGTTGCACAAACCGAAGTTCGCTTTCATGCTCCACCCTTTCATGTCGTTCCGTTCTTCCCCCTCTCAGTCTCGTCTTTCCGCCATCACTTGTGCCGACTTCCAGCCGTAAAACTATCATCGACCGAGGGTTCTGCCCGCAAACTTGGGGCAGATCTGACCAGATCATATCCTGTCCAATGCATTCACCCACCACAAGGACTCCGATGCAGCTGATTCCACAGAATGGAGCATGAATTTTCAGTTTACGGAGCAACGAAAGAAATTTTCAATTATTCCACTAAAGAATAAGGACCAATTAATACCACAAGGCACATGGACTTCCATACATGTCCATCTATATGAATATGTTCTCTTATAGGAAATAGAAAATTTTCAAATATGTTCTTCTTATGCGTACAATTTCTGAAGGAAAAATTCAAAATAAAACTTTGCATTAAGTTCAATTCTTGTTTTTTATTTATTTTCCCAAAGTCTAGAACAGTTTTAGATTCAAAGGTATCATAAAAATTGATTTTCTTCTGCATACCATTTGAAAATAAGATTCTTCAAAAGCCACTGAGAAGCGACTGAGGGATTTCTCGGAATGTCTTTGAAGAGAATATTAATTTGAATAGATTTATATTTATATTACAGAATCGTCATTTAATACTCAGTGAAATTACGTAGTTAAGGGATATTATTTAAAAAGTATGATACTTAAAGCTAATGCAAATGCAATTTGAATGCTTATTTTATTCTTTATACAAGTGCAGAACGATAAATGTGAGCTGATCATTTTGTCGATTTCAATGGGAGAATTGCAAAGATTTATGCGAGAGATTTCTAATTGACTTTTTGAAACTGTTGAGCAGACTATTAAGGATTCTATCTCGAAATTCGATCCGGAAATGAGGGACAAACTTTCGACCATATTACCGCCTCCACTACCAGGGCATACACTCTTAACTCCTCCACAACCAGGGCGTTCATTCCTCACTCCTCCACTATTAGGGCGTTTGCTCTTTCCCCCATCTGTGCCTAATGCGGGGAATTAAACGAATGGGGCAATAAATCCACATTTAATGCTAAGAGAGAAGGCGGTGGCCAAGAGGGGGGCTTGGCGAACCATGCGAAGGCGGCTCCCTGCTGGACTCTCACCCTCCCCCAACTTGATGCGACGGCTGCGAAAGGACAACATGGAAAACCAATACAAGCCGAAGTGGTGATGGGAAGTCGAAGTATTTATAGACGAGCGTCCAATAGTCGGGGTCGTGGTTGAGGCGGGGCGAAGGAGGCGAGAAGTCATCACGCGATAGTCCATTCTCCACTCTGTCTCATTCCGTTCTCTCTTCCTTCCTCTACTCTAGTCCATTCTCCACTTCACTCCATTCCACACTGCGATTTCTGTGGATGCCTATGTGGAAGGGTGGCCCATGATGGCCATAAAAATATATTTTTAGCCGTTTGTTGTGCCGAATCCATGGCGGATGCGAGTTGTCTTCGCAATTCGCTGCGGTCGTACATGTCACCAGACAAATGTTTGTACACAGAAATGTATATGCGGAAAAGTTTCGCAAAACAAACGCGAGAATATGCAAAGAAATATTCATAAATACCAGATGGGGTGGAGAGAGGAGATGCCTGCTCGCCTCTGGTCGCCAAACATTAGACACATTCTGGAGGCAGTGAATTTTTAGTATCCCCTCATCTCCGCTCTCCCTTCATCTGTGTAATTGACGTCTGTGTAATTAGCGCAAAGTCCGGTCACTGGACCCTGAATCACCTCCCATGAGGGCGTTTGGAATAGCTCGACTCCAATCGCGACTCGTGAAATTCAATCACTTCGTCTCCAGTCCGCGTCGATGGCCGTGGTCTGATTTGATCTCATGGTCCGTGTTCATGTCCGTGTCCATGTCCATGTCATGTCCCGCAAGCCGAGTCATAAACCAAGCCGGATAAAGAGACCAAGCAAAGCCGGGTCGTAATTCTTCAAATACTTGTTCCAGTACCCAAGCCAACGGCAATAGCTTCATCCCCATCGACAGGAACAACAGCGACAGAGACAACAACAACAACAACAGTAAGTAGACCATCATCGACCATGGACTGGTGGCCATCAAACCCATGAGTCCTCCTCCTCCGACCAACCGACCCACCGACCGGATGACGCTATCGATTGGAGATCATTGAGATTAGTGGACAATGGGATTTCCGCTTGGCGACACCCAGTGTCCGCAACGCAAATTTGTTCACAAATTTGCACAAAATCTGTGGACAAATTTCGAGTCGACCTCGTGGCGCATTAATAACCCAGAAACCCATTTATCCCAGGTCGCCCGATGACGATGCTCCGTCTACCATCCGTTTGTTCGTCCCAGGGACCGACCATCGGCATTAAATCGCTTCCGAGCACAACAAATCGAAATTTGCGACTCAAGTCGGAGTGGATCTGGCTTTGGACCAGGGACCGGGGCTGAGGCCAGGGCACAGCCACGCATTAATGGAGCCCGCAAATTATGTGCTGCACTGGCGGCAGTCGATCGGTTGCCCCGCCCCCTGTCATCGCCCCCCTCACGCCGATCCCTCAACCATTGGCGGCCAGTCAACCGCACGGCCATCGTGGTCCGACTCTTGTTTGGCCCATCGCCGGGAGTGGGGTTCATAAACAACCGACGTCTGTCGGACGCCTTTCCCTCTATCACACCCTCTCTCTCTTACGCGCACTTGCGGTCCGCATAAGTAGGGGCCATTAATGTAATAGGATTACATGTGCCGAGGACAAGCGGTGAGGGGGGGCGGTGAGGGCAGGGTCGCGACTCTTCTCGGCTGACCAATAAGTTCGGGCGTTGAAAGCAGTCTCCAGTCGATCGAACCGAACGAACCGAAGAACGACAGGATGTTCGGACGGCGACCACATTTAATTCGCCGGAGATCAATAAATGCCTTGCGACATGCTGGAGCGTGTCATGCGGTTCTTGTCTTGACCATGGCCGCAGGCAGAGAGGTCGGGGTGTATCGAAGAGGGCCAACAGGGTGTTATTAATTCGCTAACGTCCGGCCGAAATCGCTGGCGACAGCAGGAGGTGGACACGGAGCATGTGGTGTGAGTTTCTTGTGGTCCCTCTTAAAGCGAAGAAACCTTTAATTTCTTATTTAATTTCTTTTTACATAATGCTTCCTTGTGATTCTTCCCATCAATTCTATTTCTTATCCCTCCTACCTTCTCGACTTTTCCACTTCGCTCCCTCCTCCATCCAAATCTCATTCTCTCATCTTCCGGGCTCCTCGTCGCCGTTAATTTGCGACCCTTCTCAAAGGCATTAAAGAGCTCGGCGATTGAGGAGTTTCGCTCAATTAAATTAATAATTCACTCGACCCAGCTCCATCCATCCCCTCGCGTGGCTTTCACCTTTTATGTTCTCAGCGCCCATCGCCACTACCGCTTCCGACCCCGCCCACAAAGAACGAGAACATTTATTTATCGATTCCAGGAAGCGAAGCGTAGGAAATGCGCGAAGTGACTTTGACTTTGTCTATTTATTGCTCTGTCTTTCTCTCTCTAAGTTCAATCTATCTCTCTCTTTCTCAATCGTTCTATCTCTCTCCTTCTCTATCCCTCTCTCTCCCTTTGCATTTCAATCACTTCCTCTACCTCTGGTGAATATAGCAAAACAAAACGCTTGAAACCATTAATTTAATGGCGAAGAAATCGCACAGAAGTTTTCTCTCGGAGATTTTAAAGGAAATGGACCAGAAGCAAAAACAATTACAAAAACAACAACAAACAAACAGAAAATATTAATAGAATCTACAACAACAATCCCAACACCAAAAACAATTTGAAAAGTTTACCTCAAAGACCACGGCTACGAGGATTCGATCAAAAAGCCCGGCTCGGACGAAACTTTCCTTCAGACAACAAGGACGAAAGTTATTTTCATTAGATTCGGGAAATAAGTCCCATTGTGCATGGTCGAGAGAAGACAGAAGAGGAAGAAGAGAACCTTTTCTTGGGGTTCGAACAGTCGGCATCCAGATCTCACAAAGAAATAGCCACAAAAACCTCTCCCAAGCTTGGGCTGCCAAAGGAAACTATCAACATTTACGACTCGAACATTAGGCCAAAGTTTCCATCGAGACCCGGGGAGGGGTCCAGGTGCCGGGGAAGGTGGCGAACAGTGGGCGAAAAAAGGCAATTAACAGCCATGTCCGACAAGTCGTCGGGCCAATTGTCAGCGTGGGAAGTTATCTGGATCGAGAGGAGCGTGAAGACTGCGCCGCAAATCTTGAGCGGTGGAAGACACAACTATCGCAAACTTGGTCCTTCCAGCAACCTCGAGGGAGTCGAGTCGAGAAGACACACGTTGCCAGTTGACGCAAAGTTGCTTATTTGGCCAATCCCCGCCGCCGAAGTGGCTTTAAAACAATAACAATAAACAGAACGCCATATCGACAACACCGCCAGCCGTCGCCACCAACAAAGACGATGCCTGTCGAGGTCTGTTCTTAGGTGTATGTGTGAAACTCATTCGGTGAGTTCCATTACGTGTTCCTCTTCATATATTTTTTTTCACAACAAAAAAAAACTTCTCACAACACCGCAGCACTGAGAACACTCAAAGGACAAAGACGACGATGGGAAGGAGTCGAATGTCATGGAGACAGTGGCGGCAAAAGATCCCAGGAAGCAGTGGCAGGAATGGCAAAAGTCGAACTTAAAGTTCTCTCCACTATCTGGGCAGCGGCATCGCATCGAGTGTACCGAGGAGAATCAGGGAGAAAACGGACTTGAGGAAAGGATGCGAGAACTTGTTTTTCACCGTGCATCGTTTTAATTTGAAATTGGATTTGGTTGCTTTCACTGCCGGGCAGGGAATGTCTCATTTTGATTCCCGTCCTCCTTCTATACCCTTCTCACTCTCCCTGCTGCTCTCTCTCTCTCTCTCAATCACTCTCTCTCCCTGTCTCGTCCCTCTATTGCCCTAGAATCAACATGCAACAGTGGCAAAAAAAGCTAACGTCATCCAGACATTCGCTAATGCAATTGCAGGATCCTTCGGCAAACACAAACATACACACATACTAAAACTTTAAAGGATCCACACGTACACACCCAAACATAGACACTCACATCTATTCTCAGATGAACTCTGAGCACGCGGCACATTCGCCACATACGCGAGCGCCCTCTGGCGAATAGATTCCCAACTGATTATTCCTCTGGAGAGCAATAAGCCAGGATGCTAGCTACTTGCCGAGCACTGATCCGCTCCCGGTGTTCCATGTGTGTGTGTGTGTGTGTGTGTGTGTGTGTGTGTGAGTGTGTGTGTGAGAGTGTGTATATGTTCGAGAATTCGTCCTGAGCTGTCTGTCCGAGGACCGTTGGCGAGGATGTGGTCCAACGCGCTGACGACTTCGTACGGATCGACCGTGGAGTTTTCTCGGCTCTGGTTGTGTTTTTATAGCAAGGCTTCTCGCTCCTCTGTCTCATTCTGTTGTGTCTATGTATACCTCTGTCTCTTTCTCTGTTCATCCTTCGGTGAGTGTCTCCGTCTCCGTTTCGTCTCGGCCGGCTGGCATTTTTCCCATACAAATTGATATGTCTGTCTGTCTGTCGCCGGCCGTTCGTTCGTCGTCGTTTCGGCCACTGATATCCTTGCGAACGAACATCCTGCCAGATGACTTGCTGATGTTTTTCGAGCGCTTCGTCGCACTCAGGGCCACATCAAAGCCGAGATAAAGTTTTGGTCCACTTGGAGCGGAGAACTTTCCTCGCTCAACTCTTTTCTCAATCGTCCTTTTGTGAAAACAAAACACGTTGTCGTCTGTCTCCGAGTTGATTCTTTTGGTTTGCTCCACTCCTTGCAGTTGATTTGCTCCTCACATGGGTGGATTTTTCTCCCCACTCCGCTCGCATATCGCTCAGTGTATCAGGAAGTTCACGTCGTTGCTAATGAAAGTTTCGGTGAAGTTCATTTTCTCATGTTCATGTTCGCCTCACGAGCGAGCGCTTCCCTTTTCGCTCGGTGTGTTTTTGTGCTTTGTCATGTCCTCGTGGCTGTTTGTCCACCTTCTTTCTCTCCGTGTGTTTGCTCCTAAACTCGTTAAGTGTAGAAGGAAATGCTACTTTGGCAATTTGTGCGAAACTCAGTACTTTGGTTCTCGTTCTCGCTTTTGGTTTTTGTCATTCTAGTTCTGCTGATGTTTGTTCAAGGAGTTTTTCCCAGTGTAGCCGTTATCGTTTTTGCGAAATTTGATGGCTTTTTTTCGCGCTCGCTTGTGTTCGTTTTCCCCGTTCGCCCGTCTCTGCGAATGCGATTCTCATTAAAAGAGGAATTACTTTCATTTATTTGGGTTTGTTTTGCGGCTCCTTGAGTCTCTTTTATCGCTTTTCCCCACTTCTCCCCGATGCTGCTTGTCCTGCTCTGTCCTTCCGCCTCATTTGCGCAATTTACTAATGGGTTTAAAAGGACACGCTCTGCACTGGCGACATTTGTGGATTTTTAATTAAGACAGTTAAGGGTTAATTTGTCCCCCCCTTGGATAGTTCCTCGATCGTCTCGATTTATAGCCATTGGGTGGTTTGGTCCGTTTTTGTTTTTGGCCAGAACTTCGAGGATAGTGGATCCTGACAAATGGATCAATTTTAAGGGGATATTGAAGAATTCGAATTTGGTCAAAAGATCTATTGTCTTGTTATTGATCCCCGTTTATAAATCCACGTTTATAAATCCCATTCTTAGGACTCTCCTGATTATTTTCTATTGATCAGCTAATGGAATATCGAAGCTTTGGCTAGTTTGCAGTCACAATTACACTCAAAATGAATGAAATAAACCAACTTTGTGAGACAACTTTAATCACACTTGACCCATTTGTGCCTCCCTTTGCGCCCACTCAAGTGAAGGCAATCAAAAGGCGTTCCCGAAGTGTGAGGGATGTCGGTCACAGGTGCTTCCCTAATTTATGTAGCGTTCACAAACACATTAATTACATTTTAAATCGGATCAGGCAAATGCGACACCCGAAACATCGTCAGCCGCGACCTTTCAACGGTGGCCATTAACGGCAATTAAACTCCAGTAATCGGTCATCAAAATATTTATAGACATACACACGGTGAATCGATTGCCGACAATCAACACCCGCAAGTCCGCCTCCCCGACCACGCCCACCTGAAGTCAGTCTTCGGACCCCTTCCCGCCATAAATTACTGCAAAATGTTGCCGAGCCATGAATAAATATTTGAGACAATTATGACAGCCATTAACAAATTATGATACATCCCTGGAACTTTCGGGCGGCCGACGCCCACCTCAGCACCGACCCGCCTCACGCTAACAACCGGCGACAGGCCGCAACATTAAGCAAACGGTGGCGAATCTGCGGCGTTGCGGCAGAATAATTTGTGGCGACGTCGGCGGCGTCTGCGATTTTACGACTAATGATGGCTCTCATAATTCATAGGTTCACAAATTCACGGTGGGGTGGACGAAGCGGAAGGAGTTACTCGAAGGGAAAGGAAAGGCAGAAAGGAAGGAAGTCGTAAATTAAGCATGCTAGCCGAGGTCGTCAATAAAGCATTTCGCATGTCGATCCTTTTGGGGCAACAATCGCTACGAAGACAATGGTACTTTTATTGCAAAACCAACAAGAATAATGTGGAGGAAACGGGGTCGTGTTGGTGGAGAAGAAAAGGAAGAGGGAAAGGGAGAACAATAGGATGAGAAAGACAAGGGAGACAAATGACGATGGCTTATCTGGTCATGCTTCATTTGGCCGAGCGATGGGGCGGCTGAGGCGAAGGGTTCGTGGGAGGACGCGAAAGGATTCTAGCGAAGAGATTTCTTTGGCGAAGATCTCGGTTCAACAGCAACGAATTTTCCTAATGTAATGTCCTTTCAAAAGCAAGGATAAATCAGCGGCATTGATGTGGATGGGTAGCTGGGCTGCATTCGCTCTGAGGCTTTGGGATTAAGATATTGTAATAATATAGAACACAAACATAAAGCAGGATTAGTCTCAGTTCAAATTTCGAATAAGAGTAAATTATATCAAAACATGATATCAATATGACTACATAAATATGTATATTTCAAAGGATTCAAAATATGGATGCATTTATGTTGATATCCAGGAATATTACAGGTAATTTATTATCAACAATTTATTTGCACAAAAAGACCAATATAAGTATGCAAGCATGCATTAAAGGTTTGCAAAACATCAAACATTATTCTATTATTTTTCGTTCTTTTATCGTTTTTTTTTTAATTTTCAATTTAATGTTGTTTTCATTAGTCTGATTAAATCCGTATAATATTTTGTGAATAGGGTAAATAATATCATCTATTATTTATTTCTGTTATCGTTTTTTTACATTTTCGACTAAATGTTATTGTTTTCATTAGTTAGATTAAACCCGTATAATACTTCGTCCATTGCACAGTTGAATAAAAACATATTGTTTTCAGCAATTTTCTACAAGGTTGAAATTGACTAAGTCCTTAGGAATCCTCTGCAGTGGTTTCAGTGGCAACATCCTGATGATGATTCCGAACCCTGAAATGCATGAAAGCGTTGCACATCTCGTGATTACGGGTTCATGGTACACGCCGCGCCGCAAGAGAATAAATTTAACAAATTAAGAGCCATTGAAAGCTGTACTAATTGGGCCAGGACCAGGGAGGTGATCGAGGGGTAAAGGTAGGGATCAGGACTAGATCAAGGTAACCGTTTTTTGGCTTTCTGGTTGCCAGGTGATGGCATTTGAATTTTGGAAATGACTGCAGGAATCTCACTGACATTCATTGGTTTCACAGAACGAGGTTCACGTTACTCCATCTCTCTTTCACACTACCCTTTTTACTCTCATTGTCCTCTTTTCCCTCTCTCACTCTTCCCGTTCCTCTTTGTTTCAACTCTTTCCCGCTCGCTCATTCCATTCTGATATTAGCAAAATATTAGTTCTCTGCACACGTTCGCCTGAGTGAAAATTTCCAAAATAGTTAGTAGAAAAACTAGAAAGTTTCGTTGGCAAGAATCTATATTTGTTGTTGTTTGTGGCGAGATGTCCATTATTTTCGGTTACCATAGAAGCCATGGAACCACTCATATGTTCCATCATAAATCTATCTATCTCCCTCCCACATTCATTGTCTTACTCTCTCTCTCTCTCTGTCTGTTGTCGTCGCCCACGAGTTGTGCTGATGGTACGCTTTCGTTTTATCGTACATGGCGTTTGCCGCAACCGCAGCAGAAACAGGTCATTCGTTCCATCGGTCTGTCTCTCTGTCTGTCTGTCTGTATGTCGGCCATTTCTGCGGCTCTCTCACCGGCAGCAACGTCACAGCCCGGCCGCAAATGTCACTCGCAATCATGATAACGTGACGCTAATCATAATTTGCTGTCCGCCTTTCGCCCCCTCGCCTAGAAGTGCATAAATCTCCATTTTCCTCAAAACAACCCTTGCCCCCCAGAGAACAAAAAAAATCGAAGGCACCGACAACAATAACAACAACAACAACGATGGCACCTACAACAACCACAACATCAACAGACCAGTTAAGAATCAAATCAAAAACTCAGCCGAGTGCCAAGAGTCGGACGCAGTTTCCAGACTCGACAACTTCATATGTTTTTGTCCGAAACTTGAAGCGAGAACGAGAACCAGGACGACGCGAAGAAGAAGAGCCTAAGACGGCAGTCGTTCAAGGACTGACAGAGAGCGGAAGAGAGAAGGAACTACTTTGAAGACTCCATATTTTCTGCCAAATGGAGGACGAGCAGCCAGATAAGAACAATTACCCAATTTAGCCGACGGGGGGAGCGACGGAGAGTGGAGTGGATTTAAATTGGTTTGTTTTCGTCTGGGGTTTTTTAGCCCCCAGATTTCCAGCACTTCCTCTACCTCACTCTAAGCCATTTATGTATGTGTGTGTGTGTGAGGAATATTTTTGACGGGACTTCACTTTATTTGTATGGAACGAGAGTCTGGTTGGAGGAGAAGAAACTGATCTCGAGGACGTCTCCAGCAGTCATCCTGCCTCTTCAGACTTTTTCTCCAACTCCCCAGAGGATCCGGGGGAGAATTCGGTCGTCTAGCTGGCGCAGATATAATGATATTGATGTTGGTGTCGTTGTTATTTTTGTTCTTGTTGTGATGCCATTCCATTGATGGACAAATCTGCTGCAGAGAGAACGAGGAATCCCGGTCAATTACCTTCCATTTGCAATTTAATTAAAGCTCTGGCTCTGACTCGAGACAACGTGGGCCAGAGGGATTCGTGTTTTTAATATTTGAGGAAAACGCTGTCATTCCTTTGTCTTTCTCTCTCTCTCTCATTTTCTCTTGGCAATGATGCAATTAACTCGGGTTTGGGAGACGAGTAGCAAGAGTTGAACACATTAAAATATTCATTGATTCGCTGTATCGAATTTAAATTTAAATGATTCCCCAAGCTGAGTGCGAGATCCACACGTCGTTGAAGAGTTCGTAGGGTTGCCATCGTGCAGGATTATCGTAAATAGTTGAGAAGCTCTTTCAGGTGCTGAGTGGGAAGAAAGAGGAGTGTGGGTGAAATCGCAATGAAACTCAAGCGCGAACTCATTAGTCCTGATTTTAATTCCGAGCTTATCCTCGACGGGAAACCATTTGTAACCCGAGCTCCGTTCGCCTTCACTTCCTGCGAAATTCCACGGCTGACATTTGCATATCATGTGGCAACTCTCTTGAACACCGCCATGCACACACACTGATACAGGCACACATACGAACACTCGCAGTCAGAGAAGGCCACCAAGAGCCGGAGAAAATGAGATGCGCGCATTGCGAGTTTCGCACGAGTTTCGTATTTCATGCCGACTTCTGACAACGGCCCCCTCCCAATTCACCCCCTTTCCACCCCCTCCACATTATCCCCCACCACACCAACAACGTAGTCATCCTCGTCATCATCATCTTCTCTGTGATCATCAAAGTCGGCGTCATCATCGCAGCTCAATAAACATTCCGAGCTGGCATTAAAACGGAAACCAAGACAAGCCCTCAAACTGGGGGCGAAGTGGGGCGTAGCCAGTCGTGGGCTGTGGGGCGAAATATGAGCTCGGCATGAAATGGCAAAATGGAATTTTCATTTAAATCGGGAATTCATTTGCAGCCGCGCATTGCGTTTCATCGCGTTACCTCTTTCCCAAACAACAACAACAACAACGGTAACTACTGGCACAACAAAAACAATGGCTACTACTATCACACCAACAACAATAACGGCGGCCACTATTGCCGCAACATAAACGGCAACCCCGAGCCCGGGAGAAACACAATCGATTGGGTGCTCCAAATACAATCCAACGAGTAGAGTCCTCTGACCCGACCTCCGCCTAACGATTCTGCGAAGTAGGCCGTCATCGCAGTTCGCGGTTCGAATCACACCAGGACGAATATCCTGGAAATCTATGTTTGTATGTCTATGGCGGTTTGCGAAAGACAACGAGGAAATTTCAATTAATTCAATTCGATGCGAAAATTAATTATTCTTCACTAGTCCGACCAACCTGCGGCTGACGTGGACGCGGAAATCAAAATGAAGACTCCGCCCTCGCAAACGACCTGAATTATTCACCCAGCATGTGACCGTGTGGTGGTGACAGCAGTAGCAGCCGCCTAAATCCTTTCGTAAATCCTCTTGTTAATCAATTTATACCGAGTTTAGGTCAGATAGGATTCTTTCAGAAACTATGGGCAAAGCAACTATTTCGGATGAAGACGAATTTTGATTTTATTCATCGAAATATAGTAACCGTCATTCTATGGATTGATCTGGGGTAATAGAAGGAGAAGGGAGAACGATATAAGGAATAGTGGTAAGAAATATAAGGAGTAGTGGAGAAATATAGGAAGAAATAGTAATGGAACAATTCGGTTCACAATGGCGAAACTCGAAAGCCATCATACAAAGGATCTCACTGTGCTCCGCTTGAGTGCCAGACAATTTGTCTGACTCACAAACACACAGACAGACAAACACACTTAGACTCATTCAAACTTGTACTGAGGCAAGGACACGCGCTGTCTGTGTGAGAATGGTATTGAAATTCAAAGCAAATATACATGTGCGCGACAAACGGGGGCGGACCACATGTGCTCCATTTTGTGTTTGGCCTCCGCACCTCCCCACCCCCACTCCACTCGCCCCCCTCGCTCCGGGCTCCATTTTCCGCCATATTGAATTTGAGTCGTGGGCCTCCATCGCCATCGTCGTCAGAGTCGAGTCGTGCTCCTCAATCGTTCCGCTTGATTCGTTGCAATTTGAAGGAAGTGACGTCGTTTATACCATCGCACACAAACACATTCACATACAAGAGCACGAACTCACGGTAGGATCCATGTGAGTGTGTGTGTAACAGAGACTTCTCTTCACGCCGTTAGTGTAGCGTTTATCTTTGTTTTATTGCCCTTTGTTTCCTCAGCTGATTTCCGTTCGCCGCATGCGAGACGAGAAATTATGTAATCAACGGCCCCCGAATTCCGGGCCGCTGAGATGGAAAGATGGGGCGTGGCGGATGGCGGAAGAAGACTTCAATTTTTCTCGCCCTTCTCCCCCAACCGACCCCACCGACGACGAACTCTGGGGAATTGATGAGGCCACTGAGCGTCACACGTTTTCGCTGTTCATCATCGGCGTCGAAGTTCAAGTCGAAATCGACGCCTTTCGGCACCGATTGCGAAATTGATTCTGATTGACAGCGGCGTGGGGAGTGAAGAGGAGAGAAAAAAGGGGAAAGGTGGTTCAGATATACCGAAGTGGAGCAAGGAGTAGGAGGAGAGCGACCAAGGAGTGGGATAGACAAAAAACTGATATAAACTAAATTGAACAAAGAAAGGAGAAAGAAACGAACTTTAAGGCGGATATGCGAAAGTCCTCTTTAAGCTGCTCCGGGCGAGAAAATTCGAAAAAAATTCTTCATTAACAAGAGAAACTTTGAAATTAATTGTGAAAACCGCCAGAGGTGTCGGGCTCTTAGAGGCATCAAGGTAAGCTAAACTCCTAAGCGAAAGAGAGAGAGAAAGAAAGATCTGAAAGCTTTTCCACAGCACTGACTCTGAATTCCTCCCATCCATCCATCCATTCAATGCTATTCCTGTCTATTCCGAGGCGAGGAAGTCAAAGAGTTTTTCGAGCTTCTTTTTTCGGCACCCTTGCTCTCCTTTCTTTCGGAGCGCGTCGAAGAACAACAAACAAGTTATCCGATTTTGTGCGATGGAAGGAGAAGAAGAAAAGAAAAAGAAGGATAAGAACAGGAGGAAAGAGAACAAGCGAGCAAGAACTAGGAGCTTGGTGCGAAGTTAAGAGCTCGATAACGTTTGCGGCAGCCGCGTGTTGGAGAAGTTTTTAAAGATATTAAGGCACGTTTTTGGCGATCAACTTTCGCCCAGGTACCGAGTGCCTCCTCGTTGTGGCCAGAACCTGTCACGCACACACACATTTTTGTATACATACAAATTCTCTATTTGCCCCTCTGAGCTACGACGCCAACTGCACTTTGGTCTTGAGGTCTTGAGACAAAAACGGAGACGGCTGTGGAGTCGACGGAGCCTTCGGCGCCCTAAGTTATGCAGCGAAAAGTTTTATTGGTTGTTTATTGCGAGGGGCGTGAGGCGGGAAAGTTTCCCGAAGCCCTTCGAGGGAACCCCGGGGCGAGAACTCGAGCGACAGTGGGGCGAATCTGAGCCAAAGGTTTTCAAGGACTCGCTTTAATGCGTGCCGGAAAAGGAAGCGAGGCTAAGTGCAGGCGCAGGGAGGGAGAATGGAAAAGCTTTTGGGAGGCCAGATAAACGGTGCAGTTTTTGTTGTGGAAAATCCGCCAAATGGTGGGAATGAAGAGGACGATAAATGTCGCTAATTTGATGGACTCGAATGAAGCGTGAATGTGAGTGTGTATGTGTGCGCGTTGTCAGCATCACACATTGACTCATTAGTAAAGTATAACATTTCACACACACACACACACACAGATAACAACTCATACATTCACACATATGGAGGACGAATCGAGAAACATGTTGACACCGAATCCGGAGACATTTTCCGCTTTATGAACAGTTTTACGGCACACAAACACACTCACACCGAAATACAGGCAAAGGCCCAAGAACATAGATGACGATAGAAAGAGAGAAAACCCAATATCCTCGCACAACTCATTCGGATTCAATACAGTCGGAAATACGAAGATCCGAACACACAATGGTACGTGGAAACTGATGACATTAGCACAATCATACACAATACACCCCGAGTCTCTACACTGAGCGATGCCAGGGATCCGAGGGAAGCCGTCAAGTGAAAGCCGAAAAGTTGTCGAAGAGCCGACAGATGAATCGTTGGAATTGAACACGAACACAATCGCTTTTGAAATAGGAAAATTCCTCGGAAATCATAACAAAAATACAAATATAAATCCCAAGCCTTCCATTGAATCGTATGGAATAGAATTGAATAGAATGGATTGATTCCTGGAACAAGGACTTCACTCGATCCGACAACGGCAACGACTCCGACCTGAACTCTTTGGCGTTCGGGGAAATCTCTTTCTGGGCCATCTCGTCATCATTTCGATTTCTCACCGTGCACTGACTTGTCATTGAGCCCGGCCGAGAGTGGCAGGGATTGGAACTAACTTGACAGTCCATTTCATCGATGGATCCCTTGTTCGTGTGCCCTTTTTCTTCAGCATCTACTTCTTCTTGTTGTTGTTGTTTTTGTTGTTCTTCTCCCTTTTCTTCCTGAAGTTGTTGGTCGCTCTGTTTATTTCGGCTTCGCATTCCGACCGTCAAACAAACTATTCCAATGGATATTTCAAACACAGCCAATAGTTGTAGTTGTTGTCTTGAGTTTATTGTTGTTCTTGCCTTGTGCTTATTGTTGCTATTGTTGCTATTGTGTTTTTTTCCTTTTATTGCTATTTCTGTTCGTGTTGTTGCCGCTGTCAGTGTTGCCATATTGTGCGACACTCTGTGCTCCGTTGCCCATCCGGCCCAACAATAAATGCTGCAAAAATCAATTCCAGAGGCCAACTTTATGACAGTTACACAGATTTCGTCTTTTTCTTTCTTCTCTTTTTTCCCTTCAATTCTCAATCGCTTTTTCTCCGTCCGACTTCCTCTTTCTCTGTCCCTCTTTCTCTGTCCCTCTATCCCTTCATCGACCTTCTTGTTCATCACTCGAATCCCAGTAATTGGGTTAATTAATTTCGAGTGGTACGAGTGAGGCCGATGATCGACGGATGTGTATCAGGACTCGTCCTGGACTCCTGCGCCCTCAGCCGTGGTGACAAGATAAGGAACCGACTGCTTTCGGGTGTTGGTTTCTGGTGCTTCAAGCTCAACGCCCTCGGACCCGAAGAAAGGAATCATCCAGAGGTTTTCGGGGTTTCTGAACTTTGAATCTTTGCTCCAAAGCCAACCATCTCGAGGAGTTTCAGAGCATACTTTTAGGCGAACTCCTAATTAACCGCACTACGACAGTATTTTGAGTCCTGGCAGCTCACGCGTGTGGTAAAAAGGGGAGCGGGAAAACGAAAGGAGACGAAGCCAAAGGAGCACAAACGAATCCAAAGGAACGAAAACGATTCCAAAGGAGCCCAAACGAAGGCAAAGGAGCCGAAGGCCGAAGCAGCGAAAAACAAAGCAATGAAGAACACGGCCAACGAGACAGACCAACCAACGACAACAGCAACTGTCACTGAGATGGACAGACGACAAATCGTCGAGAGAATATTTCGACTGACAGACAAAGTGAACACATTTTTGTTATCCTTTTCCGCCGGGAGCCGCAGGACGTAGGGGGAGCCCGGGCTCCATGGGGTTGTGGGGGAAGCGTCGTGTATTTGTTTTGATTCAACACTCGTGGGGGAGGCGTAAATCTGTGTAGAGGCATCTGCACGTATCAGGGGACCCCGTGAGTGAGGCTGCCTGTCCGACCGACTGTCTGTCTGTCCTTCTATCCGTCTGTTTTTTGTCTCTTTGGTCGGTGTGTTTGTGTGTTTGGGTGTAAAAACAATGGCAACAACAATGGCAGGATTGAGGCAACCCTAACATTGGGCAAAAGGAGTTCGGCCAGAGGCAGAGACAACGCCGAGGAGGGAACAAAGCGAACCGAAACGAAATGTATGAAAATCCGGATGCTTGTGGTCGGCAAGACTCTTAGCAAAAGGAGGAGGGGGACGAGAGGTTGCCAAGGAAGCTGTCGGAGTCCTTGAGTTAGTCGGGTTTATGAGTGTGAGTGTGTGTGCATGCGAATAAATGAAGTCGAACAAAATTTGCCGCCATCTGAAACGCGTGCTCAGCGAAATCCTCTCGTGTCTCCTTCAGTGTTTGTCTTCAAGGTCTGCTATATGTGTGTGTGTGTATGTTGGTGTAATGGGTCTCCTTGTGAGTGTGAGTGAGGCACATTCTATCGTCTGTGCGTCTGTCTTCAGGGCGTTGGCGAATCCTTTTTATGTAGCATTAAATTAGCAAATAAAATATAGTAAATTTTATGCGAGACGAAGCATGCGGAAGGATTCGGCTGAAGGAATTGATGAAATTTGTATTGGGGTCGTTCGGTTCCGAGGGGGGAGTGGGATGGACGCAAGGCGGATGTTGGAAAGGGATCCGAGGGTTCAGAACAAAATGAGGCCGAGATTGAATGTGGAGGGTTGAAGAGGATTCAGTCAAAGTCGTATGATGGAGCGGCAGATGTCAACGAAATCAACAGATGGAGGACGATGGGCCGAGTGGACGAATCGGACGGGACCCTTGCACAGATTTCGGTACAATGAGGACATGGCACGGAAGACACTGGGAATGAATCCTTATGGGGTAATTTGGATCCGTGTGCGGAAATGTCTCCCCAGCATGAACCGAAGAACCGAAGTTGATTCTTTCGCCTACCAAACCCGCCAGCGTCGCAGGGCAGGATACGTTTTGTTTTCCGCCCTTCCCTAATAAAAGGGTCCTCGAAAAAGGTCCACCACCAGAATCTCGTGGTCCGCGCGTCACCCGCCCTGTCATTTTCGACACAGTTTTTTCCCCGATGATTCAATCAAAGGCTGAGGCTCGAATTTGAAACGCATGTGTTTCACGTTTTTTCGCCCCAATCTCCGCGCACCCGAAAAACCTTTGTTTGGTCAACAAACAAAACCCCGAGTGCGGCCTTTCCGAGGTTGTGTGAGTGTAAGAGTGTGTGTGTTTGTGTGTTTCTGGACCTGTGGGCGTTCGTCTGCTCCGAGGTTCCTCTGAATTCACAGCGTTCCATTGGACCATATTGAATTCCACAATACGTTTAGCCATTTGAGACAACAACAACACACGTATATTCCCATCACCAACAACCAACGCACTCACACAAATACACCCACACGGTCGTTGATACCTACAAAAAATACGCGATTGTCGCGGAAAATGGGACGCGGATTTGCGAGGGACAAGGAGCTAAAGAGAGAGTGAGAGAGAGAGGGAAGGATTGGACAAGGACTGAGAACACGATGCGAATGAGAGGGAGTGGTCGAAGGAGGGAGAAAACGATGGAAGGAATGACTGAAGGGAGGTTGACCAAAATGAAAAATCGCGACATGGTGCGGCATAATCCGGAGCCATGCTTTGACTAGAGGGCGAAGGGGACAAATCATGGTGAAGGAGGAAGAAGGAGGAAAAGAACGATGGTTGGTTGCTGAGACTGAAAGCCAAAGGCGAGGAGCGAAACACAAAAAACGAAAGGCATGGATCGAAAGGCACGAGCGAAGGCGAGGAATCGAAAAAAAGGATGTGGAAGAGCGGGAAAAATTATTCCGACCGTGCGCCTCGCTCTCGAAAACTCTGACCCAGATGCATGCGAGAAGAGCGGGGCATCAATTTTTCGGTGCTTCTTGTTGTTGTTATTCTTATTGTTTTATTATCAATGGTATCGCTGTTGTTCTTGGTGTTGTTATTTTTTTTTATGTTTTTCTTTTTTTAAACTATCAATTTCATCGTCGTCGACGTCGTTATTGTTGTTGTTGTTATTTTTGTTGTTATTATTGTGATTGAACGCTCTGCTCTTCTCTCGTTATATGGAGAACACAAATGGTTGTTTTTGGTATTGACGTTGTTCTAGTTGTTGTAGATATTGTTATTGTCTCAATATTTTTGCTGTCATTGTTATTGTCACTATAGTTTTTGTTGGTGTTATTGTTTTTATATGGACTCTCTCAATCCCGTTTGAAAACTTAATTTTCGATTTTTCCCATTTTCCGCCTTCATTTTTTGATTATTTTGCAAACATTTTTCCAGAGCTGTGTCCCAAATGCGGACAAGTGTGTGTCCCATGTACGTGCGTGTGTGTTGGAGAGTGTCAACCTCTACCGAAAACCTCCCCGACCTCGTTTGGCTCCCAGCTTTAACGCAATTTGACGTCCCTCGTGCTCGGCTTTGGTTGTCGATCGCCAGGCTTTGCTTTCTCAGTGTGTGTGTTTGTCTGCATGTGTTTTCGTATCGGTGTGTGTGACTCTGGTTCTTCCAGAAACGAAATTCAATTTTATATTTTCTTATTTTCGCTATGGGCTCCGTTTAGTTGTTGTTTTCGTTGTTGTTTTTTTTCTTGATGTTGTTTCTTTTTGTCTCTTATTTCGTTTCAATCAATTCCAGTGAAATTTTCCACCAAATCGCTTTTGATCAACCATCAATCAGCGACTCGAGAGCTTTTTTCCCAAATACTTATGTATGTTGTTATGTCCTTAAAGCGATGCTCTCGAAGGACTCGCCAATTTGTCTGTATGGGTATTTGTCAGTGTTTTGGGAATCTGAGGATATTTCTGTTGGATCCTCCACCGAATCTTGAAATCTTTCATCCAAAGGAGGAAACCCTAATTACATTCTAATTCAAGGGAATTGAATTAAATTGCATCCAATGAACTCCATCGTCAGGATCCGACTACTTTGGTGAAATGCTATAGTTCACCTTCAAAACAACAACAACGACATCATTGTTTTGCCAAACTAATCAAATGGTTTCCGTTTCGCATGGAATTCGAGAATGAAAATCATTTCTCAATTGGACGTATTCCGAAATCATGCAATAAAATCCTCCAATTATATTCAGATCTATGCCATTGTATCAGGCCGACTCTCTACGACTACGAATTAATCGCAAACTTCCGGAAATTCTGTTCACCCCACCCACTCTATTGTAACAGTTCCATGTAAACACTTGTTGGGGAAACCTTCCTTTGGAGAATTTACATTTCAGCCGCTCCCTCTCTCACATGCTCCCCTCCTTCTGGGATCCTTCTGACAATATTTGCCGTGTTTTTGTAGTTTCATCAAATTTACCCAGAATTTTCCCTGCTCCGAGGTATTTCCCCTTTGTTTGTCTCTCTCTCTCTCTCTATAGCCCTCTCTCTTTCTCTTCACTCTCTTCCTCTTTCCTTTACTCTCTCTATTTCTTTCATCTTTCGTCCGCTTCTCTGTTTACACAAACACTTCGCCTTGCTTTGCGCTGGCCTACTTTTGGGAACCTCGTCGATGGATTTTCCTTGTTTCATCATTTCCAACTCCGTCGTCGTCCGCCCTCTTCTTCATCCTACCCTGGGTACACATTTGCGTACGTTTGTCTTTCTCGCTCGTTCTCTCTACCTCTGCTCCTTTGATAGTGGGCTCCTTCCCGATCCACCGGAGCCCGAATTATCTCTATCTCCATCCCTGGTCCACGTGCAAACACGGAACGAGGCGATTCCGTTCCTAGTCTTCCTTTCCTCTCTTTCGTCCCTATCTCTCTCCCTTTTCCCTCTCTCTATCTTCCTCTCCCTCTCCCACTCTTGGGATTCGCCTTTTTTCCTCAGCGTGGGGCAGTGAAAGGATTGGATTTTCCTCTTCTTCTGCAATTTTCTTTTTCTTCTACCATCCGCTTTCTTCGAATCCTTTTTTACTGGGTTTCTTTTGTTGTTGTTATCTTCGTCGTCGTCTTTAGAGCTCTCATTACTCCCCTTGTTGTTCCACCACTTTCTTGTTGATGACTAAGGTGTTGTTGTTTGTGGATTCTAGTTGTTTGAGGATTTTTGTTGTTGTTTGAGGTTTTTCGTTGTTTGTCGGCTGTTGGTTTTGGTCGGTTGTTGTCTTTTGTCGGTTTCCCTTTGACGGATCCTCGCTGGTCGGCCGTCGGCATGAATGCGTCTTTTAATTTGGTTTCGTAGGCTCTGCACGTGGAACCTCCCCAGGGGACTGGGGTGGGGGGCTGTCGCATTCTTCATACAACTGAAAGGATTCCTTTGCTAGCGCCCTTCACAAACACTGACACATACACACACAGTCAGTCAGACAGACACTCAGCGGAAAAGGAATACATCGAAATCCAGAAGGTGAGAGATGAGGATTTCGGCCTCGAGTCTCCCAAGTGTTCCGCAGTTCCAATGGAAATTTCTCTTCGAGACGCAAAGAATTCACCAGATCCCCATCGGCCTCTCCCACAAACAACCGTCAACCCACATTCGCCAACATTTATCAAAATCGTTTCCTCAGAACGAACTCGAAATACTTTTGAAAACGTTTCCATTCGGAGTTCCGAGAAAATCCCTCGCTTTGGTATCGGCATGAGAGAGAATTGGGATAAATTGGTTGCCTCAAACCAAAGTTGCCTTAGAAGTCGAGACCCCCGGTACACACCTACAACCGCAGGATTTCCTGCATTGCGACAAATTTCACCCCTCACCTTTCGCCCCGCCCATCGGGAACAATTGCGCCTACGCCAAAGACGGGAAATTCTCCAAATTCGCCCTCTCCTTCCTCCTCCAAGGAAACTATTGTTTCTGGGCTTTTCCTAATTATTATGCTCGTCGAGTCTAAGTCTTGGTTCCCACCAAGGGGGATGGGCGAAGTCAAAGTCACACGTTAGCGAGCGTGGCGCCTTTGTAGAAGCAGCATCCGCACAAAATGTGGGAAATTAAAACGGAAATTAAGCGAACAAAAATCGCATGAAACGAAAGAAATAAACGTTTCTTTCTCTTAACCTCCACCTTTTCCACCGCTTCCACCTCGTCTTCTCCTCATCCACTCATTCTCCGTCTCTTCAACACATTCGTCCCCATCCCTTGAGGATCCTGGTCTAATCCGAAAACATGTCGAAGACACGGGCCTCATTAATATTTTCGTCTTGTCTTTGAGAACCGAGGAATCCGATGGAGACAAAAGGTCCTGTAGGTGTGAAGGAAACTCCTTTGTAGAATAAGAAGATCATCGTCATCATCACGCGGCAGCGATTGGGAGACGCCTTGGAGTCGGTTCCAAGGGCAGAACCGAGGGACCTGAAACCAAGTCGGAGGATCCTTATTCGATAGTCTCAGGGTATCAACGAAGTCACAGGACTCGACTTTTAATGTTCTTCAATAATTAAAAGACGTGTCCTGCGGGTCCTCGATGACCTGGACGTTGACCCCAGGATAGAGATGACCTCAGTAACAGAGGTGACCCCAGTGACAACGATGACCCCAATGATGAACTCGAGGACAGTTGAGGACTCGGGCAACAATCACATATGGACGCTGGACTGATAGAGGAATCCCCCTGCCCTCTGGACATAACGACCCCTTCATCCGAATGCTGAAGAGGTCTTGAGGCCCTCGGGCTCGTTCACCGAGCAGAGGAGATCAAATAAAATCAGCATAATTGGTTTACTTATGTAACTAACAACTTATGCTTCGATGATTTATTGCCAACACACACATACAAACATCCTCACAGTCACACACAGAGAAACCAGCACACAGCGAAACAAACACGCGCATACTCGGTATTGACTCCTTGCAGCGATGTATTCAGTTGTTGTCCTTGCTGTTGTTGCTGGTGTGAAGTGGCGGAAACACGGCGATAGACAGACAGACGAACAGACAGACAGCGAGATAGAGAGAGAAACGCAAACGGTTATTGGTAGACAGATAGGGAAGGGAGAGAGAGAGACGCGAACGACGTCGATTGCTGATAACAAGCAGAAGATGGAGCTAGAGGAGGAGAAAGAGGAGGAGACGCCGAGCAAGAGGTGAGGACGATAAGGACGCTGAAGCAGCAACAGCAACGGAAGCGGAAAAGACTCCATAATGCTTTTATTTATTTGCCATAATCCATTGATAAACAATGAAATAAAAGTATAAATTCGGATGAACTACATTTGTGTAGTTTATGGGGGAAATATTGACATTAAAGGGTGAGGCGGGTCGAGAGCAGGAGCGACAGCGAGTGGAAATCGTCGGGAGGGACCGGCATAATGCGAAGCATGTTTGCCCAGCCGACCATGAAAGAGTGAATAATAATGGGAACGAAAGGGAAATCAAATGGAGATGGGACGATGGAGGTCGGCATCGCTATGCCCAGGGGACGGAGGGTGGCCCGAGATGGTCAACGAGTAGATCATAAGAGGGAAGGGAGTGGGCAATGGGAGGGAGTGAGTGGCCCCAGGCGAAATACGACGAGGGTGGGTCAGACAGAAGACAATTTAGTGAAGGGTCGAACCTAGAGTGGCCACAGTGTTGGTTTTGTTTTGGAGAAGGTGCTCTAGCTAGGTCGGAGGCGAGTAAAGTTGGGAATCAGGACACTCGAGGAATAGAAGGACACGATTCTGAATGGCCAACAAATCCCCAATAAATAGGATCGTGATGGCGGCATCGTCGACATCGGAAAACAATATTTTTACAGGTCGTTTGTTAGTCACAAAAATGTCGTCCTCTCCCTCTAGTTTCGCAGGACAAATGATTATGCAAATCTAATGGAAGTCCAGAGGAAACAAATCTTCGTGCTGGTGTTCAATCTGAGGTCAACCCCTCCCATAGTCATCCTCGAGTCCTGCGGAGGGATGGAGGAATGTTGGAAAAAATGTGTCCACTTTGCATAATGGAATTTGGTTTAATTTTCCTTGTCCTTGTCACTGTTGTCATTATCCCCGGCTCGCTTTGATCCTTTATTCGGCATTATGCGATCCGACAATTCCCGCAATGCGTTCAACAATATGGCGACTTCCGTTTCCGGCGGCCTGCTTCCGGTGGTCGCCTTCCGTCGCGAGCTGTCAAAACGAATGACGCTGGGGACGTCTCTCGCGGTCGGAGACGAGGAACGACCGATGGGGATACTGGAGAAGTTATTAAATATCCATTAATTCGGAGCTTCGCGTCCGTCATCCGTCGAAAGGACCGAACGTCGGCTCGGCTTTAAAAGGTGGACGGCCAAAAGAAGAGTCCACAAAGGGGCGGGACAGAGTGTAATTGCTATTTTCCATTTAAATTACATTCGTCAGCCTCGTTCCGCGGAAGTCGCCATTTGGAAGAGGAAACGGAAGCGAGGCGTTCGCGTGGGCCTAAATATCAGAGTAAATCAGAGGAAAACAATCGAAGTTTAAAAATGACATAAAACAATTTTTATGCTCCGACATCGCCTCCTTCTTTTACGTCTCCTCCGTCTTCTACGTCTACTTCTTCTTCTTAGACTCCTTCTACGTCTGCTTCTTTGTCTTCTCCTTCGTCGTCTCCTTCGTCGTCTCCTTCGTCGTCTCCTTCTTCGTCTCTTTCCACGCCATCTACGTGAGAAGCAAGAAGCTGGAACGAAGAATCATGGAGAATATCTCTGATTGCTATATTCGCCGTAAAAGGTTATATCGCAGTCGTCAAATCGCTGGGATCTTTAATGCCCATCGTAAAATCGAGACAGAGACGAAGAGACTGTGACTGAGGTGGAGGCTCGTGAGACGATGGAGCCGAGTCAAAAGTCGGGGATCGCATTCAATAAACGGGCCATAAATTGTTGATGGCTTCATCGTGCATGGGGCATGAGCACGACGATTAGAGATTCCACGACTGGCGATTTTCCGCCAGCTGTGGTTGTCTCATTCTGTTTTCTATTGTCCTCGTCCTCTAATCCATTTACCTGAGCCCTTTGTCCGCTGCTCGACGTCTTCATTCTTCGTTCTTCTCCTTGAGCCAGTTGCGGATTCGTGACAAATTTTACGTCTCATTTCCGACGCCTCCCCCCCCCCACCGTCCTCTTGCACTCACCTCACCCTAGCACGGCCCCTCTGCTCCATTATCGCACGTCAGCTGCACCCGGTGGCTGTCGTCCACCACTGCCTCCGCCCCCTGCCACGCCCCGCTCGCCGCATTCATTTATTTTCATCAAGTGTCTCTAATTGTGAGAAAGACTTCGCTTGATGAAGGAGTTGTTATCCTTGTTGGTGTTCTTATTGTCATTGTTATTGTTGTTATTATTGTTGTTGTTATTATTGTTGTTGTTATTATTGTTGTTGTTATATTCATTATTTTTGTTGTTATAGCCATTATTGTTGTTGTCACTGCTACGGTTTTTGCTTCTGTTTTTTCGCTCCTGTCTCCTGCTGTTGCCTCCGACGATAATGATGATGATTATTGTTTTCGTTGCTGGTCTCCATCCCTATATCCGTCCGTCCTGCTGTCCGTCCGTCCTGCAGTTGAGCTGGTCTGGTGCAGACCTCACAACAAGCCCGCAACACGCCCTCCCCCTTCGGATGGAGTTTAAATTTTAGTCCTGCAGTTCCTTGGTTTTGTGTTTGACCCGCGACCCGAGAACCCAGACGTGGTTCTTTGCCCGCCCTCCGGCCACGCCCCTTCCTCCTCCCCCACCCAATGCTCTTTGTTTGGAGGCGCTTTATTTATTTTTTAATAAACGTATATTTTCTTACCTTGTTTATTTTTCCAAGCTCTGCTGCTCACGCTGGATGCTCAGTAGAGCTTGTTGTTTTTGTTGTTGTTGTAGATGTGCTGTTTGTTTTTGTGTTGTTGCTCAAGTGTCCTGTGCTCTGTCCTGTCGTGCACTGGCCGAAGGATGTGCAGCAGCAGCTTTCTTCTTCTTCCTCTCACTCACTCTTACTTCAGTTTCCTCTCACCAGCTCCTCGTTCTTTTCTTTCGCCGTTCTCCGATTTTTTCCTGCACGCTTTTTTATATTGAATGCAGTCTTCCTCGGTGTTGGTGAACGTGTTGTTGGCTCCTCTGTTATCCTTAGTTTTTACTCATCGCCTTGTGCTCGTCCTGTCGTCCTGTTTATTTTTCATTGCAGTTTAACGACGAGTGGAAAAAATGCCCGAGCGCACTTTGCTGCAAATGAGTGAAGAGAAGGGAGAAGTTTGTTTTATTCTGCATCTCCCTTCCATTTTCCATTTCATCCCCGCCACCCTCATGTTGTTTGTGTTTGACCAACCGCCCAGCTTCGTCATCTTCAAAGACTCCAGCCACAGCGAGGGGTCCAGGGGCGGGGGCGTGGTTTAATTACGAGAAGAGTGTGGCCACTGAGGCGCTTTCAGTGGTCGCCCCATCCGCGTTCTTCCAGGTCCGAGGCAAAAGAGTCCGAGTCGCCTTGAGTTGGTGGCTGGTGAAGGAACTCGAAGGGTTCACTTTCGCACTTCTGGCGAGCGGAGGGACCCGCCACCATTATCCTTGGCTAGGACACATGCTCCGAGGTGGGGAGAGGCGGTGGTGCCGTCGAATCCCGGCAACAATTTGCGGAAACACGAAGTGAAAGCTAATCTTTCGGCTGCATCATAAAAATGAAAAATGTCCTCGCCGCAGAAATGGTGAAAAGGATGCCTGGCAGGCAACTGACACAGCAACAAAAACAATACAAAAATTATACAACAACAGGGTAACAAGAATACAACAACAAAACCATAGCCAGAAACACGGGACACCAGGACCCAGAACTTGTCACTGGGAACGCTTTATCGGCCTGGCTGCGGTCGGCGGCACCCACTTAGTTATCAGATAATGGAGTTGCCTACTTCTAGGCAAATAGACAGCCCGGACCCGAGAACGAACCCGACAACAACAACAAGAAGAATAACAAGAACAACATGAGCATCAGCACCAACAACACTTGGCCACCAGAAGAGCAGCCATCTAGCGGCGAGAGCGAAAAAAAACCAAATAATCTCATTTCGTTTGAGTGGTCATTAATCATGGCCAAAGCCTATTCAGAGGCCGCCGGACCGAGTCGAGGGGCTGCGGGTGGCCACTGAGGCGGAGGGAGAACAAGGGGGTGCCCCGGGGGTTGGGGGCGGTGGCGAGCAGAAGGTCTGGTCTTCGGAATGATGAAGTTGACGACGTTGTCTGATGAGCCAAGGGAATTGCCAGAGAGACGGAGCAGTGGGAAGATGATTCGAATGACGGAGGAAGAGCGAGAATGAGAAGGAAAGTGAGAGAAAGAAAAAGAGATAAAGAGTAAGAAAGAAAGAGAAATGAAGAAAGAGAGAGAAAACCAGACAAAAAAGCTCTATAGACCCCGATATAATGAGTTAATGCCAAAATTCTCAAATTTCTCAATAACAAATTCGAGTCCTCTCTACAATTGCATTAGAAATCTTCCTGTTCCGAAGAAGTTTCATGAACCTATTTTTCAAAAGCTCTTTCTGTTCGCCCTCTGGCGATCTAGTATTCTACAACTTTCCACTGATGGTCACGAGGCTCCCGCCAACCCATTGTTCCCAGCTCCAAATCTCCAGCAGCCCATTGTTTTCGTTCCCATGCGCTCGGACCATCGTCGGAGTTTTCCAGTTTCCATTGTTCACCCTACACAGTGATGGCAAGGGGGAGTCTGGAGTTGCGAGAGTTGAGTTCGGCTCCATGCTTCCTACTTTATATAATTTCATTTCCAAATCTAATTCGCTTCGGGCGTGGATCCGAAGCACCTCCGCTTCACAGCGTGGCCATCAAAAAAAGCATTACCACTTCCGTCTTCGCTCCCCATCAGTCTGTCTGTCTGTCCATCTTCTTGGCTGTCCGTTAGTTTGCCCTTCAGTTCGTCTTTCTCCCTGTCTGTCAGTCAGTCTGTCCATCTGTCTGCAATTCTCTCCGCCTGTCTGCCATTCTCTCCGTCTATCCGCCATTCTCTCTGTCTGTCAGTCCAGCTGTCGATTCATTCGCATGCTTACGAAAAGAAAACTTTAAATTACTTTATGCTCTGCTCTGCATACTTAATGCATTCCTTTCACTACTCTTTCCTCAACTGCTCTTCACGATTCCACCAAATCTTTCCCTCTCCCTCCCCTCTCACCGTCCTCCCCACCATCCGACTCGACCGACCACGAAGATTTACTCCTTTCGCTTGCATTTGCGGGTCGGGAACAAAACCGCTTCCAGGTTTCTGGGCCGCGCACTGCATCCTGCATCGAAATTGGCTGCTCTCGAGTGCTGTGCGGTTCTTCGCCTCGCTATTTTCACTGCATCCGTACCTTTTTGGAGCGCCCACTTTGCTCCACCCTTGTTTTTCCGTACTTCCCCAAATTGGCCCAGGGTAGGCGAGACGAGACCTGAGAGAAAACGAGACCTCGCAGACGAGGAGGCTCCACAATGCTTGGAGCGTGGAGCGGATTCCCGACGCAGCATTGACAGAATCTGTTCTCGGTTTCGCGTCGATGGGGTGGAAGGAAGGCGAGAGATTGGCTCGTTGTGTAAAATGTCAGTGGCTCCTGCCGCACAGAAGGAAGCGTCACGTTACAGAAGGAGAGGGTGGTCGAAGGCGGAGGAGGTCGAAGGCGGAGGACGAAGCAAGTGCAATAGACGACGAAGAATTGATGGTCCTTGTAGAAGAAGACGACGATGACGGCGCCGAGGACTACGACGACGAAGCAGCCAAAGACGTGGCTGCGGCAAGAAAACGTTGCCCTGACAGCAGAATCGCATTCATTCGTTCTTCACGGCGATCAGAGAGAGGACAAGAGGGGCGAAGGTAGGGATTTTCTTGCAGCAGCAATTGGTAGGAAATTCTGCAGCAGTTGGATGGATGGATTGAATGCTGACAGGAGCATTCGATTTGCAATTTATCTGCTACTCGTCATATTATATTTTTATCATATTATCTATTGGGAAAATCGTGGTCAGGAGTTGAGGTTGGAATACACCGATCTATCGATGAATTCTGAAGACATATCCAGAGAGGTAGAGGACGAACGAAGGGAGAGATTAAAGCATTGAACTAAATAGAACTTCGACATTAGATTGCACAAAAAAAGAAAAGAACAATCGTTATTCGAATTAGTTGGGAGAGTGGAAACAAATGTTTAATCACACAATCACCGGTTTATCGGTGAATGAGGTGAACTGAACGATGTCGCCAGACAGCTGAGGGAGCAGAAGCAGTTTCCCTTTGGAAAACAACAAAGACCCAAGGTCGATTGGGAATGTCCTGGGGAGAAGGACGAACAGACAATTTAATATTTTATCAGTTCTCACTTTCGTCAAAGGCCGCGAGGGAAAGGAAAAAATGAACAAGGAGATGGAGGTGAACGGGAAAGAAAGGGACAGTGAACGATGAAATCGAGCTCGGTGGATGGACTTTTTTTTCCAGACGACGCTAATCGGACAACGAGTGAGCTGGGGGAAGACAGAGACGGACGATCACCGGACGTCGATGGGGCTTGAGAACAACCCATTACCATTACCGTCTGTCCGCTAACACGGACACGAACACGGAGAGAACCCTGACCACAAGGACTACCGTTGGGAGAGTGAGACAGAGTCTGTTTCCGTATTTCTTTTACTCCCGTTGTTGCTGGTCCTATTTCTGATGTTGTTGTTGTTGATAATGTCCTCCTTGTCTTGTTGTTGTTCTTGTTCTCATTGTTACTGCCGCCGGTGTTGCTGGGGATAACTACAATAGCAAAAACAACAACAATAAAGTGAACAGCGCTGCCTTCGAGTCGACAGCAGTAAAAATCTTGTAATTTGCGAAAAACCCTTCACGAACGATGGAGAGGAGAAGAAGAAGAAGATGTTGAAAGACAGAGAAGAAATGAAAGTGGAAAATGAATGAAATGAGAAAATCGCCAGATCTGCCGGGCATTTTAAGGAATTCCACCGGTTGTTGTTGGCAATGGTGTTGCGGTTGTTGTTGTTGTTGTTGTTGGCAATAGTATTTTTGTTGTTGTAGGTGTTGATGTTGTTCTTGCCGCCTCGACATCAGATGATATCCTTTGGCAATGCGTCGAACCTTTCGCAATAAGTACAGAAATGCAAAGCAGTAGTAATGCGAAAAGTTTTAACTTTCCAAGGGGGCGGGGCGGAGAATTCATCCAAGGGGGCGTGAAGGACGCTCCGTCTTAGAGTTTCGCCATTAATTGTCGCAATGGAAGAATACAGCGCATTTTGCCGCGGAGCCTCCCTCCGTTGCAGTGATTACGAAGATGGCTCAACTGCGTTCGCGATTAATTTCGCACTGGACCCAGGTGGAAGCGGGAGTTTTACTTAGTCGGTGAGAAGGCCGAGGTGGCATAAGAATGGAAAACCCCCCCTAACACTGAATGGAAAACTCTTTGAATTTCTGTTCGATTGGAGTTGCATCAACTTCGGATTTTGTCATAGACATTGAGTTTCGAAGACAGATAATGAGGGCATCGAAGGAAATTGTTTTCTGGAGAAGATGCTCGATGGAGTCCTCAAAGCTCCCAGTCAGAGCAGAGATTGTTAGGAGTAATGATTTTGCAGTGAAGACATGTCGTCGAATTCGAACGACAACTCATCTTATTTGCATTCTCCACATAAACACAGGAAGCTCTTGACCGAGGAAACATGACAGAAAACAAAAAGAAAGCAAAACAAAAATAAAAAAATAGGAGGCAAAACAAACACGAATCAGGTCAGTACACAAATCAATGGGGAGAAATCATTGAGCCGAATCGATTTTCGAGCGAAGTCAACTCGCCACTACTGCAGACACACCATTACCATCCAACGGATGAACAACAACGGAATACTGAGACAACAACAACAGAGAATTGAGACAACAACAACGGAGCATTGAGACAACAACAACGCAGTATTGAGACAACAACAGAGACGAAGGGGGAACACGGTACACGACATGACATGACACACTGGCTGCTGCTTAAAATGCTGCCGAGGAGGTCGAAAAGGCAGTCGAGCGAACGGTGGAGCGGGGCGTACTTTCGAAAAGATGTCGCCGAAACAAGGGCAAACGTGCGGAGCGGTTGGAAACCGAGCATAAGGCGGAGCAGGGGCCGAAGCAGGACGTGGTCCTCGGCATACAAAGTCGAAATGCTCGAGAGTCTAAAGATGTGTGTCTAATGGTGTACTTGAGGATGTCTTTGGGTTTCTTTTGACTTCATTTCGCTGCACTCAGACCAACATCGTTGCCACACATGAGCTTGTAAGTGTTTGTACGATTTGGAGCACCTTGGTAGAGAGAGAGAAATACACGAAGTTTCGTTCTCTATGCCACGGTTGAAGTCGGTCTTCTTCCTCTGTCATTCGGTCATTGAGTCATTCTGTCGTTCTCTCATTCGGTCGCTCAGTCATTTTGTCTCGCAGTCACTCAGATATTCTGTCTTTCTCTCCCTTGGGGACCCTTTAAAGCGGAAACGAATTTAAGAGAAGTCTCTCCTCACCTCGCCCCAACTCGAACGAAGCCGAAAAACCAGGCAAAATATTTGATATTCAGAATTCAACAAACTCGAAGCTCATTAAAATGCGGAAAATGTTTTATTACACATGTCCTGCAGGCTCTCGCCCCACACACGCCCCCTTTTTTCTTCCTGAACCGCTTCCCGAAAGTTTGTCGGCGGCTGCCTCGAGGTGACGGAGACGGATTCTGTCTGTCTGTCCGTCCCTCCACCCCTCAGGACGAAGCGGTTGTTCTGTGGAAGTCGAACCCTTGCTTCCCCGAAGTCCGCTTAAGTGGGATCCCGAGAGCTCGACAAGGTTTTAATACCCGTTCAATCCTCCTGCTCATCGTCCCCACCCACATGGAGGAGGCATGGTGGGCGTGGTCTCCGAAATTCCCAATTTTAAAAACATTAAACTTAGATTATGCAAATCATGTTAGAGTGTGTTTGTGGGTTGGTTCCACAGGAGTATTAGTGTGTATGAGTTGAAAGTATGTCTGTGTGTGTGTGAGTTAGATTTGTCTCTGTGTTTGTGTGAGTAAGATTTGTCACTGTGTGTCCCGCTTGGGTCAACGTGTGTCCGTGTGTCCATGAAAACTTTTGCACTTCGAATGCCGCAAAATTTGGATGAACGAATTTCCGGTGAAAAAACAAATCGCTCGGAGGGATTCTTCAAATGTCTGCGTTTGTTGTGGAGTGCGGAGGGTGGGGGGAGAGGATTCAGATGTTAAACTTTTCATCGATCGATCAAATCGAGAAACGGATGAATATTTCACACAAGACACTTCAACTGGACCTCGTTTGCATTAAGAAAGAAAGAAACTTTTTTATTAAAGGTTCTATCTAAAGATTTTATTTATTCTCCTTTGCTTTGGATGGAGAGAGAAATTCAGGTTGTATTTATAAATCAATAGATCTGGGACTGGATTTCAAAACCTCTTAAAGAAATTTCGCTCCTCCACTGAAGCTAACGTGGATGTAAGAAAGACATCATTGACTCCCCCCTCATTGGAGAGGAATTTCTTGCTATGAACTCTCGGCCCCAACCCTTCAGCTCCACACCTCGAAAGTCTATAAGAAAACGGCGCTTAAATGGAGTCTCCACCCACTCCACTCACTGATTTCCCGTAAACCCTCCCCTTCCCGCCTTCTTTTCTTCAACCTACCTATTAACGAAAATTTAGAGCAACCGTAATTTTCACCTGGAAGCGATTCGCAGAAGCGACCTGAAGCTTGTTTTTGTTTCCACTGTCTCTGTGTCGCGGACTTGTTGTTGTCGTATTTGTAGTTGTTGTTGTTGATGTAGTTGTTGTCATGGTTGTTGTCACAGTTGTTGTTGTTGTAGTGGTAGATGTTTTTGTTGTCGCAGTTGTTGGCGGTATTGTCAGCCATGATTTAGCGAAGGAGTGCGAACAGAGGTCGCCAACTGCGAGTACTCTTGAGCACAACCTCGCCTGGCCTCATTCAGCCCCCTCCGTGCCACGCCCATCGTCTTCCGTTCACACTTTTTATTCCCGATACATTTATTGTAGTGTTGTTGTTGTTATAGCTTAGAGCAAACGATTTTCTGCACTGTTGCGTGGAGCCCACGAGGAGAAGGGACCGAGGAGAAGGCGTGAGAAGGGATCGTGGAAGAGGCGGGGAAGGGATCGAAGAGTCCGTGAGCAGATTGAAATTTATTACGCATAAATCTAGGCGCGCCAACACCTGCTCTACGAGGAAATATGTGTGTTGAGGGGCCTGCGGGAGGCGCAAACAGCAGGAAACCGAGCCAAGTCAAGCCATCCGAAACGAAACGGGAGCGAAACAAAACCGAAACGGAAACGAAGGGAAGACGGATGGAAGGATAAAGAGACCAAGAGACGGAGAAGAAGGATGAGAAGGATAGCATGCCGCATAGCAATGTCGAGGAATGTCCTTTGCCGCCGGCTGTTGACAACAGCAAGGACAACGAGTAGCAGCAGCAGCAGCAGAGGCCGCAAAGTCTGCGCAAGCAGATGGTCGACGACGTGTCGGAATGTCTGGCAACGCCTCGGGACGCCTGCGTCGCGTAAAGTGGCAACTGATTGAAACGCATGGTTCTTCGAAGCCCGGCAAAAAATGTCGTAGCCATTTCAAAAACATTGAACCTCGTCCTCAACCGTGGTTTGTCCTCTTCAGTCTCGTTCTCGTCCCCGTTTTCACCGTCCTCGTTCTTGTTCTCATCCTTGTTCTCTTCGCCCTTTTCACCTGCTTCGTCCTCGGCCCCTTTTTCTCCAGCTTCCTCCTCGCGCGGCAAACACGAGTTCCGCCCGTCGCCCTGTATAATTTAATCTCTCCTTAATTACGCTCCTCGGTCCGCAGGAGGACTCGTCGGACCAACAGACGGACGGACGCCATTCGTCTCGTGAATGGGCCACCGGATGTCGTCTCCAGGGTCCCCCGGATGCCGTCACCAGGGTCTCAGGGTGATTCCCCGCAGCCTTTGCGAGGCTCGTGGCTCGTGTTGGAGGAAATTATTTATTTATGAAGACATAAAGCAAGACGATGGTGATGATCACCACCACCAGATTGAGGTGATGGAAGATATGAGAGTGGTGGAAGTGATGGGGATGATGATAACGATGATGCTGATGGTGGCGATAACGATGAAGGTGAGCGACACCTCTCCTGATTCATATTCATCGCGGTCGGCTGCCAAGTGCGTGTTTTAAACGGGCTTCACAAGAAGATTTACCGCTGGGACAGGTGGCCAGGAAGGGGCGTGGCATGGTGGGTGTCGAAAAGGATTCAACGACTGAAGCCTTTCGCAGAGACTGAAATAGTCTTGGCTCCCTTCGGACACACGCATGATGTCAGTCAATGTCGATCCGAGACTCAAGTTGTTGAGATTTCGACAACGTTGAATTTCGAGTGTTTTTAGACTTCGAGTTCTTTTATTTCGCGATGTTGGGACTTCGATGTTGTTGGACTTTGATATTGTTGATGTTGGGAATTCGTGCATTTTCACGTTCTTGGGATTTCCACGATGTTGGATTTTGTCTTGTTTGGACTTCGATTGACTTCCCCATGGACGCACATGCAGCTTCTAAACTTCCGCTTCTGCTTCCGTTTCCGGTCCCGTTTCCGCAGCAGACGTTTTTTCCGTGTATAAAAATCACACTTCGAATTCTCCCCACGCAAGATGTGAAAATAGATAGAGGAGAAAGAGAAGGAAAAAATCGTGCCCAGTGCAATTCAATAAATGTCCCACTTTGTTGGGCGCGGGCCTCCGTCCACGATCCTCTTCCTCGCCATCCCACCGTCCCTTGCTGATCGTTTTTATTGCGGAAAAAGAGCCAGAGCACCACGTCATGTGTCGTCCGTCCGTCCGCTGCTCGTCGCCATCAGCGACAACGGCAGCAGCGCCGACATCGTTGCCCTCACCAGTAGCAGCAGCAGCGTCGTCCTCGTCGCCGTCTTCGTCTTCATCATCATCGTCGTCGTCCTCATCGCTGCCGTCGTCATCGTTTCGAGCTATTTTCGTCATTTCGTCTGATTTCCTGTGCAAAAACAACAACAACTCAAGTCCCATATGTTGCTGCCTCCTGGATGGCAGCAACAACAACAGCAACAAAAATCTCAAACCACCAACAACAACAATTACAACACCACCAACAACCGCACGACATCACAAAAAAGGTGAAGCGACAGAGAAATGAATGAGCAGAAAAAATCGCAACGACGCCGGCAGCCAAGTGAACTCCACTGCACTCCGGGGGAGGAGATGGGGGGCGGGCGGATGGCGAGCAGAATCTCGGCGAGGGGGCGACCGGCTGTTGCTCCCCCCCCCTCTATCAGCCCCCATCGCCTACCTCGACAGCGCCGTTGCCGTCGTCAACCGTCGTCGGCCATAAAAAGAAAATCAAAATTCTATTTTCGAACTCATCTCTGTCGCAGACAAAAAGCGCAGACAGATGGCGAGTGGATGAGCGTCGAAAGGCGTGGCATGGCGGAATGATGTGGACCGTGGGTGGCAGTTGTAGCTGGATCTGGGCAGCGATGCGCGGACCTATTGATGTTTTAATCAAGAATGTTCCCAAGGCACCGTCGCCAAGGGCCGGATTTGTGCTCACATATGATTCGTTTGATTTCCTCTCCGCTACATTCGCCCATCCAGCCGAGAGAGAGAGAGAGAGTCCTTCGAGAAGGGTCCTCGAAGGACATAAACGGAGTTAAATTGTTTTGCAATGGAGATGAATTGGAATCGAAGTCATCCCGTCGTTCGTCATCGTGCACTTTAATGCCGAGGGCGAGTAATTTAATTCCGATAATCTTGCAATATCCTGAATCCATCAACGCTTCCCTGTGTGTCATACTTCCTTATGTCTCTTTCTCTCTCTCACGCTTTTTCTTTATCTCCCTCTTTCACTCACTCCAACTGCATCTCCTCTCAATCAAACTCGTCAACTACCTCCCTCCCTCCCTCTCTCACACTCGACTGCATCCTGTCGCTGCTGCATCCGGCGATCCTCACTGCAGCTCCTGCCATCGACAGAAAACATTTCCGATTCTCCTCCACCCACACGCCCCCCGCCCTGCTCCACATCCTGCTGATGTTGATGGCGCTGACACGAAGTCATCGCGTGGATCGATCGAGCGATGCAATTTCATTAAACTATTTTCGTTTCGTTTAAGGACGCGGCGTCGCAGCCCCAACGCAGATACATTTAATTATGAGAGTCAGAGCAACAACACTCAATCCCACCACGCACTCTTCGGCCCCCAACCACGACCTCGAGGCCACGGCATCGGTTCATTTGCAGCGAATGAAATTTTCAGTCGCGAGAAAAGTCATTTCGATTTCAATATTCTTGCATAAACGTCGCTGTCAGGTCCATGAGGAGGCGTGGCGGGGGAGTGGGCGGGGTTTCAGAGATGGTTTGTGTATCGATTGCGGTTTGCACAGAAAAAATCGTTTGTCGAAGTGCACTGTGATTATAAAGGGATTACGACCGCCATTAAGGACTCTCGCTCACGCCTCCCGGCTGCAGACCACAGCGGTGCCGAGGGATGACGCAGGCACACCGCAATTCAATTATATTAGGGCGTGGCAGAATTTCCACAATTTCATCGTCGGCGAGGTGGAGGCAGGTGAAATATTTGTGAAACAACGTCAACGAATGAAGCAACCATTAAGAGATCGAGCCAAACACCAACTTTTTGCCATCTCCAAAGAGGGTCCGTCGGGAGTTTCGGGCTTTCTCTTCTCCTGCTTTGAGTGAGAGTGCTCTGAACATTTCTCAATTTCGTGCCACTGTCTGATGGGTTGCAAGTGCCGTGTTCCGCCTCATGAAATTGAAATGCAATTTCACTCCTTTCTTTTATCCGCCGTGGAAGTCGTCGTCGTTGTCTGCCTATTCAAATTGCGTTCTGTGCAAATTAACTTCTTGTTCCACTGAAACCGTCTTCAAAGTTCACACATACACATGGAGAACCTCACAGCTGAACTCACACATGCTGTAGGCGTTTAGTGTGGGTGTGGGTGTCTAATGCTGAAAGTTTTCGCTCCCGGCGAAGAACCTACCTACAAAAGCAAGGGCCCCGGAAGATCGAGCAGGAGGAAGTGGGAGAGAAACCAAAATATTTTCCCCGATTAAAAGACAATTTATGTCACTTGTTTGCGCCATTTCGAGGCGATTGTTGCTGTAACGAGCGCCGAAAAATAGACTTAACTATGGCGGAACAAAACAAAGTTGCATACTTGCAGGCGATGACATAAGTGAACTCCGGGAACTGCTGCAAGACGTCGCTAACAAATGCAAATTCAATGAACCCAACTTTGGATACATATGCAAAGTGCGTTGCATACTTCGCGGCGCAAATGAATTACTCACTTGAGTGAAAAACTACACACATACATGGATGGAACAAAATATGTATAATAAGTTGGGTTTCCTATAAAACTGGTAGCCGAATTTATGTATTGGAAAAACCCAAACCCCCGCCTAAACATTTTTAATTATAATAATAATTAAGATATTATCGCCGTTCATTAATTGCACGCCTAAAAGTATGCTTCTGGTTTTGAACAAAGTGATCCAGCTAAATAGGACTTTTATCGCTCGCTCCCGCCTGGCTTAATTTCAATTAAATCGATTCAATTGCATATAATTAAACGTCTGTCAAAGCGAGTTAACAATTGCCTACCTTCCCCTATTAGTGAGAAGTTGAGGTGACTGGGCTCGTGTACGTGGTATCGGCACTGTCTGCAGCCGACGGCAACTAGGCCATTGTTCCAGCAGTTCCCGACCATGGATATCACGTGACCTGGCAGTGATATGACGCGTAGTGGGAGGCAGTGGTTCCAATTACACGGCTCCACACAAGCGGGCAGCGTTTTATTGAGTTGCGTTCCAATCAAATAACGCGGATTCGGATTCCGAATGCAAGAGTTAATGCAGCAAAGGATGCCATCGATACTGCCGGACTTCAGGGAGGACAAAAAACTCTCCCTCGCGCCCACGGCACACGATCCACTTGTAAGGTTCACGTCCCCGCAGGTATGAAAGGAATACCACAGGCCATGTTGTATTTGCTCCCGCTTTCCCACCTGCCGCCTGCCATGGCTAAATTTCATATTTTGCGGTCAAAGACAATTAGACTGGTTTTTGTGATACGCCTACTCCGTCCCTCCTCCTACTTCCCCTTCATCCACACGCTCACCCAACAGCCCTCGGTCGCCCACGACCGCGGCACGATGGTGTCCTTTTGTGCGCTTGATTACTTTTAAATTATTTTTGTGGCATAATTTTGCGGGCAACCGCATGCATATTAAATAGTGGAGCCCTGGGAGGCGGCGCGAGGGCTTGGTCTCGACTTTATTATGGGGCGCCTAAAAGCATGCAGGCAAACGTGTTCAAAAATTTATGCAGCGAGTGGGCAGCGAAGGACGACGGACGACGGAGGTCGCCAGGGATCGGTGAAGTCGACGGTTGGATGGAGTTGGGAGGTTGAGAAAAGGGTTTTCAATATTTAAAACAACAACAGCGGGAACAGGAACAAAAACAACAGTGGCAAAAACATAGGAGCAACAAAAGCAAGAGAAGTAATAACAACAAGAACAAACTCATACAGAGTCGCCCGAACATAAAGCAAACGCCTACCAACCGCAAAAAGGACACACACCGTAAGCCCAGCATCAGCCCCGACCTCCACCAACCTCCTCGCCCCCAGGGCCCTTCGAGGACCCTCATCGATGGAGGCGATGGCGACGCTGGCTGCTGTTGCTCGTAAAGCGAGAAAAGGATGTCAACGTAATTTAAACATCAAAAATTTCGAGCATACGTTTGCACGCCAAAAAGTTATGCGACAAACTTTTTGCTGACCCTCCCCATGCCCCGTCTCGACCCGCAGCCGAAGCCGATGTCGCCTCCCACCACCACTACGAGCCATTATGAGGACGAACGTGAGGACGACGAGCGGGCCTGGCGCCTGAACCCGACGAAGACGACGAGATCGAGGGGCGGGGGTTTGGGCAAGACGAAATTATTATTGTTTAAGGATGCGCATCTATTTGGGCAATAAACCGGAAAGTCCTTACGCTGGCAAATTGTTGTTGTTGTCGTCGTCATTGTTGTCGGTTCGGTCTCGGTGCTCCGTCTTCTGTATTGTATTGTGTTGGGTTGTGTAGGGTGTTGTTGTTGTTGCGGTTGGGGATTAGGACGCATTTGTGGCATAGTTTAAGGCGTCGGCCGAACGAACGAACGAAGGCACGTCAGCACAAAGCTAAACGACATTGAATTCACTACAAAATAGTGCCGAGTAACCCGAAGGAGTAGTGGGCGGGGGAGCGTTGGGCAGGGTTGAGGCGTCCCCTGCTTTGGGCGGAAGCAATTGCCGCAGAAAATGCGTTGAGTTGTTCTGGTTCTTGTGGCAAGCCTTTAGCCGCAGAACGTTTTTATCATTTGTTTGATGTTCTCATAAACGACTCCCCCCATCTCCAGGTCTTGCGTATGTTGTTGTAGATGTAGTTGTAGTTGTTGATGATGTCCTGTCTGTTGTTGTTCTCGTTTTCGTAATGGCTGTTTAAATTAATTTATTTTGCCCCCGATTCTGCGATCTCTGATTTATGAATTTATGCGCACGCTGAATTATGGCGACTTCAGAAAAGGAGCTCACGCGAGTTCCCTCACGATTCCCTCCTGTTTACACGAGCCAAGCACAACGACGACAACGTACGGCGATCGATCGTGAGGGGCCGCGAGAGCTGGGTAGGGTTTGTGATTATGGCCAGAGATGAAAACATTGTCTCTAAAAACAATGCGATTCACTGAAAAGTTATGGCCACCGTCATGTCGCGAGATCAACGACGGCTCCATTTGAGTCCTGGCGGCAAGGAACGCCAAGAAGGCTCCTCCTGTCCTCCTCGTCCTCATGCTTGCTGTCTCTTTCACTCCGCCCTTTCGTTCACAGCGTCCACCCTGCCCTCTCGTTCTCACCGCTCTTTCGTTCACTCCTGACCTGTGTCAACCGCTCACAGTTACCTCCCATCCCTTTCACTCTTGCCTCCCTTCCCTTTCTCGCCACGCATTGCTTCTCAACACGAACTCCAAACGCGGTCTCGGTCGCCATCGTCTATGCAAATCGCACATACGCCGGAGGCGATGTTCCCTCAACCCCCTCCCTCACCCTCCTCTGCACCACATCATCCGGCCACGCGCCTCGGAAGCGAGGAATATGTCATTTTGATGGACGCGACTGGTGGATGGTGAATGGTGGATGGTAGCTCGTGGCACAAGCTTCCTTGTCTGTGTTTCCTTCTGGATGACTCTCCAACCGTCTCTCCGACCGTCTCTTTTTCCCTCTCTCCGGCCCTCTCGCTCTGTGAGTCTGGTTGGCTCATGTACGTCGGTTCGGACGCATACATAAATCATTTCAGCGTAATTCTTGACTAATTAGATTACGTCGACTGCGCTTCCGGTGTCGGTAACGGAGCCGGTGACGACGCCGACCACGACAACGGACGACGATGACGACAACGATATCGACGGCCACGACGACGACGACGACGACGACGACGACGACGACGACGACGACGACGACAACGACAACGACAACGACAACGACAACGACAACGACAACGATGAAAATGACAGCGATCACGACAACGAAAGCTGCGACCACTCGAATTAATTTAAAATTTTACGAGTTGAGCCCACAACGCAAGCCCTCCTGCGTTAATGGAGCTCAACCCAAGCTCGTTCTTCACTCGTCGGCTCCTTCAATTTTTGCACAGTGGGCGGATTAAGAAATCCAACGAGCTGCAAGAACGTGTGTGTGAGAGAGAGTTTTTGAAGATGACCACAATTCCCTTTAGTTGTGCTTCCGATTCATTCCATCATTACTTCACTTCATTGAGCGCAGTGCGCAGCGAGAACTCTTGATGTAAGCTTTCCATGAAAACCGACCATCCGACCTTCCACCGATTGCTGCTCACTTCAGGCCTTCGACTTGACTTCGATGTGAGCACTTGAGCTCGTTGAAACGAATGATCTTGAAAACCTCCGATTTAAATGTCTGCATCCGCCCATTGACAAGAACCTCCTCCCCTCCATCCTCTCCCTCTTCATCGACCATCGACAGTCATTCGTTCATTTGCTCACGCACACCCGTTTAGGCCTATTGGAGCGTGTGTGCTTGAATCTGGACGGATAATTATCGTGTGTTGTGCTCGAAATTAATGCAGCTTCTTCATCTGTTTGTGTGTGTGTGTGTCATATTTACAACAACAACGAACAGTGGTCATCGCACAATTCAAATAAAAAAATGTTTCTGTATCACGATAGTAAATGTTATTGTTTGTGGGATCTAAGTTCCATACATTACATACAGAACTAATCCGATTTCGGAGCTTTATCACATCGTCGCCACTGTGACTACACACACTCACAAGCACATACACTGCATTACATCAAATAATTTATGATCACCGTTCTCTGATTGTTCGCCTCTATGGAGTCGTCTCGCTCTCTATTTGTCTGATTGTCCGTTTGTTTGTTTGTTTGCATATCGGTGTGTGTGTGTCTGTCCATTCGACTCTGTGTCTGTCCGTCCGTCCGCCGGGCTCTTGTTGATTGTTGTAAATTGAGTTGCAGTCCATTCATCACCCACTCATGTTAATATCGGAAACTGCTCCTCAAGCCAAACTTCTTCGTCGCTGTCATCGTCTCCGCCTGTTCTCTTTCAGGTCGTCTTCACCGAAATCTTTCGAAGATGTGTCGTTGTTGCCTTTGGTGTTATTGTTGTCTTTGTTGTTGTTATCTTTGTTATTATTATCTTTGTTGTTGTCTCTGTTGCTATTCTTGCCATTGCGAAGGAGACTCCGTTGGAATTGCTTGTGATATAAATAATTTTGACTGCAATTTGTGCCCAAGTGTTTGTTTGCTGAAGTGTTATTAAATCCAAGAGGCTGCTCGGTTGACCGGGCGGGACGCGGAGGTGGCAGGGAAGCACATCATTCTCTGGCCACCACTCGACGTTGTTTTTATTCTCGAGTTGTGAGTCCCGACTTTTGTACATTTACCATTTGCATTTCACTCGAGTTTTCTGCAGGACCTCTCGCTCACTCAGAGACAAGACAACAAGAATTGATAATTTCAATTATGATGCGCTGCAGTCGAGTGGCCCGAAGAAGAAGACGCCGACTACGACTCGACTAGGAATTATTTAAATGCAATTAAACTCTAAGAAGATTATTAATATTTAATTCCGACCAAGCGAGCAAGTTGTTGTCATTATTGTTATTGTTCAGATTTAAGCCTAAGTTGCGACTGTTGCAGCAGAAGCTTTTGTTGGGCGGGCCAATGTGCAGTTAATTACATTCCACCATTGCGTCTTTTGTGCATGTTTGAGTGCATGTGCATTGGAATAATTAGGCAAGGTTTGGAAGCCATCCATTCATCCATTCACCGAGGATCCACGCGCCTTTGTGGAAAATAATCGGGACATTAAGACTGGTAAAATTACATCGAGAGCAGAACGACAAATTATTCCAACGCAAATTATTCTCGTGCGGTCCGATCGAGGTTGGATGAAATCCGTTCTGGGGAAAGTTCTGATTGAGCTAAATCAATTAATTATATTCGCCTCACTCGCCAAACGATTTTCTCTATCTTCATGACAATTAAATATGATTCAAATTAATTTGGAAAAAATCAAGTGAATCCATGAATAAATAATATAATCGAAGCATTTCCTGCACAGCTGCCGCACTTTTGTTTTATTAATATTAATTAAATCTTCACATAATTAAAATTCAAATATTAAAGGGACAACGGCAAAAAGTGACATAAACTTTATTTCATAAATATTTACCATATATTTATGGAATAAACAAAGCGTAATATTTTTAATTATTCATATTATTCAATTATTCGTTTTAATTATTAATCATTTCACAACAATATTCTCAAAAATCGACCCACATTCAGGCATACTCAAGTGTGCTTGGAATACCAATGAGAGGAAGTGGATTCGATAATTTCAAACATCAGGCCTTTACCAGGGTGATGAAGAAAGAGGTCATCGGTTCCTGTACACATTGACCTTGTTTATTCATTCATTATGCAAGGGTTGAACCTACTTTTTCACAGACAGATTTCGTCCCAATTACTATCATTGCGGTTTGTTCAGGGCGCCAAGCGTCGGGTCAGGTAAAACGGTGCTGATAAACCTAAATGTCCTCTCTAAATCCATCGCTCTAGGGGATTAAATCATGCCATACATATGGCGTGATAAGTCGATACTATCTCAGTGGTCAATATTTATCGTCTATATTCAATTGTTTTATCCCAATAGAAATTTCCCTCCATCCGAACCTATTATGTATTTACTATATATACAGCACAGCCTGTGGGTATTTATTTATTTCATTGTTCTTGCATATCTGTGTTATTCGTGCTTTATCAGCGGACAATGATTTTTATAGCACTTAATGCAATTTTAATGCAACAATAAGCGTTTTCAATTCGTCACGATTTCAGCAGTTATTAAATAAAAGCGAACATTATTGAATTTGACGAGGATTTATTTTTCGTATCAAATCCACAAGAAATATACGACCAAAAATAATGCCAACAAGTGCTCCAAGGAATTTATTTCCAAAGCTATGAAATTTGAAAGTTTTCTATGGGTAGAAAATGAATGGCAGACTATGAACGAAATCAAAGTCCAATGGGTAAAAGAAAATTATTGTTAACGGCAGGGAGAGAATGATAAATTGAAAACCAATGGAAAATTCGTAAAAGCCATATCAATGGGTATATTTATTATCAGAGAACTTGAAATTGTTTCTAAAGAACAAAGGAAAATTCTGAGAAAGATTCGTCCATTCAGTGACGAAAATAATGGAACATCGAATGAAAAGCGAAGCAAATTACAAGAAATCTCTGTGAAGGACAGTAGATAAATAAGGAAAATGTCCAGTATACATAACCAGATCTATCTATAATGTATTCCAAATAATTTTCCTTCTCACCAACAGCAACTTTATTTATCGATCTTTGCTTTTCATCATGATGAAGAGTTGTCTATTTCAAACAGAAAACTAAGTTAATTTCATTTGAAATTATCATTTAATTAGACCATTTCAGACGGACGAAACACGAGGTATGTCGACATTTCTACAAATGTATTCGAGTTCGATGAGGTTCCCCGGCGCCCACACACAAGTCATGAACCCAGGTCAGGGGATGGTCATATTTCCACATATAGCTCACATTTCATTAGTTTTAATTAAGCGCATGTTGCTTGGGCTTGGAATATGCATTTGTGTGCGTATTTGTGTCTGTATGCAGTTGCCACTTGCTCAACATTAGTCCTTGGGGAGGTGGTTTGTATCGTTGCTGCAGACCGGAAACCGGTTTCCAGCTTCCACAATCCACTGGGGCATCGAGTGAAAAATCTCAATATCGATGTCCTCTAGTGGCCCCATTGTGTTTTAGCACTAACATCATTAAAGCTCTGTCACACATGCACCCACACACAGCTAAAGGCTACACTCACACACATATAAGGCTTCCACAATGTCTGCCGCTCACAACTTTTTTCAGCTCACGTTTCGCAATTCTTGGGTCCATTGTGCGAACACACAGAGGCGACTTTTGGAACAAGGTTAAGATTCTTCATTATCTCAAGATTTTCCAAACTCAACGATGATTCTCGGAACAGCTGTGGCCAGAGTTCATCGGTTCATTGATTCATCGGGCAGTCACACCCACCTGTCCCAAGACGCTAGACTATGAGTCTCGACGTTGTGTTGATGGACAACTCGAGTGGCAACGGGTTGACGGACTCTTCAAGGATTCCCCCCGAGTCCTAGATCGTCCTAGACCTCCCTAGGACATCGGCGTCAGGCTCGTGTGAATTCTAATTAAATAGGCTGAGTTAAGGAAGGAGGCGATTAATCCATAGATCACTTAAATTACACAAGGAATTGAATGCCGAGAGATGAAGAGAGAGAGGGGGAGAGAATCGAAACTTCTTGAGCCGGATTCAAAAGGCTTGATAAATAATCGGAATCGTCGTTTGAAATCCGAGAGTTTAAATCGATACCTACTCTCGAAGTCAAAGACGGTTGGCTGCCAACGGCTTGCTGTCAACGTCAGAAGCAAGTTGTCGGTGAACTGAGCGACAAAGACAGAGAGATGCCGACATAGAATGCCAAACATCCTTAAGGCAATAGAGAAAGAGCAAACATTTGCCAAGAATGGTTAGAAATTAATTCCTGGGGGGGATTCTAATTAAAAGAAAATACTCAATGGAATACCAAATTTGCACAGCTCCGACATCCTCCAGCGAGCGAAAATTATTCAATCGGAAACAATTGACGACGCACACGATGACAACTGAACGAGTGTCCTGGGGGCGAAAGGATACGCCGAGGGATACGAATACGAAGCCGACGAGATGTCTCGCAACTAACAATTGCTGGTAATAGAACAACAATAACAACAACACTAAGTAAGAACAACAGCGACCACCATGACAATTACGATGATGACGATGATTATGATGATGACAGGGACAAAGACGACGAGAACAATGTTGTAAACAATACAACGATATGGTTGTTGTTGCTTATTGTTCTTGTTGATTATTGTTGCTATTGCTCTTGTTATTATTTTTCTTCTTGTTGTTGTTGATTATTCTTGTTGTTCTTGTTACCATCATCAGCGTAAAATGGAGACAACACAAACACACTGAGATTTTTCACGTTTCCATCAGCCATCGCAGGACGTGGCCACGCCCCCAGAAAGACGAAGGACCAGGAGGGCGGGGCGGTATGAATAGATCGACTTTTGCATTCGAGAGCTTTTGACAAATTAAAAACGATATCGATTTTGTTGTTAACAATGTTCGAATGTAAATGTGAGTATTAGTGTGATTGTGAGTTCGAGTATTATTGTGTGTTAGATTGTGAGTGTAATTGTAATTGTGTGCGTGAGCATATGTCGGCAATTCCGAAGCGAATGCTCAGCTGGAAGCGGGAGTAGGAAATGGATGTGAACATTCACAGTGCTGACCATAATGGAACCTAATGTCGCTTGTCCCATTGTGGACGACTGAGCACTCAGTGGGGCGATGATGGCATCAACAGCTGGCACAAGAAGGGGGCTGATGGGCGGGGCTCTAGAGGAACATTCGGCGATGAAAAGAAGCCACTCCTCAATCAGCGGCCAAATGAGCCAAAGGACTTTAAAGGGAGAAAACCTCTTGGAGTGGAATGAATAACTAAATCCTCGTCCCACCCAGACTTACCACGAAGATGCTAAGACGGGAATGATCGGGAATCTCTCGAAGACGATGGAGGCGCCCTCCGATAACCGAATTGTAAGGATCGAAAATCCACACGCGAGGGCGAAATACTTGGGTTGTTGTTGTTGCTGCTGCAGGACTTTGAACCTCAGTGCAATCCACAATACAGACGAAGCACTAACACAATTTCATTTCGAGTCGAGAGGACGACGAGGACGACAAGGATTCTCCATAAACGCGATCGCGATGCCGAACTTCACACGAGGATTCGTTTGGACAATTTCTCAAGCAGATGGAATTTTATAAAATTTGATCTATTTCTTTCACTGCGAAATCAGAGTGATATCCATTGGAAATCGGAGTAAAATTCACTTTTTTTCTTTCAACGAAACCGACTCAGCGCGAGAAGAATCGTTACAAAATGGCGGCAACAACTTCCGCACCCACGTCGTGCTCGACGGAAAAATCACGCGAAGACTGATTCGCAGCGACGGGATTCGCGTCCACACAACGTGAAATCGTAACTCAGCAGCATCGTCGTCGTCATCGCTGTAGTCGTCGGCAGAAGACGAGCCGACGCGAGACGAAACTGGAACAACAACAACACCCCCGGCTGTGCAGCATCTGACGATGACGCCCGGCGGCTTCGGCCTAGCAGACGACAGAAATCAGCAGCAGCATCTGCTCTCGCGCTCTCTCTTGCTCTCGCTTCTGTGTCTCTCGCAATGGACGCGTCTGCAAGGGAAGAATATCTCTCCACGCCCACTGCGCCCTCCTCGCCAATGTATTCCTCGTAGGCTAGGTCAGTGACGTACGTTACGGTGTGGCGTCGCCGTTTCGTGTTACGTTTTCAAAACAATCTAAAATGTCTGGCTCTCTTGGGGACGGCTCTCTCTCTACCGCTGTTTCTCTCTGCCTCTGCATCTCTCATCATTTCCTTCTCAGAATTTTCCTCTCTACATTTTCATCTCTACATTTTTCTCTCTCAATTTTCCGCTCTCCATCGTACTGTCTCTTTCTCTGTTTACGTGATGCTGCTAGCAAAAGACTCAGTGGGGGAGGCGGAGGCTTTCAAGGGGTTTCCACAATGGGTCACAAGTGCTTAAGTAATCGTCAAAATATATGGTTTTGTCGCTCGAAATGAGGTTATAAATATTAATCATTATTCTCGGTGAAAGTTAATTTCGGAGCTCACAAGCTCGAGTCCTACGGCGTCCTTCGCTTTCGTCCGAGTGGCGTTCGTTCACTTTCAAAGGCCACCGAGGGGATATGCACGATGGAGAAAGGCTGGGCACGACAAAGGCAGGAGTATCCAGAAGTCTCGACAAGGTCTCAACATCGTCAGCGGAGTCGGAATTAGCCGGAATTAGTCCATGGGGGGAGAATGGAAACTTCGGTTCCATGGAAACTGAAGCTAAGCATTATCCCCGGCCTCCTTTTGGTTTTAGAAAAAACTAATACAATATTTTAAAAATAAACCTTCCTTTTTCGACAAAATCAAAATTTTGAAATTTTTCCATTGCAATGTGAAAGTCATTTAAAGTTTTCCTTGCAGATTGTGCGATTCCTCGAAGTCATTTGCCATTTGGCTCTTTTGGGCAAACTTTCGCAACGGGATTCATTAACTTCTCTCATTAAAAACTCAACTCCATTCAGATCCGTCGAGATTCCCGCTCATTATCGGAGCTCACAATGCACCCGAGGGCTGAGAGGGAGTTGCTACGTTTTTTGTGCGCCTTGCAGGCAGTAAGAAGTGAATAAAAATGTCCTCAATAGACTCGTTAAACAATGGCTCGAATTTTGGATCGCTGGAGCAACGCTGTTGTCGCTCTCCACCCGATCCCCGAACTGGGTCACAAGGATATCCATTAATTCTTAACTAGCTTTAATTTTCGAGAATCCTAATAAAAAATTTCCATTCATCATCTGCGCGAAAACTTGAGAGGAAATAATGCCTTCGTATGCAAGGACGAAGGACGACGATGTTGTTGATAGACGACGACGGTGATGGTGATAATGACGACAATGATGATGACGACGACGATGACAATGATGATGACGAGGATGAAACGCCGAGGAGGAAACTATTGTGGGTGGAAACCCAGTGGCGCAGGACATCAATCAATACAGGGAAAACTTTTGAATGAGTTATGAAATTCAATAGCGAGAAACAATTTATCCAATTTCCACCAAAGGACCACCAGGACACGTTGCCGGCTGCGCAGCGACCGCAAGGCATCTCTCGGCTGTAGAGACTCGGCTCCTGTCTCTCCAAGCAGAATCTCTGAGCACTCTCTTCGGCGGCAGATTCAGCGATTCGAAGAGAGAATTTCCTAGGGAATTTTTACTCAGGTCACAGCTTCCCTCTTCTCTCTCTCTCTTTCTGTGCCTCTCTTTCTGTTTGTTCCACTCCATCCCTTTCTATCTAATCGCTCTTATCCCGGCGCTTACACGCTAAATATTAATGATTACGCTCTGCATCCCACTGTTATCCTCGCTGATGATGACCTTAACCAGTTGCGATTTCATTAAATTCACGCTGCGTCGGCGACGGCGACGCGAACGACAACAATGCCGACAACGTCAACGATAACGACAACTACAACGCCGACAGCGACAGCGAGAGTGTTTGTGTTTGAGCTTCCGCCGGCGTGCGTGCGGCATGTATGTGTGTTGGTGGGTGTGAGTGTGTGGAAACATGTGTTTATGTGTGTCACGGCGTGTTCATGTAATTAAGTTGAACCAATTGACTTTGACTTCATGCCTACCCTAGAGTAGCTCTTCATCCTGCGCTCACTGTTATTTTTTAATCCTTTGGCGAAGTTGTTTTCAATTCGCAGCATTTCAAGGACCACTTGCCCTCCGTCCTTTGTGGTGGATGGGCGGGGCAATGGAGGACTAACGGTAACAGGCTACAATGATGCACGAGGCTTAGTGGTAATACTTACGAAGATATTGCTCAAATTCCCCAATGTCATATTACACTCATACTCACACATCACAGGCGGAGAAATTCGTCCTCCGATATTTTTACACCACTGCGTAATGTTGCAATTTATTTGTATGGACGTTCTCACCATGTCGTTATTGTTGTTGGTGGTGGTGTTCCCGGAAACAACGTCGCTCTGATGATGAACACTCACAAACTACAGAGACACAACAAGGTAAGAAACGCAAAGGCATGAGGGGCGATGATCCGAAGCTCAGATAAATGGGAGAAAGAGCTGTCCTTGGTACTAAATGTGGAGAGAGAGAAACATAAAACAGCGATGAAGAGCATCAAAGTTCATGAAATCCATGCCAAATCCACCTCAGCTCTGCATTGGCTTAAACACTTATGCAACACTGGCTAACAAAGTGATCGAGAAATGCTGTTCAATTTTCTAATCCTGACGCTGTCCAAAGGGAAAAGAGGAAAGGAATAGGGTGTGAAAGGGATGGCGCTGACCCCTTGGCCGAGACTCCGATCGATTCATATCTGGAAGGTGTAATAAATCAAGAGCGAATTTGTCCACTAATCATCGTCCATCAATCAACGTGACCACTCATGCATTCAATCAATCAATCGATAAATAAGTTTTCACATCATTTGAGCTCCACGACGACTGTCGTCGGCGGCAGAGGAGGCGGAGGTGGGGACTTTTATGGAACAATGGACGGTCAGTTAAATAATAGATCGCCGAGGACACCAAAAATTCGAATTGGTCCAAAGACTCTTCAGCCCCAAAATAGGACACAACGAGGACAAGTGCGATTTGGGAATGGAAGTAACGGAACATCCGGCATTATGATGGATTTCTTGTGCAGGACTTTAAATACCCCGGCGGACACAACGGCCAAATGGCCTTCTAAGAAGAACTCAAAATTTCCCTCCATTCACTTCAATTACTTCCCCCACTTGGGCTGAAATGCGACCACTTTGGGACATGAAAAGCACTCATCGATGGAGCTCCTCAAGTGTTTTCGTCTCACTGCCCCATCGGTAGTCTGAAGTTATCGACCTAATTCCCCTCTTAGGGCTCTGAAGTCAAAGGTGGAATACTCTTAATTCAAAATCACCTTTATTCGGAAATGTCCGGTTTTAGTATTCAGTTTACGGTTGGAGACGAATCTTCGTCGTTAGATGCGACTCGTCATGTGGACTGAGCTCAAAAGCACGCTCGAGCGATCCTTCGGAAGCCGCCAGGCGCGAGGCTCGAGGCTCCTTTCAAGGGGGAAACTTTAACATGTCCTCGAAAAACATCCGAGCGCGAGAAGTTTTCCAAGTGTGCCAACTAGTGAGAAACAGAGGAACAAAGGAAAATCATGAAGGGCGGGAAAAAGGGAGAGGAAGAGAAAGAAGGAGAGTGGGAATAGTGAAAGAGAGAGGGAGAGAGATAGAAAAACAGGGCGATAGACAGAGACGTGTCGTGCAGGTTGCCCTCGATTGAATTGGGATCAATTTGCAATTCAAATGCTTCGCAAATCATTGCTGCAATGGAAATCAAATACCAATTGACCTCGACACACACACAGACATCAACACGACGCACACTCACCCACCCAAACACTCATTCACTCGCTAGCTCACTCATTCGATAACTCACTCACACGATCGCATTGACAATCTCAAAGAGACAGCCACACAGTGGCTCAAACGAGGGACGGACGAACGCGTCCTGGAGCGAACGGAATGCGGACCGATGAATGTCGGGCGCATTCATAAATAAAGTTCTGCGGAACTTTCGCTGGGTTTGCGGAGTTCGAAACGCGACGAGAGCTGCTCACGTCACCGGAAAAACATGTGGGACGAGGTGAGTTTCGTCCTTCATGCCGAGCGACTGCAATTTTCAGCAAAACTCGCAGCCGAATCCCGAAATAACGCAATATCTGACATCCTCATACATCGACAGGCAGACAAACAGCCAGCCACACCAACACACACATTGACGCACCCGATTCCTCACCCGACTCCTGTCCCGACGACGAGCCGAGCGCGATCTTGCGGACATTAAAGCCCGCCCATTGTCCATTCATACGCCACCACGACCGAGCGACGCCCGGGCGCAACTTCGATTTGAATGGGAGTGAATCCCGTGGAAATTCCATTATCGTCAGCTGCGTCGCATCTCAGCGTCAACGACAACAATTCATCATAATCAAGCGCCCGGTGAGCGGCGGCAACGTTGGCCCAGGTCCTCGGGTCCAGGTTCGGGTCCCCGGGTTCAGGTCCAGAAGGCGTCAGGAAGCAATGGACAAGGGAAGCGAAGGCACGATGGATCGATCGTTGTTGATGGCACCGCGTGTGCGAGAATTTTGTGAATTTGGAAGAATTTTATGAATTTGAACGAATTTCGTGAATTTGGGCGAATTTTGTGAATTTGGGTGGATTTATCTTCTCGTCAATGGGCTATATACTTCCATTAAAGGATTTCTCTCCATATTAGAGAGAGATCAAAAAGAGTATCAAAAAAAGAGTAATCCTAATGTGGAGAAAGTTAAGGGGCATAAATTACGAACGTCCCCAGACGCCGTCACCGCTAGACAGAAAATGGCTCCGGAGACTTGTTGGCTTGCATTGTTATCCTATGTGGATTGCGCCCCACGCCGCTCGCCCCTCTTCCACTCTCCGCCCAACAAAGTGAGGCCGGTGCGGCTGCCGTGTGTCTCCCGCATGGATGCGGCAAAGTTTTCTACAAATTTCCAATTAACTTGTGTCCATAAAACAATTACAATCCCGAGCCGGAGACCGAGTCGGAGTCGAAGCCAGAGCAGGGATGGAGCGAGCACCGAGTGTCTGTCTGGGTGTATGTGTGAGCACACACATTTCGTGTGGGCGTATGTGTGAGTGCACTCATGCATTAGCCACGCGGCGCTGCGTTCATTTCTGTCGCATGATTTCGGGAGCTCAGCCGTTGTGCTGCGTCAGGCGGCGACGCAAAAGACCCGAGCACCGAAGGACGGACAGACGGACGGACGGACGGACAGGCCTGTCCTGTCCGTCTGCTGGCCGTCATTTGCGGGACGACTCCCGCTGGGACTCGTGGCGAATTTATGCGAAAGTGTTTGATTGAAACTTTAAGTTGGTGGAATTTAATTTCGTGAAAGCTCCGTAATGTTGGTCCTAACTTCTGGATGCATGTCAGACAGAAGTTCATTCGAGCGATTGGGGAATTGCGGAGTCCTTAAAGCAGATGCAATTTCAATAAATTCCCCCAGAGCTACCAAACCACTCCCAACCACTGTTGTATTAGATAATATCCATTGCAGATTCCGGATTCTCCACCGTATTTTCGAAATTCAGAATTCACAATCGAATTCTCTCTCGCCAGAAATTAATGAAGCTGCTTTGCTTGTGGACGATCCCGAGTAATGAACCATGCCTCCGGAGAGCTCGACTTCTTTCATTTGCGGTATCATTTGTATAAATTCGACGAGAACTTGAGCCCCAGCAAATTGTGCATTGAAAATCCGAAAATCAAACATTTCATGTTTTCCGTCTCTCACCGCCGAATCGAATACAAATTCTCACAACCATATAAGTCGGTTATTTGCGTGGGCCAACATTAACTTCGAGAAATTTCCGATGCAATTTCGCAAATAACTGTACCGCCGGAGTTCTGGGAACCCCGACTCGTGTACCTTTCGATGGCTTGGACACCGAACAAATTCGGGGGCAGATCTATGGAAATAACCACGAGAAACCATCGAAAGCCTGCTTTATAATGAGATGTAGATGATGTGAATTTTAATCACGAGGAAAATGCAAAGGTAGAAAATGATATTTTCTGATCATGATCAGGGCTTCGAATACACCCTGACATTGCGACCTTTTTACAGTGTGCTCAGCGGTGAGTTGGACATGTATCTACAAGTCTCATATCTCCGTTTGTGCGTCGCCGGGTCGGCCGTAATTTACTTATAAACAATTACATTAAAATATTTACCTCGAGTAAATACGAGAAAATATTTATGCAACAGTGATTGCGAGGAGAAGGAATGGATTTATGAATATCTGCATCGGTGTGTGAGTGTGGGCAGGCGATCGCCCTGTGTCTGTGTGTCAGTCGCAGATGTATGTGCGAGTGCATCCATGATGCTGAACAGCAACTGATGCAGAATAAATCGCACTCATACTCACCCACACCAACGCTAACACTAACATACACACGAAGAGGGCGCCACCTTTGCGAAACCGGTTGTCAGGAATTCCAGCGGAAAACACGATATCTCAAAAATACCTGCATGCATCCGTGTGTGCTGCTGGTTGGAAGTGTTTGGGTGTGTGAGTGGGCGTCGATGCCAGTGTGTGCATGTGTCTGCAGCTCCAGAAGGGAGAATTTATTGATAATGATATGATTATTCGGAAAATTGCATGAAACACCCTGCGACGCGTTAAGTTGAGCCCGATTCGAAGCAGCTCCAGCAGCAGCAGCTCCTGAAAGTATGCAGCGGAATTTTGGAAAAAGAAAACTGCGAAATACAAAAACAATTGTCTACTTTCGGGCGCCGTCATCGTTGCATGCCTGAAGGCGAAATTCAGTGCTTCTTCCTTGTTTGGTTTTTGTTCATGTTTTCTGTGTGCTTGTTGGTACGACCCTTGGACACGCCCCCAACCTCTCTTCGCTCATGAGTGACTCCCGCATTCTGCAGGCACTTCCGGTCTGGACTTAAAGGGACCCGCATCGAATGGAGAATCGACTAAAATTTAAGAACTTCCTTCGAATAAAGTGCTTCAAAAACGCTCCCAAGGACATATTTTATCCTGCAGCTCCTGATTAACACGGATCTTCACGCCCACACCCGCCCCATGCATCTCTCTGCTATTGGCCTGTCGCGATCACATGTCGTCCACTGCCACTTACGCCCCTCAGCCACGTCCCTCTCCACATTGAGCCACCATCTGTGCATCGCAACTGGCCACTCGCTGTCAATTAATGCAGATTAATGCTCGGCCGGGGGCGTAACTTGTGGTGACACCGTCCGAGCTGGCGTTCGCAATCACTGCCACAACAACAAAACCATCCCATTAGCATCTGAAATGGTAACCGTGGGGAGGTTGTCGGCAAACCAATTAAAATGCAAATTGAATTAAGTCGAAATTTGTTGCATTCACTCAATGTTTTGTCCTCTGCCAGATCTTCGTTCACCGATGCTTGATTTAACGAAGCTGAAGCTGCCGACGAGTTTCACGGGTGGCCACGCAGTACAACAACAACAAAAGGACTCCAACCAACTATTTTCATCAACATCGTTGTCAGAATCTTCGTGGTCACGAAGGACAACAAGAAGAAAAACAATTCCTTTCGATTCTTATGCAAAAGTCGAGCAGGGGCAAACAAAGGCGCACGAAACTTATCCGCAGTCGAACGGATAACTAGGGGCGTATCCGCTTTCGGAGTCATCCTCACATCCACATCGACATCCGCCTGGCCATGGAGCCACGGGGACCCCGGCTATGAAGCTGGAGAAGTTTGCCGAACCCCGGTCGCAGCCACGAGTTAGGAGCAGATACGGCGATTGTCCCACATGGCAAGCGATGTCCTGGCTGGCCCGGGACTGAATGCCATGAATGCATGCATGTATAGTCTTCAGAAACTTTTAATTGAATGACACGCGAGCGTGCCGTAGTCGGGGGCGGAACGGTGTGAAAAATCCGGGCGACATCGAAGCGCAACCGAAAGAAACTCCCGGAGAATTCATTAGCAAAGAAATGCAGTCATTGTTTTGGTTGGTCTTGTTGTAGTTTTTGTCATTGTTTTTGTCGTTGTTATTTTTGTTCTTGTTATTTGCATCGAAATAGGGCTTCTTCAAATTCACCCGAGCAGAGGATCATTAGGAAGTCCAGGAAAGATTAATCCAACTGAAGACGACCACGATGGATCGTGATCGAGGTTAGAGAAGAGAAGGAATGTGTTACTCACGGCCCAGTTTCTTCAGACAAAATAATACTCACCACAATACCAAGGCCACCCCAACAGAATATTCATCACACTCTACAGCACTATATAATTCAAATATATATTTTGAATAAAATTAATATAAAAAAATTAAATAAAAAACATTCAACATTTTTACAAAAATTCAAAATTTTCAACAACACTCACCATAATGGAAATGCCTAATTTTGCTGAAAATGTTAAGTTTTTGTGAATATGTTAAGTTTTTGTGAAAATGTTGAATTTTAGTGTAAATGTTGAATGTTGAACTAACACCCACATTCAACATTTACACTAAAATTCAACATATTCACAAAAACTTAACATTTTCAGCAAAATTAGGCTTTTCCATTAAATTTCAACATTTGCACTAAAGTTTAACATTTTCACCAAAATTAAACATTTGTACCAAAATTAAACATTTTCATACAAGTTCAACATTTTTACTAAAATTCAACATTTCTATAACAATTCAACATATTCATCAAAATTTTCAACAAAATTCAACAATTTTATCAAAATTCAACAATTTTAACAAAATTCAACAATTTTATCAAAATTCAACAATTTTACCAATATAAACATTTGCAATAAAATTCGACATTTTCACTAAAATTCAACATTTGTAACAAAATTAAACATTTTCATACAAGTTCAACATTTTCACTAAAATTAGACATTTCTATAAAAATTCCACATATTGATCAACATTTTCAACACAATTCAACATTTTCTCTAAAATTAGACATTTTCAACAAAATTCAACATTTTCATCAAAATTCAACAATTTCATCAAAATTCAACAATTTCACTAAAATTCAACAATTTTACCAAAACTTAACATGTTCACCATAATTTAACATACTCACCTTGTCACATTGAACAGCTGGTCACCTCATCTCAGTCAGCTCCGGGCCCGAACAAGTGAAGCCAAATGCGCACCTTTTAATTATTCTTTCGTTGGCCCCATGCCTCGTTCTGACATCGCAGGTGCTGAAAGCCAAAGAGCCGGAGCCGGATCGCTGCCGCTTCCTCCTCTCGTTGACCAACCATTAACATTCAAATAGGATTCGGAGACTCCGGGACGTACGACGCGAGGTTCGCCGCATGCGTGGAACCTGTTGAAGGTGGTTTTCGAAGAATTTTATTTCGGTGGAATTTTAACGCGATGCATAAATTAGTAGAAGTCTTGTGATTTCGCTTTCGATAGAGGTACAAATCATCCATGTGCCCGACGATCCGGTTTGACTGACGCGTCATTCGACACTACCATCGATACGACCCCCATCTACACAATCGCCCCTCCCTCCCCTCTCGAGATGAGAACTTTATCCTCTGTACTGAAGTTTGGAAAAATTCTCAGGAAAATTCGCCCCGGGCCAGGTCGAGGGTTTTCCCGCTGATTTCGGATGTCGTTGCTCTCCGAACCCAGTCGGAATACGTAATCGGATTACGATTCGAGCCTAATTAAGCATGTGTCGGGCGTATACATATTTCTTAATGCATTAGAAACACATACAAACATACAGACGAACTTATCTGTATGTGAATAATTGAACGAAAAAAGTCATAAATAATTCAAAAATTTCTGAAATGTCATCTGCACGAATCCAATCGTCTACCTGCCGTGGTTCTTAAGAACGTGTCTTCGTGTTTGGGAGAGGCAAAGAAATTGATTATTCAAAATTTCAGCTCATTGCTTTCATCGTTTCTGGAGTTTCATCTTCATATTAACTCTCCTCCAGAGGCGACATATTATATTCCATTAAAACTCTTTCATTTCATTGAAGTTTTAAAATCCATTGAAATATTTTTCATTTCATTGAAACTTCGGTTCTGACATAATATGATAATAACAACAGTTGAGACTCATCATCGGAAAAATCAGTAAATATCAATATATGGATCCGATCGTGCCCTACGGGAGGCTTCTTTTAAAAGTCGTCACCTTAAACCTTTCCTAGCATGCGCCACTGGGAGCGACTCCAGAGAGATGGGTTGGCCTGAAGAGACGCCATTGAAGCGGCTCCATCAGCTCGAATCGATTGCATTCTACTCTACTCTATTCCACTCGAATCTACTCAACCTCACTCAACTCCTCTTCACTCTACCCCACTCCGAGCCACTCTACTCCGCTCCACTCAGCTCCACTTGAGCAGGCCGGCGGATTAGCATATCGCACGAAGCCGCTTTTCCACCAAGAGGCGTCGACGACACGACGTAATCGTAATCGGCCGTCGAGTGATTGAGGCGCATGCGCGAACGTCTCAACGGCGACGAGGCTCCGATTACCGCACCGAGTTCGACGTGAGTCGAGACGAATCGAGTTGAATCGAGTTGAGTCTTCTTTAACCCGCTTTTGAGTTGGTCTGGAGCTAAGTTGCCCCGGAGTTGAGTGCGACTTATTAGCCAACGTTGAGTTCGACTCTTTGGCCAGATGGTGATGTGATTCGAGGCGAGGTGCGGTTTGGCTTCTTGCAATTTCTTCGGTCAGTTGTCGGTTGAGAGTCGTCGCGGAACGATCGTGAGTTTGAGTTCCGCTTGGGATCGTCGTTGTTTTGTCGCCGCCACCTTTGGACGCAATCGCGCCACGAGCCAGCGTCTGAGCCACATTTCTCCGACTTCGCCGTCATCGTAATTGTGATCGCTGTTGTTGTTGCCATTGCTGTTGAATTCCAGGCGATTGAACAACATGCAGCGCCAAACGTCGAACGTTGTCATCTTTGGATTACTTATAGTCTCCCTCGGTGCCGTGGCAAGTGGTGAGTTCGCTTCTTCTCCTTCATTATCATCATCATCATCATCAAAATAATCATCATATTTATTATCATCATAATTATCTGCTACTAATAGTATTATATCTTTTCCGTGCCATTTGTTGCACAGATATTTCCGCATATTATTAATTTATTCAATGTTGGGAAAATCATATCGGAGAGTGTATTTTACTGCACAACAACAACTGCAATAACGAAAACAACAACACCGACAACAACAAGAGCAACTACAACAACAATTTTGCAGGAGCAACTGCAACAAACCCAGATGAACCGACGACGAACGAACTCGAGTTCGTCTCACATTTTTCATGGTTGCCCAAGCGATTGGCGGCGGTTGTTGTCGGCCTCTGGGGGTTCCTCCCCGCCGCCGCTCCCCGTCCCCCGGCCGACCCCACCGGTCTGCGAATGTTACTTGAATTTCGAGTTTGGCATTCGCTTCTGGACGTGCCTCTGTCGTCCAATCTCTTTCTCTGCCTCTCCGTCTCTTCTATCTCCGACTCCGCTGTCTCGGGCTGCTCGGTCTCTGTCTCCTCTGTCTCTCTCGCCACTGTCTCTGATTTCTCTGCCTCTACGGGATTCGGGCCCGAGCGATGAATTAGGTAACAAGTAGTTGCTTGCAGTTATTGTTGCTCCAATCGGTCGACTCCTCACTTTATTGACTTTTACTCTTATCACTGGGTGTCCGTCTGTCTCTTGAACCGCTGTCTACTTCTCTGTCTATTTAACCGCTGTCTCTCCATATGTCTGTTGAACAACTGTCTGTCTGTTAAACCACTGTATGTCTGATGAACTACTGTCTGTCTCTCTCTCTGTCTGTCCATTTTGACCCCCTTGTCGTTGGCCATTTGGCATTTACACGCGATGACGATCTCAATCATTCGTTCGATCTCCCGTCAATCGCTCCGCAAGAGCTCGTCAATGGACCCAGGTGATTCTCGGCAAGGTTGTGGTCGGCTTGGACCGAGAGTGGAGTATGGGCCCGGTTCGCATCGTTCTGCTCGCTGCTCGCTCAACCCACCCTGCTCTCACACCGTGTCCAACGACGGCCTTGTCAACAGACCAAGAAGCCACGGCTGGCCCGGTCCGGTCGTAATCTGAGAGATTAGTTCGGACCACAGAAGCGAAGTCGTTTCCAGCTCGTTAGAGACCCTCTGGCATGAAACACCAACTGCTCTCCAAGGTGCGTATGAGAGGTCTTGAGGTCTCCAGAACCAACCACTTTGTCATATCTAAGTCCTCAGATGTGTCCCTCGCTTGTCCTTGAACGGGGCGGAACCCGAGCCAAATCCAGATTCGCCCGAGGACAGATCGACACGAATCGCACGGCGATCGGCTTATGAATAATGCAGATGGCGACAGACGTCTGTAATACCGTGGTTATATAACCGACAGCACACCTTCGTCCAATCGATCCGGATGTTTAAAAATAACCTCAACCAACCGAGACACGCAATCCGTTGTCGCTGTTGATGTGAATTCCTCTGATAACTGGAAACGATGCCAGATCGATGCCATAGCAACAACAACTTCAACAACACAAGTGACAAGACCGGTTCGTTATGACCAGGGGAAAACATGCTAAACGCATTGTTGAAAAATTTGCAACAGGTTGACCTCCAATACAAATTTATGCAACGAATGTCTCCAAGTCTCGTTCGGAGTCCAGAAAACGGATTCGCAAAACAGGAGCAGGACTAGACACGAGGTGGAGGGGGGAAGAGAAAACCCCATGTCGAGTCCGGCGAGTGTGGACCGGGCCAACGAATGCCGTCAAGATCAAGTAGTAGTAGCCATCATGGGCCTTCATATCACTCTGTTACAGTCTCTGTCTTTCTGTTCCGCTCTTACTCTTTCTTTGCCAGTCGCTCTCTTTCTGTTTCACGCTCACTCACGATCGCGAACAAGTATGAAAACCACTTTCTTTCCTTCGTTCGCTGATGTAACGGGCCCGTGCGACAACAGACGATTTTGTCATTATGATTCGATTGTTATCATCGACTCTTTCGCTGTGATGTGATGTTCATTCGACTATTACGAAAGCGCGCAGATCTGATCGGATCGAGTGGAGGGTGGAGTCGAAGATGCGAGAGACGACGGGGGTCCGTGTTCCATATTCATGAGATGCATTGGCGGCGAGGCCTCGATAACAGGGCTTTGACAAGGTCTTGAATAACTTGGCTCTGATGCTGCGCAGAAACCACGATAGACGGGTTTTCGAAAACGAAAGTGAAAAGCGAGAAACGCATATCATGCTGAAGCTTTCGCTATGGGTCTTGAAGAGGCGAACTCCAGAGACCCATAATCTCTTTGAGAGGTGGAGAAGGGATTGACTGAAGGACGAGGATCAAAGGCACAGTCGTGGTCAAAACGATGATCAATGGAGCTGTAATTTTGAAGCCCTCAGTATGTGGAGATCAGAGAACGATCATCATCTGATCTCACCGCAGCTCCATTATTCCCCAATATTTCGATGTTCTCGTGCCTGAAAAGGGTAAAGAACCCCAAAATTCGCTGATGGGTCGAAAGAGATAGGGAAGCAGAACGGAAGAAAGAGGTCGAGCGAGTGAGACAGAGAAAAACAAACAGTGCCCGGCGAGTGTGCCGCGTGGACAGTCGCATAAATAAAGGAGAAATTTATGTGGAAAATCTGACAATCGCAACGAAATAAATCCGCGAAAAAATTCAGACCATAAAATACGACTGTGAATGTCCTTTTCATTCACCGAGTGGCGGCGAGAGCCTTAAACAGCTTTAAATGTCCCGTGGAAAAAGCAACCGGCAAGAGACCGATGGACGGAAACAGAAAAATGGACAGACAGATAGACAGACAGACAGACAGACAGAAAGATAGACAGATAGACAGAAAGATGGACAGACAGACAGAGGCAAACAGAAGAGACGGACAGACGATGTAAACAAGCGCGTGCCGAGTCAAACGGAGCACCTTTTAACAGATCAAATTAAAAATAAAACGCACGCCCAGAGGGACCGGCCCGTGTCAGAGCGGGACTGAAGGAGGGGGTGTTAAAGAGGGGATGGGGGAGGAGAACGAACAACCCACCTACACACACACACACATAGACATTTTCAAACAGGTCGGTCACACAGGACGCTCGAGCAAATGAACTCAAAGGGACGACACTTGGGTTCAACTCGAGCGTGCGGCGGCAGGATGAACACACACAGACACTCACGTACTCAAGCACACACAAACACATATTCACTCACTCGCACGCACACCGTTCCCTTTATTTGCTGTAGTTCTTCTTGTTCTTGCTTTTGTTAATGTTGCTGTTGTAGTTGTTTTTGCTTGCATTGTAATTTATTATTTTTAACTGAACATAAATTCACGTTACTTTATTATTGTTGTACTCTCGTTCGCATTCGAATTCATTTTTCTCCTCGTGCTCTTCTTCTTCTTCTCCTCCCCACTTGTATCTCCTCGTAGCTGTTGTTGTGATCGTTGCAGTTGTTGTGATTGTTGTAGTCGTTCTGATTGTTGCAGTTCTTCTGATTGTTTCTCCTTGTTTCACAATTAATTTCAAATAAAAATGTGCCCAAGGATCCTTAAAGGGAATGAAATTGAAAAATGACACACACACACACACACAAGATCTCGGGTCGCTGGTCACCGGAAGGAAATGCCTGAAACCCATCTCGGTCACGGGACGAACGACACTCAGGACGAATTCGGGCGTCGCCATGGAAAATCAATTGAAATAAAATGGCGGCCAATTAAATCACACGCCCCATTGGTCCAAGTGAGGGGCGTGGCGGGGCAAGGTGGGCGTTTTCGTTTGTTTCCGGTCGCTTCTTTTCATCGCTGTCGTATCGTTGTTGTTGTTGCTGCAGCAATGTTTTATGGACCCGAACAACAGAAACGACCACGTCATAACTCATCGTTCATAACGTCTCATAGCAAAGGATGTGGAGAGGACATTCGTGTTTATGTTGTTGTCTTTGCTGTTGTTGCTTTCGTTGTTGTCATTGTTGTCGCTGTTCCCATTAAATTGCCGTGGCGTCGGAAACTTTTTCGTCGCTTAAAATATCCCTAATTAACTGGGAATAATTATCCGAAAATTGGTCTTCTTTCCTTAAATGCATTCTTTTTATTATTGTTGTTGTTGTCACAGTCACCATTGTCGTTGACTTTGTTGTTGTCATTGATGTTGTTCCTGCTGCTGTTGTTGCTGTTGCTACTGTTGTTAAAATGTCGCTCATAAAAATGTATGCGGCCGGATGAAACCTAATTGAAATTTACGATAGTTTCATCGTTTCATCCTTGCTCTTCATCTTTGTTGTTGTCGTTGCTGTATTGGATATTGTCAGTGCAATGCAATGTTGTTGTATTTATTTCGCTCAATATACACATTGTTGTTGCATATGTAGCGGTCTGCGGTCAGCATCATTTTCCGCATGTCACGTGTTAAATATTTATTATTTATTTTTAAATGTTTCCCCTGCCGACCACAGTGGCGTCCAAAATTATACAACACAATTCCACATGCTCCTTTGGGAATTTCACAGGCAGCCAGTTCGGTACAGTGGCGTCCGTCCATTGGGTCACACCCCACACAGTCGTGGCGAATTCAATGCCATGGAGGGCTCTTGATCAGTGTCGTGTTTACGCGATTCCACGCCAAAGTGGCGGCCAATTAAGTGCGACCCGAGTATTCCGCGCAACCCCACTATCGCCAGCCCCTTAATGAAGAGCCCCTCTGACCACGCCCCTCCCTGGCCCACCATTTAATCCCTCTCCAAGCAACTCAACTCGACTCGAACTCAGAGCGTCGATTCCCCCTGTTTCCCGACAAAGGTACTAAAGTACTTTTCGCTACTTTTTGTCCACATCCCGCTCGCTGAGTGCCTTTTTCAACCGCTGCTTCCGCCGCCGCCTCCGTCGCCGTTGCCGTTGCTCGAGTGCTTTTTATCCCACCGCAGAATGCGAAACTGATAGAATGTTAAACATGGCGCTCGCGTCCGCTTCCGCTGTCCTCCTGTCGGTTGTTGGCTGGCGTTTGTTTTTTTATTTCGCATTGCTTACGAAATACCATCCGAGTGCTTTTTGCCGCATTCGCCAGTTGTGGGAGTTATCGTTGCATATGTGGGTATATTTTTGTGTTTTTAATTTCACCGAAACCTATCCAGATTTATTAAATTAATTCCGCGTCCAACGGCGGCCAGAGCGAAGTGGGGGATGCCCCGCTTTAGCCGGCAATTTTTCGCCATCCGAATGCGTATCTGGGCCATCGTCGTCTGGAGGCAGGCGGCGAGCTCGAGTCTGAATTCGATTGTGGCAGAACTTCGTGGCGCGGATTTTGTTTGCCCAAGAACAGCATATTGAAGTGACATGCGATTGTCAATATGTGCAGCAATATGCGATGTTGAGTCGATATTTTGCGGCATTTCGAGTGAACAACGGGAACTTAATAAAGTATTTAAATTGCGTTGTTTATTGTAGTAGATTTTTCCGATTCTCGTGACCTCCCACGGCTCGCTCGACCTCCCTTCATTAGGCTGTCGATACCGGGACATTTATAAAAATCGGCCTTTCCACTCGAGCTGCTGGTGAATTTATGTTAATTGATTACGGGCCATGACAACAACGACAAACATAACACGAACAAAGGCCGTGGCAACAACCGCGGCAAACTTGTATTTAATGCCAATCGAAACAAAATTAATTGAATTATTTATGATTTAATTTACGATCATAAATACAATTTGCAAAAAAAACAAAAAATAACTAAAAAAGTGGATATTTTTTTGAATATGAAAATTTTTTCATAAAAAAAACAAATACCTATGCATAGTGCACACATACACACCAACAAATCTGAATTCATAGAATTTACAAATTATAAAAATTAAATTTTAAATTCATGGGATTTAAACGGGTGTGATCGGAATTAAAAAAAAAAAAAAACAGCGTTTAAATTAAAAATAATCTCTAGTAGCTCTCCCCATCTCTGTCTCTACACCCAATTACCACCCACTCCTATTCGATAACAATCTCATTTTCTCTCTCTCCCACGTGTGGTCAGGTGGTTTCCACCTGAGCTTAACCGATAGGTGAGACAGAGACACTTGGGCTCGCAGGCGACAAGTCCAACAATGGAAATATGGAAAATATTCAATTACAATTTTTCCGCTGGTGGCAACGCTGGCTCCGTCGGTCGTTTCGCTCGCTGGCTTTTGTTGACTCCTTCGCGGGCGCATACCCAATAGCCCGGGGCTAGGAACGTTGCAGTCGCAGTTCACTTTGTGGCCGCTTATGTTCGACCTGCTCTTTCTCCGCCTGGACAAGACCCCCAGGACTTCGTCCTTCGTCTCCTCTTCGATGGTCGCGTCCTCTTTAGCCTCGCCATCTCCGCGGAGGCAGCGGAGGACAAAGTTTTCGAAAAGGTTGAATACTCGCGGGTATTTAATTTTAGTTACAAAGTTTTTATTTTCGCTGCAATCGGTGGCCTCTTTCAAAAAACGGTGCAGCGCATAAAAAGCGTAACCTTTGGTAGGGAGCGAAAACTCTATGTATGGGAAATACTTCGAAGCTTTTAATGTCCTGCGGGGTATTGGCTCTGTGGATACAATGGGGTCAGGACCACGTCGAGGATGAAGCCAAAGAAGGTTCCACAAAAGACCAAGTGAATCAGGATAAAGCAAGTGGTGAATCAGTGTGGGGAAGCAATGCAAAGGCAGCGTGGAGGAATTGGTTGAATTGAAGGAAATTGGAAAAAATGATTAAGGACGAGCTCACCGAAGGAGGGGAGCGAGTGCAAAGTGGATCGAATTCAAGGAGGGTCGAAAGCAAAGTCTTCCAGTGGCTGGGGATGAAGGATATCCTCGATCTAACTGGATCCTCTTCCTGGCCAGAATCGCACTTTTTCATTCTTCTCTCATCGTTCTTATATCGATATATTTTTTTCCCTTGCTTTTAATTTCGTTAAAAACTAATTTTCGTCTCTTCTCTTTCCCGCAGCCCAAAAGGAGGAGTTCCAGTGCCCATCCACGGTCGGCAATGGAAACTACGCGGATCCCGTGACGTGTCGTCGCTTCTACCAGGTGAGTTGATCGAAACCTTCGTCGAGCGATAGTGGTTTATGTCTGAATTACAATTAGCGCCAAAGTGAACCATTATTTTCAACTCTTCCAAACTCGATCTGACTTCTCGACTCAGATGATGAATGATGGCTCTGTCGAGACCACAAGCCAATATCATATGAATCGAATTCAATTTCACATTTCATATATTTGATTCATTTATTTTCATGTGCCCAGTGCGTCGATGGATTCCCCTACCTGAATCGCTGCCCGTCCGGCCTCTACTTCGATGACTTGCAGAAGTTCTGCACCTTCAAGGACGAAGCCAAGTGCGGCCCGCTGCCAACAAGTAAGTTATCCTCAACAACAAAAACTCCAACAACAATAACAAAAACACCAATAACGAAACCATTGCATGTGCATCCGACATCGGATGTTCCCGTATCCCTGGGAACCAATTCAATCCGGTTCGTTTCGACCAGGTCCGCTCCATTCCGTCCCGTTCATCCTGGTCGGTCGGTTCCGTAACTAAACTTCATAAATTCCAATAAATCATAACCCAAGACGTATGAGGCGTCCAAAATCTTAATGTAGCATCTCCGAGGAGGAGGAGCAGCAGCATCTGCAAGCCAAAACATAATTTATTATCTCCTCTCAATATTAAATTGGCCTTCAAGCGTGCACCGTCTCCGAGGGAATGGGACGGAGACAGAGAGTGAGAGAGATATAGAAAGGGTATTGGACAGAGAGATGAGGAAGCGCCCGCGAAGGCAGATGAGAGGAAAATTCGATTAGAGCGCCACTAATATCCATGTATATATAGACGGACGGACGGACGGACACCAGAGTGTGTCTCACTCACTCATCCTCCAGAATATGTTGTCAGAAAAAGGAAGAGAGAGACAGGGAAAGAAAATGAGAGTGAATGAGACAAGATAGTGGTGGCTGCAATTTTGAGTAAATGTCGCATAATTCATTTATTGCAACCGAAATACGTACGAAACTTTCAAGTTTTCTCCGAACCTCACACATACACATAGACGCACAGGCCAGAGTTATATGTCTGGATATATTATATATGTATATCCAGATACATGGCCATGAGACCGGGTTAGACATTAACAGCTTTAGCTGAGCCATAAAAGTTGAAAAGGATTCTACAGAAAATGCAATTTAAGGAGCTTCAGCTTCAGAGACGCCTGGCTTTGTTTCCGCCTTCGTCTCTATCTCTTTCTTCGTCTACATCCTCCCTCTCGCTCTCTGCCTGTGGGCGGACGGGGAGTGGCATCTCGAGCTATCCCAAGACTATGCAAAATAAAATTAACAAATCAGCAACGAACGAGCAACGATGGAAATGCAAAATTCAAAGATTCCTCACAAAAGAGACCTCAGTCATCGCCATTCGGTCGTTGCTCGGAAGGAGCTGAGGTTAAGATACATGAGGTCAGACCGGAGAGCGCTGTTGATGTGAATGAGAGTGGCGAGAGGGGGATGAGAAGAGACAGGGCAATGAGATGTGAGTGGTCGATGAGAGGATGAATCGGAAATGCATTAGAATGAGATGGAGTGCACAAGAGGATGAGGGACTGGGTCACAGTCGACGCCAGCGCTATCAATAGGTGGATAGTGGGATGAATCAACAGACTAGCAGAGGGACAGACAAACAGCTGGATGTCCGTCTAGAGACACATGGCGAGACACATACCTGCAGATTTATACCTGCAGATTAATACCCAATGGCATGTCGAGAACGAAAAACGTTCGAATTGCTGATCGATTTAGGGATAGAGACAACGTTTCCGAGGACCGAGGAAAATAACTCGATTCGTTCATAAAACTGAATCTCCTAAGAAAAGTCTTTCGAATCCTTCAAAGGATGTTTTTAATATCGAATTCGGTATTGCATAAAGTTCCAGATGAGCGACTCCTTTATAGACAGAATCGCATTTTATCTACCACAGAACCGAACTCCGTTGCTATGGAGGAAGTCCTCGAAGACAAAAGCTCAATTAGAAAATTTCCAATAAACCAGCGACGGCGCTTGTAATCTGTAGTCAACATCATCCGCGGTCTTCATCCAACCAGTCGGTCTCTCTCTTTGTCGCTTTATCTCTCCATCTCCCTCTTTGTCTGAGATGGCACAGCTGGTGTCGGGCGGGAAGGGCTTCGACTACCCCAAATTGCCGCAAGATGCAGATGCGTCGAGGATCGACGTCGGTATCGAGTCTGTGGATTCGACGAAATTCCAATTTTCAATTTCATAACTCAGTGAATCCGCTGAATGGCTGAATTTCGCAATATTATCGACGGAACCGAGCGAAAAGGACAATTGTGTGGTTTTAACTAACACTAAAGTTTCGAGCAAAGACTCACACATACACACACACAGACGAACAGCGTCTCGAACGATACTGAGACATCACTCGGCCTGAGGAGCGATGCAGAGACGTCACTTGGTCTCAGGAACGATACGGAGACGTCACTCGGTCTCAGGATGCGTTCCGGGGCAGGTTTCAAGCATAGTTCGCAGCCATGCACTGTGTCCTCTGTGGATGTGTGGGTGTGTGTTGTGAGCCTGTGGATGTTAGCAATTAATTTGAGACATGTCCTTGTCAGTATCCCTGCCACTCACTACAAACCTAGGCCTCATCGTCGTCGAGGCTTTGGAAACTTTAAATCCTTTCAAGTAGCTCGTATTTACAGACCCAACCTTCGGTGTTCCAACGAGAACTCTGTGGAAGGAGGAGAAAAGGAGATGGAGCTCTGATTAAAAATGCATTTCCCGAGCAGAAGAGGGGGCCAGGAGCAAACGTAAACATTGTTTGATTCTATAATGCCTCTTGTTGGATGCACAATAGATGTGCTGGATCGTAAACAGCTAAGAGCATGCGACATGAAATTGATGATATGCCGTGTGGCGTACGGCAAAGGCGGATTCCCCTGGTCGGCCTCATAAGGAGCTGGGAATCCTCCGACGAAAGTCAGACGTCCTCACGGTACCGATGCGTTTGCACTCTCTCGTATCACTCTCTTCATATCTGCCCCTCTCTCATACTCTCTTCCTCCCTCCCTCGAAACTTTACTCCCTGGTTGCCGACAAGAGCATTTAATTTCGAGCAATTCACTTAAGAGCTGTCGTCGATGCCAGCTCATGGGCTGGAATGATCCGGCACCCGGCCACGCCCCCTCTCATCGTTGCCGTCCCATTCATCGGAGCTGATGACTCTCTCTCTCATGCATTATTCAAGCAATTGTTTCGTTCGTTCAGCCATTGATTGAAAAATAACTAAAGCACGAAATGCACATTTTGATTTTTGTCAACAGCATGAACGGCTCTCATATTCATTTTATTTCACTTGCAATCGACTCCTTCTTTCTTTCTTTCTTTTTTTCGTTTCTCTTCTCTCACTCAAACTCAATCTCTCATACTTACCCACTCTTACACTCTCTCTATCACATCGGAGCAGTAAGGATCCAATGGCCCCGCCCCACCCATTGCTGATCGCAATCAAACAATCTATCAATCGATTCTAATTTCTGATCATTTCCATTTCGTACGCATCGAGTTGACTTTCGTCGGGAGGTGAGACGGAGCAATGAGTTGAGGTGGGATTGGTTTTCTGGTCAGTATTGGAAAGCGAATGGGAATTAGAAGTCGACTTTAATATCGGCGTTCGGGGCCAAACCAAACCAACAATCTGTCCGTTGGTTCGTCCGCAAACCTGATTGCGAAGAATTCGATGTATTGACTTTGGTTTTCTGTCGTTTGGGAAATATTTATTTTTGCCAGGACCTGAAAATATTTTGTGTGGATTTCTTCTTGTTGGTTGGTTTTTGTAGTTGGTGTTGTTGTTGTAATTTTTGTTGTTGCTACTATTTTGCACACTTACCATAACCTGATTTCCTTTTCGATTTGCAGCACCTGCGCCAGCAACAGATGCCCCGGCGGACAGAGCCCAGAAGTGCAACACCGAGGAATGCCAGCTTCCCTACTGCTTCTGCTCGAAGGACGGCACCCAGGTTCCCGGTGGCTTAGACCCCGAGAAGGTGAGTTGGCCACACTCCGTCTAACCTTTCCTCCATCGATCCTCCTTCCTTTCGCCCCTCCAACCCATCGATTGCTTCGTTCCGAGCGCTTCCGGTGCACGCTTCGACCGTCGCTCTCTCTCTCTCTCTCTCTCCTTCTCGACCTTTGCGACATCGCATGCCGTTAGCGTTACCACTGCTGCCGTCAGCACCAACGTTGCCATCGTTGCCACCCTGCCGTTCATTTTTCATCGCCATCCTTGCCGTGGAAATTTGTAAACTATAAATAAGCATCGATGGCATTCGGGGCTTTTATACTATTTAGGGTGATTTATTCCCAATACCAGCGACGGCGATGGCGCCGACGAGGACGTGGACCAGGACTAAGAACAGGAGAGGAATCAGAACCAGGAGACGGACAGGGACCAGGACCAGGACCTGGACCAAGACGGAAATTATAGCAGTCAGGAGTCGGGGCAAGTGCGAGTGAATAATGGGAGCGAAGGTCTGCCTGTCTCTCCCAACATTAACCTTCGGTACTTGGTTAGAAGTTTGTGACATAGACAGAGATATGTTATATATGAATATTCACCGAGCTCGAAGAAACCGGAAATCGTATCTACTGAGATATCTCAACCATCGAGAAATCTCAACCATCGAGAAATTCCAGCTCAATGATAATAACAACTTTATATTGATTTCTTGGTCGGACCTCAATCAACTTATTTACATGTCAATGCAAGCGGTTCTCCTCGGTGACATATCGCCGGAGGGCGTCTTAATCAAGTCGCTGTGGTTCCAGGCGTTACCAGATTGCTAATGAAGTCGCTGTTTTTATTGTTGTTTTTGTTGCTGTGCGATTCCATCGAAACAACCGACTTTAAATTAATAATTAATGCTCAACTTGACGACGCGAAGATTGAGACAAGTTGAGTCTGTAAGAAAGAAATGCGGAAGGGGTTGTGACGTCAGCAACTAACCACAGAAACTACAGCAACAACAAATGTTACAGCAACAATAACAACAACAGCAATTATTACAACAACAGTAAGCTAATGTGCATTTGAACCTAATTAACCACAAGTGGTGGTGAATTTCGTAAAGTGATTGATTGATTGTGGGAGGTAGGCGAACGAGAGCCGTACGAGGAAAGGGGGACATTTGCAAATGCTGTCAATACTGCTCGTTCCCCTGGTGACATCGCTGGATCCGCATGCGATCCTCAACCTCAGCGTTGGTTTGTTTCCAAATCAATTCCATTAAAAATCGAGCACTTCCACTTGCTGCAGCACTCGGTAGCGACGTTTATCGAAACGAAACGAAGCGAATCGAATCAACTGGAATCGATGCCATAAAAAACATGTAAAGCACCATCGATTAATGCAATTTCTCTAAAAGCAATTCTAATTGCACCATCAACAGCTCCGACGACATCGATGGCATCGATTGCAGCAACAACAATCATAACTCTAACATCAACATCGACAACAACAATGTCGATAACAAGAACAATATCACCATCGATAACAATAACAGCAACGCCGATAACAACAACAACAACATTCTCAGACAATGGAAATGATCACAGCAAGCAGAAGAAAAATAAGAAGGATAACAAAAACAACAAGTAGAAGACAACCTCGCACTTCCTTTTATTCCAGGAATCGCAGCCATTAAATGACATCGACGACAGCATAAAATAAATTTGCTATAAAATCTGTCGACAAACCTCGATGGAAGCAATCGTAAAAATAGAAAGGAACGGAAGGAGAACGAAAGGGAATGGGATGTTGTGGGAAGGTGAAACGCACGAAGGAGGCTTCGACTACTAAAAGTGGAAGAAGGAGTTAGAGGAAATGGAAAACAAAAAGATGCAAAACAAGGAGGAAATGGAAAAGAAGGAGATGGACAAAAGAGATGGAAAAGAATGGAGTGTGAGGTTGTGAGGGTTGCAGGAGAAGGAAACCCTCAACCGATGGCGTTTATTATGTTGATGATGAACGACGAACAGTGGGGCAAAAACACAAGAGTCGCGAAGAGATGAAATCAGATGAGATAGAATGAGAAGAAATCAGATGAGATGGAATAAGATGAAATCGGATGAGATGAGATGACATTGGGTTTTCTCTTTCACTCGAATTCGCTCCATTTGGCATTTCGTTCAATGGCGATTTTGTCCTCTGTGGAAAGCCATTCGCGAGGGCAGCGAGTGAGATTGAAATAAAAAACAAAACGGACAGAGGTAGAAGCGAACGGAAAGAGGAAGGAGAATTCAAATGAAATGCATTTGCGGATGAATTATGGAAATATTATCGAAGCCCTGACTGCTCGTTCAATAAAATAAACGAGAACTGGAACTGAAAAATTATCGCGACTTAGGATGTCGGAGAAAAGTGGATGGAAAGTAACGAGAGCAGGGAATCCTCGCTGTACACCTAGCGAAAAACAAGTTTAGGGATGAGGGCATTTTTTAAAAAGGAATCCAAAAAGCATGCGAAGTGGAAATGAGTTTCAGATTTGGAAAGTGAAAATGAATTTCAATGAAATTGAAGTACTGAAATCGAAGTAATTGAATATGAAATTAAAATTCAAAAGGTAGAGAATTCAACATCGCTGTAAATTATAATTGTAATTTTCCGTAAAATTTGCACCCTTGCGTACGGCAATTTATTAAAAAATAAAAGCATGAGTTTTTAGTAAATAAAATAAAATGGCTCAAATAAAATGAATATAAAAAATATATAAAAAAAAGTAAAATTAAAAAAATAAAATAACAAGTAATAAATAAGTAATATTATAAAATGAACATAGAATAAAAAGAAATATAATAAACAAAAAACTTAATAATTTAACCAAAATAACAAATTTAATTAATACAAGTAAAATGATAAAATAAAGAAGAAAATGTATACAAGTAAATTTATTTTAAATTAAATATTTTTCTCTGGATTTCGATCTTCAGAAACCTACTTACTCCAGTTTGATTCGATATTTATATCCTCGCCACAATGGCGAACAATTGAAAAATTGCCTTGATGAAAATGGATGGCAGCGTCTCTCTCTCTCTCTCTCTCTCCATCAACCGCACCTCATTTTCTCAATCACTTGTTTTCTTTCTATCGTTCTCTGATCACCGCCTTCTTCTTCTCCCGCAGATCCCCCAGATCATCATGCTGACTTTCGACGGCGCCGTCAACTTGAACAACTACGAGCACTACAACAAGATCTTCAACGGCAAGCGCAAGAACCCCAACGGCTGCCTCATCCGCGGAACTTTCTTCATGTCCCACGAATACAGGTTAGTCCAATGACCATTTGCTATATCTTTTTAAACTCAACTTTCTTTTGAGCTCTATTCATATTGAGCTCCATCACCTTTCCATTCACCATCAACATCCACTTCCCTTTCCTCTATCTTCCCTTTAAAGTCTCTCCCCTTTCAATTCACTCCTTTACCTTGAAGTCGTCGTTTAATCCTGGCCATCATCAGTTGGGACTTCATTAAGGCACAACAGCAACACTGACACACACATACACACTCGTAGATTGGGGCCCCTGTCTGCGACAGGAAAACGAATGAAGGTTTTCCGAGTTTCGCCAAAAGTCGACGGCGACGACAGAGCAAAACCCCAACCGAAACCGAAGCTAATCCAGTTCACTTCACTCCACTCCTTATCACTCCACTACACTCCCTTTCACTCTACTTCACTCCACTCTCTCTTCACCATGCTCCTCTTCACTCCACTTCTCTCTTTTTTCGGGATGAGGGGAAAACAAAGAAAACTTTATTTTCTACTAGTTTAAAATCTTCTAATGCAATTACGAGACGAAAATAAAGTAAGAAAGTTGTTGAAACTTCTCTAAACCGAAGCCACCCGAGAAACACATTCACAGCAATAACAACAACACCACTAACAATGGAAACATTAGCAACAATAAAATGAACAACAACAACAAGAATTGAATGCAACCCACAACGAAAACAATTGAAATAATCGAATGAACAAAAGAAACAATAAGAACAGCGGTAACAACAATAACAACCACAACAACAATCACAACAACTATTTAAACAACAAACATAATCACAACAACGGTAACAATCTTAACACCAATAACAATCACAACAACAATCTTAACAAGAATAACAATCGAATCAACTACAATAGATGGTACTGTGGCAACACTGTGTCGCGCAGACAATTAGTGGCAACTCTTTCAAAATGTTGGAAGAAAATGAACACAAATAAAAAGAATAAGAAGAAAATAACCCACTTCAATTCCTGGTCAGTGACCTTCGAGTGACGTCTGTGGGGAGTCTCTTTTCTCGACAAATGATTTTCCACGCATTTTAATTCGAAAATTATAGGGTTAAGATGGATTGAATGTGGAGGATTTGGGGAGTAAGAGCAAGAGGGAAAGTGAGAGAGAGGAGTAGTCAGAGATTTAAAAATAAATCCTTCGAAAGCTCCATTCCGTCAAGCAGGCGAAAGAGCAGTCGAAACAGCAGAAGGAGAGGGCGAATGAACCACTCTTAAGGATGATGAATGAGCCAGAAGTAGGCGCAACTGTCGCGGGCAGACAAATGGAAGAAGAGAAAACTTGGGGGTGGGGGGGTGTGGTGAGAGAGAGAGATAGACACAAACAGACAGAGCGACAGATAGACAGACAACGATCGTCAATTTCGAGCGTTGACAGTGCGAATAATGACGGCGCGAGTGCTGCCAACTCCCGAAACTAATTTTAATAAATGCCGCAAAATGTCACTCAAAAACTAGACGAAATTATTGCCAAGAGGTTGAGGTGGAGGGGGGATCGACGATCCTTGGTGTGGACGAAGGATGCGCTCGACTTGTTGTAAGCAATTGAAGATGATGCGAAATATTTCACAACCAACTTCACTTTGTCCATCTCATTCACGCTTTCGCTTTCTCTATCTCTCTCGCTTTCGATATCTCTATCTCGTTAGGTCCATGTCTGTCTCTCATTCTCCATCTCTGTCTCGCTTTCTTCATCTTTCTCGCTTTCTCCCAATTTTTCTTTCTCAGGCTCGTTCTCCCTTTTACTTTCTTTCTTTTTTGATCTCCCTCTTTCTTTATTTCATTCTTTCTTTCTTTCTCTTTCTATCGCCCTCTTTCTTTCTCTTTCTATCTCTCTCTTGCTTATTCTTTCTATCTCTGTCTGTCGCGCTCTTTTGCTCCAGACTCTCATTTTGCAAATGCGATTTTGAGCAGCATGTCATTAGTGCGCCAGTGTGGCCCATGGGAGATTTTTTCCACCGCCTCCCACATCCTTCTGCCTGTCTGTCTATTCCTCCACCCATCTGTCTGTCCATCCATCCGTCTGTGCATCGCGCTGCTCTCTCGAGTGCGGAAATGATTTAATGCGCTTCAACTTGAGCTTATTTTGCAGCCGTCTTTTTATTTACATCTCCTCCTCTTCCTTCCTCAGCCCGGTTCTTTTCGTCTCGTCTCGCCTCGTCTTACGGTTTTGAGAAATTTCTTTTTTATTCCTTCCCCTCCGCTTTCTATCTTCGCCCGGATACTACAAGTCTGATTTGGTGCCTCCTCGCCAAAGCGGATTTTAATTTTTCCCCAAGACTCTCCTTCGCTTCTTTCGGACCCACGAAATGAAATATTTCATTTCGAGAGCGGCATGCAAACTCCTCAACCGATGGAACCGAACGGCTTAAAGCCTTTGCAAAGTGAGGCATTTTAATTGCGAAGTCGCATCCGGAAGCATCCACTTGTCGGATGAACTCATCCCGATGCCCAAGGCAATCTGTGTAAATTCAAAGGGCTTCTTCTTTCGATGGGGAAATTTATTGGTCGTTCTAGGAAGTCTATCTTTCCTGTGTTTCATTGATCCTCCCTGTTTCATTGATCCTCCTTGACTCCCAATCATTTGTCTGACATTTTTCTACTTCACTCTTTTGGCTTGAACTAACTTTTCATCATATATTTTCATACCGATTTACTCATATCTCTATTGTTCCGATAATGCAATAAAATTTGGGGTAATTGCAACGAAAGAGATTCAAGTTGTTGCTGAATTTTTTGTTGTTTTTGTTTTTTTTTTTTTTTTGTTGCTTCTGTTGTCACTGCCATTGTTTGTCCATCAAGTGCTTGTGACTTACCTCGTTCGTTACATCGCAACATCTTACAACACAATAGAAACTTTCGCACTTAAAAATCACACACAGGCCAACAAAAACAACAACAGTGATAACAATCACTTTACAAAAACACCATCGAAAAGAACAACAACAATAACATCAACCGTACAAGAATAAATAACAACGAGAATGAAACTAAAAACAAGACACGACACCAAAGTTTAATTCAAAAACTTAAACTGACACATGCGGCAACAAAAACCTAGCAACAACAATAACAAAAACAAGAGAACTAACATTTCTAAAAACAATAACAACAACAATAGCAAGAACAACAACATCAACATGAGTAAAATAGACAACATAGACAATAGAGGCAGAAGCCACAAAAGTCTATAAAAGTTCTTAGGAAATAAAACGAAGCGAAATCTTTTATGCGCTGCGTCAAAAGTAGTTTCCCGGCGAAATGGCCAAAAGTGCGGCCCGACTTGGCAGCACTGTCGGGCGGTTGGGGGCGTGGTGGGCATTGGGCGGTCGGCTCGGTTTCGTGGCTTGGGCGAGCGATGCAATGACAACCCGAACGCAGGAGGAACAGCAACACCTCCAACGGCCTCACCGGTGACATCATCATTATTATCATCATTATTATCATGATCATCGCCAGCAGCAGCACCAACAACAACATAACAATTGAGTGAAAACAAAATGGCGAACATTGTGCAATTTTAATTGCGTGAAAAGTTGCCGCGCTGCGAACGCGGCCGAAACAAAGCCGTCGTCGTCGTCTCTGTCGTGCACCACCCACCAACCCGCCTTCCCACCCACCATCGCAAGGTGAGCGCCTTTCTGCACATAATGTCGACTACTCCACCGCCCACCTCTCCCTGCCACGCCCCCCGCCACTCCTGACCGGCGGTTTTGTGCTCTACTCGCGTCGAATCCCGGTCAAAAAATAAAAAAAAATACAAAAAATTGCACTGCGGAGCTTTTGTTTAATTGCGCTTGTCTCTGTGTCTGTGTCGGGTGGTGCACGTGTATATGTGTGTGTGTGTGAGAACGGTGTTTTTAAATTTTCTCGCTTCCCACTTTCATCGGGGACATCGTCTCCTTCCCTGGCTCAGCCCCACCTGCAGCTGCAACTAAAACTTATGCTCAAGTGTTGTTGCTGCCGTGTCACTCTCGGTGTTGCGCCGGAAAAATTATGCGATTCCATTGTGCTCGAAGATGGGTGGAGAATCGGTGGAGCCCTCCCCAAAGCCTAATTAAACTGCCAAGAAAGGTTTCGCCGCCAAGGCGGAGCAGTTCAAGGGATCAGACGGCGGTTGCTCGGGTGTAAACAACGGTTCGGTGATCAAGTCTCGCCCGAGTCGGATCCGTTCCGTGGGCCGTGAGCAGGGCGGGTTGCGGAGACGAGGGTTGGAAATCGGAAGTCGTAGCTTCGGCTGCCACGAAACTTTCGTAATTTCGATTGTTTTTATGCGAAACGCATTTACATTCGGTCTTCGCACACGTACAGCAAAAACTTCGACGAAACGAAAACCAACACAACAACAGCAATAAGAATAATTATAATATTAATTATAACAACAATTACAACAGCATGGACAACAAAAACAATAAGAACAAGAACAAGAAGAATGGGAATCCGCATGCAAAACTGCAACAAACAAACAATCAAAGGCATTGCCAGAAGTTCAACAAAAGCCTCAAATGTCTATCTATGGAAATTCCATGCATAGCCAGCCGAGCATATCTAATCTCGGATCTTTCCAAAATTTAATTTCTGCTCAAAATGTATTAACAACAACAATGCAACTAGGCTAGAACAATGACAACAACAACAAACAGCATCAACACCAACAATAATAGCAAAAGCAACACCAACTACAATAACAACGAAAGCAACAACATGTCCTCCAGGGCAAGTTGTGGTTTTCTTTGTTCGCATTTCCTTCCGGAGCTGTTGGACGAGAGGACGTGAGGAGATGGAAGGAGCGATGGAGATGGGGTTGTGGGTGGCTCTGTGAAAGAGGTGAAGGGGGAGAGAATGAAATGGAATGGGTTGGCGAATCCCAAACTAACTGCGAGCTCTTGCGGAAATCAATTTAAATAAACCAGCAAAAAACTCGAATCGTTTTAATCTCCGAACTCGCACGGATTCTCTTTGCGTGTGGGATTTTCCGATGCTGCGCATGTGTGTGTATGCGTGTGTGCTTCTGTGTGAAATCCTTCTTTTGAAACGCTCGCCTGGATCCTTGCGGCGGAAGTCCGTGCGAGCTTACGGCGAATTAGTACAATGATTTAACTACTTCCGGCGTGGAACTTTCGCCATTTTCTCCGCCCGAGACAAATCACATCACTCGCAATCACTCATAATTCTGTTTCCGCTTCCGGCACAACCTGCTGCGGCTGCCGCGGTTTGGTTCCACAAAATGGCCGCCGTCGCGCGTCAGCCGTTGGTCGACGCCATCAGAAAGTTTCAAACATTCGCCTTCCTCTTCCTTTTCTCTCTCGACCTCTTCCTCTACCCTCTTTTCACCACTTCTTCTTCCCTCAAACTCACCTTCCACCACCCTCCGAAGCTCCCTTGTAATTTTCTCGCCTAGCTCGACGCGTCTTAACTTCGGACCTTCGTTTTTTTTTTCGCCCACTTCCGGCGACGAGTGTCGAGCACACCGGAAGCAACCTCGTTGCAACTGATTTTGCGGTTCGGAAGGCTTCTGCGGGCTTCGGGCGTTCGAGGGGTTGATGAGCACGGGCTCCCGGAGGGGTTGACGAGGTGGGCAGCCAGGGTTATCGCGTCCGAACTTCTGCGAGCGGCTTCTACTCGTCTCACAAGTGTCAGGAGGCGGATGATTTCGACTCTGTTCAGCTTCCTCGACTCCAGCAGACCACGGCCCGAATTTCGGAGTCTAATCGCCAGTACGAAGTTTCCATGTTCCGCCCATTCAGGGTGTGATCGTTGGCGTGGCTCCGTCAAGCCCTCTGAATAACCAACGATGATGGAGTTTCCATTGAACAGAATCCCATCATTATCTGCTTGAACTCTGAAATTCGCACTCTCCCGACACCTGCAGATGTGTTTTATTTAAGCATTTAATTACGTCCACTTTACCATCGACCATCAACTGCACGTTGCACACACTCTTTTGTTCCTTCTCCCCTTCTCTTCCCTCCCATTTTTGGCCCAGTCCCATTAGCCATTGTGGGGGGAGGGAAAAAATTTTGCAACTTTGGCTTCATTATCGTTGGATGTGAAGCATACGAAACCCACTTAACAACTTTTACGATCCGACCAAAGCCGCCCAACAACAGCGGCAGCAACGTCTGCCCAGCTGTCTGTTTATTCGCCTGTCTCTCTGGCCGTCCGTTCGTCCGTCTGTTCCGACCATTCGTCTGCTGGAAATTTGGCAAATTTCGAAAATGCATTTATACTGTTTTACATGCTTGCGTTTTAACATTTTTGGCCTCGAATGACCACCGGACCCGAACCATGACCCCCGGACCTCCGACGACGCAGCTCGTTGGGCTCCACCGACCCGCAGACCGATGGATGGAGGGACGAGAGACGAAAGACAGGGAACAGAGAGACGAAGGACGAAGGGACCCCCGGCCTTCTGTTCAACCGACGTGTTTGTTTCTGTTTTGTTTTTGTGATTGTCCTCATCTTGCTGCCGCAGCCTCCGACCTCCTGCTTCTTGCCATCGTTGCTGTTATTGTCGTTACTCTTCTTGTTGTTGTCGGTGTCGTTGTGTTCTTGCCTTTGATGATGATGTTGCTGACGATGATCGCATCACTCGCAGTGTTGAGGTTTCCCCCCCCAGTCCCTCGTCAGCGCTTGTCATTGTCGATGCCGGCAGAGAACACGTTGTCGTTTGAGGAAGATAAGGAGGACGACGACGAAGAGATGGAGGAGGATTTGGCAACTGGGGCACCGAAGAAGACGACTGACCTCCTGTGGCACACAGAAGCTAAACGTGGGTGCCAATGATTCGTTAGGGCCCAAGCTCGCACTTCTGCGAGTTTATTGTACGATGTCGTTGGATCCCATAATTTACGAACTTTTGGCATTCGCATAAAGAGAGAAATTCATTGTTTTATTTCTGACCTTACAACTGAAACATTGACAACAACAAAGCAGGGACATTGAAAAAGGGCGAAGCAACAAGAAATCAACAACAACAGTAAACACGAGAAATCAACGACAAAAGGACAAAAAATGAAGGAAAAAAACATGGAAAAATTAGGGAAAGAACAGTAAAAATCAAACAAGCGATATGGAAATCTTCCAGAGCTGAGCTTCGAAAACAATGCCTGATCCGAGGATGAAACTCGACACCAGGAGGCAACAACTCAGGATCCTGGGACATCGACAGGGATGGCAACAAAGACAGAGACGGCGATGGAGACAGAGACGGCAATAGAGAGAGGGACAGCAAGAGGGATATCATCAGAGCCGTAGACAGGTGCAGACACGATGGCGGATGCGAAGAGTAGGAGAAGCAGCTGAAGCATGGACGATGACGAGGACGAAACAATGATGATTAGAAACTGGGGCTGGAGTATTAGGGCGTGTCTGTGTGTGGGTGAGAGTGCATTTTTTTGTCAGTGTGTGTGGGTATGTGTCGCTGATTGCGTGTGTGGCTGTGTGCGTGGAGGTCGGCTTCAACTAGTCAAAGGATGAATGGATTTCAATAGGAAGAAGTAGCGAAAGCGAGACCACAATTGAAGGATCGTCCGGGAGCAGTGATGGAAGTGGAAGGGCTCAAATAACAAAGAAAGAAAAACCAACAAGAACAACAAAGACAATGACAACAAGAACAAATACAACGACAATAAATACAAGTCAAAGGCATCCATAAACAGGGAACACACACAGGGAAAAACGAGTGCTTCATCCTGTCTGTCAATGTGAGGAATTGTATGTGCATGTATGGAATGTGGACTGTGGGTTGGATGGCGGCAATTATTGTTGTTGCGTGAAATGTTGGAGCACCATTCGTTGGAGTCGTAGTCATCATCGTCCGTTCGGGCCGAAGCTTTAATTTCCTGTCCGAAAGGGTTTCCGTTTCCGGTTCATTTTTAATAATTCGCAAACTTGTTTCCCATCAATGGCCGTTTATTGCACCGGGGCTTCGAGTAATTCCCAAAGTTTCGACAACCTTCGCTTTTTTCCCAATTATCTCACACCCGAGAGCCACATGAAGGCCAGAGTCCGGCAACGCCACGACTCCTGGCGTCGACTCACGGGAGGGAGGTCGAAGTTGTTGTTTAACTGTTTCGACGCCCGCCGGGTCGAAAAGTTAAGCCGTCAAGAGTGCACCAGTGCATGCATGTGTGTGTGTATGGGTGTGAGGACGTTAGAAAATATATGTGTGTGTGTGAGAAAGTTAGAGCGTGAGTGTATGTGTGCGTTAATGCAAATATGCAAAGCGTTTATTGTCACAGAAACTTCAAAATAACATAAAATTTTATGTTTCCCTTCCATGGGCATGAGTGTGTATGTGTGTGCGAGTGTGAGTGTTGTTTGACCACACATACCAACGGAGAAAGAACCGTGAACACACACACTCACACGCGGGAGCAAACACACACACGGTCTCCCTCTCGGGAGTTGAACTTTTATTTTTATTATATTCTCGGTTTCCGCCGCGGGGCGCGGAGGGCGGCGGTGCGTGGTTTGTTTGATTTTATTTGGCAGCACTGGCCGCTGGAAATTCCCGCAACCAAAGTTGGACTGTTGGATTGTTGTTTGGTCTTCTCTCGACCCATTGTTATTGTGGCTATTGTTGTTGGTTTGGTAATTGTTATTAAAATTGTTGTTTTCACTCACTCACTCTATCTCTAGCTCTCTCTCTGTCATTCCCCAATGCCCATTCGTATTTTCTGCGTTTGCATGTATTTATTTTTTATTCCCTTGGTTCCTCTTTTATTGTTCTTGCTGTGGTTGTCGACGTGGTTGTAGTTGTTGTGATTTGTGAACATTTTCGAAAACAATAAAATGCGGAGTTTTCGAATTTCCTCGAAATGAATTTCTAATTTGTAGCCAAGCGAGGTGGCAACACCACCGACGTATGGGTCTGGGTCTATTTGTAGACCTTCTCTTCCTCTCCTTCTCCCTCGCTCCTTCTCTAATGCCTATTAAATCGCCCTGGAGCCCTCTCATCACCTCACCTAAAAGACAAAAGTCTGCCTAATTTACGTCCTATGTCTCCTCCCAATATTCTCGCCCTGTCTCTCATGTTCTCGCACTCTGTCTAACCAAATTTGTTTCTTTGTCTCCCGCAGCAATTATCAGCAGATTCAGCATCTCGGCTATGCGGGCCACGAGATTGCCACCGAGAGCATCTCGCAGCAGCAGGGCCTCCAGGACAAGGGCTACGAGGAGTGGGTCGGCGAGATGATCGGAATGCGTGAGATCCTCCGGCACTTCGCCAACGTGTCGGTGAACGACGTGGTCGGCATGCGTGCCCCATTCCTGAAGCCCGGACGCAACACACAATACAAGGTAAGCCAATTCGACTCACCCACACAACCATCTGTCTCTCTCCCTCCCTCTATTCCACCGACTGTCCCATCGTCTGTCTGTTATTCTTCTTCCCTCACATGTCACATCACGACGACACATTGCGTTCCATTAGGCATTAGGCACAGACAACGACAACGACACCGACCCGGCCGGAGAATTCCGTTGGAAATCCCATCAGGAATGAATTAAAATTTCGAGCCATTCCGAGGAAGCCCGGCCGGGTTTGAATGACATTTTTATAATTGTCATCGCACGGCTCTCGACGTATTCAATTAGCACCAGGAGGCAGAGACTGAGTCAGAGGGGAGGACAGAGGGAAAGGTACAGATAGGACGACAGAGACAGAGCGGTCGATTGATACAGAAGAGCCGACAGAGACAAAAAGGGTAACATAGACAGAGACAACTGCAGCTCCATCGATCCTGGCCAGGCTAAGTTTAGTCGGTGGAAAAAGTTCCATTGTTGGCATTCTGAATAACCAGACGGCAGCTGAAAGCGTTCGGCCCTGGGGCCCATTCGTCGTCCGTCCATCATTCGTCCATCCGTCACATCGATGACTTCTAATGACGCTGTCGCTGGCCGTTGTCCGTCGCTCTTCCGGCTTTTCCATGTGATGCCAATTAGAACCGATTTCGAAAAGTTTTGAAAGCCGTCCTTCTGTGCCCCGCCCTCAGTGGGTGCTTAAAGGCCAATGCGACCTGTGGATGGAGATTGTGATTAATTGAACCGTTTGGCCGGGCGACCTTTTAATTACGTGTCTATGAGCTACACATTATGTCCGTCTAAATAGCTCGTCCTCGTCCTGGATACAGACAAGAACAACAAGGAGATTGAGAAGGACAAAAATAACAACGGCAACAAAAAAACAACGAGAATGAGAACAATAACAATTACAAGGACGGCAACGAGAGTGTAATGAACAGATCCATTAACACGACGTCCACTCCGGCGTCCATCGAGTAGATTAACCATGCTGACCAATCCCCAAACTCCACCGCTTCTTGCTCATAATTCACCATCCTTCTCTCTGCATTTTCTCACACTCATTGTCTCTTTGCATGGATTCGCCTTGGTTCGCTTCTCGTCGCCTTGGTTCGTTCACCCCAGGTGCTCGAGGACTTCGGCTACATCTACGACAGCTCGATAACGGTGCCCCCAGTCAGCGTCCCCATCTGGCCCTACACCCTGGACTACAAGATCTCGCACGAGTGCAAGAGCGGCACCTGCCCCTCGAAGACCTTCCCCGGCGTGTGGGAGGTGCCGATGAACACCCACTACGTCGAGGGCTACGAGGGCGGCCACTGCCCCTACCTGGATCAGTGTGTGCTCCACAATCTCGACGAGCAGGAGGTGTTCGAGTGGCTGCAGGAGGACTTCTCGCGCTACTACGAGCAGAACAAGGCGCCCTACATGATGCCCTTCCACACGAATTGGTTCCAGACGAAGCCGCTGGAGAATGGGCTCCACAAGTTCCTCGACTGGGCGCTCGAGCTGTGAGTATCATGAACCATTTGAATATATATAAATGACACCTCTTCCTCTCCCCACCAACCTATCGAGGAAACTCTAGTTGGTCACGGGTGTCGGATGAAAAAGTCGACTTCGTGGTTACTTTTTGCACGTGGTCGTGACCGGAGTCACCGCGGCTCCGTCGATATTTCGTGGGTTCTGGAGAAAAAAAATTAATTACAAATGACGGCGTCCTCCTCCCCCCACATCTCTAAGGCCGGCGTTGTCTCTGGGAGAGATAGAGAAAGATGGACTCGTTCAAAGAGTTTTGTTGTTCCTATAATTTCACACGATCCCCCGGTTTCTCACCCAGTAGCGGTCGAGGTCGCTGGGGGGTTGTGGTGCACAGGGTGGGGTTGTGGGAAGGATGTTGAGAGTAAACGGGAGGAGAGCGAGGTCGGGGGAACCTCGTGATTGGTTGCGCGGTGTCCGCCGCGCTGGCCATCATGTAAAACAACATTCGCACGTTTTAATGAGAAAAGTTTAATTTCGTTAAACTTTCGTTTAAAATAAAAACAGCCGTCCGCCAACGAGAGGAGGGGCTGTCTCCATCCTTCCACCACTCACACTATCAGACACACGCACACACGCTCGCGACGACGAGGTGGTGCTGGTTGGTATCCACCGTAATGAAGTTATGTTGATAGCTTCGTGGCATCGTGGATTCGCGCGGCTCCGGCTCTGGGCGGATCCAAGAGCGAAGGGCGTGAGAGGTGGCGTCAGTTCGACGGACGGTCGGTCCTCGGTTGGACGGACGACTCCAAACGAAGGGTGTCGAAGGCTGGGCAACCGCTGCCGGGAGCCGAGAATCGCACTTAATTCAAGGGGAAACTGGGCTGGGTCGTGGTGGGCGGAGATTCACCGTCGCGCTTCTCAAGATTTATCCGTAATTAAATGAAAATAACAGCGAGAGCCATGAAATGAGGGCGGGGCAGGCTGACAACAGGATGGGGGGCGTGGCAGGTCGATGGGTGGGAGGCGTGACAGGTCGATGGGAGGGTGGGCGCTATGTGGAAGTCCATCTCATGTCAATCAGTTCCGTGTTCGCGATGACAAAACAAAACCAAAAGGCAGGCTTCCTGACCCGCGAAGAAAACTTTTTCTATCTCGCGTCGTTAACGAGCGAGATTTATACAGAAATAGCAACTACAGCAATATCACCACCAACAACAATAACATCTGGGATCCAAGCAACAATGAGCAGGAAAAGAATGAAATAAATAAGCAGAAAACCCAAAATTAGCCAAGAATCGTGTGGGCAAACGAGGAAGAAGAGGGATGAAGAGGAAGAGGGAGGGCATAGACGACGACAACAACTTGAGCTGGCGCAAAAGTGCTGCCAAAGTTGGGAAAATATTTGATGACAAGTATTTAATTTGTTTACGACACACGATGCCAGTGACACGACAACTTCGGCTCGTGTTCCTCGCCCCCTCCGATTCGACACCCCTGCCCCTTTGCTCCCTTCAGTATTTTCCCCTCACACCCACCGAAAATCGAAGCAACTCGAAGAAACGACACAATTTGTCACAATTGAATGGCGAAGAAATGTCAGGGCTTAATTTGGTGGAAAAGTTGTGAATGATTCGGAATTGGTCGAATTGGGATGACCTACCGAGGAGGCTTTAAAAGAGGGAGGTTTCTGGTATTTCAAAAGGATATCAAGAACTTTGGGATTTCTTCCCTTTAATTCATATTGAACTTCTATGCTTCAAGTATTCCAAGCCCATCCTATTGAGGAAAATCCTTCAATCCATCCCTATGGAAGTGAAGAATTGAGAGTGTCGGGTGTTTTATCTAATTATCTGCACCGTTAGAAGCCCGATAGTTCAGCGTGGATGAGGGTCTCCTGCGCCAATCGGTTGCCCCATGTACCTAGAAAACAGTTTAATTTGTTGTTCCGCATGGCCATGGTCCAGTTGTTTTGTTTACCTGAGCTCACAGTTTGTGGAATTTTTAATTAGTGCAAATAACTTTCGACGAATGCTCCGGCAGAAAGTTTTCCACCCGTCTGCGACCCACTGCAATGGAACGCAGACGTCGAGCTAGGATGTTGGTAGGAAATTTAAATGGATTTTTCTTCTGCGTACTCCACTGTGAGCACTGGGATAGAGAGGCCTGGAATGCGGTTCTAACGTTCTACGCCATTCGTTTTGTCCTCGTTGCTTTCTCATTGCCTCGTCCCCAGCTGTCCGTGTCAAGTTGAAGCCTGGACAGTCATAAAAGTCAGTCTTCTGTCCGAGAGCAAGAGAGGACGTTCTTGAGTAGATGGGTCTGAAGTGTCGAACTTTATTCGTCTTCATTTCCCGTTCGAATTGTAAGGAATTTTAATTAATCCCGGCAAAAGTCGCCTTGCCCTTTATATCTATGCCTATCTATCTATCTATCTATCTATCTACATCAACTAACTAATGAATTCGTGTCTCTTTCAGGCCCGACGTTTACATCCTCACCGTCACCCAGATGCTCCAGTACATGACCGACCCGAAGGAGCTGCGTGATGTCAACCAGATCGAGTCCTGGAAGTGCGACAAATCGGTGGCGGTCGCCCCGAAGCCCTGCAACATCTGGAACACCTGCGCACTGCCCTTCAAGGTGCCCGAGCAGAACATCACCGACACCCGCTACATGGAGACCTGCCGCGAGTGCCCCAACGTCTACCCCTGGCTGGGCGACGCCGGCGGCACGGGCATCTCGGGCCGCGACAACTACATCTTCTCGGGCCCCAACCAGGACGCCGAGGAGCCCGAGGCCGACGAATCCAAGTAGGCCGGGAGTTTGTGTGTGCCACTTGCTGACTGTTGTTTTCTGCTGCTCAAACACTCTCCTAGTTCTCACCTTGTTTCTTTCCCCCTTCCGTCCTGTTTCGCCCACTCCTTAGAGTGGTGTTTAACTTTTCGGCATTTTTTTGTTTTGCTCCTTTTGTTCTGTGCTCTCGAAGAGCTCTCGAAATACTCACTGAGCACTGCCGTAGTTAGTTTTAAGAGAACATCGATCGTGTCAAACTAGATTTTAAGAGATAAGCGAATAAAGACTTTGGTTTTTATATAATCCGGCCACTGGAATCAATGTAGGGTTGTTGGGTGGATTAACATGATTTCAAAGTGTTGGGATGGTGCATTACTTTCCGAATAACGGCGATTTGTGGTGGTCAGCAAAAATCCGGATAAAGGCCTGGTGGATGGATTTCCGAATGAAAGTGCTTTCGGCAGAAACATCAACTGCCATCGATCTCGATCGGCGCATATGAATAATTTCGGAAATATGAATGATTTATGCACCCACACAAACACACACCCACATACACAGAGACGGATGTTTATTTGTGTTGATTGGCGCTTAGAGTGCACCGCCATCGTCACGCCCCAGCGGCACACCAACACATTCGCGCAATCATGCACCATACACACACACACACATGAACGCTCGGTCGTTCAATATGGCTGAAATCGACAGCGCCAACGATACGACATTTTATCCATGACACTCGAAATGCGAAATACGTTTATTGAGAGCGAAAAATTGTACCAACAACAACAAAAACAAAAATAACAACAACAAAAACAACAATAACAAAAATAATAACAACAACACGAAAAACCCCATCCACACGCACTGCAAACGACATTCAATCATTTCACTCGCTCGCGATTTTATCAAATTTTCAATCGGCAGCCCGCTGCGGTAGTCCATAAATTCCGCATATCGTCGGTGTGGCAACTCCACCGAGGTGTTGGCGTCCAGAGATGTGGCAACGCCGTCCCCTCTGATGGCATCATTACGCTTGAACTTGGACGCCCGAAATTAGTTGTCGCTTAATTGGAAACCCCGATTCGGCCGAGGCTCGTTTTGTTTTCAGCGATGCATTCACGAGCTCTAATTGGCCAACGGATAATCGATCATTCAATTTGCGTTGGGCCAACAATCTCTCACTGCAAATGGGACCGCGGACAAACGCTATTTCCAAACTCATCAATCCTGGCTAGTCTGTCTGACCTCACGACCACGGGGGCGGGAGTTCAAAGTCTTTAAAAATGACTCCATCGCCCTCCTCCCGCATGTCTGACCGCACGATGTCTGCCTCCAGATTTCAGTCGGCACTCATGCTGTGTTCCGTATAACCTCCTTTAATCCCCCCTTTAACCAGCCTCTATCTTCCCAGCCTATCTTCCTCCCTCATCTACGCGTCTTTCCTTGGTCGGTGATTTAAACGATTACCATCATCGCCATAAAAAATATGCATTGAATTCGATTTGCCGCCGCACCCCAGGCGCAAAGAGGTCGCGTGGTTCGTCCGCATCCCGTTACAGCGGTTCTCATGCTCCGTGCGAAACTTCTCAACGACAAGGCCACAACAAGCATCACCACCAGCAGCAACAACGACACCCGCAGTAATAACAATGAACATCTTAGTTATCGCCCGGGCGGCCATCGCGATCATCACCGCGACGCGCGTCCTTTGCCATTCGTGGGATGTGGCAAAATTTTGCACCCCTCCTCCGACCCCCGAGTAACCGGGTTTCATGTGTCAACTGTGGCCATGCCCCTTGGCCACACCACGCCCCGCCCGCCCCACTTCGCCGACTTCAGAAGAAAATTAAACTTCCGAAGTCTTGTTGTCGTCGCTGCCCCAATCCCCCAGATGGCAGGGCGTAAATCTGTCACGATTAATGTTGGAAAATGAGGGCAGTGCGCCGTCTGCCTTTGAAACAGTTTAACACGAGGCGGCGCGACACGACGCGACGCAACTTGGCAGCACTGCAAACAATTTCTCGATGTAATTTTTCCCCACTTTCAGTTATTTTTTTCTCCAGCATCGCGTCTTCGTGCCCTATTCTGTCACAATGTTAATCGATTTTGCACTTTCCCCCGACTTCTTGTCTCTCCCGCTCCTCGTGTTAATGGTGGCGATAAACAGCTAAATGTGCGCTTCCGGTGGGGTGGGGCGGGGCCAACGGTGTCGCCACTCCCACCTCGGAAGTTCTCTCGACAACGATGGCGCGGAGCGGGAGGGGATGGCAAGGACAACATTTTTATATGCAAATTAGTTTCGAAAGATCTGATTGTGGATTCTTTGTGAAAGTGTTTATTTAAGTTGAATCATGCAGCGTTTTTATTTCTTCATTCTTCACCATGAACTCATACTCAGAGGAGGTCGGGGGGCCTCCCTCCAGATCACGGTAACTATGCCTCCCATACTTTATTTACGATATAGTGCTCTATGAACAGTTGGTACAAACTTGCGTTTAGTTAAATTCGACATGAAGATTAATTTGTGTATAAGGTTCTTTGCCAACAATTTTAAAATTCAGGAGTAAGTTAGAAGTAAATTGTGTTTTTGTCTAATTCAGCTCATTGTTGCGAACGTCCTTTCGCTCGAGTATATTTTTGTTGGAAGGCCGGAGACAACGATTTCGTATACTGCTAAATGCTTTGAACAAGAAGCGACAATTCTCTAGAAGACCAGCTGAATGACAACAATAATCAATAATTTAATTTTACTAAATGTACAAATAGGGATTGGTAACAAATTTTTGAATTTCTTTATCTGCTTCATTTCCTTTTTTTGCATTCCAGAGAAATTATAAAATAATAATGAAAAAAAATAAGTTAAAAATAAATTCTCTTATTAGATTTTAGTAAAACAAAATTAATTATAATTAATTAAGAAGTTTCATAAATGCGACAAAAAAATTTAAAATAAAAATTTATATTAAAAGTGGTCGTGTCCGTCGTCCAATTTCGCCCATTTTTACATACAAATAGCTTATTAATATAAAAACACTAAATCCTAAATTTCAAGTCAGTATCTCTTACCGTTTCTTCACAAAATCTATTTCTACAGACAGACACACAGACAGACAGACGGACAGACAGACATAGCTGAGTCGATTCAGGAGGTGACGCTGATCAAGAATATATATACTTTTCTATACCTACGACAAACGGAAGGACAAAATGAATATACCCGATTATTTTGAAACAATTTTTTACTCGTTACTAGTTCCATTTCTGTACCTATCAAGTCAACTTTTGAGACAACCAACAACTTTTCTTCGTAGTGTATTTTATATTAAATCCAATTCAGCCACCAGTATGAGATTTTACAGCCTGGACCAGCACCATTGAATGCTAAGTTATTGTTTTCGTTATTTCAAAACTAGATGGCGCAGAGAAAATAATTTAAAAAATTCAATCCCAAAACCAAACGAATAAAAAAATAAATTATTTAATCTTATATATAAAAATAAAACTGAAAAAATTGGCTTATTTTTGATATTTTTAAAATTTTTAAATAATTTTTTTAACAAATTCAATAATTTAATAAGGTGAACCACTGAAATCTCCCATAACCGGACATCCACAATGCATTGAAATATAATTTCAAATTTTAACAATGTTTCGATTTTTTGAGATATCGGGCAAACTGGGGCTGCGAAGCAAATCAGTAATTTCGAATTTTCCATGAAATCAATTTTGAAATTTTGAAAAATTTGAATATTTGATAAAAAATTATCAAATTTTGAGGTTTCTATTAAAATAAACATATTTATTTTAAATTTTTCATGAAAATTATCAAATTTTGAATTTTCTGTGAAAGTTATTAAATTTTGACTATCATAATATTTTGAATAAAATTTTGAAGTATCCATGAAAATTATCCATGAAAAAAATTACGAATATTCAATGAAAACCATTCAAATTTTTAATTTTACAAGAAATTATCAAATTTTGAAAAAATTTTGAATAATTCATGATATGCAAAAAATTTTGAAATTTCCATGAATATCAACAAATTTGAATAAAATGTATCAAAATTTCTATGAATATAATCATATTTTGAATTTTCCATGCAAATTATCAAATTTTGAATTTTCCATGAAAATCAAAAAATTTTGAATATTCAATAAAAATCATTCATATTTTGAATTTTCCAAGAAAATTATAAAATTTTGAATTTTCTATGAAAATTACCATAATTGAATTTTATAAAAAAATTCTCAAATTTTTAAAAAAATTTTGAATTTCCAATTTTACATTTTCCATGAAAATCAAAAAATTTTGAAATATTGAAGTTATCAAATTTTTAAATTGCTATGAAAATGATCAAATTTTGAATTTTCCATAAAAATTATCAAATTTTGAATTTTCCATGAAAATTATCAAATTTTGAATTTTCCATGAAAATTATCAAATTGTCAATTGATGTGCTAGTCAATTAAATAATTAAAAATTATATTTTTTGTCTTCAAAATAATGGGCTTTGTACTAATTACGAAAATACACGGATATTTTCCGTGTATCGCACGGATTTTTCCTCTCTTTGGGTTGGCATCGCTGATGACGCTACTCAAAAATCAAAGTCTACTGAGTTCGTCAGTTATTTAATATTTCCGTCCGGTTATTACCTTTGAGTTGGAATTGATGCCTACATGTATATGTGAAGAACCTTATTTTGGTTTAATGAAAAGCGTTTTCCTTTGCTCAACATACATTTTCAAAGCTATAATATTTTATTCAACAATTTTTTGAGTAACAGTGCGATTTATATAATCTTGTGTACATGTTTTATAATTCATAAATTTTTGGAAATCCATTTAATTTAAAAACCCATAAATAATATATAACATTTTCATATCCCAAACAACAGCAACATTTGTTCATAATTTCGAAATAGAATCCTGCTTCGATGACATGAGGTAATTTTTAAACAATACACACCATTTTATCTTTATAATAATATCTTTACAACAGGCTTATAACATTTAGTTTGTTTAGTTATATATTTTGCGGCATTTCATTCCATTGATTATAGTTTGATTATATATGCATAGTGATCAAATTGGAGGGGGATTTAACGTTTCAATATGTTTTTCCTAGTGTACACATAATAACAATGATGATAGTAATTTGAATAAATCTCTGTAAGGGCTTTAACCAAGACTAATTCGCAATTATTGTGATTCACATGTTTGTCTAGTAGGGTAGTCAAATGTACAGGTCCATAATAATAGCAGGTCCAATCCATAATAAATGTTCCTTTAATCTTGAGCTGCATTTTGGACAGTTGTAAGGGCGAAAAAAGCTAGGAAAAACTATTTTCTTCCAGACAGTGGATGGATGTTGGTGGTTGAAGGATGGTTCTCACTCATGCGAGCTTTTTGGAGGAAAACTTCCAGAGCAAAGCATTCCAGCAGCAGCAGCTCCCACATCGCTTCCACAGCCGTGCCACTGGAATGGAAAAGAAATAGAAATTTCTGAATTTTAAAAAATTGGTCACTCACTTCTCCTGGGCGCTACATTTTCTCTCGTAGCGCCCGACGGTTTGGGCCGTCTTCGGCGAGGAACTCACAATGTAGACTGTGAGCCGGAACCTCGGTTTCGCATCCTTTTATACGATTCGCAAGGATCGTCCCGACTTGTTGCGGTTGCACGCAATTTTACGCCCAAATGCCTCCAGCTCGAGCGGCCTGTGTGGAAAAAATGCCAATCAATTGATCTAATTCGATTTACTGGTTTTCAATTTTCTTATCACAAATGTGCACTGCAGACAGGCGCATGGACGAACAAACGGGCGGACTGACAGAGGAATGTCCGCACTTATTACTCCCTTTCGGAGCATTCGTCTGGAAGGTTTTATGAATGAAACCATGCCCTAGTTTGGCACATGTGTTCATTGTCGCGGTGG